>OZ014524.1:434097944-434697944 GCA_963966055.1 Lathyrus aphaca | reverse complement strand
AAAAATGTGAATCATAACATTCAGGAACAGAACTGAATGAGATGGAAAAAGGTCCCGGACAGTACATCAAATCAATGATGACTTCACTATGGACATCCGAGAATGGCAATCGGATAAAAGGGTGTAATATTTGAGAGAAACAACAAGTATATGAAGAAAAGAAATTCTGGAGAGACAGACAAATGCCAAGTAAATTAGACTTTGACCATAAAGTAAGGAATTGAAAACAACAGGACTTTGAGAAATGCATATGAGGACTAAAACACTCAGTATGCAGACATTTACGAAAGTGGGGAATAACACACCCGAGGATACGCATAATGAGGCGTAACACACTCAAATATGCAAACCTTTTCGACAATGGGGAATAACACACCCGATAAAACGCATAATGAGGACTAAAACACTCAAATATGCAAACTTTTACTAGACTGGGGAATAACACACCCAAAGAGATAATGAGAGAAAATGTTGACAACCAGTTTAGACTCTTAGAGGAGTGGAAAAGAAAGACAACCAGTTTAAACTCTTAGAGGAGTGAAAAGATGACAACCAGTTTATACTCTTAGAGGAGTGAAAAGATGACAACCAGTTTATACTCTTAGAGGAGTGGAAAAGCTGACAACCAGTTTATACTCTTAGAGGAGTGCAAAAGATGACAACCAGTTTATACTCTTAGAGGAGTGCAAAATATGAAAGACTGATTCCTCAACACAGAAGTCATTGCCATTCTGCTCGAATATCAGAGATGCTACTGCTGAACAAATCTCTGTCACACCAGTAAACTGTTCCAAGTTGCAAATCTTTTGAGAGAAGTCATGCAAAGCTGCTCGGGGATTCTTTGAAGAAAATTGCCCCAAGTTCAATAACTGATGAAGGTAAACTGATAATGGATTCAGTTCATGATTACTGCTGGAGAAAATAATCAAATCTTTGAAATAACTGCTGAGAAAATAAACTATTCATGGCTTCAGTTTTTGAAATGACTGCTGAGAAAATAATCATGTCTTTGAGATAACTGTTGAGAAGAAATAAACTGATCATGGCTTCAGTTCCTGAAATGAATGTTGAGAAAATAAACTGATCATAGCTTCAGCCCTTGAGAAAATGTTGAGAAAAGAAAATCAGTATACATCTTGCAGAGAATTTTCTGACCAACCCAAACTGAGAATAACTTGCACTGAGCAACAACTCTTGAACCATAGGAACTGAGAAAAACTTGCCCCTTGGTAGGATCACTGACCAAATTTTCTTAACTGTTTGAAAATTCCTTGATGAAGAAAGTTTATTTGCAAATAAAAATGTTTGTACAAACCTGGTAATTTTAATGCGAAATTCAATGCAAAGTTTGAAATCAAGAATCATTTTTAGAATGAAATTTATTGATGTAAAGTAAATGAAAACATTGTCAAAACACAGCGGTTGAGACAACATTAAAGATAAAGCAAAAGCAAGAAAACAAATGATTGGTAAAGAACTTGGGAGTCAGTTTACGCAACCTCGTTGTAGTATGTTTTTCAAAAGAAACCTAGATTCAATTAGGACTTTTGAAGGTTGTAACGTGGTCTGGTTCACGGTTTATGAAACAAAGGATATAGGCTCAAAGTTTATTTGTACCCAACCCACTTCGTGATGAACTCCAGTCCTACATTCAATTAATTCAGCCTATGCATTCAAGTTCCAAGAACTTTAGGATTGCACAGATGAAGATGGTTCATAAGCCAAAGGATTTGAGATAGCAGTCACATCTTCCTTTTGTTATTTCCAGTGAGGACTTTGGTCCACTCAACTTGCTTTTGCTGAGGATTTGATGACCTCTTGACAAATATTTCTTTTTATTATCCCTAACTTTTGCCTGAACTGTGTCATTTGAACTTACAACCAGCGGGATGCCCCTAGTTTTTGCCTAAGTATCCTTCATAGGTTTTGACTTAGCGGGCTTTGATTTTTTTTCAATAATTTTTTTCAATATCATTTTTTTTTTGAAAGATAATGACTGCATGGCTTAATGGTTTCAATGAACCATCATTGGCTTTTGAATTGAGAAACAATCTTCAACACTTCTTTGATGTGTGTGAAGGAAAAATTTGAGATTGCAACCTTTATTTGAAAGGTGTCTTGAATGATTCTCTTGTACTTGAATGCTCATTCGAATTAATTGAGAACTACCCATCCCCGGGTTAAAATTGCTGGTTTTTTCGAATAGAAAGAAACTCCAACTTCAAGGCTCAAAAGGGTTAACAAAGGATTAACTTCCTTATTTCTCCAGTGTTTGGGATTTGAAACAATGCCTGTATATCATCAACCAAGTCTCAATTGAAAGCATACCAACAACAGTTATGGGTATCTCGTTTTCATCATCCTCCCTCCAATCATTGTAAAACTTGAGAAAAAATAAATGAACTGGAAATGTAAAGCATAAAGATGCAAATAGTAAGTGAAATTGAATCAAAACAAAGCAATGCTCATTTCATTAAAACCAACATGAAAGTACAAACAAGCTTAAAAGCAAACAACTTAATATGATTGAAGAAAATTGCAAACATAAAGAAATAATGGCCTAGTGATCCCTCAACAACAAGGATGAGCTGTCCCGTCTGATATTCTAGCCTTGAAGAAAATTTTGACTGTTGAAATCTTCTAGAAGATTCACTTCCCAAGCTTCGGCAAAGGATTGTTGATAACATTGGGATTGAGGTCGTTAAAGTAAAGGATGTTGTTCCTGATAAGTTCTTGCACTTTAGCCTTCAGCGTAAAGCAATGCTCTAAGTCATGACCAGTTCCACCTTGATGAAACTCACAGCGGAGATCCGATCTATAACCAACTGGCAGAGGATTTGGAACAGGAGGCGGAGGCCTAGTAGTAATTAAACCTTTCTCAATCAAAGAAGGAAACAATTCAGTATAAGACACCGGAATAGGATCAAAGTTTGGCCTATTGCGATACTGATTTTGTCCAGCAGCAAGAGGAGGAACCTGAGCTTGAGCTCGAATCTGAACTTGAGCTTGAGCTGGTCGAGCTTGACCTTGAGCTTGAGTTTGAGCAGGTTGAGTTTTTACAACAGGAGCAACTTGTAACACCCCAAATTTGCCCTCTCATTTTCATAGCATTTAGCATATCACTTGCATATTTCGCACTGCATCATTAGCATAGAAAGATGAAGCATGACACCCATTAGCATAGCATAGATCATGGCAGTGATTTCAGTTGAGCGTGGTTGTTCAGTTCGTGATTCCATTCAGGTGGACGTTTGACCTAATCTTGGTCAAACTATTAAAAGATTGGTTGAATTGCAGGCTATCTGTATTGGGGGTTATTTCTCAGGCGAGTCGAGTTGTGTTATGTGCGAGAATCATCAGTTTACCTGGAAGTGGTTTGTGTGAGAGTTTCAAATCCAAAGGTTCAGGCTTATCATGACTATATGCTCATTTGTGTGCGTCTAAGAAGCGATTCAGACTAATTTGAAGCGATTCTAATCATACATTGCGAGAATGATTTATCCAGATGATCGGTTTTTCGCTTGTGAATTGTTCAGTGGTAGTGGCATTTTATGTGTTTTACCAAAGGCTTGGAATGGGACAGGTTTCTTTGTGGTTGTGTACGTGTTGGCAGTGGTCTTTTCATTTTATAAAGTCAGTCCATGTCCATCTCTTTTTTTCCCTAAGCCAATTCCATTTTTTCTTTTAATTTCCTTCGTTATTCATTCCCCATTACTCGATTTTTATGATCATTCTTTATTATTCGAATTATTTTGATTATCCAATGCATATATCACCAATTTCATATCCATTAATCCAAATCCATTCCATCCAAGTTTTATTCATCATCTATTTTCAAGTAAACCATATTCATGTTCAATTCACACTTTACTATCCAATTTTTTCCATCTACCTTTTATGTCCAATTATTCCTTTTAATGAATTCACACCCATCTTTAATTTTCTTGATCTATTATTCCATTACTCTTTTCTTTATTACTAAACAAAGGTATTATTTTCCAAAATAATAGGTCCATAATTCTTTTGTTAAGCCCATTTATTTAACATTTTCATTGAACAAAAAATGATAGTATAGATGAAACCAATTTTTCACGTGACTCCAAGGCACATTTTCAGCAAGCTTTCTAGGATGATACACCAACAACTTCCACGTGACTCCAAGACTCTCCCACCAGCCAAAGGAATGCACGAGAGTTTCACATCTCAAAACGCTGCAGTAAACAAAATAAAACGACTGCATTTTTCCAAAAGCAAGGTCATCACGCTTTGTACACACGCACAAACTCAGCAAGCAATTTTCGTGACCATCAAATGCACATACACTTGGCCGGAAGCGCAGCATGATACGAAAGAAAAAAAGATGGAAAAATTGAGAAAAAGTAACGGAAAAAAAAGGAGAAGTTATTCATAACAGAATTTATTTATTTTCATTCTTCACCATCATCAACTAACACATCTGAGTGCATCCTTCTCCATTATTCTTGGATTGAAACCAAACGAATCAGAAAAATAATCGCACAGCCCAATCAAAAAACCAAAAAAATTCATTATCCTTCATCATGAACATCACATGAGAAAACCAGAATTGAGTTCTTTCTTCAACCTCCATTACCAAAATCATAACTGAATCCATCACAAAAGCAAAACCGAATCGGATCCAGGACTTTCATCATCATCTTCATCATTACCATGGATTCAACTTCATCATCAATTCGAACAACTTTCGCCGATCTTCAATCACCTAACCTGCATCTCCTCAATTTAATTTCGAATACCAAATTCACGCATCACTCAGGAGCTGCCCCAATTCATATTCTCCATGATCTTCATCCTTTTTTTCCTTCATCAAGATCAAACCGAGTTCTACGCGTCATACTCACCAACGATTCCTCATCATCAGTCCGACGCGTCACCTTCGTCAACGTTCCGCATCTGTTGCTAGCCAAGACGCAAGCGTTGGTCTTCAAATATGAACTTCAAACAACTCTGGTTTCGTGAGCAGACGGCGTCAACTACGCCATGGATTCGTCGATTGAGGTACACGATCCTCTCCTTCTTGATAATTACGACTTGGAGCTTTCAAGAGATTTTTGGTGTGAAATGCTTGTGTTGTAATTGTATTGTTGTTTCTTTGCCCTTGGAATATTTCGATCCGTTTGCTTGAGGTGGTGTTTGAGGGAATCGGCTACCGACTTGTTTTAGAGTGGAAGACAGGCTAGGTTTGGTGTAGAAGGTTTTGTGTGTGGAGGTGGCTCTTCGGGATGGATGGCGGCGGAGGCTAGGTTGAGGGATGGAGGTGAACGGCGCCGTTTTTTTGAGTGGAAGAGGAAGAAGGGACGCGGCGCAGGAAGAGAGAGGGTTTTGCTGTGCTCTTTCTTTTATCGTTTAATTTGTTCAAGTGTTTTTTTGGAATTGTTAAAGAATAATAAAATTAATAGTTCATAGAAGTTATGGCAGAATTAATAAAGGAATTGATGAAGAAACTGAGGAGATAAGGATGAGGTTAGAGGATTGCCTTGGATTTTGTCCACACCGGCGGTGACACTTGTCACCGTCCGGTAGGACCTTTCTTTCTATCCCACGCGCGTGTCCACACAGCAACAGCCATGTTCAGCGCGCAGCCCCGGGCTTATCCGTAGTGCTATTCGCACCCCACTCCTATCCAGGCCCATTCGAATTCATTTGCAAAGTCTGCTGATCTCACCTCCTTCAATTTCATTTCATTTCTTTTTCTTCCTTTAATTTCTTTTATTAATCAGTTCCATTTTAATCCATTAAAAATAGTTATAATCATCCAAAAATTCCCAAATAAATCATGGATATTCCTTTGTGTCTCTAAAATTGTTTCACATTTTTATTTTATTTTTTTCATTGATTAGCGTGCCAGAAATAATTCACCATTGCACCTAGCTTCTCTTGCTTCTTTTCTTGACCAGTCTGTCTTGTTTATTTTCTATAGACTTTAATATTTGGAGTTTTGATCCCATTCTTTTTGCATTGTATTCCTAAGATCTTCTAGTTTTCATGTGATTTTTCTCAGAAATTTTAGGAAATTATTTCTTGAGTTTTGGTCTGGTATCTTGTGATGTAAGTTTTCTGTCCTAGCTTGTGTTTATACCTCCATTTGACCTAGTTCCTTTCTGAATTTTTGCAAATCCTTTTGGCAAGTTGATATAATGTGTTTTAAGATCATTTGGTTTCAGTTGTAGAATTTTTAGATGGCTGGTTGATTATTTGTGGATTTTTGTTCTTACCTTGTCCCATTTTGCTTCTTTTGGTTCATTAGATCTCTTATAGGCTTAGAAGGGCACTTGTGCCAACTTCTTCTTCTCATTTGGGGTTCCTTTGGGGTATGGGTACCTTCCTGGTCCTAGGATAAGTTTTGTTTCTTCTAAATTTTTAGGTTTGCTTCTTATTCAAGTCATTTGTTTCTTTAGGTGCTTAAATTCCATATTTTGATTCCGTTGCTTTTATTTTGACATTGTTTGGTATTGTGTGACCTCTCTCTTCATCTTGCTGGCCTCTTAGGCCATTCTTCATACCATTTTGATTCTGGTTTTGGACTTTGTGTTTGTATTTTGTGTGTTTTGTATTACATCTTTCATAAGTGCGCACTTGTTTCCATCTGTAGTCATGTTGCCTCATTTTAAGTCATAAGCTTCTCATCTTTATTTCTTTGAGTTTAATTAGCATTAAGCATGTGTTTACTTCATTTCACTTCTGATTGTTGGATGATGTTATGTTAATTTGTTCGTTTTCTCGTTCACTTGTGCATACTAACCTTGCAGGGGCTATGGTAAGTGTGAGATGTGGGAATTGAGTTCCACATCTCTAATTCTTATCTCTTCCTTTTATGTTTATGTGAACTAACTCTCTTTTGTTGGGCCTAGGCCTTTCTCATACCTTCTTCTATCTTCTTCCCCCTTCTTCATTAGGATAGAAACCTCACTAACCCTTAGGGCATCCATGCATGTTAACACTTAGGATTATTTTAGTCCCCCTTTAGAATTTTTCCTTTGAGATCCTTTGGTGCTCTCTCTTCTCATCTTCAAACTTAATTCTAATTCATTTAATAAAGGTTGAGTACTTTCATGTGACATGAGACTTTGCTATGAGATGCTCACATGCGTTCCATTTCGGGGCGAGGTGTGAGTCATCACTCGTGGTGGATAGGTCTTAGCATGAGTACCTCACAAAGAAAAGCTAAAAAACACTTCTTAACCAAAAAAAAACACAAAAAACACTTAATAAGGGTAATAGGCCAGTGTGTTTGAGCCTTCACTTGTGGGACTAGCTTTGGGGATTTCCTCCATAGATAGGTGTGCCTCTTGCGCATTCCATTTCGGGATGATGTGAGATGTACACATCCCATTGAGTAAGACTTAGGTACACTTACCTATGCAAACCTTCACAAATAAAAGCTTCATAAAAATCTCAAACAAATAATAAGCGTCTTTCCTTCGGGAATTCTTTTCTCACCTCATTCGCTCCGTACGCGAACTTGCTCCTACTTGTCACTTTGCAAGACGGTTACGCACTCGTTGTCCGAGTCTGCAACACCTGAGCAATGGCATAGGCAGTTCAAGCCTTTAATTCACAAGCAATCTCTTTTCTACCCCTAGTTAGGGGAACTACGGCGTCTCTGATCCTCATTATCCTGATGAGGTACGTAGGCAGCGGGGTAGGGCCCGTTCGAGCACAATCTTTATTTTCCCTACATTTTTTCTCTTTGTTTTCTTTTCAATTCTCTTCTCAGTTTCTTTTCCAGTTCATTTCTTTTCTTTTGCTGCAGTTTTCATACCTTCACCCTTTGAAACAGTTTCCTTTGCAAGCATGGATCCCGTCGGGTACGACGGACGATCTGGGTGCTAATACCTTCCCAGGTCGTAACCGACTCCCGAACTCAGTCTCTTTGGTTCGCATGACCTTGTCCTTTCTTTCTTCCTCAGGTTTGTGCAACATTACCTTTCCCATTCTTTCGGGATAAAAATGTCTGGCTGGCGACTCTAACCTTTCCGCGCCACTTTCGCGTTTGTACTAGGATGAAAATCCCGGGAGTGACAGCTGGCGACTCTGCTGGGGATTGCACACCAGATGATCTCTGGTTCCCCTGTGAGTCACTCCTAGCGCTTGTTTGTTTCTGTTTCATTGGGTGATGTTTGTTTGTTGTGGCTTGTTGTATTGTTGTTTGTTTACAGCTTTACTTACAACTTTATTTACAGTTTTCAGTATTTATTTTCCGCATCATATATATCATACTGGACTGTCTGGACTGGTTTTCTTTGGTGGGATGGGTGTTACTGGTTCTTGAGAGATATGAGCCAAGTACCTGGCTCGAGTGCACCATAGGACTTAGAGTGGTTCCACTTTGGCCTCATGAGATCTTGTCATGGGGGTAGTAGTGAGTTCCACACCCAGGTTGCGATTGTCTTGGAAATGTCTTGATTTGGGGATCTTCCTCTCTCATTACATAACCCTGACAGTTATGTGCAGTTGGGGACCGATCATTGAGAACCTTTGTGGAAACAACCCTCTCCAGTGGTGGCAGTGGCAGACCACATTTTGTGGCAAACCCATTCGCACCCGAGGGCCCACTGGGAACTCGCATAGGATGGCCTGGTTCTCTTATAGGAACTCAGTCAAAGCATCTGGTCGTATGACATTAGTACTGTATCCTACGGGCTGAATGTACTATTGTTTCTCGATTTCAGCGCTTGAAGCTGGGAACCTATAAGGGATGCTTGTTTTTCCCGGACTCAGCTGAGGCCTCCCTGCGTAGTACATAATGCCTAACCGATTCCCTGATTTGGTCATGAGCCATTTCTCGGAAATGGTGAAAGTATTATTGCTATTCGGCTTTGAGAGTCCGTGATGTCTGACCCGGAGCCTACCAGTGAGATTGGGAGGGGTTTACAGGTTTACAGGAACCCTTAACCTCAACATACCCTTCATCATCAGTGCGATCTTATGTTTTGATCCGGTTACTATGGTTCTGGAGTTCTTGATCCTTGGTTTTGAGTTCTTATCAGATGGTTATTATTCAGAGGGCATATATCATCAGTTGCTTGGTTCTCAACTCAGTGTTCCGTATCCAGACAGACACCAGTTCTCGATCACTTGCCAGTTGCATACATGCCATCATAGCATTCTAGCATACATGTTCAGTTATTTCTTAGGATCTCATCCCTGAATTATGTTGTTGGATTTTTTGTACAAAATGTGAATCAAAGCAGATGGATTCTTTGGAAGTAACTGAACATGGCATCTCATAGCATTTGCATTGCATTTCTGTTCAGCAGGCAGAGCTCATCCGTTCTTTGTTCACCATCTACAGTTGAGACTCCAGTTCTCGTATCAGACTTGAAGCAACTTTCGAGAAAAATCATGGATCCTGGAGAGCAAAGCCAGTCTGCGAGTGTTGGGTTGACAAGAGATCAGTGGGACCAACTTTTGGAGGTTATGATGACTTTGGCAAGGCAGGATGACCGTAATTCCGCTCAAGCTCAGCCTGTACAGACCCCTGTTGGGAATCCAGATGTTCAAGAGCGTCAGGTCTCCCGAAGTGGACATTCTTCTTCTGTTGATGCTGCAGATTATCACAGTTTCGCTTTCACTATGCCAGATCCCCAAGAGGCAATCCCTGTAGTGAGAATCCCAGATCCACGAATTGTGGAGAGGGAGGAAAGATTTCGTGTGTTGGAGGAAGAGATCAAAGCCCTTCAAAGTCGTAACGTTGTTGATTTAAGTGCTGCAAGCATGTGTCTGGTGCATGGCCTGGTAATACCTCCAAAGTTCAAAGTACCGAAGTTTGAAAAGTACAAAGGGGATAGTTGTCCAAGGCAGCATTTGGTGAGATTTTGCAGAAGGATGGCCTCACATGAGCATAATGACAAATTGATGATTCATTGTTTCCAATACAGTCTGAGTGAGGCATCGTCGAATTGGTATATGCAGTTAGAAAGCAGTCGTATCTAGTCATGGTCAGACCTAGCCAATGCATTTGTGAAGCAGTATGACTACAATCTTGACAGGGCTCTTAGCCGCATGGATTTGCAAGTGTTATCCCAAAGAGATGGTGAATCTATCAGAGAGTATGCCCAGAGGTGGAGAGAAGTAGCTGCTCGGGTGCAACCCCCGCTATCAGACAGAGAATTGGTTGATCTTTTCATAGAGACCTTACAGGGGGCGTACTTGGAGAGGTTGAGTGGTAGTGGAAGTTCGAATTTCTCGGACTTGGTGATAGTTGGAGAACGCATTGAGAGTTTTATCAAGATGGGAAAGATCCAAGGCATTTCAGATGGCTCAGCTGAAGAGAATGAATCTTTTGTCAGTTCCCAAGATAAGGATGTGATTGATGCAATCTGGGAAGATCCCCAAACTTCATTGACCTATCCAAATTACCCATGCATTTCAGCTGCTCAGAGTCAGCAACCTTCTGAATCCGTATGTCAGATTTCAGTTAATAGTGAACCTCCTCAGTATCAACAGCGACCATGTCAACCGCAGCATACTCCGCAAAGGCGTCGTTACTACACTAAGAGATCCAAGAGGTATTTCGATCCATTGCCAGTGCCATACAGTCAAATACTCCCATGCCTGATCGATAGTGGATTGATAGTGCCGAAGAAGCCGGGTCCAGTGCCTTTTCCATACCCACCAAGCTTTGATCCCAATGTTCAATGTGGATTCCATGGCAATGCACCAGGACATTCAGCTGAAGAATGCAAGCCTCTCAGGGATAAGGTTCAAGATTTGATTGAGTCTAGGTTGATTTCAGTGACGCCTCAAGGCATTCAAGTTAACAAGTCTTCGTTTGGTCATGTGGGTTCGTCAGCTCATGTTATGGAGGAATTTATCGAATATATATGTGAAGGTGATTCTCAGTTTGATTCTGAAGAGCGGCTATGTACATCACTTTGATCCCTTTTGAGGGGAACTACGTCGCTCTGATTCTTCATTGGCCTTTGGTCAATGGAGATACGTAGGCAGAAGATCGTCAGGTCTTTCCGAGCAACCTTAGGTGTCAAACTTATGTGGCTATTTCATCACAGTGTCACTCTTTTCTTTAGACGTCTTGTGTCAATGTTTGAATGTCAGAAGCTTCAGGTTAGAATAATCGAGAATGAAGTATGGAGCTGACACGTGGTCATTTGATTGAAGACTGCAAATTTCATCAGGAAAAGATGCTGACTACTGAAAGTATTCAAGATCAACAAGTCCAGACGGAGTCAAGTCTCCTCAACAATGGCATTGCTTAGTTTCTTTACTGCATTTTCATGTGTAGCTTTTATACGTTTGTCTAAACATTTGTGTGCTTGCATGAAACTTGTTTATTTTGAATGTTAATTAATGAAATGCACATGTTTTTCTTGAAGTAATGCATTTGTATTTTACTTATAATTTTGTGTGTGCATTGCAATACCAACTGTTGTTCTTAAATTCTGTGATGGAGGATGACGAAATGAAAACGCAAAAATCTCCATTTTGTGTGCTCTTGAATAAGACCTTGTTGACGATGTACAGGCATTGCTTCAAATTCCCAAACACCGGAGATATAAGGGAGATAAACCTTCGTTAACCCCTTTGAGCCTTGAAGTAGGAGTTTCTTTTCACATGAAAAAACCCTCACATTTAACCCGGGGCAGGGTAGGTGTCAGCTAGTTGGACCAGGCGTTCATGTCTTCCGTAAGGGAGTGTATCTGAGGATCCTTAACATTTCATTGTACCAAATCAACAGGTCCAGAGACCAGAGACCATAATGGTTATCCATCAGCTACAAAAAAAAGTGAGACAGTCACAACCCTTACAAAACAGTCAAGACAAACAGTGTCGCACGATTTGTTCGGACAAAAATAAAGAAAAAAGAGAATATGAAAAGCCCGCTAAGTCGAAGCTTGAAAACAAGCGACTTAGGCAAAAATTAGGGCATCCCGCTGGACTCCAATTGCAAAAGATTCACAAGAATCAGTCCAGGCAAAAGTTAGGGATAAGAAAAAGAATGAAAAAGAGGAAAGACGAAAAGGATTGCACGAGAAAGATCCTTAAGCAAGAACAAGTCGTGTGATGCAGACACGAAAGACAATAAGGGTGACTGTTATGCCCACAATAACCTCAATGGTGTTTAAACTGTTAGAGTAATGGTTCCTCAATCAATACGAAACCCTTAGGAAAGGTGAGCGTTTGCGAAAACTAGCTGAACATAGGAATGGAAGGACATCACGAAGAGGGGTGGGCCCAAATAAGCATTGAGCCTATATCTTTGTTTCTATAACCGTGAACCAGGCCTCAATACAACCCTCAAAAAGTCCTAATTGAAACAGGGTTAATTCGAGAGCGTGCCACCATGAGATAGCGTTCCTGACTCCTACGAGTTGTGCTAAAAGACCCTCGTTGGTATTGCATAGGCATGTTTATTTTATAATAAAAAATATTGTACTGTCTTAACCGGTGATTCGTTCATAAATGACATCTTTTCAATGAAAGCTTCAGGATTAACATGTACTGCATTAGAATTTTCATTCTCAGAATAGGACATTTTCTGCTTGCATACATTTGTTTGGCATCAAATAAGTCCACGTATGGAACCTCAGTCTAGAAGCTTGATCTTGCCAAGTTGAGAAGGCGGAAACTTCTGAAGGACATTCATGCCAATGGACCTTTTTACAAGAAACTTCGTTGAATGAGGATTTTTCCAACCAGTTGGGTTAAAGGCAGCCAATCAGTGGCTATCACGACGATGAATTTCTTCAAAATTCAGCCAAACTGGGGCAATCACTTCGAGATTTAAATCTCTCACAGAGCAGTTAACATGGGTGTTTTCTCCAAAGCAAGGCCCGTACTGGGGCAGGTCACCCTAGGAACAATAGAAGTTATTATCTCCAGAAGACGACTAAACAGATGCACCTACCTAAGGTCCAGGATATTGGGGCAAAACACCTCATGACGATACGAGATCTTGGGGAAATTTCCTTCATGGACCATACAGTTTGAGGTGGTCACTTCGAGACATTCAAGAGTTTGAAAACACTAAAGTATTTCAGATACTAGGTTTTCTGTAAAATCCTCTTGAGACAATATTATGGTATGCAAGGCCGTTCCCAGGATGAACATCTGAAGATTGATCCTAGTACGGCGTGGGAAGCGTGTTTCCCTGATCAGAGAATTTATCCTCAGTCGTTATGGTTTCTTCATCTGATCATCATATACGGTTAAAGTCCAATCCTTATTGGAATTTTTTCAACTATGACTAGTTGGTATCTATATGCGTCCAGCCTCTCATTTCAGCTGGGTGTGGCAATCTTCACTTTGGTTTTCTCCAACCCTCGAGTCGATATCATCACTTCTGTTTCTCGACCCTCGAGTCGATGTTTCTCCCTTCGTTTCCTCAACCCTCGAGTTGATGTTGTTTTATTTTTCTCGACCCTCGAGTCGATATTGTCATCTTGTTTCCTCAACCCTCGAGTTGATGTTGTTTCGTTTTCCTCGACCCTCGAGTCGATGTTGCTATTTTATTCCCTCAACCCTCGAGTTGATGTTGCTTTGTTACCCTCGACCCTTGAGTCGATCTTGTTTCTTTCGTTTCCTCGACCCTCGAGTTGATGTTGTTGTGTTCTCTTCGACCCTTGAGCCGATATTTCGTTTTCCTCGACCCTCGAGTCGACGTTGCTATTTTATTCCCTCAACCCTCGAGTTGATGTTGCTTTGTTACCCTCGACCCTTGAGTCGATCTTGTTGCTTTCGTTTCCTCGACCCTCGAGTTGATGTTGTTGTCACCTTATTCCTCAACCCTCGAGTTGATGTTGTTGTGTTCTCTTCGACCCTTGAGCCGATATTTCTGTTTCCTTCGACCCTAGAGTCGATATCATAATCTGCACTTCTTCGACCCTTGAGTTGATACCCAGTGAGTCTGTCATAGAAGGAAATTCAAAATCACAACACCAAAGTTCAATCACAACGATTCATTTATGCCCGGGGCAAGTATGCATATCATTTGTGCTTACAGGGCACGGTATTTCGCAGTGATACGAGATTTTTCAGGAATCCTCGCGAGGCAAATTCTTCCACAATCCAGGAAGCCTGGGGCAGTTATGTCAAGATTCGACGAATCTCTAAAGAGTTTGAAGACACTGGGGCATTTTGGATGTCAGGTATTCTGTAAAATCCTCTTAGATTGATCTTCAATCAGTCAGCTAGTCCAGAAAATGCAAGAGGTCACTAGATGATATTCCCCACAGAGTTCATATTGGATTTTCATCTCCGTCCGTGAAATATTTCCCAGCAAAGTTGCCGTACTTTTGGGTATTTGATGATACAGCCAGGTATTCATCACCTCAGTCAGAGTTGAGTGTCCAGACCTCTTGACTTGTCTTCCCCTACAGAGTTGTATCTCTTGTAGCCAATCAGGCATTTGTTTACCGCTCGTCTGCGTTCTTCAACACTCGTCTGTGTTATCCCTAAGCAGAGTTCTCACCAGCAGGGGAATATCATGCTTCATTGTTGCTCGTCTGCATCTTTCAACACTCGTCTGTGTTGACCCTTTGGTATTGCTCGTTTGCTTCCCCCAGCAGTGGTTTATGATTACCTTGATATTGCTCGTCTGCCATTTTCCAACACTCGTCTGTGTTTGGTTATGATAGTTGTTGTTGCTCGTCCGCAACTCCTCAACACCTGTCTGTGTTCTGATATGGTATTTGTTGTTGCTCGTCTGCAACTTCTCAATACTCGTCTGTGTTGTAGAATCTCATATGCGGTTGCTCGTATGCAACTTTCCAGCACTCGTCTGTGTTTGGTATGCCTGATATTTATGGTACCCGTCTGTATCATTGCCTGAAGCACTCGTCTGTGTTTCTCAGATCATCGTCTGATACTCGTCTGTATCATTGACCTATAACACTCGTCTGTGTTATCTTGATGATCATCCAATACTCGTCTGTATTGAAGAGGTTTCAAATCCTGACAGTGGGAATTAAATGTCGAAATGATTATCGGTCCTGGCGTAACAGGTAAATCCGAAGGAGACTCGTCTGTCTCATGCTATATGCAGTTTTGAGGACTCGTATGTCCAGTTCCTGGCGTCACAGGATGGTTTGAAGACTCGTCTGTCTCAGTTATTGTTATTGAAGTGTGTTGAGGACTCGTATGTCCAGCTCCTGGCGTCACAGGATGGTTTGAAGACTCGTCTGTCTCGGTTATTGTTATTGAAGTGGGTTGAGGACTCGTATGTCCAGCTCCTGGCGTCACAGGATTGTTTGAAGACTCGTCTGTCAACTTGTTCTTATTACAGATATCAGTTTCAACTTGGAAGAAGCTCGTCGGCTTCTTTCTTCCCTGCAGTCCCCAGAGCGTCATTTGGTTGGGTTTATTTCCCGGTGTTGCATTCTTCGTCAGAGTGCAAATTTCTGGTCTTCTTGGTATTCAATCACAATTTATCTTGAATGGTCGATAGCCCGTACTATCGTCCTTTTCAGATTAACTGATGATTGAATAGGGGCAGCTGTAACACCCCAAATTTTCCCTCTCATTTTCATAGCATTTAGCATATCACTTGCATATTTCGCACTGCATCATTAGCATAGAAAGATGAAGCATGACACCCATTAGCATAGCATAGATCATGGCAGTGATTTCAGTTGAGCGTGGTTGTTCAGTTCGTGATTCCATTCAGGTGGACGTTTGACCTAATCTTGGCCAAACTATTAAAAGATTGGTTGAATTGCAGGCTATCTGTATTGGGGGTTATTTCTCAGGCGAGTCGAGTTGTGTTATGTGCGAGAATCATCAGTTTACCTGGCAGTGGTTTGTGTGAGAGTTTCAAATCCAAAGGTTCAGGCTTATCATGACTATATGCTCATTTGTGTGCGTCTAAGAAGCGATTCAGACTAATTTGAAGTGATTCTGATCATACATTGCGAGAATGATTTATCCAGATGATCGGTTTTTCGCTTGTGAATTGTTCAGTGGTAGTGGCATTTTATGTGTTTTACCAAAGGCTTGGAATGGGACAGGTTTCTTTGTGGTTGTGTACGTGTTGGCAGTAGTCTTTTCATTTTATAAAGTCAGTCCATGTCCATCTCTTTTTTTCCCTAAGCCAATTCCATTTTTTCTTTTAATTTCCTTCGTTATTCATTCCCCATTACTCGATTTTTATGATCATTCTTTATTATTCGAATTATTTTGATTATCCAATGCCTATATCACCAATTTCATATCCATTAATCCAAATCCATTCCATCCAAATTTTATTCATCATCTATTTTCAAGTAAACCATATTCATGTTCAATTCACACTTCACTATCCAATTTTTTCCATCTACCTTTTATGTCCAATTATTCCTTTTAATGAATTCACACCCATCTTTAATTTTCTTGATCTATTATTCCATTACTCTTTTCTTTATTACTAAACAAAGGTATTATTTTCCAAAATAATAGGTCCATAATTCTTTTGTTAAGCCCATTTATTTAACATTTTCATTGAACAAAAAATGATAGTATAGATGAAACCAATTTTTCACGTGACTCCAAGGCACATTTTCAGCAAGCTTTCTAGGATGATACACCAACAACTTCCACGTGACTCCAAGACTCTCCCACCAGCCAAAGGAATGCACGAGAGTTTCACATCTCAAAACGCTGCAGTAAACAAAATAAAACGACTGCATTATTCCAAAAGCAAGGTCATCATGCTTTGTACACACGCACAAACTCAGCAAGCAATTTTCGTGACCATCAAACGCACATACACTTGGCCGGAAGCGCAGCATGATACGAAAGAAAAAAAGATGGAAAAATTGAGAAAAAGTAACGGAAAAAAAAGGAGAAGTTATTCATAACAGAATTTATTTTTTTTCATTCTTCACCATCATCAACTAACACATTTGAGTGCATCCTTCTCCATTATTCTTGGATTGAAACCAAACGAATCAGAAAAATAATCGCACAACCCAATCAAAAAACCAAAAAAATTCATTATCCTTCATCATGAACATCACATGAGAAAACCAGAATTGAGTTCTTTCTTCAACCTCCATTACCAAAATCATAACTGAATCCATCACAAAAGCAAAACCGAATCGGATCCAGGACTTTCATCATCATCTTCATCATTACCATGGATTCAAACTTCATCATCAATTCGAACAACTTTCGCCGATCTTCAATCACCTAACCTGCATCTCCTCAATTTAATTTCGAATACCAAATTCACGCATCACTCAGGAGCTGCCTCAATTCATATTCTCCATGATCTTCATCCTTTTTTTCCTACATCAAGATCAAACTGAGTTCTACGCGTCATACTCACCAACGATTCCTCATCATCAGTCCGACGCGTCACCTTCGTCAACGTTCCGCATCTGTTGCTAGCCAAGACGCAAGCGTTGGTCTTCAAATATGAACTTCAAACAACTCTGGTTTCGTGAGCAGACGGCGTCAACTACGCCATGGATTCGTCGATTGAGGTACACGATCCTCTCCTTCTTGATAATTACGACTTGGAGCTTTTAAGAGATTTTTGGTTTGAAATGCTTGTGTTGTAATTGTATTGTTGTTTCTTTGCCCTTGGAATATTTCGATCCGTTTGCTTGAGGTGGTGTTTGAGGGAATCGGCTACCGACTTGTTTTAGAGTGGAAGACAGGCTAGGTTTGGTGTAGAAGGTTTTGTGTGTGGAGGTGGCTCTTCGGGATGGATGGCGGCGGAGGCTAGGTTGAGGGATGGAGGTGAACGGCGCCGTTTTTTTGAGTGGAAGAGGAAGAAGGGACGCGGCGCAGGAAGAGAGAGGGTTTTGCTGTGCTCTTTCTTTTATCGTTTAATTTGTTCAAGTGTTTTTTTGGAATTGTTAAAGAATAATAAAATTAATAGTTCATAGAAGTTATGGCAGAATTAATAAAGGAATTGATGAAGAAACTGAGGAGATAAGGATGAGGTTAGAGGATTGCCTTGGATTTTGTCCACACCGGCGGTGACACTTGTCACCGTCCGGTAGGACCTTTCTTTCTATCCCACGCGCGTGTCCACACAGCAACAGCCATGTTCAGCGCGCAGCCCTGGGCTTATCCGTAGTGCTATTCGCACCCCACTTCTATCCAGGCCCATTCGAATTCATTTGCAAAGTCTGCTGATCTCACCTCCTTCAATTTCATTTCATTTCTTTTTCTTCCTTTAATTTCTTTTATTAATCAGTTCCATTTTAATCCATTAAAAATAGTTATAATCATCCAAAAATTCCCAAATAAATCATGGATATTCCTTTGTGTCTCTAAAATTTTTTCACATTTTTATTTTATTTTTTTCATTGATTAGTGTGCCAGAAATAATTCACCATTGCACCTAGCTTCTCTTGCTTCTTTTCTTGACCAGTCTGTCTTGTTTATTTTCTATAGACTTTAATATTTGGAGTTTTGATCCCATTATTTTTGCATTGTATTCCTAAGATCTTCTAGTTTTCATGTGATTTTTCTGAGAATTTTTAGGAAATTATTTCTTGAGTTTTGGTCTGGTATCTTGTGATGTAAGTTTTCTGTCCTAGCTTGTGTTTATACCTCCATTTGACCTAGTTCCTTTCTGAATTTTTGCAA
The DNA here is from genome assembly GCA_963966055.1 of Lathyrus aphaca. Lineage (NCBI taxonomy): Eukaryota > Viridiplantae > Streptophyta > Magnoliopsida > Fabales > Fabaceae > Lathyrus > Lathyrus aphaca. Next base: position 434,679,368 of record OZ014524.1, on the reverse strand, counting down.
ATCCTTTTGGCAAGTTGATATAATGTGTTTTAAGATCATTTGGTTTCAGTTGTAGAATTTTTAGATGGCTGGTTGATTATTTGTGAATTTTTGTTCTTACCTTGTCCCATTTTGCTTCTTTTGGTTCATTAGATCTCTTATAGGCTTAGAAGGGCACTTGTGCCAACTTCTTCTTCTAATTTGGGGTTCCTTTGGGGTATGGGTACCTTCCTGGTCCTAGGATAAGTTTTGTTTCTTCTAAATTTTTAGGTTTGCTTCTTATTCAAGTCATTTGTTTCTTTAGGTGCTTAAATTCCATATTTTGATTCCGTTGCTTTTATTTTGACATTGTTTGGTATTGTGTGACCTCTCTCTTCATCTTTCTGGCCTCTTAGGCCATTCTTCATACCATTTTGATTCTGGTTTTGGACTTTGTGTTTGTATTTTGTGTGTTTTGTATTACATCTTTCATAAGTGCGCACTTGTTTCCATCTGTAGTCATGTTGCCTCATTTTAAGTCATAAGCTTCTCATCTTTATTTCTTTGAGTTTAATTAGCATTAAGCATGTGTTTAATTCATTTCACTTCTGATTGTTGGATGATGTTATGTTAATTTGTTCGTTTTCTCGTTCACTTGTGCATACTAACCTTGCAGGGGCTATGGTAAGTGTGAGATGTGGGAATTGAGTTCCACATCTCTAATTCTTATCTCTTCCTTTTATGTTTATGTGAACTAACTATCTTTTGTTGGGCCTAGGCCTTTCTCATCCCTTCTTCTATCTTCTTCCCCCTTCTTCATTAGGATAGAAACCTCACTAACCCTTAGGGCATCCATGCATGTTAACACTTAGGATTATTTTAGTCCCCCTTTAGAATTTTTCCTTTGAGATCCTTTGGTGCTCTCTCTTCTCATCTTCAAACTTAATTCTAATTCATTTAATAAAGGTTGAGTACTTTCATGTGACATGAGACTTTGCTATGAGATGCTCACATGCGTTCCATTTCGGGGCGAGGTGTGAGTCATCACTCGTGGTGGATAGGTCTTAGCATGAGTACCTCACAAAGAAAAGCTAAAAAACACTTATTAACCAAAAAAAAAACACAAAAAACACTTAATAAGGGTAATAGGCCAGTGTGTTTGAGCCTTCACTTGTGGGACTAGCTTTGGCTCCATAGATAGGTGTGCCTCTTACGCATTCCATTTCGGGATGATGTGAGATGTACACATCCCATTGAGTAAGACTTAGGTACACTTACCTATGCAAACCTTCACAAATAAAAGCTTCATAAAAATCTCAAACAAATAATAAGCGTCTTTCCTTCGGGAATTCTTTTCTCACCTCATTCGCTCCGTACGCGAACTTGCTCCTACTTGTCACTTTGCAAGACGGTTACGCACTCGTTGTCCGAGTCTGCAACACCTGAGCAATGGCATAGGCAGTTCAAGCCTTTAATTCACAAGCAATCTCTTTTCTACCCCTAGTTAGGGGAACTACGGCGTCTCTGATCCTCATTATCCTGATGAGGTACGTAGGCAGCGGGGTAGGGCCCGTTCGAGCACAATCTTTATTTTCCCTACATTTTTTCTCTTTGTTTTCTTTTCAATTCTCTTCTCAGTTTCTTTTCCAGTTCATTTCTTTTCTTTTGCTGCAGTTTTCATACCTTCACCCTTTGAAACAGTTTCCTTTGCAAGCGTGGATCCCGTCGGGTACGACGGACGATCTGGGTGCTAATACCTTCCCAGGTCGTAACCGACTCCCGAACTTAGTCTCTTTGGTTCGCAGGACCTTGTCCTTTCTTTCTTCCTCAGGTTTGTGCAACATTACCTTTCCCATTCTTTCGGGATAAAAATGTCTGGCTGGCGACTCTAACCTTTCCGCGCCACTTTCGCGTTTGTACTAGGATGAAAATCCCGGGAGCGACACAACTGCAGCTACGTATGGTTGAACATATCGTTGTTGCGGGTGATAAGGCCTCCTCTCAGTTGAAACAGCATAAGCATCACCATCCCTTCTCTTATGAGGATTCCCAAAAGACTTTCTTGCAGCATTAGGAGTTTCAAAATTGGTAATCTTACCCTTCTTGATACCTTCCTCTAGTCTTTCTCCAATAGTGACTAGATCAGAAAAACCAGATGAAACACTTCCGACCATTTTCTCCCAAAAGAACGGTTGAAGAGTGTCCATGAACAAACCAATTAATTCTTTTTCGGGCAAAGGTGGCTCCACTTGAGCAGCTAGCTCTCTCCAACGTTGAGCATACTCTTTGAACGATTCTTTCTCTTTCTATGACATATTTTGAAGTTGACGACGATCAGGCGCCATGTCCAGATTGTATTTATATTGCTTTACAAAAGCATCAGATAAATCTTTCCAGCTTCGAATGTGACTCTTCTCAAGTCCAACATACCACTTCATGGAAGCACCACTCAAACTATCTTGAAAACAATGAATAAGCAAATTGTCATCTTTAGCATATGCAGCCATCTTGCGACAATACATCAGCAGATGAATCTTTGGACAAGTATGACCATTGTATTTCTCGAATACAGGAACTTTGAACTTATCAGGAAGAACGAAATCGGAAACCAAACACATGTCAATAGCAGCAGACCCAAATGCATCTTTTCCTTCTAGACCTCTTACCCTCTTCTCAAGAGTCAAACATTGCTCTATAACTTCATCCATATATCCAGGCTCACCCTGACTTTCAGCTTGTTGACCAGGAGCTTGGTACAAGAAAGGAGAATTCTGATAAGTAGTCTGAGCAGTAGCGTGCACAACAGGTTGAGGTTCAGCAAAAGTCGGAGCTGAAAAGCCTGGCACAACAGATGGACCACCAATCTGAGCAGTAGCAGAAACTGGCACATAATCCAGAGGTAACCCATATTCTGGCCAAGTAGAAGCTGGTTGTTGGACAACAGGAGAATCAACAACAGCAGTCAAAAATTCAGAGATAACATTCCTTTGAGGTGGTTCACCTCGAGCAATCAGAACTTGCATCATTTCAGTGAGCTTGGTCATACCGGCCTTCAACTCATCAATTTCCATTCGAACTTCCATATTATGTTGTTCTTGGCGTTCCATTCTCAATCTAATAGCTCTTCGTCTGATAACAGCTCTAGTACCGTATCTGTGGTGAGGAGTCAGCTTGACGGATCAACAGACAACTGAGGAAAGAAACAACCGGGATGAGTTCCCACACAACTCGGATGAACGCAAGAATATGCGAGGATGCAATGATATGCAATGTTCACTTCCATTTTCAGAAAAATAACTCGATTATTGCAAACATGGTCAACATCGAGAATATGGTCATGAAAAATCTTGACAAAATGGAATGTTTATTCTTTCCAATATTTGCAATAATCGGAATTGTCTTCCTTGAAAAATGGTTGTGATGATGATCATGATGAATATGTAGATGCAACAAACACAAACAAGATCACACAAAGCACACAGGTTCGAAGGTTCAGATCACGAGCATGGAGTCATGGTAACAGAACACCAACCCAAACAAGTATGTACTAAGGTTTGTCTTCATTGTACCTGCAAAAAACCAGAAGGGTGCTAACAGAGGTTCCCGGAGTTAACAGCCATCTTTAGAATATCATCGGTACGTTGGATTACTCCCCAACCGATAACATTCTTAAAATAGACCTCGTCCGGGTGTAGCATCGCGTGACAACCACCTTAAGTTTACACTCAGATAGTTTCCGCACTACGTTCCTAAATTGGCTTAGATTGGTTAAGGGTTCTACGGTCCTCAGTATGATCAGCTCAAGGTCGGAAAATAATGCCACGTACGATTACTCGTCATGACATTGATAGTCCAAGAGAGCCTAACCGAGTGGAGATTATCAAATTGATATTGCTTTGGACTACTCCATCGCATATCGCTTCGAATATCGCCGTCCTATCATAAGTGTCACTCAGATCCGGGCTAGGATCTATCTCACAGACGATCACCAAAACAGAACAAACAAGTAACAAGCAAATCAAACTAAAACAGTAAACAAATCAAAGTAGGCCGAATCCACTTAGAGATTGACTCCCCAGCAGAGTCGCCACTTTTCTGTAGCGGTAAAATCATGAGTGTAAGCTATTGATTAACTTAACTCGATATACACAGAGTCGCCACCGCGCTTTTATTTATTTCCACAAGGAAAAAGGAAAATGAACGAACAAAACCTTAACGAATCTTAAGAGCTAAAAAGCTAAAAGAATCAAACAGAGAATGGGTATGGGGATTGGTTACAAATCGGGAAGGTTTTAAGCACCCGACTTGTCCGTGGTACTCCACGGGAACCCTTTGAAATGTTTACTGCATTTTTGGTTTGAAATGGTTTGCTTGAAAAAAGATTGAAGAGATGAGAAGAAGAATGTTTTTTAAGATTTTGGTGTTTGAAGAGACGAACGTCTCATGCCTACGTACCCACAAAGTGCAATGCGAGATCAAAACCCCGTAGTTCGTGGTACAAATTGTGAAAAAGGCAAATGAGTTGAATTGATTTTAAAATGTAAAGATAAGTCGTCATCCTTTAGCGAATAATTCCGCTAGAAAGGATGAATCATATCTAAACACAAAAAGGTTAAAAGAAACGTGCACGAGGGCACAAAATCAATTGAATGAGTTGTGAATGTTTTTTAAAGTTTTTGAGAAAGAAAGTTCCGATATGCTTATGTAGTTTAGCATTTATTAAGAAATGAAATGAAAAGGTAAAAGCACATGACCGAAGTCAAGGTTTGATTGAGAAAATGTTTGAAGTTTGAAAACAAAGAAAGTTTTGAAAATAGGAAGGAGATTTGAAAATTGAAGAAGATGGGAAGAGATGAAGGGACTATCCTAGAACTTGAAAATAAAAGCTAAGGGAAGAAGAGATCAAACCAAATGGCAAGCACTTCTTTGAACAATTATATTTCCATCTTCATAATCAAGTAAACTCAACCGGAGCCAAAGTCTTCAATCCATAACAAATGAGCAAAGGGATGATCCTAGAATCTAGGTCCGAAACTCCAAGTCTCAAGCTAAGGATAGTAACCATAGTCCGAAGTTAAAAGTCACCAATTTTTTAGATGTTTAGTCCTTTATTAATATTTTCGTGTCCAAATGGACAAATGAAAAATAACAAGCAACAATAATATATACAATAAGCAATATGATGAATGAATATAGAAGCATAATAAGAGAGGTAAGGAACGAGAGATTAAAATAAAAGAGGATAAGGTGCGAGAGATTAAAATTAAATGTTAGTATATTCACATTATAACAATATTTACAATATAAAGTGGTATGATGAACTTAATCAAGCACAACCACGAAAAGAAAAATAAAGTCGAGGCAACCGGATCCAAGTGGATCGCATTCCGAATCGGGACAACTGTAGGTCTATGTTAAGCAATCGCCGAGTAATTTACGGAGTAATTACCCTACAAATGAGGCCGGCCACCACTAATTAAAGTGGAAACTATTCGTGTTAATACATGTTAGAGAAACGATATTATGGATCGTTCTCCGAAAACATGCCACACTAAAAGAAAGAGAACGGTCTAATCTTAATCGAGATTATCGTTGAATTTCTCGAAAAGCAACCTATCACGATCTCAAAGTATGGAGAATGATCCAAATGATCATTCATCCATAGATTTGAAATAATGAAGGTTAAACTAATTCGGAAATCAACAATCCCGAATCGGAAGATTGTCATCGACCAAAATTGAAAAGAGATGAAGAATAATGGATCCAAAAATAGATCCAAAAAGAAATAGAATAATATTTTTAAATCTTTTCCAAATTGTTTCTCTAAAATATTTTTTCTAAATTTCTTTCTAAAGCATATTCTAAAATATTTTCTAAAATATCTTTATAAACTTGTTCCTAAAATCTTTTCCCAACTTTTTTCTAAAATGGACTTAAACCAAAAACCATAAAAAAAAATAGCTAACAAATAATAGAAATGTTATAAAAAAAAAGGAAAGAAGAATCAAGAGAGGGGGAACATGCGCTGGGTTGAGAGGTGTAGTTATTAAAGTAGATCCATTGGGATCTCAGCCCAAGCCAAACACACATTATCAATTAAAAAAGAGAAAAATAAAAATAAACACTAAAGAAATGAAACAGAAGCAAACACGGCTTCTTCCTTCTTCCTCACAACGGTTGCGGAAACAAGAAACAGAGAGACCATTAGAGAAACCCACACAGCACTCCCTCACCTTCTTCAAAAAAAAAACGCGACTCTCTCTCTCTCTCCGTTGCGATTTCTTTCTTTTTTCCTTCGCTCTCTCTCTCTCAATTCATTCCTGGCTTTGATTTGGGATTATTTGTTTCAGGTTGTTGTTGATGATGGAAGATTTGGATAACAAAAAGAAAGAAAGCTTGAGAAGTTTCGATGGAGATTAACGGTGAAGAGTGGAATTGAAAGTGATTTTAGAACAAAGAGTTTCGAATTGGGGCTTTTATTGGTAGAGATTTTTGAAGCTTGTTCAATTTGTGCAGGGATTTTGTATGGCTTTTCAAAGCTTGAAATTGGAGAGGAGGGGTTCTTAATTTATAGAAGGATGATATGTAAATGGGGCTGCCGTTTTGATTCAAATTGAGATGCGTTTTGGGAGTCACAGCTTTCTCGTGTTCATGATTGCTGAGTTTTTGTTTTTGAATTTTGCTTGCGTTTGGATTGCGAAAATCTCGTGTGCATTTTGTTGTGATTCTGAGTTGCTGCGTTTTATGTTAGGCTCACTTGCGTTTTGCTTTTCGTTTTTTTTTAGGTATGAAGCTCGTGTGCGGATGACGTGCATAACGCGTGACAGATTTGATGTGGATTGGCTTCGGTTGTGAAGGCTTGGAAGGTTGATGTGCAGCTGAAGTGAGAAGCTGATGCGTGCAGTGAGCTGCGGGAAAGGCTTATACGCGAGGCGTGACTTAAGTGCTATTGTTGTTTTGGCTTGGGGTTGTTTTGCTTGTTCTTGCGGCTGGAGTATCAGGTTGAAAATATTTTGAAGCTTACGTGTTCGGCTTGGTGGAACTTTTGGCTGTTGGAAGCTTATTGTTTGTGAGGCTTGACGCGAAGTGAACCGATGGCTTGGGCTAGTGAGAGTTGTACGGTTTGAGCTGGAAACAAGTGGGCTTGTACGGATGGAAGCTGTGATGTTTTGGAGTATGATGTGAAGTAGCATGCGTATGAGTTGCTGGCTAGTGTTGTTGAGCTTGGAAATTGGATGGCATGGTGGGGCCTTGTGTAGTTTTGTGGCTGTAGATTCATCATCCTTTTTTTTTAATTTGATCTTATAAAAAAAAAGAAATAGCCTTCTAAATTAATTGGGCTTATGGTATATTTTTTTTTGTATGCATATTTTGTATAAAATGAAAAAAGAAATTTATACAAAAAAAGAAATAATAGGACTAAAATGGAAATAAAAGATAATAGGAATTGAATATAAAATTTTGGATTAAAATAAATAGATTAAAAGGAAATGAATCATAAAAAAAATAAGAAGAATTGATTATTGGATGGTAAAATGGATAAAAAATGGTGATTAGGAATTAATGGAATATGGATATTCGACAAGAAAAAAAGAATTTTGAAAAGGGAATAATGTGAATAATTGGTAAGAATTATGAAATGAATAGAAAATGAATAAAAAAATAAAATGAAATAAATGGTTTATGGATCGGATATTAAAATGGATGGAACGGATAAATGGATAATGGAAATGATTATTTTTGAGGCCCACGACCAAATTTCTGATTTTTTTCTTGCACAAGCCACTGATTAATGATGAATGTAGCCAACACTAAACCACTGAACAACTGAATAATTTGCAACTCGAGCCACAACCGTCATCTGAAAACTGTCTGATTCAAGCCCTGATAATTCGAAATCAAACTTCTCACAGAATACTGCCTGATAAACTGATGATCTTCGCACACAACACAACTTGAACTTTTTGAAAACGCATTGTCTGAGAAATAACCCACTGGCACCAATAACTTACAGTTGAACAATCTTCTGATAGTTTGACCAAGATTAGGTCAAACGTCCGTCTGAATTGAATTGTGACTGAACAAACGCATCTGAATTGAAATCACTGCCCTGTCTTTTAAATTCTGCAACACAGAAGAAGAAGCAAATTGCAACATATTTTTTTTTGTATTTTGGTTAGAAGTCAGTAAAATATGAACAGATAACAGAAATTAAACCAGGTGATCCTCTGCAAAGCATAGGCCTGCACCTGAAAAAGGATAAACGAACAGTACGTGATCTTGTTTGTATGCAAATGCAGATGAGATGCGAAAAATCTTAGGTCAAAATTTAGGGTCTGACAGCCTCAACAGCGCCATTCATCTTTGGCCTGTAAGGAGAAGAATTGTGGTGTTGGATCTTGAAGTCCCGGCATAGCTCTGCCATCATTTTGTTGTTTAAATTGGAACCATTATCAGTAATGATTCGCTCGGGAACTCCATATCGGCAGATGATGTCTCTCTTCAGAAATCGGGCTACCACTTGCCTTGTAACATTTGCATAAGAAGCTGCTTCAACCCACTTGGTAAAATAGTCAATGGCTACCAAGATGAATCTGTGGCCATTTGAAGCAGTCGGTTCAATCTTTCCAATCATATCAATGCCCCACATAGCAAAAGGCCAGGGTGAAGACATCACATTCAGAGGATTCGGAGGCACATGCACTTTATCCGCATAAATCTGGCATTTATGGCATTTCCTGGCATAAGCACAACAGTCGGCATCCATTGTGATCCAGTAATAACCTGATCTTAGCAACTTCTTGGCCATTGCATGTCCTCCAGCATGGGTACCAAAGGATCCTTCGTGCACCTCGTGCATCAACAAGTCTGCTTCCGTTTTATCAACGCACCTGAGGAGTATCATATAAAAGTTTCTCTTGTATAGGGAACCATCAGTATTCAGGAAGAAACTACCAGCAAGCCTTCTCAAAGTCTTCTTATCATTGGAAGATGCCCCAGGTGGGTATGTTTGATCCTCCAAGAAGCATTTAATGTCATGGAACCAAGGCTTCTCATCTTTGACAGTGTCTGCTGTAAATACATATGCTGGTATGTCAAGTCTGGATACTGAAATCCGAGGCACAAAGTTGGCAGCTTGAACTTTGATCATTGATGAAATGGTAGCCAGAGCATCTGCAAACTGATTCTCGTCCCGAGGGATGTACTCAAGCTTGACCTTTGTAAAGAAAGTCAATAACCTCCTTGTATAATCCCAGTAAGGTATCAGATGATCCTGGTGTGTGTACCATTTGCCGTTGGTTTGATTAACTACCAGAGCTGAATCTCCGAATACAGTCAAAGTTTTGATCCTGAGGTCAATGGCTTCCTCAAGACCCATAATACAAGCTTCGTATTCAGCTTCGTTGTTAGTGCAGTTAAAGGTGAGTTTTTCCGAGAAAGGCATGTGAACTCCCTTAGGTGTAATGAGTACTGCACCAACACCACGACCATTCATATTGACAGCCCCATCAAACATCATAGTCCATTCTTCTTCCGGGTCAGGCCCTTCAGTGTGAATAGGCTCTTCATTATCTTTTGCTTTTATGAACATGATGTCTTCATCAGGGAAGTCAAATCTCATAGGCTGGTAATCATCAATGGGTTGCTCAGCAAGGTAATCAGACAATACACTGCCCTTGATGGCTTTCTGAGATGTGTACTAGATGTCATATTCTGTGAGGATCATTTTCCATCTTGCAACCCGTCCGGTAAGCGCTGGCTTCTCAAAAATGTACTTAACTGGGTCCATCTTTGATATCAATAAAGTAGTGTGGGTCAACATATACTGCCTTAGTCGGCGAGCAGCCCACGCTAAAGCACAGCAAGTTTTCTCGAGCAGTGAATAACGTTGTTCACAGTCGGTAAACTTTTTGCTCATGTAGTATATTGCATACTCTTTTCGACCAGACTCGTCATGCTGGCCCAGCACACACCCCATTGACTCTTCTAATACTGTTAAGTACATTATCAGAGGTCTTCCTTCAACTGGAGGCATAAGGATTGGAGGCTCTTGTAAGTATTCCTTGATCTTGTCAAAAGCCCTCTGGCAGTCTTCGTTCCACCTAACCGTTTGTTCTTTTCTTAACAGCTTGAACAAGGGTTCACAGGTTACAGTAAGGTGAGATATGAACCTTGAGATGTAGTTCAATCTACCTAGAAACCCCCGAACTTCTTTTTCTGACTTCGGTGCAGGCATTTCTTGAATGGCTTTGACTTTATCAGGGTCAACTTCAATCCCTTTCTCACTTACAATAAATCCCAGCAGCTTACCGGATCGCACCCCGAATGTGCACTTGTTGGGGTTCAGCTTCAGTTGGTACTTCCTCAGACGCTTGAATAACTTCAACAAATTCACCAGGTGGTCTTCTTCTGTGAGGGACTTGGCAATCATGTCATCCACATAACATTCAATTTCTTTATGGATCATGTCGTGGAATAATGTTACCATAGCCCGTTGATAGGTTGCACCAGCATTCTTCAGTCCGAATGGCATCACCTTATAGCAGAACGTGCCCCAGGCTGTGATGAAAGTTGTCTTCTCCATGTCTTCAGGTGACATCTTGATCTGATTGTATCCTGAAAATCCGTCCATGAAGGAGAACACCGAGAACTGAGTCGTATTATCAACCAAAACATCAATGTGAGGTAATGGGAAATCATCTTTCGGGCTGGCTCTGTTCAGATCCCGGTAGTCCACACACATCCTCACCTTGCCATCTTTCTTAGGCAAAGGTACAATATTAGCAACCCATGGCGGATAACTAGCCACAGCAAGGAACCCGGCGTCCCACTGCTTTTGTACCTCTTCTTTAATCTTCATTGCCATGTCTGGGCGAGTACGACGCAGTTTCTGTTTAACCGGCGGGCAATCTTCTTTTAAAGGCAGCTTGTGCATGACAATATCGGTGTCCAACCCTGGCATATCCTGATAAGACCAAGCAAACACATCCACATACTCTCGAAGAATATCAAGCAGTTGCTCTTTCACTGAATCTTATAGGCAGGCCCCGATTTTAACTTCTTTCACATCTTCTTCCGTACCAAGATTAACCGTTTCGACCTCCTCCTGATGAGGAGTGATAACCTTCTCCTCTTGTCTTAACAACCTGGCTAGCTCTTCAGGAAGCTCATAATCTTCTTCAACCCCTTCATCAGCTTTATTAATTGGATTGTCAAAGTCATACGAAGTCATGGCAGTGTTGTTGTCGGTGCAGTCTGAAAGGCACTCTCTGCAAGGGTTTAGATTGTTCATTTTAGTGATTGATTTTAATCTTGTTTTAGAAAAAGTGAAATGAAGTTTTCATTTTGGAAGACATTGCCATTTTATTTTTGTACAAAAAGAAAAATGGAAAACAGTGAGCGAAAAAGGAAAAGACTCATTTGCAAAAGATGTCCGATATTCATTGATTGATCCGTTTGCACAAAATTACAAGATGGCCCGATTACAAAATGAGTCTTGTCATCTTGGGCAAGATGCAAGACTTGATGCATGCTTAAAATATACAGGAAATAATAATTACTCTGTAGGAGTAACCCTTATAATTTCCTGGGAAGACCAGTTAAGGACTTGGCTCCCCGGGATCCTTAGACGTATCCAGCTCTCCAGGTTGCGGTCGCTTTCATCCTCGTCTTCCAAGTTGTTCACCGCATCAGGGGTGAGCATTCCCCCACTGACAAAACTGGGCTTCTTGGCAGCCTCTGATTGATCTTGTTGAGTTGGTTTGTAACCCAACCCAAATCTGTCCTCCTTCTTCTCCACGGGCAGCAGCTTGCCCCAGCCTTGGGCAGTCCCCTCTTCAACAACCTTCCTGGCTTGCTGATAAGATGTCATGGAGGTTCCTAGTACAGCAGATGCTTCATTAATGTTCAGGGCCCCAAACCCCTGGCTCATAGTTTCATGGATTTCTCCATCCATCTCAATATACTTATACGTAGCCAGATGGCTAACAAAGATATCTTCTTCACCACAGATGGTGATGATCTGGCCTTCCCACTCGAATTTCATCTTCTGGTGAAGGGTAGACGTAACAGTGCCAGCGGCATGGATCCATGGTCTACCCAACAAACAGCTGTAGGCTGGCTGAATGTCCATCACATAGAAGGTAATTTTAAAAGTCTGCGGGCCAATCATCACAGGCAGATCAATCTCCCCAAGTACTGATCTTTTAGAGCCATCAAATGCTCTCACCACAAAATTACTTGGACGCAGTGCCAAGCCATCATACTCCAGCTTCACCAAGGCTTTCTTTGGTAGAACATTGAGTGAAGACCCAGTGTCCACCAGTACATGGGATAGAACAACACCCTTGCATTCTAGAGTGATGTGTAAAGCCTTGTTGTGGTTACGTCCCTCAGTTGTTAAGTCAGCATTGGTAAAGCCCAGTCCATGACTGGTGTTGACATTTGCCACCACAGTTTCCAGCTGATTAACAGTGATCTCCTCGGGCACATATGCTGCGTGCAGGACTTTTAGTAATGCATTCCTGTGAGCTTCAAAAACACATCAACAGGGATAATATGGAGATCTTTGAGGGAGTTTGGTGAAGCTGATCCACCACTTTGTAATCACTTCTCTTTATGATTCTCATAAACTCGTCCACATCTTGCTCAAAAGATGTCTTCTGAGTTTCTTTGATAATTGGTTCTTCAACTACCACACTCTTTCCTTTTGCTTTGGCAGCAGCTTCTGCTTCGGCATTAGGTCTTTGTAATTGTGAGGCAAAAAGGCGTCCGCTTCTGGTGAAGCCTCTGCCTCCCCCAACATTATCAATCTGTGGAGAAGAGGTTGAAGAATCAAAAGTGATTTTCTCCCCGTTGCAGTAAAGATCAGAGCCATAATGCCAAGGTATGGCATTACTGCTTTCATATGGAACTGGTCCAGGCACCGTGATGGTAACTGGACTGACTGCTGCAGAGGAGGGTACTGAAATAGTGTGCGGATTGTAGTAAATGGTGATTGGTGACCTGGCAGGAGGTGCCACTGTTTTTTGTTGAAAGTTGTTGTTTGGAGGAACATCTGATGGATCGTAATAGATGGTGACTGCTGAGATATCTTCATTAATGTCTGTTGGTGTTGTAGAAGATCCTGCTGAATAAAGGGATGCTGATGTTGTAGAAGAAATGGTTGTTGACATTTGATTTGTTGAAGTGATAGAGGAAGCCATTGTTGATGAAATTGATGAATTAATTGGAATGATTGTTGTTGCAGTTGTAGAAGAGTCAGGAATTGTTGTCAAAGGGATTGCTGGATTTGTAGGCACCGTTGTTGTGATCTGAAGTATACCACTTTTGATAAGACCATCTATGCCGCTTCTCAAGTTATCACACCCGTTGACTGAAATGTTGCAATAACCACAACCGAGCTCACACCCGGGGAACATCTGGAACTCTAGGAGCTGAGCTTTAATTTTGACCAGAGGTGTCCGAATCTGTCCAACACTGGTGATTAAGAAAGATGGCTTATCTTCCTCAATGGCATTAATCCTTGGTCCTCCATGATTGGGCATGGGATTCTTGTTGACATTTGGCGGGGGTGCAAAGTTGAGGGCTTTAGAATCCACCAGGTCTTGTACCTTCATTTGTAAAGCCCTGCATTTTTCCGTATTGTGGCCAGGTGCATTGGAATGGAAAGCACATCTGGCGTTGACATCATAATTTCTTGGGAGATTAGAGGGATCTGGTGGTGCCAATGTCCTTAATTCAACTAAGTTGAGTTTCAGGAGTTGTGGCAATAAAGCGGCATAAGGCATAGGGATTGGATCAATCACCCTATTGGCCTGTGATGGTCTTTGCTGAAAAGGTATTTGCTGTTGATTGTTGTTATTGTTGTTGTAGGCCCTCTGTGATGGATACTGAACTTGCTGTTGATAGTGTGGTTGTTGTGGTGGTTGATATGCTGGTTGCTGAGGAATCAGAGCTAGAATAGTGACAGCTGCTACTGATCTATGGACATGCTGAGGTCTGCCCCTGTTGGTATAAATTGCATTTGTCTCACCGGTTCTTCTAGGTCCCACAAAAGGCTTCCTGGGGTTGCTAGACGAACTTGCACCATTATCGGAAATTTTACCCATCTTCAGAAGGCTCTCAATTCTTTCTCCAGCTATAACCACGTCAGCGAAGCTGGTGGAAGAAAAGGCAGCTAGCCTATCAATATATGTTCCTTGCAGAGTATTCATAAACATGTCGGCCATTTCTCTTTCCGACATGGGTGGTTGGACAGCAGCAGCAAGCTGTCTCCACCTCTGGGCATATTCCCTGAAGCTTTCTCTGGAGGACTGAGACATTCCCATCAAAAGGGTCCTGTTAGGAGCCATGTCCAGATTGTATTGGTACTGCCTGATGAAGGCCTCAGCTAGGTCCTTCCAGCATCTGATTGTAGCTCTGGTCAAGTGTGAGTACCACTCCCTGGAAGCCCCAGTTAAACTGTCTTCGAAATAAAACATCCACAGTTTTTCATCCATGGTGTATGCCTTAAGCCTCCCCATAAAGGATTGCAAGTGAGTTCGTGGACAGGAAGTTCCATTATACTTCTCGAAGCACGGGGGTTTAAACTTGTGGGGAATCCTTACCCCATCCACTAGCCCCATATCCATGACATCAAAACCCAGGGAATTTTGAGACTCCAGAGATCTCAACTTCTCAGCAATTTCATCAAACCTTCTATCATAAACTTCATCCCCAGCTCCCATCACAGTGAATTGCTCCTCTTGGGGGTCTTCCTGTAAAATCCTCCCCCCAGTAGTATTTCCTTGCACATTAGTCGGGATGTTGATTTCCGGATGAAGATGAGGCCCATATACTGGTGGGTTAACATGGGGCTGACCCCTTTCATTGTTACTTGTTCCTCCAGTCCCTAGATGGGGTTCTTCCGGGTTTTGTCTTTCCACCAATGCCCTCGAAGTACATGAAATAACAACAAGCAAAGAAGTCAAACATCTAATCCAAACTCATCCTCCTTAACCTCCTTCAGAAGTGCTTCAGTTACAGGACCAGCCGGATGCTCCGTAATATTTCTGATAAGAAGGTTCCTGGTGGCAATAGCAGTGGTCAGCTTCTTGAGCCTGTCTTGGTCCTTTGACCTCTTCACACCAGCCCTAAACTTCAACTCTGAAATCTCCTTTTGGGCTGCTAGCAGAGCTTCCTGTTGTTTCTTTTCATTGGCCTCCAACTGCTCAATCCTGTCTTGAGTTCTCTTATCTTCTTGAGTGCGAGCTTCAGTGATTCTGACCCACCTAGCTTGACTTTCTTTTAGATAGAGATCAATCCTAGCCTTCTGAAACTGGGCCTCCTTACAGGCATTCTTCAAAATTTGCTCCCCAGCTCTTGATTTCTTGATGTAGTCCTCTGCTTTCTCAATCTTGGCTAGATGCTCCACCTTAAGCTTTTCCAACCTCTCAATGTCTAGACGACCATCACTCCTCTCCCAGAGGGTCCTCTTTAGAGCTTGAGACAGATTCTCATTCCTCTCCTTCAGTTTCTCAAATTCTTCCAGGCTGATAGTGGCTGGAGGTGGTGTTGTGGATGGTCCAGGTGCATCCTCAATGGTGAAAGGCATCCCAGAAATATGAGCCCTAGCATGAGACCATTCATAATACTGAGCTGAAGCCACATTATTGCATCTCCCAAGAATGGCCATCCCTTTGGTCTGGATGTTGTCCCAAGCCCAGGATGCTTGTCTGACAACAGCTAGATTAGGTTTGATCTCACAATAAAGGGTTTCAGCCAAGTCTTGCACTCTAGGAGGGTAAACCAAAGCATAGCCCAACTGTCTCTTAAACAGCAAAGGGTTGTAGTTGATGCAACCCTTCACTCCTATCAGAGGTACATTGGGGAACTGTCCACAAGTAGTAATTATGTCCCTGCCTTTGGTGCTCTGGGTGCACCACCTGATGTCATCTGAAGTCAAAGCAATAAGTCTCCTAGCCCAATTCTTCTGCTGGTGAGGATTCAGGAAGGCATCAGTCTTGGGTAAGTGTTTAAGCAGCCAGGTATGAAATAGGGGAGCACAACATCTCACTAACCTCCCTCTTTGCTTCTCATTTCTTTGGTGAACGGAATAATAGAAATCTCCCAGTAAAGTGGGTACTGGGTTCCTCAAAATGAAGAGATGAATGGCATTCTTGCTGATAAATTTGGGCTCATCTGCAAACAGTATAACCCCATATATACTGAGGGCTAATAATGCACAAACTGCCCTTCATTCTCCCAAAGAGGCCATCAGGATGGCCTGAGAAGTCAGAAAGTCTAGGTGCAAACCAGGGATCCTAGCCTTTGTTGTCATGTTCTGCTCAATTAATATAGGCTCCAGGTACAGTGCTTTTGCCACTTCTTCATTGCTGGGAGAAGCCATTTCTGGGTTGAAGGGGATACCACCCCTGACAGGTACTCCAATCAATGATGAGAACTCCTCCAGCAGAGGTCCTAGCTGAAAGTTCTGGAAAGTGAAACATCTCAAAGGAGGGTCATAAAACTGTAGGCAAGTGTGAATCAAACTCCTCTGAGAAGGGTCCAAGTCCATAACCATATCAAGGATGCCTCCATAATGCTCTCTGAATAGTGGGATGTGGTCTGGAGTGATAAGTGCCTGGACCTGCCTGATGCCAGCCAGCACAGGCTCAAAGAAATGGTATGAAATTTGGCTCTTCTTGGCTGCCATGACTGCTGATGAAGAGATGAAATAAATGCTGATGATGAAGGCTGATACTGGTGATGAGCCACTGATAGGCTGAGGCTGGTGATAAGAGTAGCTGAAGCAGGCAACTGATGAAGATAACTGAAGCAGATAACTGATGAACAGAGGTCTATGCAGATGAAGGGGTCAAACCAAGCCAGATATAATGTGGATACCCTGAAAAACAAATAAACAAATGTTAAATGATGCAAATGATGAGTATGCAAATGATATGCAAAGGGTTTGTGATCAAGCTGGATCTAATTACTGCCTTGATATAAGTCCTTGTATGTCTAAGAAGTCCAGGTGGAGGTTCAGAAGTCCAGTAACCAAGGTGGGGGACTCAAATAAAGAGTCACATGTCCAGGGTTCAAATCACAAGAACTGTCCCAAAATGAGGTACTCTTAATCAAAACAAAGTATCAGGGTATGATGTGGTCAAGGGTACCTGCAAACCTGTAAACAGCCCAACCCCCTCACATGTGGTGTTCTAAAACAAGGATCCTCAGACTTGGATCAGTTATGAGAAGTGTAAACACTTCTAACCCGGAGGTACAGTGTTTACAATAACCATAAAAGATCCTCCTCTTAATTCACCTCAGTTTCTGAAGGTCATAATAAAGGTCATCCAGACTTAGCAGGCTTCCCAGATAGCCCTAACATTACAGGAAATCTGTAGCACAGAGTTCTCAAGAAGAAACCCATATCTGAACCGTGTTTCATATTCCCGCACCAGACCGAAATGGAATGGGAAAGAACATGAAACACTCTAGCCTAGGTGTCACTCAGGTCCCAAGTATATGACCTTAAACTCTCAATGAACCCCACCCATCAGAACAATAAACCAGATCCAGCCAAATAACAGTATGACAGTATGATGTATATAAAGCTATAAAGAAAGCAATAAATAACTGTACATAAAGCAAAAATAAATGCAAATATACAAACACAAATAGCACATACCCCCCCAGTAAACACAAATCAAACAAGCGCTAGGAGGAACCCACAAAAAGAACCAGAAGCCCTGGTTACAGTATAAAGCTCCCCAGCATAGTCGCCAAGCTGTCGCTCCCACCAAATGACACCTCAGGTCAGATGGGGTACAGACGCGAACGATCGGCGAAAGAGGAAGAGAACACACAGGGGTGAACTCAGAAGACAAGAAAGAGTCGCCAGCTAGGCATTTTTATCCCTAAGGAAAGGTAATGCTGCATAAACCTAGAAAAAGGATGGATAAGACGGTTGCGAACTAGAGAGACTGAGAAAGGGGGTTGGTTACAACCTAGGAAGGTATTAGCACCCAGATTGTCCGTCGTACTCGACGGGATCCACGCTTAAAAGATTTGTGTTTTAAAGGGGTAGTGTCAGTGCATTTTGTGTATCAAAGCTAGAAAAGAATGCAAGTGTCAGTGTAAAAGAAAAGTGAAGTGTATAATAGAAGTGTCAGTGTGAGAACAAGAATGAAATGCTCAAGACCATGAGGCTAAAAGAATAAAGCTGAAAGAGGGGGGAATATACAGAGACTTTTGTTCGATAACTGTTAAGTTATGCCTACGTATCCTCTCGTGCAATGAGGAAGTCAGAACACCGTAGTTCGACCCAAAGAGACTGAAAGATAAATTGACTTGTGAACTGCTTACTTGTCTATGCTCAAGTGTATGACCTGTCTGGCTCAGGTGCAAACTGTCTTGCATTAGACGGAAGAAGCAAGTTCTCGTTTGTGAATGAATGAGATGAGAAAAGAATCCCGAAGGAGACGATTATTGTTTGTTTTTGTGTTTTCAGTCGTTTATTGCTTTTGGAAATGCGTCATAGGAAAATGAGCTTAAGCCTAAACCAAAGGTTAGTAAACTCATCACATCATCCCTCTGATTAGGGGTAATGAGAATTACCTTAAGTGTGAAGTCAGCATCTCACACTTAATCACCCTGATGTAGGATTAAGATCATTAACCTACTTGTGATTAGTTAGATGTTTTTGTTGTTTTTGTTTAGCGTTAAGTAATGAGTTTAAGCCATAATCAAGGATAATAGAAGGATAATAGATGAGAACATTTAAGCTGAGAAAGACTCCTCAACTTGATCCATGATTAGGGATTAAACTCATGACAAAACAAAGCCTTTATTAGATGGATTTTAGTTGATGATAAGATGAAGAAGTAAGTTTTATGGTTGGTAAGACAACTTGAGGGGGACTTGTCCATTAACACTAGGGTTAGTCCTTCTTGACCAATTAAGGAAGAATTAGAACCCTAATGCAAGGCCCAAGTTACAAGCTTGATGTCTTAGTGATTATTAGGTGGATTGATTAAAGGATTTAAACACATTAAGGGTTTAACACTTAGGATTAAAGTTATACACTCCATCCTAATAGAAGGATGCAGGCATAAGCTTAATCACAGAGCCTTAAAGCCTTTAGGGTTTAGTCCCTGATTATGAGATGAGAGGAGAAGACTCAAAGATGACACAAAGGCAAAAGCTAAATGGGGGACTAATCAAACCCTAATTATTATCATGCTTGGTTGTTCCTAGGGTTTATGAGGTTTGCAAGAAGATCTTCAGAGAAACCACCAGGGGAGAAGCAGATGAGAGGAGCAAAGTGAAGCAAAACAACTTGCTTCACTTAAGAAGTCAAGTTGCTTGAAGGAAGAAAGTATGATGAACAAGAATGAGCAAGCTCAAACCCAAACACATACAAAAATGCAGAAAATGAATTATGAAAGAGATGAAAAGAGAATGTGAGAAGTGAAGGCAAATTCACTTCTCAAAGTAACTTACCACCTGAAAAATTAGTGAAAGAAATGAAATGCAATGCAAATGAGATGAAATGGCATGATGCAAGACAAAGTCAGAAGCAAATACATGATGTTAATGATGCTAAGAGATGATACAAACATGAGGCAAGGCAAGAGAATGATCAAGCAAGCATAAAGATGCAAATGAGACATGTTTAGAACCATGAACATACATGAAAAGTTATGAAATGCAGATGACATACAACATGGCAAATGAAAGATGCAATGATCAAACATGATTCTAATATGTCCTAAGACGTATCATGAATCAAATGGATGCACAAAATGTCATGGAAATTCATGGTATGCACACAAATGGAAGATGGATGCAAAGGAAGACATAAATTAGGGTTTATGATTAACACACAAAGCAAAAACCAAAATCAGAAGCAAATGACATGATAAAAATTTGAAAATGCACGCAAAGATACCCTAGACCTATACAAACTCACTGCCCAAAGGAGGGGATCTAACTCTTAACCTATTGAAAGTTATGAATTTCCTAAGATTGCTAGGTTTTAAGGTACCTTGTCAAGAAAAATGTCAAACAAATTGAAAATGCAAGATCAAATCAAGCCAATTTTATCCTATAAACTACATGCTATACGAGATGCAATGCAAAAAGAATCATTGTCCAACTCTCAATGGTTAGGCAGAAATGAATTTTTGAAGTTTATCACAAAATATTGCCTAATAATGAATTTAATTCCATTGAAAATGATCAAAAGGCATCAAGAACAAAAAAGAAATTTGGTTTGAGAGTTGAACAATGTTTCTAAATGTTTTCAAATGCTATGTGAATTTGTTTGTGATTTTTAAATACCTAAAAGTATTTTTAATTAATTAATTTTCATTAATTAATTAAAAATAAACTTTTAAATAATTTAAAAATAATTTTTAATGCAAAAAATAAAAATAAAAATATTTTTGTGTTCTGAAAATTAATGAAAACCTTGACAAAAATTTTCATAATTTTTAAACATTTTTTGCTATTTTAATTAATTCGTGCAAAATAAATCAAAAGAAAATGAATTAAAAAGAAAATAAATGAAAGTAAGCAGATCCAGTGGCTGAGGTTTGAACCTAGGGCGCGGGAATTGACTGGCGCCAGATCTAAGGGTTGAAATTCAAACTGAGTGGATTTTAATTAACCCTGATTAATTAAACTAATAAATTAGGATTAGGGTTAAGTGAGGAATCTGGGCCATTGGTTTACGCGCGGGTCAAACAAAGTCAGCCTGATCTACGCTCCACATTCAAACTATAATTAATGACACAATTAGGGCTTAATGACTTTCAGGTGGCCGGAAATGACCTCCGGTCATCTTCTCCGGCCACAATCCTCCCTGAAAATTGATATCTTCCTCCCTAGGTCACTAAAGCTTAATCTCTCTGCCCAGAATCCATTCCCAAACATCATAGAGCAAGAATCAACAACCAAAACACATTTATTTTTCATATTAAAGCTGAATCGAAACAAAATGCATTTAGGTCAAAAAAGTTTCAGAATCTCCATACATACTCAATACTCAATCATTTTCGAAACAAAACATATCAACATGATCAGTGAAGCATAGAGAATCATTTAGAAACTTAAAAACATGTTTCTGGAAAAAAAGTTCTTGAGCTCACCTGAACT
The DNA here is from genome assembly GCA_963966055.1 of Lathyrus aphaca. Taxonomy (NCBI): domain Eukaryota; kingdom Viridiplantae; phylum Streptophyta; class Magnoliopsida; order Fabales; family Fabaceae; genus Lathyrus; species Lathyrus aphaca. The sequence continues at coordinate 434,658,266 of OZ014524.1, read as the reverse complement.
GGAGCTTTGATCTCTGGAACTTTCTGGCTGGCCCTTTGATCCAAAACACCTCTAATGAACCTCCTGAGAAGCTTGCAATGCTTGGTTGGAGTTAAAAATGGCTGGTTTGTGAGATTGAGCAAGTTCTGTTCAGTGAAGTGAGGAAATCGTGTTTCAGTTTGAGGATGTTTCAGGGATGAATGAGGGCAGGGAAATGATCAGGGGAGTATGCTGAGATGTTTTGTGAAGTTTGTTTGAATGTTTGATGCTTGTGGAGTGTGTTTCGAATGAAAATGCATATGAGGCATAAACTTGGAACTATGGCTTATGATCTGTTTCAGGCTTGTGTGTGTGGTGTGTTATGCTGCATTTGGTCCACTTATCACAACTAGAGAGGTCAGAGGAGTTGGTGTGGCACTGTGGGATTGGTATGGGGGTTTCTGCAAAAAGTCAAGTCTAGGTGTACTTGAGGTATGGGCAAGTGTGAGGTTGTGATAGGGGCATGGTTGAGTTCAGCAGAGATCATGGAGTTCATATGGATCAGATTCTATGAGCTGTAACAAGTAGAGGCATGGCTTCATGGGTTTTTGCAAGTTGGTACATGTTTGCCCCCTTTGGAAATTCATGAAGTTCAAGGCACCAAAATGCAATATTCTTGGGCCAATTCTGACTTTTAGAAGTCACATGATCATATTGTGAAGAGTTTGTGCACATTTGAAGTCTTTAGAATGCTTGATCATACCATTTTGCAAAATGCCTCTTTGGTACAAAACTTGAATTTATGTGATTTTTCCCAACTTTGACAAGCCATAACTTTTGATCCAAAATGAATTAGGACAAGTTCTTGTACTTTTTGAAAAGGGAATGATCCATTCTACAACTTTCATGACCAAAGTTTTCTCATTTGAAGCATTTTTGAATCAAAAAACAAGGGTTGAAAAAGTTTCCCAAAATGGCAAGTTTCCATTACAAGTCATTTTCCCAAAAAGTCAACTTTGCAAATGGCTTGAAATGCTTCAATTTTGTGAACTTCTAACATCTTCTATGATCAAATAAAGATCATACACCATCAAAATGATGAAGAACAACCTTTGGTTGGGTCATTGGGGGCCTCAGATGCCCTGATTTTGCACTGACTTGCTCAAAAAGTCAACTCTTGATCAGATGCCTTCCCCATTGAACCTCTTCATGAAAATTTGATATGCATGATCCCTATACCATATAGAGACCAATGGAAACAAGAATGACCAAAAAAATTTGGAGTTATGGCCTCTGAAACCAAAACCCTAATTCTAGGTCCTCTGTGCAGTCAAACCTGGCTCTGCTTCCATGCCATTCTCAGTTCTTGTGATTCTTTGACCTCCTTGATCTTGAGAGGATATAATATGATGCTTGAACATACATGGACCCCTTTGAAATGATTGATGACCTCTGGAGTGGCTCAAGAAGCTCTTGGATTGCTCAGATCACAAACCCTAGATGCAAATGACTTAGAATCAATGCAGTGAATCAAAAATGCAATATGAGATGCCATGATTGGACTTATGCCTATGAAGACATCACAAGCCATGGTGTGAATGGGTGAGGGAAAATTTGGGGTGTTTACATTACCTGTGTGGGTTGGTGTTCTGTTACATTGACTTCATGCTCGTGACTCGGAACCTAAACCCATGTGCTTTGTGTGATCTTGTTTGTGGTTGTTGCATACATGCCATCATGCATTCATGAGCATTGTTGTTAAGATTTCAAGGGACTCATAAGAAACTTTTGCAAAATTTCAGATGACTATGGTTATGAATTTTGAAAGGAGGAAGACAAAGAAGTACACCTTCAAGAATCCTAATATAGTGGAGTTGAGAAGGCTAGGAGCATTGGTGGTTGATACCCAGGAGTTCCGGAAATGTTATGGGAAGCTCTTGTTTATTTTGGATACCAATGTACTAGAGGGGATTCTCCCTACCTTAGCTCAGTTTTATGATCCGTTGCATCATTGTTTCACTTTTCCTGATTATCAGCTTGTGCCGACTTTGGAGGAGTACTCTCATTGGATATGTTTACCTATTTTGGACAAGGAATTTCTTTTCAGTGGTTTAGAGAAGGAGCTTACTATCAAAGTCATCGCCAAAGCCCTTTTTCTTAAGGAGTCCGATCTTAATGGGAAGTTTCTTCCAAAAGGGAGTGTTCGTGGTATTAATGCTAAGCTCTTGATGGGGAAAGCTTCTACTTCACTTACTTTGGGTCATAAGGATGAATTTGAGGCTATTCTTGCTTTGCTCATTTATGGGATTGTCTTGTTTCCTAACTTAGATGGTATTGTGGATGAGAATGTTATTCAGATTTTCTTGAAGAAGAATCTGGTGCATACTTTGCTTGGAGACATGTATCATGCTTTTCATTATAGGACCTCCAAAGGTGATGGGGAGATTGTGTGTTGTGCGCCTCTTCTCTACAGGTGGTTGATTTCGCACCTACCAAAGTCCGATGTCTTCAAGGACAATAGAGAGAATCGAAGATGGTCTCAAAGGATTATGTCACTTTCTCATAAGGGTATGACTTGGTATTGTTCTCATTATGATACTGGTGTGCTTATTGATAGTTGTGGAGAATTTCCTAATGTACCTCTTCTTGGTACACGTGGGGGAATTAGTTACAACCCTATTCTTGCTAGGCGACAGTTGGGATATTGTTTGAAGGACATACCAAACAATCTTTCCTTATCCCGTTTCTTCTTTCTTAATGGTGCAGATCATGTAGAAATGAAGAAAAGGATTGCTCATTCTTGGCATACGGTTCATCGGAAAGAGAAGGGTCAATTGGGAAGACAACACCTTGCTCCTTTCGAGTGTTATATCCAGTGGGTTCGATCTAGGGCTTCCAAGCTCAAGATGCCCTATCCACCTGAGGAGCCTTTGTTTCCTATATTGCCATTGTCCGCTTTTCTTCCTCCCGTTGATGAGAAGATGGCTCTTCAGGAAGAGTTGGACAAGATGAAGAAAGAGAAAGAAGAATGGCTACTTGAGAAGACTACGATGCAAGAGTAACTGAAGGAGAAGGATGACCTCATTGAGTTACATGAACGGTGTGTTACGAAGAGGCCAAGACAGGATTTATCTTCCTCTATGTCGCTCCCGATAAATGAGACTAACCCAAATAAAGGTACAGACGCGAACGGTCGGCGAAAGAGGGTGTGAGAACACACAGGAGTGAACTCACAGGAAAAGAAAAAGTCGCCAGCTAGGCATTTTTATCCCGAAGGAAAGGTAATGCTGCATAAACCTAAGAAAAGATATGGATAAGACGGTTGCGAACCAGAGAGACTGAGAAAGGGTGTCGGTTACAACCTGGGAAGGTATTAGCACCCAGATTGTCCATCGTACTCGACGGGATCCACGCTTAAAGGATTTGTGTTTTAAAGGGGTAGTGTCAGTGTAATTTGTGTACAAAAGAACTGGAAAAGGATGTACAGGTGTCAGTGTAAAAGAAGTGTAGTGTATGTATGCAGTGTCAGTGTAAGGACAAGAGTGAAATGCTCATGATAATGAGGCTAAAAGAATGGTGCTGGAACAAGGGGGAATATACAGAGACTTTTGTTCGATAACTGTTAAGTTATGCCTACGTATCCTTTCGTGCAATGAGGAAGTCAGAACACCGTAGTTCGACCCAAAGAGACTGAAAGATGAATTGACTGATGAACTGCTTACTTGCCTATGCTCAAGTGTATGACCTGTCTGGCTCAGGTGCAAACTGTCTTGCATTAGACGGAAGAAGCAAGTTCTCGGTTATGAGTGAATGAGATGAGAAAAGAATCCCGGAGGAGACGATTATTGTTTGTTTTTTGTTTTTTCAGTCTTTTATTGCTTTTTGGTATTTGTCATAAGAAAAATGAGCTTAAGCCTAAACCAATGGATTAGTAAACTCATCACATACTCCCTCTGATTAGGGGTAATGAGAATACCTTAAGTGTGAAGTCAGCATCTCACACTTAATCACCATGATGTAGGATTAAGATCATTAACCTACTTGTGATTATTTAGATGTTTTTGTGGTTTTTGTTTAGTGTTAAGTAATGATATTAAGCCATAATCAAAGATTAAACAGACTCATTACACCATCCTAATAGAAGGATAATAGATGAGAATGTTTAAGTTGAGGAATGCTCCTCAACTTAATCCATGATTAGGGATTAAACTCATGACAAAACAAAGCCTTTATTAGATGGATTTTAATTAATGGTATGATGAAGAAGTTTTTTTTAGGGTTTGTAAGACAACTTGAGGGGGACTTGTCCATTAACACTAGGGTTAGTCCTTCTTGACCAATTAAGGAAGAATTAGAACCCTAATGCAAGGCCCAAGTTACAAGTGTGATGTCTTGATGATTATTATGTGGATTGATTAGAGGAGTTAAACACATTAAGGGTTTAACACTTAGGATTAAAGTTATACACTCCATCCTAATAGAAGGATGCAGGCATAAGCTTAATCACAAAGTCTTAAAGCCTTTAGGGTTTAGTCCCTGATTGTGAGATGAGAAGAGAAGACTCAATGATGACACAAAGGTAAAGCTAAATGGGGGACTAATCAAAACCCTAATTATTGTCATGATTGGTTGTTCCTAGGGTTTGTGAGGTTTACAAGAGAAATCTTCAGAGGAACCACCAGGAAACAGATGAAAGGAGCAAAGAGAAGCAAAGTAACTTGCTTCACTTAAGAAGACAAGTCACTTGGGGAAAGAAAGTAAGAAGAAGAAGAAAGAGCAAGATCAATCTCAAACACAAGACAAAATGCAGCAATGATGCATAAGAGAGATGAAAAGAAATTGTGAGAAGTGAAGGCAAATTCACTTCTCAAAGTGACTTACCACCTGAAAAGTTAGCAAAGGAATGGAATGCAATGCAAATGGAATGCAATGTGATGATTCAAACCAAAACCAGAAGCATATGTGTGATGATAATGATGCTATGAGATGATGCAAACATGAAACAAGGCATGGGGATGATCATATGAACATATGGATGCAAGAGAAGCATGCTTAGAACCATGATCATACATGAAAAGTTATGAAATGCAAATGACATACAACATGGCAAATGCAAGAAGCAATGATCAAACATGATTCTAATATGTCTTAATATGTCTAATGAATCAAATGGATGCATAAAATGTCATGGCAAGTCATGGTATGCAAGCAAATGCAAGATGAATGCAAAAGGAAGCCCAAATTAGGGTTTATGATCAATGCACCAAACAAAAACCAAAACCAGAAGCAAACATCAAGATAAAAAATTGAAAATGCATTCAAAGGAACCCTAAACCTACACCAACTCACTGCCCAAAGCAGGGGATCCAATTCTTAACCTAGTGAAAGTTATGAATTTCCTAAGATTTCTAGGGTTTTAGGGTACCTTGTCAAGAAAAATGTCAAACAAATTGAAAATGCAAAATCAAATCATGCCAATTTAATCCTATGAACTACATGATATGCAAGACACAATTCAAAATGAATCAAAGTCCAACTCTCAATGGTTAGGCAGAAATGAATTTTGGAAGTTTGGGACAAAATATTGCCTTGAAATGAAATTAAATCCATGAAAAATTGTCAAAAGACATCAAGATCAAAAAAGAAATTTGGTTTGAAGGTTGGACAATGATTCTAAATGATTTTAAAGGTTTCATGAATTTTTTGGTGATTTTTAAATACCTAAAAGTATTTTTAATTAATTAATCCTCATTAATTAATTAAAAATAAACTTTTAAATGATTTAAAAATAATTTTTAATGCAAAAAATAAAAATAAAAATGTTTTTGGTTTCTGAAAATTAATAAAAGCTTGCATACAAATTTTCAGAATTTTTAAAGATGTTTTACTATTTTTAATAAAATGAAGAAAACAAATGCAATTAAATGAAAAATAAAATGAATTAAGACTGAAAATGAGAAAGTCAGCAAGATCAATGGCTAGAATTCAAACTCACACGCGTGGGAGTGGACCTGGCGCGCATCTGGACGGCCAAAATTCAAATTCACGCAATTAAGACTAAACCCTAATTAATTAACCCTAATGACTTTCAGGCGACCGGAACACTGTTCCGGTCGTCTTCTCCGGCAAGCCAAAACTCTAACTCTCTCTACACGCAATAAAAATGAAATCTAACTGCCCAGAATTCAACCCCATTTAACACTGAATCAAAACCCCCTAACAAACATCATTTTTCATTCATCAATCAGCCAAATCGAAGCAAAACAATCTTAGGGCAAAAAGTTTCAGAGCATTCATACATCCTGGTTTCTCAACCATTTTCAAAAATAATCATATCCCCATGATCAGGGGAGTGCATAGAAGCATTTAAGAACTTAAAATGGAGTTTCTGGAAAAAAAGTTTGAGATGGCTACCTGAACTGAAGCTTTGGTTTCCGGTACTTTCTGGCTGGTTTCTTGCTCTCAATCAACTCCACTGGACCCCCTGAGAAGCTTTCAATGCTTGTTTGAAGTTTATAATGGATGGTTTGAGAGATGGTAGAAGTTCTGTTCAAGGTGGGGTGGAAATCGTATTTCTGATTCAGTGACTTTCAGGCTATGGTGATGGGTGGTTTTTGATCAGTGAAGTATGCTGAGTTGATTTGTGAAGTTGGTTTGTGTGTTTTAGGCTTGTGCAATCAGTTTCGAAAGCTTTTGCAAATGGAGCATAAACTTGGAACCTAGGGCTTGGGTGTGTTTCAGCATGAAGTGTTATGTGCTTTGGCTTGCTTTTGATTTGTATAAACAATTGTGATAGGTCAGAGAGTGGGTGCTGGCCTATTGTGATTGGTATGGGTCTTTGGCCAAAATGTCAACTTGATTTGTACTTATGGGCAATGGTACAACTTGCTTTTTGGCATGCTTGGGCTCAGCTGAGTTTAGGGAGAGTCATGGAATTGTTTATGAGGTGATTCAGCAAGTGGTTTGTAACTTATGATAAGTTTTGCAAGTTGATTCAAGTTTGGTTCCTTTGAGATTTCTTGAAGTTCAAGGCATGAAATGAGATGATTCTTGGGCCAATTCTGACTTTTAGAGGTCAAGTAATCATGTTGTGAAGAAATTGTACACATTTGAGGCTTTTAGAACACTTGATCAAGTCATTTTGCAAAATGCCTCTTTGGTAGAAAACTTCAAATTTTGTGATTTTAGCCAACTTTGACAAGCCATAACTTTTGATCAAAAACGAATTAGGTCATGTTCTTGTACTTTTTGAAAAGGGAATGATCCATTCTACAACTTTCATGACCAAAGTTTTTTCATTTGAAGCATTTTTGAATCAAAAAGCAAGGGTTGAAAAAGTTTCCCAAAATGGCAATTTCATTAAAAAGTCAACTTTCCCAAAAAGTCAACTTTGCAAAAGACTTTAAATTCTTCAATTTTGTGAACTTCCAACTTCTTCTATGATCAAATAAAGATCATATACAATCAAAATGATGAAGAACACCCTTTGGTTGGGTCATTGGGGGCCTCAGATGCCCTGATTTTACACTGACTTGCTTGAAAAGTCAACTCTTGATCAGATGACTTCCCCATGGAATTTCTTCATGAAAATTGATATGCATGCTCCCTATACCATATAGAGACCAATAGAAACAAGAATGACCAAAAAAATTGGAGTTATGGCCTCTGAAACCAAAACCCTAATTCTAGGTCATTTGTGCAGTCAAACCTGGCTCTGCTTCCATGCCATTCTCAGTTCTTGTGATTTTTTGACATTCTTGACTTTGAGAGGATATAATATGATACTTGAACATTCATGGACCCCTTTGAAGTGATTGATAACCTTTGGAGTGGCTCAAGAAGCTCTTGGAATGCTCAGATCACAAACCCTAGATGCAGATGACTTTGAACCAATGCAATGAATCAAAAATGTGGTATGAGATGGTATGATTGGATTTATGCATATGAAATGATCACAAGCCATGGAGTGAATGGGTGAGGGCAAATTTGGGGTGTTTACAGCTGCCCCTATTCAAACATGAGTTAGCTGTGCAGGATGTAAGCAGCGGCTTAACAGGCTAACAAGATAACTTGTGGTTGAATACCAAAGACAGTCCAAAATTTGCACTCGCAGAATGAAGAAGAAAAGGGATATAGATTGTAAAGGAAAATAAAGTATATTATAAAGTGCGAGCGACGGAGGACGACCGTCGAGCAGAGGACGACTGCTGGGGAATCTGTGGAAAATAAAGCAATGACGGGGACGGCCGACATGCTGGGGATATAAGAGATTATGATGGGGACGACCATCAAGTAAAGCTGTAAGATTCCCTGGGGATTAATGAAAAATGATGGGGACGGCCATCAAGTTCATAAAGTAATGTAAACAACGATGGGGACGGCCATCGGGCTAAACTGAAAAAAGAAAAGGGACCACGACGGGGACGGCCATCGGGTTAAAGAATAAATGAAATAATTATGAGGGACGGTCATCTAAGGTGAAGGACGATCACCTGGCAGGGGACGGCTGCTCTGTTGGGGATAAGATGAGGGACGGTCATCTATGGTGAAGGACGATCACCTGGCAGGGTACGGCTGCCGAAAGTATCGCGACATAGGACGAATGCCGGATAAAAAGTCAACGATGGGGACGGCCATCGGACGAGCATGATGAAGGACGATCATCAAGAGGTGAAGGACGATCACCTAATAGGGGACGGCTGCTCTCAGGGTTTATCATGACATAGGACGAACGTCAGATAAAAAGATCAACGATGGGGACAGCCATCGGATAATATGATGAAGAACGATCATCAAAAAGGTGAAGGACGATCACCTAGCAGGGGACGGCTGCTAAATATCACGGCATAGGACGAATGCCGGATAAAAGGTCGATGATGGGGACGGCCATCGGATGAGCATGATGAAGGACGATCATCAAGAGGTGAAGGACGATCACCTAGCAGGGGACGACTGCTCTCAAGGTTTATCATGACATAAGACGAATGTCAGATAAAAAAGAAATTTTGCTTTGCGGGCGATCTACTGGGGAATAGTAAACACGGACGAGTGTTTATATCCAAGGAATAAAAGGTATAAGTGTTTTGACGCTGTGTATAGATTAGAGATGCGGACGAGCATCCCTAAGACTACGATACGGACGAGTATCGGGTAGAAACAAAAACTTGACGCATGTTCAGAGATGATGATACGGACGGGCATCAACTGGTTAACAAGGAACACAGACGAGCGTTGAATCTGAGGGGACTCCTCTGGGGAATAGTGGACACAGACGAGCGTCCACATTCAAGAAGACAAGAGTGTTTGACACGTGTATGGATTAAAGATGCGGACAAGCATCCTTAAGACTATGATACGGACGAGTATCATGTAGAAACAAACACTTGACGCATATTTTGAGATGATGGTACGGACGAGTACCAACGGGTTAACAAAGAACACGGACGAGTGTCGAATCTGCGGGGATATAAATGGTGTATACAAGATACGGACGAGTATCTGTATAAGTAAAATAAGTATGAGTGGTGCATAGATGAGTGTTCAACTTGCTGGGGAAGGTGACACGGACGGATGTCAGGAAAATTATATATATGTATCTGTGAGTGCAAAGGGGATACTTTGGCTTTCTGCTGGGGATATGACACGGACGGGTGCCACAAGGAGTATATACTGATGTTTGTGGGTGTAAGGCAACTGCTTTAGCTCTATGCTGGGGAAGCTGGGGAGCATTCTGTATATTGTCGATGGATTGTCATTATTCACAAGTGTTTGATTCAGACCATGACTTATGATTATGCAACATGTTTGATTTTTTGCCGTAATGCTCCGCATTAGACGGAATGCTACGCTTTGTGGGGTGAATATGATGTGAATGTTATGTTCATGCAAAAGATACCGATCCGGGATTCGGATCCTGTTGCTGTGAAGATTTCTGGTTGATTTGTTTGAAGTGGACATCCCAGCTGGGGATGAGATCACTGGGATGTATCTGTTTGGAGGAATAGGTCACTGATAGACCCATTCTTGGTGATAAGGGACCCAGCTGGGGTTTGTAGAAGCTTTCTTCACTCTGTTGTGATTCCTTCGTGCGTCGCGCTTCTGGTTAAAGGCTGAAGCTCTGTGGGGAGATGGTTTCCCGGTCTTACACCTGACTGTGGAGGAGTAATAAAAGGTAACTCGGCTGGGGAGAAACAACAAGTGGCAACTCAGCTGGGGAGAAAACATTTCTGGTGCTACGGCTGAGTGAGTATTGATTTGCCAGCTTGCTGGGAGTGAAGTTTTCGTGCCCCATGGCGTGCTTTGAATACCTGCAATCCTGCAAAGATAGGAACGCACAAGTAATCCCGAGGTATCCCTTACCGGATTCCATCATAGGAGTCTAGACACCCCCGGGAGTAAGTATATTTCCTGTAAGCACGCATTCTTTAGAAAGGAAACATCTGTGTTTATGCAATCAGTATCTCTGAAGACATCAGACATTTTGCAAATGGAAATAAAATGTACGAGACGAGACATGACCGAAAATCTGATTTTATTAATTCATATGCCCTGAATTGGCAAGATACAGTCAAAGAAACAAATCCCCTAAAATGAGGAGATTGTTACAAATTGAGAAATAAAATGTTGGCAATGTTGACGAAGCTTCAAGGAGCTTCCCTTTTGCTATGACTCGTATGACTTTTGACACTCTTCTCGTCTTGCTTTCTGAAGAAGGCTGATTTTGAGTGAAGCTTGATCCTTTCGAAGCTTACCAAGTTGTAGGTGATACAGACGAATTCAGAATGCAGTTGTTCGCTTATTCCCTTATTTTGCATGGATCGCCCTTTCGGGTTTTCAATCCATCGGGATACCCATTTTTGCCTGAGTTGTCCAATGCGGCTTTTCAACTCAGCGGGTGTACATTTTTTATTTATTTCCCTTATTTTTGCCCAAGTCTTTTATTCTGTTTTTGACTTGCCGGGATGCCCTATTTTTGCCTGGACTTACATTCTGTTTTTATGTCCAGGGGGTCATTTTTATGCGAAGTATTTTTTAACTGCATCTGAATTCACAGGGGACGGGAAATCTTCACCATCCATGGTGCTGAGCATCAATGCTCCACCGGAGAAAACTTTCTTTACTACGAATGGTCCTTCATAGTTTGGAGTCCACTTGCCCCTGTGGTCTGTATGAGGAGGGAGGATTCTTTTCAGCACAAGATCTCCTACTTGGTACTCTCGGTGCCTGACTTTCTGATCGAAGGCTTTCTTCATTCTTTTCTGATACAACTGCCCATGACAGATTGCAACCAATCTTTTCTCTTCGATCAGACTCAGTTGTTCGTATCGGGATCGGACCCATTCTGCTTCGTTCAACTTAACATCCATCAGTACCCGTAAGGAGGGTAATTCAACTTCAACAGGTAGGACTGATTGACGTGCGGTACCCATGCAAGGCGAACGGTAGCATCTCATGCCAGTCTTTGTAGGTGACTACCATCTTCTGCACAATCTTCTTGATATTCTTGTTAGCTGCCTCAACAGCGCCGTTCATCTTTGGCCTATAAGGAGAAGAATTGTGGTGTTGGATCTTGAAGTCCCGGCATAGCTCTGCCATCATTTTGTTGTTCAAGTTGGAACCATTATCAGTAATGATTCGCTCGGGAACTCCGTATCGACAGATGATGTCTCTCTTCAGAAATCGGGCTACCACTTGCCTTGTAACGCTTGCATAAGAAGCTGCTTCAACCCACTTGGTAAAATAGTCAATGGCTACCAAGATGAATCTATGGCCGTTTGAAGCAGTCGGTTCAATCTTGCCAATCATGTCAATGCCCCACATAGCAAAGGGCCAGGGTGAAGACATCACATTCAAAAGATTGGGAGGCACATGCACCTTATCCGCATAAATCTGGCATTTATGGCATTTTCTGGCGTAGGCACAACAGTCGGCATCCATTGTGATCCAGTAATAACCTGATCTTAGCAATTTCTTGGCCATTGCATGCCCTCCTGCATGGGTACCAAAGGATCCTTCGTGCACCTCGTGCATCAACAAGTTTGCTTCTGTTCTATCAACACATCTGAGAAGTACCATATCAAAGTTTCTCTTGTACAGGGAACCATCAGTATTCAAGAAGAAACTACCAGCAAGCCTTCTCAAAGTCTTCTTATCATTGGAAGATGCCCCAGGTGGGTATGTTTGATCCTCCAAGAAGCACTTAATGTCATGGAACCAAGGCTTATCATCTTTGACAATATCTGCTGCGAACACATATGCTGGTCTGTCAAGTCTGGATACTGAAATCTGAGGTACAAAGTTGGCAGCTTGAACTTTGATCATGGAGGAAATGGTAGCCAGAGCATCTGCAAACTGATTCTCGTCCCGAGGGATATACTCGAGCTTAACTGTCGTAAAGAAAGTCAATAACCTCCTTGTATAATCCCTGTAAGGTATCAGATGATCCTGGTGGGTGTACCATTTGCCGTTGGTTTGATTAACTACCAGAGCTGAATCTCCGAATACAGTTAATGTCTTGATCCTGAGGTCAATGGCTTCCTCAAGACCCATAATGCAAGCTTCGTATTCAGCTTCGTTGTTAGTGCAGTTAAAGGTGAGTTTTGCCGAGAAAGGCAGGTGAACTCCCTTGGGTGTAATGAGTACTGCACCAACACCACGACCATTCATATTAACAGCCCCATCAAACATCATAGTCCATCCTTCTTCCGGGTCAGGCCCTTCAGTGTGAATAGGCTCTTCGTGATCTTTTGCTTTTATGAACATGATGTCTTCATCAGGGAAGTCAAATCTCATAGGCTGGTAATCATCAATAGGTTGCTCAGCAAGATAATCCGACAACACACTGCCCTTGATGGCTTTTTGAGATGTGTACTGGATGTCATATTCTGTGAGGATCATTTGCCATCTTGCAACCCGTCCGGTAAGAGCTGGCTTCTCGAAAATGTACTTAACTGGGTCCATCTTTGAAATCAATAAAGTGGTGTGGATCAACATATACTGCCTTAGTCGGCGAGCAACCCACGCTAAAGCACAGCAAGTTTTCTCGAGCAGTGAATAACGTTGTTCACAGTCGGTAAACTTTTTGCTTAGGTAGTATATTGCATACTCTTTTCGACCAGACTCGTCATGCTGGCCCAACACACACCCCATTGATTCTTCTAATACTGTTAAGTACATTATCAGAGGTCTTCCTTCAACTGGAGGCATAAGGATTGGTGGTTCTTGCAAGTATTCTTTAATCTTGTCAAAAGCCCTCTGGCAGTCTTCGTTCCACCTGACCGTCTGTTCTTTTCTTAACAGCTTGAACAAGGGTTCACAGGTTGCAGTAAGGTGAGATATGAACCTTGAAATGTAGTTCAATCTACCTAGAAACCCTCGAACTTCTTTTTCAGACTTTGGTGCAGGCATTTCTTGAATGGCTTTGACTTTATCAGGGTCAACTTCAATCCCTTTCTTGCTTACAATAAATCCCAGCAGCTTACCAGATCTCACCCCGAACGTGCATTTGTTGGGGTTTAACTTCAGTTGGTACTTCCTCAGACGCTTGAATAGCTTCAACAGGTTTACCAGGTGGTCTTCTTCCGTGAGGGACTTGGCAATCATGTCATCCACATAACATTCGATTTCTTTATGGATCATATCGTGGAATAATGTCACCATAGCCCGTTGATATGTTGCACCAGCATTCTTCAGTCCGAATGGCATCACCTTATAACAGAAAGTGCCCCAGGGTGTGATGAAGGTTGTCTTCTCCATGTCTTCAGGTGACATTTTGATCTGATTGTATCCTGAAAATCCGTCCATGAAGGAGAATACCGAGAACTGAGCCGTATTATCCACCAATACATCAATGTAAGGTAATGGGAAGTCATCTTTCGGGCTAGCTCTGTTTAGATCTCGGTAGTCAACACACATTCTTACTTGTCGTCTTTCTTTGGCACGGGTACAATATTAGCAACCCACGGTGGATAGCTAGTTACAGCAAGGAACCCGGCGTCCCACTGCTTTTGTACCTCTTCTTTGATCTTCATTGCCATGTCTGGGCGAGTACGGCGTAGCTTCTGTTTAACCGGTGGGCAATCTTCTCTTAAAGGCAACTTGTGCATGACAATATTGGTGTCCAACCCTGGCATATCCTGATAAGACCAAGCAAACACATCCACATATTCCTGAAGCAAGCCAATCAGTTGTCTCTTCACTGAGTCTTGTAAGCAGGCCCCGATCTTAACTTCTTTCACATCTTCATCTGTACCGAGATTAATCGTTTCGACCTCCTCCTGATGAGGGGTGATAACCTTCTCCTCTTGCCTTAACAACCTGGCTAGCTCTTCAGGAAGCTCATACTCTTCTTCAACCCCTTCATCAGCTTGATTGATTGGATTGTCAAAGTCATACGAAGTCATAGCCATGCTGTTGTCGGTGCGGTCTGGAAGGCACTCTCTGCAAGGGTTCAGTTTGTTCATTTTAGTGATTGATTTTAATCTTGTTTAGAAAAAGTGAAATGAAGTTTATCATTTTGAAAACATTGCCATTTATTTTTGTACAAAAAGAAAAATGGAAAAACAGTGAACGGAAAGGAAAAAGACTCATTTGCAAAAGATGTCTGATTATCATTGATTGATCTATTTGCACAAAATTACAGATGGCCCGATTACAAAATGAGTCTTGTCATCTTGGGCAAGATGCAAGACTTGATGCATGCTTAAAATATACAGGAAATAATAATTACTCTGCAGGAGTAACCCTTATAATTTCCTGGGAAGACCAGTTTGAGATACGGCTCCCCGGGATCCTTGGACGTATCCAGCTCTCCAGGTTGCGCTCATCTTCCGACTCATCTTCCAAGTTGTTTACTGCATCGGGGGTGAGCATCCCCCCACTGACAAAACTGGGCTTCTTAGCAGCCTCTGCTTGATCTTGTTGAGTTGGTTTGTAACCCAACCCAAATCTGTCCTCTTTCTTCTCCACAGGCAACAACTTGCCCCAGCCTTGAGCATTCCCCTCTTCAACAACCTTCCTGGCTTGCTGGTAGGATGTCATGGAAGTCCCAAGTACAACAGATGCTTCATTGATGTTTAGGGCCTCAAATCCCTGACTCATGGTTTCATGGATCTCCTCATCCATCTCAATGTATTTGTATGTAGCCAGATGGCTAACAAAAATGTCCTCTTCTCCACAAATAGTAACGACTTGGCCCTCCCACTCGAATTTTAACTTCTGGTGAAGGGTTGAGGTCACGGCGCCAGCGGCGTGTATCCATGGTCTACCCAATAGACAGTTGTAGTCAGGCTGTATATCCATCACGAAGAAGGTCGTTTTGAAAGTCTGTGGGCCAATCGTTATAGGCAACTCAATTTCTCCCAGAACTGATCTCTTAGAACCGTCAAAGGCTCTTACTACCAAGTTGTTGGGGCGTAATGCCAATCCTTCATACTCCAGCTTCACAAGGGCTTTCTTAGGTAGGACATTGAGGGATGACCCTGTGTCCACCAATACATGAGAAAGAACTGCACCCTTACACTCCAAGGTAATGTGCAAAGCCTTGTTGTGATTGCGGCCCTCCGCTGTCAAATCAGTGTTGGTAAATCCTAGTCCATGACTAGCGTTAACATTTCCAACTACAGCTTCCAACTGATTGACGGTAATCTCCTCTGGCACATAAGCTGCGTGCAAGACTTTTAACAGTGCGTTCCGATGAGCCTCGGAGCACATTAGCAATGATAAAATGGAGATCTTGGAAGGTGTCTGGTGAAGCTGGTCCACTATCTTGTAATCACTTTTCTTGATGATTCTCATGAATTCATCAACCTCTTGATCAAAAGGGGTCTTTAAAGCTTCTTTAGCAACTTGTTCTTCTTGCACCATGCTCTTCCCTTTTGCCTTGGCAGCAGCTTCTGCTTCAGCAATGGGTCTTAGAATTTGTGGGGCAAAAAGACGTCCGCTTCGAGTGAAGCCACCGCCTCCCCCCACATTGTCTATTCGTGGTGAAGAAGTTAATGATTCAAGAGTGATTTTCTGCCCTTCGCAGTATAGATCTGAGCCGTAATGCCAAGGGATGGCATTACTGCTTTCATATGGAACGGGCCCAGGTACTGTGATGGTAACCGGGCTGACTGCAGCGGAGGAGGGTGTTGCAATAGTATGTGGATCATAGTAGATAGTAACCGGTGATATGGCAAGGGATGCCACTTCTTGTTGTTGAAAATTGATGTTCGGAGGAATACTTGACGGATCATAATAAATAGTGACTGCTGAGATATTTGCTGGTGTTGTAGGAGAAGATTCTGAATAGAGGGGTGCTGATGTTGTAGAAGTAATGTTTGTTGATAGGTGGCTTGTTGAAGTGATATTTGAAGCATTTGTTGATGAAACTGAAGAATTGTTTGGAATAATTGTTGTTGCAGTTGTAGGAGACTCTGGAACTGTTGTCGGAGGGATTGCCGGATTTGAAGGTATTGATGTTGTGATTTGAAGTAGACCATTCTGGATAAGACTGTCTATGCCGCTTCTCAAGTTATCACATCCATTCACCGAAATGTTGCAATAACCGCACCCGAGCTCACACCCAGGGAATATCTGGCATTCAAGGAGTTGAGCTTTAATCTCTACCAGGGGTGTCCTAATTTGCCCAACACTGGTTATCAAGAAAGACGACATATCTTCCTCAATAGCATTAATTCGGGGCCCTCCATGGTTGGGCATAGGGTTCTTGTTAACATTTGGCAGTGGTGCAAAGTTTAGAGCTTTAGAATCTACCAGGTCTTGCACCTTCATCTGTAAAGCTCTGCACTTCTCTGTACTGTGGCCAGGTGCATTGGAGTGAAAAGCACATCTGGCATTGGCGTCATAATTTCTTGGCAAACTGGAAGGATCTGGTGGTGCCAACGTCCTTAACTCAACCAGGTTGAGCTTCAGGAGCTGTGGCAGTAAAGCGGCATAAGGCATAGGGATTGGATCAATCACCCTATTGGCCTGAGACGGTCTCTGTTGAAATGGTCTTTGCTGACTGTTGTTGTTGTTGTAGTTTCTCTGAGGAGGATACTGAGTTTGTTGCTGGTAATGGGGTTGTTGCTGCGGTTGATATGTTGGTTGCTGAGGAAGTGGAGAGGGAATGGTGACTGCTGCCACTGACCTATGATCATATTGTGGTCTGCCCCTGCTGGCCTGAATAGCATTAGTCTCACCGGTTCTTCTTGGACCTACAAAAGGTTTTCTGGGGTTGCCGGACGAGCTCGCACCATTGTCAGAAATCTTGCCCATCTTTAATAGGCTCTCAATTCTTTCCCCGGCTATGACTACGTCAGCGAAGCTGGTGGAAGAAAAGGCAGCTAGCCTATCAATGTATGTCCCTTGGAGGGTGTTCATAAACATATCGGCCATTTCCCTCTCCGACATGGGTGGTTGGACAGTAGCAGCAAGCTGTCTCCACCTCTGGGCGTACTCCCGGAAGCTCTCCCTGGATGATTGAGACATTCCCATCAGGAGGGTCCTGTTAGGAGCCATATCCAAGTTGTACTGGTATTGTCTGATAAAGGCCTCAGCTAGGTCCTTCCAACATCTGATGGTTGCTCTAGTCAAGTGAGAGTACCATTCCCTTGAAGCTCCTGTTAAGCTATCTTCAAAATAAAACATCCATAGCTTTTCATCCATGGTATATGCCTTCAGCCTCCCCAGAAAGGATTGTAAATGGGTTCGAGGACAGGAAGTTCCGTTGTACTTCTCAAAGCATGGAGGTTTAAACTTGTGGGGAATCCTGACCCCGTCCACTAAACCCATGTCCATAACATCAAAGCCCAAGGAATTATGGGACTCCAGGGATCTCAATTTCTCAGCAATTTCATCTAGCCTTCTGTCATAGGCTTCATCCCCAGCTCCCATCACAGTAAATTGATCTTCCTGGGGGTCTTCTTGTAATACTCTGCCTGTAGTAGCATTCCCTTGCACATTAGCAGGGATGTTGATTTCTGGGTGAAGGTGAGGGCCATACACAGGTGGGTTGACATGAGGCTGAACCCTCTCATTATTGCTTGTTCCCCCAGTCCCTAGATGGGGTTCCTCCTGGGTCTGCCTTTCTACTAATGCCCTTAATCTCTCTTGGCTCTGTGCCAATCCATTCATCACCTCCATAAACTGGGTCATCTGATTTCTCATTTCCAGTCTCTCATTGGCCATTTGAGTCCTGACCTCTGTAAGGTCCTGCTGTACTTGGTCCATTTGTATACCCGGAAGGTTGTTGCGGGTAGGATATCTGTGTGGACGGTTGAGTGGGAACACCCGACGTCGAGCAATAGTTCCTGAATCACAACAGAGTTAGTAACAACAAAACAAAAACCTACAAAACAAAACAAAAGTTAGTATGCAATGCAGTATGCTTATTTGTTTCCAAGGTATCCGGCTTGGCACTTGGTTTTGACCTTTCCAGACCCCTGAGGAAGTTGCTTTGATGTTGCTTGAGAGAAAAAGAACTCAAATAAAACAAACTAATGAATATATTACAAATGGTTAATCATACATAGTTTGTTTTTTACAATACATGCCCTCTGAGGGGTCAAAATACAACATAAGAAAAAGAAAAGTACATGAAATGAAAGCAACAACAAGCAAAAGTCAGACACCAAGACCAAACTCATCCTCCTGAACTTCCTTTAGAAGTGCTTCAGTCACAGGATCAGCTGGATGCTCTGTGAGATTCCTGATGAGAAGATTCCTGGTGGCAATAGCTGCAGTTAGCTTCTTGTGTCTGCCCTGGTCCTTTGACCTCTTCACACCAGCCCTAATCTTCAACTCTGAGATCTCTCTCTGGGCTGCTAGCAAGGCTTCCTATTGCTCCTTTGCATTAGCCTCCAACTGCTCAATCTTGTCCTGAGTTCTCTTATCCTCCTGAGTGCGAGCTTCAGTGATCCTGACCCACCTAGCTTGACTCTCTTTCAGATAGAGATCAGTCCTGGCCTTCTGAAACTGAGCCTCCTTACAGGCATTCTTCAAAATCTGCTATCCGGCCCTTGACTTCTTGATGTAGTCTTCTGACTTCTCAATCATGGATAGATGCTCCACCTTTAGCTTTTCTAACCTCTCAATGTCTAGACGACCATCACTCCTCTCCCAGAGGGTTTTCTGTAGAGCCTGAGTCAGATTCTCATTCCTCTCTTTGAGCTTTTCAAACTCCTCCAGGCTGACAGTGGCTGGAGGTGGTGCTGTGGATGGTCCAGGCACATCTTCAATGGTGAAGGGCATCCCAGAAATTTGAGCCCTTGCATGAGACCACTCATAATACTGAGCTGAGGCCACATTGTTGCATCTCCCAAGAATGGCCATCCCTTTAGTCTGGACATTGTCCCAAGCCCAGGATGCTTGCCTGACAATAGCCAGATTAGGCCTGATCTCACAATAAAGGGTCTCAGCTAGATCTTGTACTCTAGGAGGGTGGACCAATGCATAGCCCAGTTGTCTTTTGAATAGCAGAGGGTTGTAGTTGATGCAACCCTTCACTCCTATCAGGGGTACATTGGGGAACTGCCCACAACTAGTAATGATGTCCCTTCCCTTGGTGCTCTGAGTGCACCACCTGATGTCAGCTGAGGTTAAAGAAATGAGTCTTCTAGCCCAATTCTTTTGCTGGTGAGGATTCAAGAAAGCATCAGTCTTGGGCAAGTGCTTGAGCAGCCAGGTATGGAATAGGGGAGCGCAGCATCTCACCAATCTTCCTCTTTGCTTTTCATTCCTTTGGTGAACAGAGTAGTATAAATCTCCCAGTAAGGTGGGCACTGGGTTCCTCAGAATGAAAAGGTGGATGGCATTCTTGCTAATAAACTTAGGCTCATCTGCAAATAACATAACCCCATATATGCTAAGGGCTAGTAATGCACAGACTTCCTTCCATTCTCCCAAGGAGGCCTTCAAGATAGCCTGAGAGGTCAAGAAATCCAAGTGTAGGCCAGAGATTCCAGCCTTTGCTGTCATGTTCTGCTCAATCAGAACTGGCTCCAGATACAATGCCCTTGCCACCTCTTCATTACTAGGAAAGGCCATCTCAGGGTTGAAGGGGACTCCACCCCTGATAGGTACACCAATCAGTGATGAATACTCTTCCAACAAAGGTCCCAACTGAAAATCCTGGAAGGTGAAGCACCTCAGAGGGGGATCATAGAACTGCAGGCAAGTATGAATCAAGCTCCTCTGGGAAGGGTCCAAATCCATAACCACATCAAGGATGCCTCCAAAATGTTCTCTGAATAGTGGTATATGGTCTGGAGTAATCAGGGCCTGGACCTTCCTGATGCCAGCCAGCTCAGGCTCAAAGAAATGATAGGAGATGTTGCTCTTCTTGGGTGCCATGTTGCTGAAGAAAAGCTGAAACAGATGCTGATGATGATAACTGATACTAGAAGATGGGCCACTGACAGGATGAGACTGGTGATGCAGGTGACTGAAGCAGGTAGCTGATGAGGATAGCTGAAGCAGATACTGGTGAAGATAGGTCTATGCAGATGAAGGGGTCAAAACTAAGCCAAAATATAGTATGGATAACCTGAAAAACAAATAAACAAATGTTAAATGATGCAATGATGATGTATGCAAATGGTATGCAAGGGTTTGTGATCAAGCTGGATCTGATTAACTGCTTTGATATAGGTCCATGTACGTTCAAGAAGTCCAGATGGAGGTTCATAAGTCCAGTAACCAAGGTGGGGGACTCAAATAAAGAGTCACATATCCAGGGTTAAAAATCACAAGAACTGTTCCAAAATGGAGTACTCTTAATCAAAACAAAGTAACAGGGTATGTTGAGGTCAAGGGTACCTGCAAACCTGTAAACAGCCCAACCCCCTCACAGGTGATGTTCTAAAACAAGGATCTTCAGACTTGGATCAATTATGAGAAGTGTAAACACTTCTAACCCGGAGGTACAGTGTTTACAATAACCATAAAAGATCCTCCTCTAATTCACCTCAATTTCTGAAGGTCAATAATAAAGGTCATCCAGACTTAGCAGGCTTCCCAGATAGCCCTAGCACTACAGGAGATCTGTAGCACAGAGTTCTCAAGAAGAAACCCATATCTGAACCGTGTTTCATATTCCCGCACCAGACCGAAATGGAATGGGAAAGAATATGAACCACTCTAGCCTAGGTGTCACTCAGGTCCCAAGTATAGGACCTTAAACTCTCAATAGAACACCCACCCACCAAAGCAACAAAACCAGATCCAGCCAAAACAGTATGACAGTATGATATATATGAAGCTATAAAGAAAGCAATAAACAAACTGTACATAAAGCAATAAATAAAACAAATATACAAACACAAATAGCACATAACACCCCAGTAAACATAAATCAAACAAGCGCTAGGAGGAACCCACAAAAAGAACCAGAAGCCCTGGTTACAGTATAAGAGTCCCCAGCAGAGTCGCCAAGCTGTCGCTCCCGATAAATGAGACTAACCCAAATAAAGGTACAGACGCGAACGGTCGGCGAAAGAGGGTGTGAGAACACACAGGAGTGAACTCACAGGAAAAGAAAGAGTCGCCAGCTAGGCATTTTTATCCCGAAGGAAAGGTAATGCTGCATAAACCTAAGAAAAGATATGGATAAGACGGTTGCGAACCAGAGAGACTGAGAAAGGGGGTCGGTTACAACCTGGGAAGGTATTAGCACCCAAATTGTCCGTCGTACTCGACGGGATCCACGCTTAAAGGATTTGTGTTTTAAAGGGGTAGTGTCAGTGTAATTTGTGTACAAAAGAACTGGAAAAGGATGTACAGGTGTCAGTGTAAAAGAAGTGTAGTGTATGTATGCAGTGTCAGTGTAAGGACAAGAGTGAAATGCTCATGATAATGAGGCTAAAAGAATGGTGCTGGAACAAGGGGGAATATACAGAGACTTTTGTTCGATAACTGTTAAGTTATGCCTACGTATCCTCTCGTGCAATGAGGAAGTCAGAACACCGTAGTTCGACCCAAAGAGACTGAAAGATGAATTGACTGATGAACTGCTTACTTGCCTATGCTCAAGTGTATGATCTGTCTGGCTCAGGTGCAAACTGTCTTGCATTAGACGGAAGAAGCAAGTTCTCGGTTATGAGTGAATGAGATGAGAAAAGAATCCCGGAGGAGACGATTATTGTTTGTTTTTTGTGTTTTCAGTCTTTTATTGCTTTTTGGTATTTGTCATAAGAAAAATGAGCTTAAGCCTAAACCAATGGATTAGTAAACTCATCACATCCTCCCTCTGATTAGGGGTAATGAGAATACCTTAAGTGTGAAGTCAGCATCTCACACTTAATCACCATGATGTAGGATTAAGATCATTAACCTACTTGTGATTATTTAGATGTTTTTGTGGTTTTTGTTTAGTGTTAAGTAATGAGATTAAGCCATAATCAAAGATTAAACAGACTCATTACACCATCCTAATAGAAGGATAATAGATGAGAATGTTTAAGCTGAGGAATGCTCCTCAACTTAATCCATGATTAGGGATTAAACTCATGACAAAACAAAGCCTTTATTAGATGGATTTTAATTAATGGTATGATGAAGAAGTGTTTTTTAGGGTTTGTAAGACAACTTGAGGGGGACTTGTCCATTAACAATAGGGTTAGTCCTTCTTGACCAATTAAGGAAGAATTAGAACCCTAATGCAAGGCCCAAGTTACAAGTGTGATGTCTTGATGATTATTATGTGGATTGATTAGAGGAGTTAAACACATTAAGGGTTTAACACTTAGGATTAAAGTTATACACTCCATCCTAATAGAAGGATGCAGGCATAAGCTTAATCACAAAGTCTTAAAGCCTTTAGGGTTTAGTCCCTGATTGTGAGATGAGAAGAGAAGACTCAATGATGACACAAAGGTAAAGCTAAATGGGGGACTAATCAAAACCCTAATTATTGTCATGCTTGGTTGTTCCTAGGGTTTGTGAGGTTTACAAGAGAAATCTTCAGAGGAACCACCAGGAAACAGATGAAAGGAGCAAAGAGAAGCAAAGTAACTTGCTTCACTTAAGAAGACAAGTCACTTGGGGAAAGAAAGTAAGAAGAAGAAGAAAGAGCAAGCTCAATCTCAAACGCAAGACAAAATGCAGCAATGATGCATAAGAGAGATGAAAAGAAATTGTGAGAAGTGAAGGCAAATTCACTTCTCAAAGTGACTTACCACCTGAAAAGTTAGCAAAGGAATGGAATGCAATGCAAATGGAATGCAATGTGATGATGCAAACCAAAACCAGAAGCATATGTGTGATGATAATGATGCTATGAGATGATGCAAACATGAAACAAGGCATGGGGATGATCATATGAACATATGGATGCAAGAGAAGCATGCTTAGAACCATGATCATACATGAAAAGTTATGAAATGCAAATGACATACAACATGGCAAATGCAAGAAGCAATGATCAAACATGATTCTAATATGTCTTAATATGTCTAATGAATCAAATGGATGCATAAAATGCCATGGCAAGTCATGGTATGCAAGCAAATGCAAGATGAATGCAAAAGGAAGCCCAAATTAGGGTTTATGATCAATGCACCAAACAAAAACCAAAACCAGAAGCAAACATCAAGATAAAAAATTGAAAATGCATTCAAAGGAACCCTAAACCTACACCAACTCACTGCCCAAAGCAGGGGATCCAATTCTTAACCTAGTGAAAGTTATGAATTTCCTAAGATTTCTAGGGTTTTAGGGTACCTTGTCAAGAAAAATGTCAAACAAATTGAAAATGCAAAATCAAATCATGCCAATTTAATCCTATGAACTACATGATATGCAAGACACAATTCAAAATGAATCAAAGTCCAACTCTCAATGGTTAGGCAGAAATGAATTTTGGAAGTTTGGGACAAAATATTGCCTTGAAATGAAATTAAATCCATGAAAAATTGTCAAAAGACATCAAGATCAAAAAAGAAATTTGGTTTGAAGGTTGGACAATGATTCTAAATGATTTTAAAGGTTTCATGAATTTTTTGGTGATTTTTAAATACCTAAAAGTATTTTTAATTAATTAATCCTCATTAATTAATTAAAAATAAACTTTTAAATGATTTAAAAATAATTTTTAATGCAAAAAATAAAAATAAAAATGTTTTTGGTTTCTGAAAATTAATAAAAGCTTGCATACAAATTTTCAGAATTTTTAAAGATGTTTTACTATTTTTAATAAAATGAAGAAAACAAATGCAATTAAATGAAAAATAAAATGAATTAAGACTGAAAATGAGAAAGTCAGCAAGATCAATGGCTAGAATTCAAACTCACACGCGCGGGAGTGGACCTGGCGCGCATCTGGACGGCCAAAATTCAAATTCACGCAATTAAGACTAAACCCTAATTAATTAACCCTAATGACTTTCAGGCGACCGGAACACTGTTCCGGTCGTCTTCTCCGGCAAGCCAAAACTCTAACTCTCTCTACACGCAATAAAAATGAAATCTAACTGCCCAGAATTCAACCCCATTTAACACTGAATCAAAACCCCCTAACAAACATCATTTTTCATTCATCAATCAGCCAAATCGAAGCAAAACAATCTTAGGGCAAAAAGTTTCAGAGCATTCATACATCCTGGTTTCTCAACCATTTTCAAAAATAATCATATCCCCATGATCAGGGGAGTGCATAGAAGCATTTAAGAACTTAAAATGGAGTTTCTGGAAAAAAAGTTTGAGATGGCTACCTGAACTGAAGCTTTGGTTTCCGGTACTTTCTGGCTGGTTTCTTGCTCTCAATCAACTCCACTGGACCCCCTGAGAAGCTTTCAATGCTTGTTTGAAGTTTATAATGGATGGTTTGAGAGATGGTAGAAGTTCTGTTCAAGGTGGGGTGGAAATCGTATTTCTGATTCAGTGACTTTCAGGCTATGGTGATGGGTGGTTTTTGATCAGTGAAGTATGCTGAGTTGATTTGTGAAGTTGGTTTGTGTGTTTTAGGCTTGTGCAATCAGTTTCGAAAGCTTTTGCAAATGGAGCATAAACTTGGAACCTAGGGCTTGGGTGTGTTTCAGCATGAAGTGTTATGTGCTTTGGCTTGCTTTTGATTTGTATAAACAATTGTGATAGGTCAGAGAGTGGGTGCTGGCCTATTGTGATTGGTATGGGTCTTTGGCCAAAATGTCAACTTGATTTGTACTTATGGGCAATGGTACAACTTGCTTTTTGGCATGCTTGGGCTCAGCTGAGTTTAGGGAGAGCCATGGAATTGTTTATGAGGTGATTCAGCAAGTGGTTTGTAACTTATGATAAGTTTTGCAAGTTGATTCAAGTTTGGTTCCTTTGAGATTTCTTGAAGTTCAAGGCATGAAATGAGATGATTCTTGGGCCAATTCTGACTTTTAGAGGTCAATTAATCATGTTGTGAAGAAATTGTACACATTTGAGGCTTTTAGAACACTTGATCAAGTCATTTTGCAAAATGCCTCTTTGGTAGAAAACTTCAAATTTTGTGATTTTAGCCAACTTTGACAAGCCATAACTTTTGATCAAAAACGAATTAGGTCATGTTCTTGTACTTTTTGAAAAGGGAATGATCCATTCTACAACTTTCATGGCCAAAGTTTTTTCATTTGAAGCATTTTTGAATCAAAAAGCAAGGGTTGAAAAAGTTTCCCAAAATGGCAATTTCATTAAAAAGTCAACTTTCCCAAAAAGTCAACTTTGCAAAAGACTTGAAATTCTTCAATTTTGTGAACTTCCAACTTCTTCTATGATCAAATAAAGATCATATACAATCAAAATGATGAAGAACACCCTTTGGTTGGGTCATTGGGGGCCTCAGATGCCCTGATTTTACACTGACTTGCTTGAAAAGTCAACTCTTGATCAGATGACTTCCCCATGGAATTTCTTCATGAAAATTGATATGCATGCTCCCTATACCATATAGAGACCAATAGAAACAAGAATGACCAAAAAAATTGGAGTTATGGCCTCTGAAACCAAAACCCTAATTCTAGGTCATTTGTGCAGTCAAACCTGGCTCTGCTTCCATGCCATTCTCAGTTCTTGTGATTTTTTGACATTCTTGACTTTGAGAGGATATAATATGATACTTGAACATTCATGGACCCCTTTGAAGTGATTGATAACCTTTGGAGTGGCTCAAGAAGCTCTTGGATTGCTCAGATCACAAACCCTAGATGCAGATGACTTTGAACCAATGCAATGAATCAAAAATGTGGTATGAGATGGTATAATTGGATTTATGCATATGAAATGATCACAAGCCATGGAGTGAATGGGTGAGGGCAAATTTGGGGTGTTTACACTCTAGTACTCCATCTACCATTCCTCCTACATCCGGTGCTTGGAAGGCCATTGTTGATCAGTTGGTGAAGGATAAAGAAGACATGGAAGATCGGTACAAGAAGGAGATTAGGAGAATTCGCATGAAGTATCAGCCAGGATTCGGATCTTCTTCGGATATGATACCTTAGGCCTAGTTTACTTTTTCTCTCATGTATTAGGATTGTTGAGGTTTGTACTTCACTTGTAATCCTTACTTTGATTTTAATGAGAATGAGTTTTTAAGTACTTCAAAAAGCGTTTCTTTATAAATATTGCAAGTTATCTTATAGTCCTTTGAAATCTTTGCATTTGCATACGCACACCATGCATCATACCTGCATTTGTCTTGCTTTTTGAGTGTTCTCCAGGGATCTTATGTTGTTTCTTGGTCTTCATTCAGTTCTCCAGTCAAGCTGACTCACCAATTTGATACTCGAGCTAATCGGAAGAAGATGATGGAAACCCTACAACAAGAGAATCGCGAGCTGCGCGAGGAGGTTACATATCTTAAGGAAAGCTTGGAAAGAGTTTCTGCCATGATGGAAAGTTTGGTAGCTGCTCAGAATTAGCCACCTCCTCCTAATTCTCCTATTCAGAATACCGTCATCTCCGAGATTGTTACTGCATCAATTCCTTTTGAAACTGTCATCTCTCCTCGCTATCGTATGCCTTCTAGCACACCTTGGGGCATGCCGGTTGATTTCATTCCTGCTGGTTATCATCCTCCTCCTCCTGAGACTACTGCATTCAATACTCTTCCACCAATGATGACTACTCTTCCTCCAGTTATGACTACTGCACCGCCCGTGATGCACACTATTCCGCACCATGATGAAATGATTTACCATGTTGAGCCTAGTGAAGGCGCTGGAGTGATTGAAAGACTTGATGATTTCCAAGGACGCTTTGCTGAGATACAGAAGGAGATGAGAGCCTTGAAGCATAAGGATTTGTTCGTAAAAGATGCTTATGATCTTTGTCTGGTCCCTAATTTTAGAGTTCCGTACAAATTCAAGTTGCCTGAGTTTGAGAAGTATAAAGGCAACACTTGTCCTTTGAGTCATTTGACTATGTATGCTAGAAAGATGTCTGCTCAGACAAACAATGATAAGCTGCTAATTCACTATTTCCAGGATAGTTTGACTGGTGCAGCCATGAGATGGTATATGAGTTTGGATAATAGACAAATCAAGACTTTCAATGATTTGGGAGAGGCTTTTGTGAGGCAATACAAGTATAATGTTGATATGGCACCAGATAGAGATCAGCTTCGTGCTATGTCCCAGAAGGACAAAGAGACTTTCAAAGAATATGCACAAAGATGGTGCGAGCTGGCAGCTCAGATTGTTCCTCCGCTGGAAGAGAAAGAAATGACGAAGATCTTCTTGAAGACTTTAGGTTCTTTCTACTATGAGAAGATGATAGCAAGTGCTCCTTCTGATTTCACTGAAATGGTGAGTATGAGGATGCGTTTAGAAGAAGGTGTCCGTGAGGGACGGTTGAGTCAAGAGAACAGTTATGGTTCAAGCTCTAGAAGGTTCAACTTTGGAAAAAAGAAAGAAGGTGAGACTAATGTTGTGTCTCGTGAAAGTTACAGAAGACCTCATAGTCATGGGAATTTTCATCTGCAACATGTAGCTTCTGTAACTCCGATGATTAATGTGGCTCCAACTGTGCCAACAGTTCCAAAGTACCAATATCGTTATCAACAACCTTCTGTGCAACAAGGTGGTAATCAACAGGTTCGGGCTAAGCCGAGTTTTGATCCTATTCCAATGTTGTATGCGGATTTTCTTCCATCTTTGATTGCAAATAATCTTGTGCAAACACGTTCTCAACCTCCAGTTCCAGAGACTATCCCATGGTGGTATAAGCCAGAGGCTCGATGTGCTTTTCATCAAGGTGCCCCGGAGCATGATGTTGAGAAATGTTATCCATTGAAGTTTGAAGTACAGAAATTGATGAGGAACAATGTTCTGTTTTTCAATGATGTTAATCCAAATGTAAAGACAAATCCGCTGCCAAAGCATGGTAATACGTCTGTGAATATGGTTGATGGTTGTCCTGGTTTGTTCAAGATTTATGAGGTCCGCCATATTCGAAGGTCTTTGGTTGAGATGCATGCTTTCTTAAGTGAATATCACGATATTGATCACGATTATGCTGGATGTTGCATCTGCTCGGTGAACCCTCGTGGTTGCGTGATTGTTAAGAGAGACATTCAAAAGATGATGGTTGATAAGTTGATTGAAGTGACAGCAAAAAGAGATGAGTATGAAAATGAAGTGAATGTTATTATGCCTCGGTTCAATATTCCTGAGAGGGTGGTTATTTCTTTTGATAGCCGCAAATATGTTGTTACTCCATTGGTGATCAATTTTCCTGGTCCAATGCCATATGAGTCTGATAAAGCTGTTCCGTATCGGTATAATGCTACGATGATAGAAAATGGTAGGGAAGTTCCTATTCCTTCTCCAAAGTCTGTGGTTAGCATTGTTGATGTGACAAAGGTTACCCGAAGTGGTAGAGTTTATGCTTCAGATCCTCCGAAGAGAATTGAAGATACAAGTGCGAGTAAACAGATTATGGATGTTGTTGCCCGACCAGGCCAATCTGGTGATAGTGAGGATGAGGTGTTAAAATTGATAAAGAATAGTGAGTACAACGTTATTGAGCAGTTGTTGCATACTCCGTTGAAGATATCATAGGCAATCTTTGTAGAAGATTCTTGATCAAGCTTATGTTGACCATGATGTGACTGTGGATCAGTTTGATAGTTGTGGCTAATATTACATCGTGCAACAATTTAAGTTTCTGTGATGATGATTTGCCTAAAGAAGGGAGGAATCATAACTTGGCTTTGCATATTTCAGTAAACTGTCAAGAAGATGCTATGTCTAAGGTGTTAGTTGATACTGGATCTTCTCTGAACGTGATGCCGAAGTCGACTTTGTCAAAGCTTGCGCATCAAGGTGCTCCCATGAGGCATAGTGGGATTATTGTGAAAGCGTTTGACGGGTCGAAGAAGACAGTGATTGGTGAAGTGGATCTTCCTATTCTTATTGGACCGTTTATATTCCAAATTACTTTTCAAGTAATGGATATACGTCCCGCTTACAGTTGTCTCCTTGGAAGACCCTGGATTCATGAGGCAGGAGCTGTCACATCCACTCTTCATCAGAAGCTGAAGTTTGTGAAAGAGGGGAAATTAGTGACCATTGGAGGTGAAATGGCGATGCTTGTGAGCAATTTGTCATCTTTCTCCTATATTGATGCTGAAGAAGAGGTGGGAACTTCATTTCAAGCTCTTTCTGTTGTGGATAATGTTGCTAAGAAGAAGGTCATGACTATTTCTTCTTTCAAGGATGCTCTACGCGTGCTTGAAACTGGTCAATCTGACGGTTGGAGACGAGTTATCGATGCTGTCGACAACAAGGAAGGATTTGGTATCGGCTTTGCACCAGGCGTGGTTCTCAATGACCCAAAGACTATTCAGGAAGGTTTCCGAAGTGCTGGGTTTATCAACGATCATTCCGTTGTTGCCATCATTGAAAATGATGAAGATTAAGAAATGCCTAACTTTGTTACGCACGGAAAGATTTGCAAGAACTGGATTGCTGTTGATGTTCCTTTTATTGTTCATGCTTCAAAGTAATTTGTTTTATTTTCTTTGGAAAAAAACCCTTTCACTCTGCCCAAGGTGAAAGTGATGTTTGTCGGGCTTTGTTTCAAACTTTATCATCATCAATAAAATGCTATTTTGTTATTTCCATATGTGTTTTTCCTTTTTGCTTTATTCTGAAAAATGGTAACATAAAAAACCCAAAATAATAATAATTATTTATCTGCATAATGTTTGCACTTTTGTTCATACTCTAAAAAAAATAAAAATAAAATCATTGTGCAGATTGATTGATAAACCCATTGAAAACAACGATCCTATGCCCTCTCCCAACTTTGAATTCCCTGTGTTTGAAGTTGAGGAAGAGGATGTTGAAGAGATTCCTGACGAGATTTCCCGGTTGCTTGAGCACGAGGAGAAGGTTATTCAGCCTCATGGAGAGTCTATAGAGGTGGTCAACTTGGGTTCTGAAGATGATAAGAAAGAAGTCAAA
Source organism: Lathyrus aphaca (assembly GCA_963966055.1). Taxonomy (NCBI): domain Eukaryota; kingdom Viridiplantae; phylum Streptophyta; class Magnoliopsida; order Fabales; family Fabaceae; genus Lathyrus; species Lathyrus aphaca. The sequence goes on along the minus strand of OZ014524.1, from coordinate 434,627,898 downwards.
GTTGGAGCATTGCTTGGTCCTGATGTTAAGAAGAGGATTGTAGAGCTTCTCAGAGAGTATGTTGATGTATTTGCTTGGTCTTATCAAGACATGCCAGGTCTTGATACTGATATTGTGGAGCATAGATTGCCGCTGAAGCCTGAATGTCCACCTGTGAAGCAAAAGTTAAGAAGAACTCATCCTGACATGGCAGTAATGATCAAAGAGGAGGTTCAAAAGCAGATTGATGCAGGTTTTCTTGTGACGTCAAATTATCCTCAATGGGTGGCCAATATTGTGCCTGTTCCAAAGAAAGACGGAAAAGTCCGAATGTGCGTTGATTACAAAGATTTGAACAAAGCCAGTCCAAAAGATGATTTTCCATTGCCACACATTGATATGTTGGTAGATAATACGGGTAAGTTTGATGTGTTCTTGTCGCTCCCACCTGATGACACATGGCCAAGAGGGGTACAGACGCGAACGGTCGGCGAAAGGAGAAAAAAGAGAAAAGGAAAAGAAAAGAGTCGCCAGCTAGGTATTTTTATCCTGAAGGAAAGGTAATGCTGCATAAACCTAAGAAAAAGATGGATAAGACGGTTGTGAACCAGAGAAACTGAGAAAGGGGGTTGGTTACAACCTGGGAAGGTGTTAGCACCCAGATTGTCCGTCGTACTCGACGGGATCCACACTTGAAAGTTTGTGTTTAAAGGGATAGTGTCAGTGCTATTTTGTGTGCAAAAGCTGGAAGGGAAAAAACAAGTGTCAGTGTAAAAGAAGTGTGAAGTAAAGTGAGAGAGTGTCAGTGCAAGAAAAGAATGTGAAGCTCAAGACTATGAGGCTTAAAGAATAATGCTGAAAGAGGGGGAATGTACAGAGACTTTTGTTCGATAACTGTTAAGTTATGCCTACGTATCCTCTCGTGCAATGAGGAAGTCAGAACACCGTAGTTCGACTCAAAGAGACTGAAAGATAAATTGAATGATGAACTGCTTACTTGTCTATGCTCAAGTGTATGACCTGTCTGGCTCAGGTGCTAACTGTCTTGCATTAGACGGAAGAAGCGAGTTCTCGTTTATGAGTGAATGAGATGAGAAAAGAATCCTGGAGGAGACGATTATTGTTTGTTTTTGTGTTTTAAATCTTTTATTTATTTTTTGTATTTGTCATAAGAAAATGAGCCTAAGCCTAAACCAAGGATTAGTAAATTCATCACATCCTCCCTCTGATTAGGGGTAATGAGAATACCTTAAGTATGAAGTAAACACCTCACACTTAATCACCATGATGTAAGCTTAAGATCATTAACCTACTTGTATTTATTTAGATGTTTTTGGAGTTTTTGTTTAGTGGTATGTAATGAGTTTAAGCCATAATCAAGGATTTAATGGACCCATTACATCATCCTAATAGAAGGATAGTAGATGAGAACATTTAAGCTGAGGAAGGCTCCTCAACTTAATCCATGATTAGGGATTAACCTCATGACAAAACAAAGCCTTATTAGAGTGGATTTTAGTTAATGATGGGATGAAGAAATGGATTTTAGGGTTTGTAATACAACTTGAGGGGGACTTGTCCATTAACACTAGGGTTAGTCCTTCTTAACCAATTAAGGAAGAATTAGAACCCTAATGCAAGGCCCAAGTTACAAGCTTGATGTATTAATGATTATTAGATGGATTGATTAAAGGATTTAAACACATTAAGGGTTTAACACTTAGGATTAAAGTTATACACTCCATCCTAATAGAAGGATACAGGCATAACCCTAATCACAAAGCCTTAAAACCTTAAGGGTTTAGTCCTTGATTATGAGATGAGAAGAGATGACACAAAGATGACACAAAGGTAAAACTAAATGGGGAACTAATCAACCCTAATTGTGATCATGCTTGGGTGTTCCTAGGGTTTATGAGGCTTTCAAGAAGATCTTCAAGAGAGCCACCAAGGAAGGAGCAGGATGAAGGAAGGAGAAGCATAAGAAGCAAGACAACTTACTTCACTTAAGAAGATAAGTTGCTTGAAGAAAGAAGGTGAGGGGGGAGGATGAATGAGCAAGCTCACTCTAATCCATAAATAAAATGCAGCAATGAATGCATAAGAGAGGTGAGAAGAGATTATGAGAAGTGATGGCAAATTCACTTCTCAAACACTTACCACCTGAAAAGTTAGCTACAAGAAATGAAATAAAATCAAAATGAGATGAAATGCTAAGATGAAAGCCAAAGTCAGAAGCATATCAAGATGTAAATGATGCTAAGAGATGCTAAGAGATGATACAAATGGTAAACAAGAGATGTGGATGATCATACAAGCAATGAGGATGCAAAATGAAACATGAAAGGGAGCATGAAAGTTCATAGAAACACATGACATGTAATGAAAGCAAAAGCATGGAAAATGAATGATGCAATGATCAAACATGATTCTAATGTGTCCTAAGATGTCTTACATGCCATATGGATGCACAAAATGTCATGGCAAGTTCATGTATACAAACATATGAAAGATGAATGCAAATGAAGGCAAAAATTAGGGTTTATACATAACATGCAATACAAAATTCAAAACCAGAAGCAAATGACATGATAAAAAATTGAAAATAGGATCAAAGGAACCCTAACCCTATACAAGTTCACTGCCCAAAGGGGGAGGCCCAAATCTTAACCTAATGGAAGTTATGATTTTCTCAAGTTTGCTAGGGTTTTAGGATGCCTCAAAAGGAAAAATGCACAACAAATTGAAAATGAAAGATGAATTCAAACCAATTTTATCCTATAAACTACAAGACATGAGGAATGCAATACAAAAATAACCATTATTAAACTCTTCATGGTTAGGCAGAAAGGATTTTTCTAAGTTAGGGAGAAAATATTGACTTTTAAAAACCCTAAATCCAAAGAAAAATGTCAAGATAGGTCAAGAACCAAAAAGAAATTTGTATGAAGGGTTTGATAATGTTTCTAAATGTATCAAGATGCAATGTGATTTTTTTTGTGATTTTTAGAAACTTAAATGGTATTTTAATTAATTAATTCTCATTAACTAATTAAAATAAACATTTAAATATTTTAAAAATACGAAATTTATGCAAAAAAATAAAATAAAAATCATTTTCAGAATGAGAAAAATATTTTAAGTCATGATGCAAAAAATAAAAATTTTTAGAAGTGTTTTGCTATTTTTAATAAAATGTAGAAAGAAATGTAATTAAAATGAAATAAAAATATGAATTAATGGAAGTATGTTGATCCAGTGGCCCATATTCAAATAAAAAGAGGAGGGAATTGACTTCGCGCGCTAATGGACGGCTCACGTTCAAACTCACTAATTATGTCATTAAGCCCTAATCTAAACCCTAAACATTTTCAGGTAACCGGAACAGTGTTCCGGTCATCTTCTTCGGCCAGTCTCTCAAGCTATCTCACTCAATACGCAACCCCAAGACCCCTAAAGCTCCAGAAATTATCCTCACATCAACCCCAACAAGAATCAGCCATCAAAATTCATTTATTCAACATCAAGATCATGAATCGAAGCAAAACGGAAAACATGGCAAAAATTTTAGAAGCTTATGAAATGCTTATTTCTCAACTATTTTCACAACTAAACACATCATGGCAATCAGGGGAACACATAGAATCATTCTATAACATAAAATGAGAGTTCTGGAAAAATAAATGCCATGGCTACCTGAAGTTGAGCTTTCGAAACAGGAGCTTTCTGGCCAGTTCTTTACCTCAAATCCACTCCAATGATTCCCCCCAAGAGCTTGTGATGCTTGGTTGGAGCTTAAATGGCCTCAAAAGGAAGTTGGCAGAAGTTCAGTTCATGAAATGTTGAAATCATGTTTTTGATTCTGAGTGTTTTAGGGCAAAATGAAGGGTGGTAAATGATCAGTGATGTTTATGGAGTTGAATGGTGGAAAAAGTTTTAAGGTTTGATGGTTGAGCTATGAGTTTCGAAGGCTTTTGCAAATTTTGGGGATTTTGAGTATGCTGTGTTCTTGGAGGTTTCAGCTTGTGTTGTGTTATGTGTTAGGTTGCTTTTGATACACATATCATGTTTGGATAGGTCAAAGGGTGGGTGCTGGCCTAGGTTGATTGGTATGGGCAAGTTGCAAAAATGTCACCAACTTGTGTACTTGAGGTATGGGCTGGTTCAGTGGCTGTTTCAAGGCATGGCTCGAGTCATCTTGCTTCAAGGAGGTCCATGGAAGTCATAGTTTGTAGCTGGCACAAGTGGCTGAAGAGATTTGATCCATTCTGCAATTTTGGGGAAGTTTGGCCCCTTTTGAATTACTTGAAGTTCAAGGCATGAAACTTGGGGTTTCTTTGTGCAATTCTGATTTTTAGGTCATGTGTGATGTTTGTGCAATGCTTAGAAGTCAATTAGAGGTCACATTTGGCTTTGGCAAGTGTTTTTGCAAACTTCCCTCTTTGGTGCATAAGTGAAATTTTGTGATTTTTCCCAACTTTGCAAGGCCATAACTTGAGTTCTATGATGAATTAGATCAAGTTCTTGTACTTTTTGAAAAGGGAATGATCCAATCTACAACTTTCATGACCAAGAATTTTTCATTTGAAGCATTTTTGAATAAAAAAAGAGGAGGTTGAAAAACTTTCCCAAAATGGCAATTTTGCATTACAAGTCACTTTCCCAAAATGGCAACTTTGCAAATGGCTTGAAATTCTTCAATTTTGTGAACTTCTAACTTCTTCTAAGATCAAATAAAGATCATATACACCCACAATGATGGAGGAGACCCTTTGGTTGGATGATTGGGGCCTCAGATGCCCTGATTTTGCACTGACTTGTTCAAGAAGTCATCTATTGATCAGATGCCTTCCCCAGTGAATTTCTTCATGAAAATTAGTATGCATGATCCTTATATCATATAGAGACCAATAGAAACAAGAATGACCAAACAATTTGGAGTTATGGCCTCTGAAACCAAAACCCTAATTTTAGGTCATCTGTGCAGTTAAGCTTGGCTCTACTTCCATGCTTCCTCAGTTCTTGTGATTTTTTAGGCTTCCTTGATCTTGGGAGGATATAATATGAAGCTTGAACATACATGGACCCTCTTGAGATGATTTAAGACCTTTGGAGTGGCTCAGCTAGCTTAGGGATTGCTCAGATCACAAACCCTAGATGCAAATGACTATGAATCAATGCAGTGAAGCAAAAAATGTAATATGAGATGATATGATTGAACTTATGCTAATGAAAAGAATCACAAGCCATGGTGAAATGAGTGAGGGCAAATTTGGGGTGTTTACAGTTCTCTTTTATGGACGAATTTTCCAGTTATAATCAAATAAAGATGGCACCCGAGGACATGGAAAAAAACTACATTTATTACACCATGGGGAACATTCTGCTACAGAGTGATGCCCTTTGGATTGAAGAATGCTGGTGCGACATACCAAAGAGCTATGACCACACTTTTCCATGATATGATGCACAAAGAAATTGAGGTATATGTTGATGATATGATTGCTAAATCGAGGACGGAAGAAGATCATGTTGAACATTTGTTGAAGTTGTTTCAGAGGTTAAGGAAGTTTAAACTTCGTTTGAATCCGAACAAGTGCACCTTTGGTGTACGTTCTGGAAAGTTGTTAGGTTTCATTGTCAGCCAAAAAGGCATTGAAGTTGATCCTGATAAAGTGAAAGCTATTCAGGAAATGCCTGCTCCAAGAACTGAAAAGCAAGTAAGAGGATTCTTGGGCCGTTTGAATTACATTTCGAGGTTTATCTCTCACATGACTGCCACATGTGCTCCGATATTCAAGTTGCTTCGAAAAGACAAAGGTTGTATCTGGACAGATGATTGTCAGAAGGGATTTGAAAGTATCAAAGAATATCTGCTTGAACCTCCTATTTTGTCTCCTCCGGTGGAAGGTAGACCGATGATCATGTATTTAACTGTGTTGGAAGATTCCATGGGTTGTGTGCTTGGTCAGCAAGATGAATCTGGAAGAAAAGAATATGCAATTTACTACTTGAGTAAGAAATTCACTGATTGTGAGTCTGGATACTCCATGCTTGAAAAAACTTGTTGTGCCTTAGCTTGGGCTGCAAAGCGTCTTCGCCAGTATATGCTGAATCATACAACTTGGTTGATCTCTAAAATGGACCCGATCAAGTATATATTTGAAAAGCCTGCTTTGAATGGGAGGATTGTTCGTTGGCAAATGTTATTGTCAGAATATGATATCGAGTACCGAGCTCAAAAAGCTATAAAAGGTAGTATCTTGGCTGACCATTTGGCACATCAACCGATTGATGATTACCAGCCTCTCAAGTTTGATTTTCCAAATGAGGATGTGATGTACTTGAAAATGAAAGATTGTGATGAACCTTTGATTGAGGAAGGGCCGGAGCCTGGATGTCGATGGGGTTTAGTTTTTGATGGTGTTGTGAATGCACGCGGAAGAGGAATTTGGGCAATGATCATTACTCCCCATGGTTCACATATTCCTTTTGCTGCGAGGTTGTCTTTTCCTTGTACCAATAATGAAGCTGAGTATGAAGCCTGTATTATGGGTCTTGAGGAAGCTATTGATCTGAGGATTAAGCATCTTGATGTGTATGGAGATTCTGCCTTGGTAATCAATCAGATCCAGGGTACGTGGGTAACTCATCAACCCCACTTGATCCCTTATAGAGATTATGCCAGGAAGATATCAACTTTCTTCACTAAAGTTGAGTTTCATTATGTTCCTCGTGATGAGAATCAGATGGCAGATGCTTTAGAAACTATATCTTTTATGATAAAGGTGCACCAGTGGAATGATGTTCCCATGATCAGAGTGATGCGACTTGAAAGACCAGCTCATGTGTTTGCAGTTGAAGAGGTCCAGGATGACAAGCCTTGGTATCATGATATTAAATGTTTTCTCCAGAGTCAGGAATACCCACTTGGGGCATCCGATAAAGATAAGAGGACTTTGAGGAGATTGGCAGGCAATTTCTTCCTGAATGGAAATGTGCTTTATAAGAGAAATTTTGACATGGTCTTGCTCAGATGCGTGGATAGACACGAAGCAGACATGTTAATGAAAGAAATTCATGAAGGATCTTTTGGCACTCATGCTAATGGGCATACAATGGCTAAAAAGATGTTGAGAGCAGGTTACTATTGGTTGACAATGGAATCTGATTGTTGCAAGTATGTGAAAAAGTGTCATAAGTGTCAAGTGTATGCTGATAAGATTCATGTGCCACCAGCTTATCTCAATGTGATTTCTTCCCCGTGGCCTTTCTCTATATGGGGAATTGATATGATTGGTATGATTGAACCCAAGGCTTCGAATGGACATCGTTTTATTCTTGTGGCAATTGACTACTTCACCAAGTGGGTGGAAGCGGCATCGTATGTTAATGTGACCAAGCAAGTTATGGTTCGGTTTATCAAGAATAACATTATCTGCAGATATGGTGTTCCGAATAGAATCATTACTGATAATGGTTCGAACTTGAATAATAAGATGATGAAAGAGCTTTGTGAAGAATTCAAGATTCAGCACCATAATTCCTCTCCCTATAGACCGAAGATGAATGGGGCTGCTGAAGCTGCGAATAAGAACATTAAGAAGATTATTCAGAAGATGGTTGTGACATACAAGGACTGGCATGAGATGCTTCCTTTTGCTTTGCATGGGTATCGTACATCTGTCCGCACTTCAACAGGGGTAACCCCCTTTTCACTTGTTTATGGTACAGAAGCAGTGCTCCCCGTCGAAGTTGAGATCCCATCAATGAGAGTTATGATGGAAGCCAAGTTGACTGAGGCTGAATGGTGTCAGAGTAGATTTGATCAGTTGAATTTGATTGAGGAAAAGAGAATAACAGCTTTGTGTCATGGTAGGTTGTACCAGCAAAGAATGAAGAAAGCTTTTGACAAGAAGGTCAAACCTCGTGTATTCAGAGAAGGCGACCTCGTGCTCAAAAAGATTCAGTCTTTCATTAAAGATTCTCGGGGCAAGTGAACTCCAAACTATGATGGCCCATATGTTGTCAAGAAAGCCTTCTCCAGCAGTTCATTAATTCTTGCAACTATGGATGGTGAGGAGATCACTCGCCCTGTGAATGCGGATACAGTCAAGAAATACTTCTCCTAAAAAAAAAGAACAGCTCGCTAAGTTGAAAACGCGAAAGGGCGGCTTAGGCAAAAATGAGCGTCTCGGTGGATTGAAAACCCGAAAGGGCGGTCCAGGGAAAAATTAGAGACAAAAACAGAAATAATTATCCCGGTAGATTGAAAACCCGAAAGGGCAATCTAGGCAAAAGTTAGGATCATGGCAAGTAACTACGTCGACAGATTGGATCACTTGTAACGACCGAGGATTTCAGATTCTATCCCTCAGAAGAATTTCCCATCAAAGATTCTTATTCACTCATCCTTGACTGAAGTTTCGGACACAGTGGAGTTCAAAGTTGATAGGGAGAATAATGATCATTGTATTTTAATGTAGCCCTTTTCCATGTATTTACCATTTTTCAAACTTGTAATGATCCATGGAGTTATGCCATTTGCTGACTACCATTCTATCAATGAATTTGAGCTTTTATTCAATTGTTTGCAATTCTTTATATTGTTTCTATTTACAAAATTTCAATTTATTGTTGATGATGATTTTTGAAACAAATTTAATAAATTTAATCTTTGAATATTATAAAAACATTTTTCTTTTGATATGTGAACAAAGAAAGGATATCAATAGTGATTCCAAGGATGGTAAAATCCGGATGTGTGTAACTTGTCTCTCCCAAAGCAGGGTTTGATTCGGTTGTGTCCATGTGAAGTTCCTGAATAGTCTTGACAGGTTGATGTTAATGATGTTTTGTTCCCCAACAATAAGCATGAACGATAATTATACGATTGTTCTTAATTTGAGTTCCAATGTCTTACCCAGAAGAATTGTTGGAAGGGATGTTCTTAGGAATCCCCAGTTGAGTTTTGATCTCTTCCTCAACAAGTTATCTCTAATTTGAGAAACATTGGGAGTCCTCAGCCGAGTTCTTGTTCCTCAACTTGAGTTGTTTGTATCCTTGAATAGAAGTTTTGATATAGCAGTTGTAAACACCCCAAATTTGCCCTCACCCATTCACACCATGGCTTGTGATCATTTCATATGCATAAACACAATCATATCATCTCATATCTCATTTTTGATTCACTGCATAGATTCAAAGTCATCTGCACCTAGGGTTTGTGATCTGAGCAATCCAAGAGCCTCTTGAGCCACTCCAAAGGCCATCAATCACTTCAAAGGGATCCATGTGTGTTCTTGTATCATATTACATCCTCTCAAAGTCAAAAATGCCAAAGTATCACAAGAACTGGGATTGGTATGGAAGCAGAGCCAAGTTTGAATGCACAGTTGACCTAAGATTAGGGTTTTGGTTTCAGAGGCCATGAATCCAATTTTTTTTGGTCATTCTTGTTTACATTGGTCTCTATATGGTATAGGGAGTATGCATATCAATTTTCATGAAGAAATTCCATGGGGAAGTCATCTGATCAAGAGTTGACTTTCTGGACAAGTCAGTGCAAAATCAGGGCATCTGAGGCTCCCAATGACCCAACCAAGGGGTGATCTTCATCATTTTGAGTGTATATGATCTTTATTTGATCATAGAAGAAGGTTGAAGTTCACAAAATTCAAGAATTACAAGTTTTTGCAAAGTTGACTTTTTAGGGCATGGTTGACTTTTAAGGAATATGTCATTTTATGCCACTTTTCAAGCCTTGCTCTTTGATCCAAAAATGCTTCAAATGGAAAAACTTTGGTCATGAAAGTTGTAGATTAGATCTTTCCCTTTTCAAAAAGTACAAGAACATGACCTAATTCATTTTGGATCAAAAGTTATGGTTCATCAAAGTTGGCAAAAATCACTAATTTTCAAGTTATGCACCAAAAGGAAAACTTGCAATTTCATGTACCAAGCATTCTAGTGACTTCAAAATGACTTCAAAGCTTCATCACATGATCATACATGACCCCAAAAACAGAATTGGCCCAAGGAATTTTGCATTGCTTGCCTTGATTTTCAAAGTTCCATAAAGCATTTTTCATAAGAGTGCAAAAAGTGGATTCTTGGCAAAACCATTCTTCAAGGAATTATGTGATCACTAATCACTTTCTATGCATTGCCATGACTAAATGTAACATTGTGCAACAAAATTCAGCAAGAATTTTTCATGTACATAGCACAAATTCATGAGGAAACATCAAGTTGTCAAGTTGCAAGATCACTCTCAATTCATGATCCATATGTTGCAGTCACTCTCAAACCATCCAAGGGCTGTCCCTAACCCCAGCTGAAGCCAGACATGACCTCACACAGTTGCTGCCATGGCCCATACCCTCAAGGACACATATTTGACTTTTTTGCAAAAAGCTCCCATACTCTTGGCACAGTAAACAGCCACCCTACTGACCTGCCCCACAGGCTATCCACACAAGTTGGAGATGTTATAGCAAAGCATTGAGCATTGAAGCTGGCCAGAACTCAGCATACCAAAAAACTGTCACAAAGCTTCCCTTCTTCGAATCACCTTCCACAGCCACAAAACATCAAAACTTTCTTCACTAACAAGTCAAACACACTCAAGAGAGCAAGAACCAACCATTGACAGAGCTTGAAACCACTCACACACAGACTCCATTTTCTGATACACCAGAACTGGAACTCTCAAAACAGCTTGCTTAAGCTCATTCCAAGCCTTCCATTAGCACCAGGGGAGTCAGTGGAGCAAGCTTGCACCAAAGATTAGCTCTGAAAGCCCAGAAACAGGAGTCTCCATCTCAGGTATGGCCATGAACATTTTTTCTCAGAGCTTGCATTTTGAGTTATAAATTGGTTGCTTATGTCTTGCTGGTCATGGGGATACTCTTAGAATCGAAAATGAGTAAGAAATGAGTTTGTATTGTCACTCTGAAATTTCACCCGTGAAATTTGTTTCTTTCGATTTGCTTGATTCTTGATGTTTAAATGATGTTTGAAGGTGGATTCGTGACCTAGGTTGTTAGAGGATCACTTGGCTGTGTTTAATTTGATGTTTAGAAGCCTAAATCAGGATCTAGGGTTTTGTTGTCGCCGGAGAAGATGACCGGAGCTTCCCTCCGGTCACCTGAATGTTATTATGCCCTAATCCCTGTCATTAAACCCATTTGAATCTGGAGCGTTAGATTGCTTTGACTGGTTGACTTGCCGCGCGTGTGTATGGTTGAGATTCGTTCATTTTCCCTAATCCCATTTAGTTAGTTTAATTAATCATAATTAAATTAATTTAATCAGATGCAATCCAGGCCCTTTAAAAACGCGCGCAGTCAACAATTTCAAACCCAGGATCCATCCCAGCCCTCCATTCAGTTGACTTTTCTATTTTCTTTGTTTTAATTCATTTATTTCATATTTGTTTTATACAATTTATTTAAAATAGCAAAAATGTTTTAAAAATTATGAAACTTTTTGTCAAGAGTTTCATTAACTTTTAAAGCACAAAAATATTTTTATTTTCATTTTTAGCATTAAAAAAAGTATTTTTAAATATTTAAAAGTTTATTTTTAATAGATTAATGAAAATTAATTTATTAAAAATACTTTTAGGTATTTAAAAATTACCAAAAAATTCATGAAATGTTCTAAAACATTTAGAAACATTGTCCAACCTTCAAACCAAATTTAATTTTTGATCTTGATGCATTTTGAGAATTTTTCATTGATTTAAAATCATTTTTATGCATTAATTTGATCCAAAGTTCCAAAAATCATTTCTGCCTATCCATGAGGAGTTGGACATTGATTCTTTTTGCATTGCATTGTGTTTAGCATGTAGTTTGTGAGATTAAATGGCCATGATTTGATCTTTCATTTTCCATTTGTTTGGTAATTTTCTTGTTTAGAAACCCTAAAACCCTAGAAATCTTAAGAAAACCATAACTTGCATTTGGTTAGGAGTTGAAACCTCTCCTTTGGGCATTGGTTTAATATAGGATTAGGGGTCCTTTGAGTGGCATTTTCAATTTTTTATCTTAGGGTTTGCTTCTGATTTTGGTTTTTGTTTGATGTATTGTTCATAAACCCTAATTTGGGCTTCCATATGCATCCATATTGCATTCTCTTGCATAACATGACTTGCCATGACATTTAAAGTATCCATTTGATTCATTTGACATCATAAGACATATTGAAAACATATTTGATCATTGCATCATGTATTTGCCATGTTGTATGCCATGTGCACTTCATGACTTTTCATGTATGTCCATGCTTCTTAACTTGCTTCATTTGCATTCATGAACTTGTATGATCATTTCCATGTGCTGCCTCATGTTTGTAGCATCACATAGCATCATTAGCATCATGTAAATGCTTCTGGTTTTGTTTCTCATCATGTCATCTCATCCCATTTTGCATTGCATTGCATTTCTTTTCTAACCTTTCAGGTGGTAAGTGACTTTGAGAAGTGAATTTGCCTTCACTTCTCACAACTTTTCTTTTCATCTCTCTTGCATCCATGCTGCATTTATGTTTGTGTTTGAGATTGAGCTTGCTCATTCTTCTTCTTCCCACTTTCTTTCCTCAAGTGACTTGCCTTCTTCAGTGAAGCAAGTTACTTTGCTTCTCCTGATCCTTTCATCTGCTTCCTGATGATTCCTTTGAAGACTTCTCTTGTAAACCTCACAAACCATAGGAACAACCAAGCATGACAATGATTAGGGTTTTGATTAGTCTCCCCTCTTAGTTTTACCTTTGTGTCTTCTTTGAGTCTTCTCTTCTCACCTCATAATCAGGGACTAAACCCTAAAGGCTTTAAGGCTTTGTGATTAAGCTTATGCTTGCATCCTTCTATTAGGATGGAGTGTATAACTTTAATCCTAAGTGTTAAACCCTTAATGTGTTTAAATCCTTTAATCAATTCATCTAATAATCATCAAGACATCACACTTGTAACTTGGGCCTTGCATTAGAGTTCTAATTCTTCCTTAATTGGTTAAGAAAGACTAACCCTAGTGTTAATGGACAAGTCCCCCTCAAGTTGTCTTACAAATCCTAAAAATCACTTCATCATCATATCATTAAATAAAATCCATCTAATAAAGGCTTGTTTTGTCATGAGTTTAATCCCTAATCATGGATTAAGTTGAGGAGCTTTCCTCAGCTTAAACATTCTCATCTATTATCCTTCTATTAGGATGGTGTAATGAGTCTGTTTAATCCTTGATTATGGCTTAACCTCATTACTTAACACTAAACAAAAACACCAAAAACATCTAAATAATCACAAGTAGGTTAATGATCTTAATCCTACATCAAAGGTGATTAAGTGTGAGAAGCTGACTTCACACTTAAGGTATTCTCATTACCCCTAATCAGAGGGATGATGTGATGAGTTTACTAAATCCATTGGTTTAGGCTTAAGCTCATTAACTTATGACAAACTTTCAAAAGCAATAAAAGATTGAAAACACAAAAACAAACAATAATCGTCTCTTCCGGGATTCTTTTCTCATCACCTTCATTCACAAACGAGAACTTGCTTCTTCCGTCTAATGCAAGACAGTTTGCACCTGAGCCAGACAGGTCATACACTTGAGCATAGACAAGCAAGCAGTTCATCAGTCAATTCATCTATCAGTCTCTTTAGGTCGAACTACGGTGTTCTGACTTCCTCATTGCACGAGAGGATACGTAGGCATAACTTAACAGTTATCGAACAAAAGTCTCTGTATATTCCCCCTCTTTCTAGCCTTATTCTTCAGCCTCATTATCATGAGCATCTTATTCTTGTTCTCACACTGACACTTTCATACTTCATATCACTTATACACTATACACTGACACCTGTACATCTTTTTCCAGCTCTTTTATACACAGATTGCACTGACACTACCCCTTTTAAAAGCACAAATTTTCTAAGCGTGGATCCCGTCGAGTACGGCGGACAATCTGGGTGCTAATACCTTCCCAGGTTGTAACCAACCCCCTTTCTCAGTCTCTCTGGTTCGCAACCGTCTTATCCATATCTTTCTAGGTCTATGCAGCATTGCCTTTCCTCCGGGATAAAAATGCCTAGCTGGCGACTCTATTCATCTCCAGTGAGTTCACTGCTGTGTGTTCTCATTGTCCCTCTCGCCGACCGTTCGCGTCTGTACCTTTATTTGGGCCAGTCCCATTTATCGGGAGCGACAGCTTGGCGACTCTGCTGGGGACCCTTATACTGTAACCAGGGCTTCTGGTTCTTTTTGTGGGTTCCTCCTAGCGCTTGTTTGATTTGTGTTTACTGGGGTGTCATGTGCTACTTGTGTTTGTATACTTGTTTTATTTTTACTGCTTTATGTACAGTTGCTTTACTGCTTTCTTTATTGCTTTTGTATATATCATACTGTCATGCTGCTGGCTGGATCTGGTTTTTGTTTTGGTGGGTGGGTGATTCATTGAGAGTTAAGGTCCTATACCTGGGACCTGAGTGACACCTAGGCTAGAGTGAATCATATTCTTTCCCATTCCATCTCGGTCTGGTGCGGGAATATGAAACACGGTTCAGATATGGGTTTCTTCTTGAGAACTCTGTGTTGCAGATTTCCTGCAGTGCTAGGGCTATCTGGGAAGCCTGCTAAGTCTGGATGACCTTTTAGTATTGACCTTCGGAAACTGAGGTGAATTAGAGGAGGAACTTTTATGGTTATTGTAAACACTGTACCTCCGGGTTAGAAGTGTTTACACTTCTCATAACTGATCCAAGTCTGAGGATCCTTGTTTTAGAACACCACCTGTGAGGGGGATGGGCTGTTTACAGGTTTGCAGGTACCTTGACCTCAGAATACCCTGTTACTTTGATTAAGAATACTCCATGTTGGGACAGTTCTTGTGATTCTAAACCCTGGACATGTGGCTCTTTATTTGAGCCCCCCACCTTGGTTACTGGACTTATGAACCTCCATCTGGATTTCTCACACACATGGACTTATATCAGAGCACTTGATCAGATCCAGCTCAGTCACAAACCCTTGCATATCATTTGCATACATAATCATTGCATCATATTGACATTTGTTTATTTGTGTTTCAGGGTATCCATCTTCATTTGGTTTTGGTTTTGACCCCATCTTCAGTATTGACCTATCTTCATCAGCACCTGCTTCAGCTATCAGCTATCTACTTCAGTCACCTGCACCAGCCAATCAGTGGCCCATTCTTCAGTATCATCATCAGCACGTGTCTCTACCCAGTCTCAACATCATGGCACCTAAAAAGAGCAACATCACCTACCACTTCTTCCAGCCAGAGTTAGCTGACATCAGGAGGATTCAGACCCTGATCACTCCAGACCATATACCACTGTTCAGGGAACACCATGGAGATATACTTGATATGGTTATGGATCTGGACCCCTCACAGAGAAGCCTGATCCACACTTGCCTTCAGTTTTATGATCCCCCACTGAGATGTTTCACTTTTCAAGACTTTCAGCTGGGCCCCTTATTGTAAGAATACTCATCATTAGTTGGTATACCTATCAGGGGTAGAGTCCCTTTCAACCCTGAGATGGTCTTTCCTGGTAATGAAGAGGTAGCAAAGGCATTGCATCTGGAACCAGTCCTGATTGGGCAGCATATGACTTCTAAGGCTGGAATCCCTGGCCTGCATCTGGATTTCTTAATCTCTCAAGCCACCCTGAAAGCTTCTTTAGGAGAGTGGAAAGCAGTCTGTGCTTTATTGGCCTTGAGCATATATGGGATCATACTATTTGCAGATGAGCCTCGATTCATTAGTAAGAATGCAATCCATCTGTTCATTCTGAAGAACCCAGTGCCAACCTTATTGGGGGATCTCTACTATTCAGTGCATCAGAGGAATGAAAAGCATAGGGGAAGATTAGTAAGATGCTGTGCTCCTTTGTTCCATACTTGGCTTCTCAGGCATTTGCCCAGGACAGATGCATTTTTGAACCCTCATCAACAGAAAAACTGGGCTGGAAGACTTACTACTCTAACTTCAGCTGATATCAGGTGGTGCACTCAAAGCACAAAAGGCAGGGATATCATCACCAGCTGTGGGCATTTTCCCAATGTGCCCCTAATAGGAGTTAAGGGTAGTATTAATTACAACCCTCTGCTGTTCAAAAGACAACTGGGCTATGCACTGGTCCACACTCCTAAGGCACAGGACTTGGTTGAGACTCTTTATTGTGAGAACAAGTTTGATCTGGCTATTGTTAGGCAGGCAGCCTAGGCCTGGGACAATGTGCAGACTAAGGGGGTAACCATCCTGGGGAAGTATAACAATGTGGCATCGGCACAATACTATGATTGGTCCCATGCCAGGGCTCAATTCTCTGGGATGCCCTTTACTATTGAAGATATGCCTGGGCCTTCCACAACACCACCTCCAGCAACTGTCAGCTTAGAGGAGTTTGAGAAGTTGAAAGAGAGAAATGAGAAGCTGACTCAAGCTCTGCAGAAGACCCTCTGGGAGAGGAGTGATGGTAGGTTGGATATTGAAAGGTTGGAGAAGTTGAAAGTGGAACATTTGGCTAGAATTGAGAAGTCTGAGGATTACATTAAGAAGTCTAGGGCTGGAGAACAGATTTTGAAGAATGCTTGCAAGGAAGCTCAGTTCCAGAAAGCCAGGACAGACTTGTATCTGAAGGAGAGTCAGGCTAGGTGGGTCAGGATCACCGAGGCTCGTACTCTGGAGGACAAGAGGGTCCAAGACAAGATAGAGCAACTGGAAGCTAGTGCAAAAGAGCAACAGGAAGCCCTGGCAGCAGCCCAGAGGGAGATATCAGAGCTAAAGATCAGAGCTGGAGTGAAGAGGTCAAAGGACCAAAGTCAGCACAAGAGGCTAACTACAGCTGTTACTACCCGGAACCTCCTTATCAGGAATCTCACGGAGCGTCCGGCTGATCCTGTGACCGAAGCACTTCTCAAAGAAGTTCGGGAGGATGAGTTTGGTCTTGGTGTTTGACCATTTGCTTGTTGTTGTTTTCATTCCATGTATTTTTTGTAATGCATTTTGACCCCTCAGAGGGCTTGCATTTGTAAACAAACTATGTACCATTGGCCTTTTGTAATATATGTTTTAGTTTGTTCCATCCGAGTTTACTTCGAAAGCAACATCAACAGCATCTTCAAGGGTCTGGAAGGGTCAAAACTGAATGCTAAGCCGGATACCTTGAGAACAAATAAGCATACTGCATTGCATGCTAACTCTTTGCTTGTTTTGTAGGTGTTTGTTTTATTGTTGCTAACTCTGTTGTGATGTTCAGGAATTATTGCTCGACGACGAGGGTTTCCACTCAACCGACCACACAGGTACCCCACCCGCAGTAACCTTCCGGGCATACAGATGGATCAGATGCAGCAGGACCTTACGGAGGTCAGGAACCAAATGACCAACGAGAGGTTGGAAATGAGGAACCAAATGACACAGTTTATGGAGGTAATGAACAACATGGCTCAAAGCCAGGAGAGGCTCAGAGCACTGGTGGAAGGGAGAAATCAGGAAGATCATCAGCCAGGGACTGCTGGGACTAGCAACAATGAAAGAGTCCAACCTCATGTCAATCCCCCAGTCTTTGGACCCCACCTCCATCCAGAGGCCAACATCCCTGTCAATATACAAGGGACTGCCACAGCAGGGAGGGTACTGCAAGAAGACCCCCAAGAAGACCAGTTTACAGTGATGGGAGCCGGGGAAGAAGCTTATGATAGAAGGTTGGATGAGATAGCTGAGAAATTAAGATCCTTAGAGTCTCAAAACTCTTTGGGTTTTGATGTTATGGATATGGGCTTGGTAGACGGGGTCAGGATTCCCCACAAGTTTAAGCCACCATGCTTTGAGAAGTATAATGGGACTTCCTGTCCCCGAACCCATCTACAATCTTTTCTCGGGAGACTAAAGGCCTATACCATGGACGAGAAGCTGTGGATGTTCTATTTTGAGGATAGCTTGACTGGAGCTTCGAGGGAATGGTATTCCCATCTGACAAGAGCAACTATTAGATGCTGGAAGGACCTGGCAGAGGCTTTCATCAGACAGTATCAGTATAATCTGGATATGGCACCCAACCGGACCCTCCTAATGGGAATGTCACAGTCATCTAGAGAGAGCTTCCGAGAGTATGCTCAAAGATGGAGACAGCTTGCTGCTGCTGTCCAGCCACCTATGTCAGAAAGGGAGATGGCTGATATGTTCATGAACACCCTTCAGGGGACTTACATTGATAGGCTAGCTGCCTTCTCATCTACCGGCTTTGCAGATGTAGTCATAGCCGGGGAGAGAATTGAAAGCCTATTGAAGATGGGTAAGATCTCAGACAACGGTGCAAGCTCATCCAGTAATGCAAGAAAGCCTTTTGCGGGCCCAAGAAGGACTGGTGAGACCAATGCCATCCACACCAGCAGGGGCAGGCCCCAATATGCTCATAGATCTGTGGCAGCAGTCACCATTCCTGCTCCGGCTCATCCGCAACCAGCTTATCAACCTCCGCAGCAAAACTATCAGCAACAACCTCAGTACCATCAACAAAATCAGTATCCTCCGAGAAATTACAACAACAGTAACACCAACAACAATAACCAGCAAAGGCCATTCCAGCAGAGGCCATCTCAAGCCAACAGGGTGATCGATCCGATCCCTATGCCATATGCTACATTGCTGCCACAGCTCCTGAAACTCAACCTAGTTGAGCTAAGGACATTGGCACCTCCAGATCCCAACAGTCTACCCAGGAATTATGACTCCAACGCCAGATGTGCTTTTCATTCGAATGCACCTGGCCATAGTACAGAAAAGTGCAGAGCCTTGTACATGAAGGTACAAGACCTGGTAGACTCAAAAGCTCTGAATTTCGCACCACCACCCAATGTCAACAAAAATCCTATGCCACACCACGGAGGTCCCAGAATCAACGCTATTGAAGAAGACAAGCCGTCTTATTTAATAACCAGTGTGGGTCAGATTCGGACACCGTTGGTAGAAATTAAGGCTCAGCTCCTCGAATGTCACATGTTCCCGGGGTGTGAGTTAGGGTGTGCTTACTGCTATATTTCAGTAAATGGGTGCGATAACCTGAGGAATGGCATAGATGGTCTCATTCAGAGTGGCCAACTTCAGATCACCACATCATTTCCAACAAATCCAGCAATCTCATCAGCAACAGTTCCGGTATCTCCAACAACTGCAGCAACCATTGTTCCTGACAATTCTTCGGCTTCATCAACAAGTACTCCATCTATCATCTCAACTAATCAGCTATCAACAAATTTTCCTTCTACAACTTCAGCACCACCCCAGTTTGAATCTCCTACAACAACAACGTCCATCTTTCCAACAATGTCTCTTACAACACCAGCAACAAACTCTGAAGACGTCTCAACTGTCACAATATTTTATGATCCTGAAAACAACTCTGCCTACAACTCAGAAAGTGCTGCTCCCATCAGAGCACCAGTCACGATTTATTATGATCCACAAACTATCACAGTCCCTTCTGCAGCCGCCATCAGTCCAGTCACTGTCACAGTGCCTGGACCAGTACCTTATGAAAGCAATAGGGCCATCCCTTGGCACTACGGCTCTGACGTATACTGCGAAGGAAAGAAAATCACCCTTGAACCATCAACACCTGCACCACAAATAGACAATGTGGGAGGAGGCGGAGGCTTCACTCGAAGCGGACGTCTCTTTGCGCCACAAATTCAAAGACCCGCTGCCGAAGCAGAAGCTGCTACCAAGGCAAAAGGAAAGAGCCCGGTGCAGGAAGATCAAGCTGTTAAGGAAGCTTTGAAAACACCATTCGATCAAGAAGTTGATGAGTTCATGAGAATCATCAAAAAGAGTGATTACAAAATAGTGGATCAGCTTCACCAGACGCCATCCAAGATCTCTATCCTATCACTGCTTATGTGTTCCGAAGCCCATCGGAATGCACTACTCAAAGTCTTGCACGCAGCTTACGTGCCTGAAGAGATCACCGTCAATCAGTTGGAAACCGTGGTTGGAAATGTTACTGCTAGCAATGGGCTAGGGTTCACCAATACTGACTTGACAACGGAAGGCCGCAACCATAACAAGGCCTTGCACATCACCATGGAATGTAAAGGTGCAGTCCTTTCCCATGTGCTGGTAGACACAGGGTCATCCCTTAATGTCTTACCGAAAAAGGCCTTGGTGAAGCTAGAGTATGAAGGATTAGCATTGCGCCCCAGTAACCTGGTAGTAAGAGCCTTTGATGGTTCTAAGAGATCGGTTCTGGGAGAAATTGAGCTGCCTGTGACGATTGGCCCACAAACCTTTAAAACGATCTTCTACGTGATGGACATTCAGCCTGCCTACAGCTGTTTGTTGGGTAGACCATGGATTCACGCCGCTGGCGCAGTAACGTCTACCCTTCACCAGAAGTTAAAATTTGAGTGGGAAGGCCAAGTCGTTACTATCTGTGGGGAGGAGGATATATTTGTTAGCCATCTGGCTACTTATAAGTATATTGAGATGGATGGAGAGATCCATGAAACAATGAGCCAAGGGTTTGAGGCCCTGAATGTTAATGAAGCATCTGCTGTATCTGGGATCTCCATGTCATCTTATCAGCAAGCCCGGAAGGTTGTTGAGGAAGGAACTGCCCAAGGCTGGGGCAAGGTTTTATCTGTGGAGGAGAAGAAAGACAAGTTTGGGTTGGGTTACAGACCAACTCAACAAAATCAAGCAGAGGCTGCTGAGAAGCCCGGTTTTGTCAGTGGGGGGATGCTCACCCCTGATGCTATCAACAATTTGGAAGACGAGCTGGAAGAAGAACGCAATCTGGAGAATTGGATTCGTCCAAAGATCCCGGGGAGCAGTATCTCAAACTGGTCTTCCCAGGAAATTATAAGAGTTACTCATGCAGAGTAATTATTATTTCCTGTATTTTTATAGCATGCATCAAAGTCTTGCATCTTGCCCAAGATGACAAGACTCATTTTGTAATCGGGCCATCTGTACTTTTTGTGCAAACAAGATTAATCAATGAAATATCAGACATCTTTTTGCAAATGAGTCCTTTTCTTTTCCGCTCACTGTTTTTCCATTTTTCTTTTTGTACAAAAAATAAATGGCGATGTTTTCAAAATGATAACTTTATTTCACTTTTTAAACAAGATTAAAATCAATCACTAAAATGAACAAACTGAACCCTTGCAGAGAGTGCCTTCCAGACAGCACCGACAACAGCACGGCTATGACTTCGTATGACTTTGACAATCCAATCAATCAAGCTGATGAAGGGGTTGAAGAAGAATATGAGCTTCCTGAAGAGCTAGCCAGGTTGTTGAGACAAGAGGAGAAAGTTATCACTCCTCACCAGGAGGAGGTTGAAGTGATCAATCTTGGTACAGATGAAGACGTGAAAGAAGTTAAAATCGGGGCCTGCTTACAAGACTCAGTGAAGAGACAACTGATTGATCTGCTTCAAGAATATGTGGATGTGTTTGCTTGGTCGTATCAAGATATGCCAGGGTTGGACACCGACATAGTTATGCACAAGCTACCTTTGAGAGAAGAATGTCCACCAGTTAAACAGAAACTGCGCCGCACCCGCCCAGACATGGCAATGAAGATCAAGGAAGAGGTACAAAAGCAATGGGACGCCGAGTTCCTTGCTGTAACTAGCTACCCTCCATGGGTTGCTAACATAGTACCTGTGCCTAAGAAGGATGGTAAGGTAAGAATGTGTGTTGACTACCGGGATCTGAACAGAGCCAGCCCAAAAGATGACTTCCCATTACCTCACATTGATGTATTGGTGGATAACACGGCTCAGTTCTCGGTATTCTCCTTCATGGACGGATTTTCAGGATACAATCAGATCAAGATGTCACCTGAAGACATGGAGAAGACAACCTTCATTACACCTTGGGGCACGTTCTGTTACAAAGTGATGCCATTCGGGCTGAAGAATGCTGGTGCCACATATCAACGGGCTATGGTGACATTATTCCATGATATGATCCATAAAGAAATAGAATGTTATGTGGATGACATGATCGCCAAGTCCCTTACTGAAGAAGATCACCTGGTGAATCTGCTGAAGTTATTCAAGCGACTGAGGAAGTACCAACTGAAGTTGAACCCCAACAAATGCACATTTGGGGTGCGATCCGGTAAGCTGCTGGGCTTTATTGTAAGCGAGAAGGGGATCAAAGTTGACCCTGATAAAGTCAAAGCTATTCAAGAGATGCCTGCACCGAAAACTGAGAAAGAAGTTCGAGGGTTCTTAGGTCGATTGAACTACATTTCACGGTTCATATCTCACCTTACAGCAACCTGTGAGCCTTTGTTCAAGCTATTAAGAAAGGAACAAACGGTCAGGTGGAATGAAGACTGCCAGAAAGCTTTTGACAAGATCAAGGAGTATTTGCAAGAACCTCCAATCCTTATGCCTCCAGTTGAAGGAAGACCTCTGATAATGTACTTGACAGTATTAGAAGAGTCAATGGGGTGTGTGCTGGGCCAGCATGACGAGTCTGGTCGAAAAGAGTATGCAATATACTACCTGAGCAAAAAGTTTACCGACTGTGAACAACGTTATTCACTGCTCGAGAAAACTTGTTGTGCTTTAGCGTGGGCTGCTCGCCGACTAAGACAGTATATGTTGACCCACACTACTTTATTGATCTCAAAAATGGACCCAGTCAAGTACATTTTCGAGAAGCCAGCTCTTACCGGACGGGTTGCAAGATGGCAGATGATTCTCACAGAATACGACATCCAGTACACCTCTCAGAAAGCCATCAAGGGCAGTGTACTATCTGAATATCCTTCTGAGCAACCCATTGATGACTACCAGCCTATGAGATTTGACTTCCCTGATGAAGACATCATGGTCATAAAAGCGAAAGATCATGAAGAGCCTATTCACACTGAAGGGCCTGACCCGGAAGAAGAATGGACTATGATGTTTGATGGGGCTGTTAATATGAATGGTCGTGGTGTTGGTGCGGTACTCATTACACCTAAAGGAGTTCACATGCCTTTCTCGGCAAAACTCACTTTCAACTGCACTAACAACGAAGCTGAATACGAAGCTTGCATTATGGGTCTTGAGGAAGCCATTGACCTCAGGATCAAGACTTTAACTGTATTCGGAGATTCAGCTCTGGTAGTTAATCAAACCAACGGAAAATGGTACACCCACCAGGATCATCTGATACCTTACAGGGATTATACAAGAAGGTTATTGACTTTCTTCACAACGGTCAAGCTTGAGTATATCCCTCGGGACGAGAATCAGTTTGCAGATGCTCTTGCTACCATTTCATCCATGATCAAAGTTCAAGCTGCCAACTTTGTACCTCAGATTTCAGTGTCCAGACTTGATAGACCAGCGTATGTATTTGCAGCAGATGTTGTCAAAGATGATAAGCCTTGGTTCCATGACATTAAATGCTTCTTGGAGGATCAAACATACCCACCTGGGGCATCTTCCAATGATAAGAAGACTTTGAGAAGGCTTGCTGGTAGTTTCTTTCTAAACACTGATGGGTCTTTATACAAAAGGAACTTTGATATGGTACTCCTCAGATGTGTTGACAAGACGGAAGCAGATTTGTTGATGCACGAAGTGCACGAAGGATCCTTTGGTACCCATGCGGGAGGGCATGCCATGGCTAAGAAATTGTTAAGGTCAGGTTATTACTGGATCACGATGGATGCAGACTGTTGTGCCTACGCCAGAAAATGTCATAAATGCCAGATTTATGCGGATAAAGTGCATGTGCCTCCGAATCCTTTGAACATAATGTCTTCACCATGGCCCTTTGCTATGTGGGGCATTGATATGATTGGCAAGATTGAGCCAACTGCCTCAAATGGCCACAGATTCATCTTGGTCGCTATTGATTATTTCACCAAGTGGGTTGAAGCAGCCTCATATGCAAATGTTACAAGGCAAGTGGTAGCCCGATTTCTGAAGAGAGATATCATCTGTCGGTATGGAGTTCCCGAGCGAATCATTACTGATAATGGTTCCAATTTAAACAACAAGATGATGGCTGAGTTATGTCGGGACTTCAAGATCCAACACCACAATTCTTCTCCTTACAGGCCAAAGATGAACGGCGCTGTTGAGGCAGCAAATAAGAATATTAAGAAGATTGTGCAAAAGATGGTGGTCACATACAAAGACTGGCATGAAATGCTACCGTTTGCCTTGCATGGGTATCGCACGTCAATCAGAACATCCACTGGGGCAACACCGTATCAGCTTGTGTATGGTATGGAAGCAGTCCTACCTGTTGAAGTTGAATTACCCTCCCTACGGGTACTAATGGACGTTAAGCTGAATGGAGCAGAATGGGTTCGATCCCGATACGAACAACTGAGTCTGATTGAAGAGAAGAGATTGGCTGCAATTTGTCATGGGCAGCTGTATCAGAAAAGAATGAAGAAAGCTTTCGATCAGAAAGTCAGGCACCGAGAGTACCAAGTAGGAGATCTTGTGCTGAGA
Organism: Lathyrus aphaca; assembly: GCA_963966055.1. Taxonomy (NCBI): domain Eukaryota; kingdom Viridiplantae; phylum Streptophyta; class Magnoliopsida; order Fabales; family Fabaceae; genus Lathyrus; species Lathyrus aphaca. The sequence goes on along the minus strand of OZ014524.1, from coordinate 434,603,408 downwards.
AGAATCCTCCCTCCTCATACAGACCACAGGGGCAAATGGACTCCAAACTATGAAGGACCATTCGTGGTAAAGAAAGTTTTCTCTGGTGGAGCACTGATGCTCAGCACCATGGATGGTGAAGACTTCCCGTCCCCTGTGAATTCGGATGCAGTTAAAAAATACTTCGCATAAAAATGACCCGCTGGACACAAAAACAGAATGTGAGTCCAGGCAAAAATAGGGCATCCCGGCAAGTCAAAAACAGAATAAAAGACTCGGGCAAAAGTAAGGGAAAATAAACAAAAAAATGTACACCCGCTGAGTTGAAAAGCCGCATTGGACAACTCAGGCAAAAATGGGTATCCCGATGGATTGAAAACCCGAAAGGGCGATCCAGGCAAAACAAGGGAATAAGCGAACAACTGCATTCTGAATTCGTTTGTACCGCCTACAACTTGGCACGCCTCTAAAGGATTAAGCTCCAATCAGAATCAACCTTCTCCAGAACGCAAGATGAGAAGAACGTCAAAAGTCATACGAGTCATAGCAAGAGGGGAAGCTCCTTTGAAAGCGTCGTCAACATCACCAGCATTTTGTTTCTCAATTTGTAACAGTCTCCTCATTTCAGGAGATATGTTTCTTTGACTGTATCTCGCCAATTCAGGGCATTTGAATTAATAAAATCAGATTTTTCAGTCATGTTTCGTCTTGTACATTTTTATTTGCAAAGAATGTCTGATGTCTCTAAAAAACTGATTGCATAAGTACAGATGCTTTTCTCTAAAAAATAAAAACACGTGCTTGCAGGGAATATATTTACTCTCAAAAGTGTCTAAACTCCTATGACGGAATCCAGTAAAGGATACCTCGGGATCATTTGTGCGTTTCTCTATCTTTGCAGGATTGCAGGTATCCAGAACGCAACTTGGGGCAAGTAAGCTTCACCCCAGCAAGTTTGACAAATCAACACTCATTCTCGGCACCTGAGGTGTTTTCTCCCCAGCCGAGTTGCCACCAGTAACTTCCCCAGCTAAGTTGCCACTTGCCACTCCTCCCAGCCGAGGTGCAAATCATTCTTCCTCAGCAAAATACAAGAGTCAGGGAACCATTTCCCCACAGAGCTTCAGCCTCTATTCAGAAGAGCAACGCATGAAGGAGTCACAACAGAGTACGGAAAGCTTCTACAAACCCCAGCTGGGTCCCATATTACAAGGATATGTCAATCAGTGACCTAGATCCCCAAGCAAATGCATCCCATCAGATCTATCAATGATCTCATCCCCAGCTGGGAGGTCCATTTCAAACAGATCAGCCAGAGATCTTCGCAGCAACGGGATCCGAATCCCAGTTTGGTTTCTTTTGCATAATCATAGCATTTGCATCATATTCACCCACAAAGCGTAGCATTCCGTCTAATACGGAGCATTACGGCAAAAGTAAAACATATAGCATAATCATAAGCCATGTTTTGAATCGAGCACTTGTGAATAATAACCATTCATCAACAATGTACAGAAATCCCCCCAGAGTCCCCAGCAAAAGCAGTTGCCTTACGATTCACAAACACCAGTATATGCTCCTTTTGACACCCGTCCGTGTCATCACTCCCCAGTAAAGTCGCCGAACACTCTTTACAAACAAGACCACCCGTGTTACAAATACTTCCTGACACCCGTCCGTGTCATACTCCCAGCAGAAAGCCAAAGACATCCTCTTTGCACTCACAGATACTCTTGTATATACATTTTCTTGACACCCGTCCGTGTCATTCCCCCAGCGCAGTCGCTTACACTTTTACAACCCATATACTTGTTGATATTATTATTCTCTTTTGACACTCATCTGTGTCACTCTCCCCAGCAGATAAACACTCATCTATACAATATTCACACTCATACCTATGCAGGTACTCGTCCGTATCTTGTATACACCATTTACATCCCCGCAGATTCAACACTCGTCCGTGTTATTTGTTAACCAGTTGGTACTCGTCCGTACCATCATCTCAGAGCATGCGTCAAGCGTTTGTTTCTACATGATACTCGTCCGTATCATAGTCTTAAGGATGCTCGTCCGCATCTTTAATCCATACACCGTGTTAAACACTTATGTCTTCTTGAATATAGATACTCGTCTGTGTCTACTATTCCCCAGAAAAGTCCCCTCAGATTCAACACTCGTCCGTGTTCTCTGTTAACCAGTTGATACTCGTCCGTACCATCATCTCTGAACACATGTCAGTATTTGTTTCTACCCGATACTCGTCCATATCATAGTCTTAGGGATGCTCGTCCGCATCTTTAATCTATACACAACATCTAAACACTTATACTTTCTTTTCTTGGTTGTAAACACTCGTCCGTGTTTACTATATCCCCAGTATATCGCCAAGTAAGCAAATCTTCCTTTTTTATCTGACACTCGTCCTGTGTTATGATAAACCTTGAGAGCAGCCGTACCCTGCTAGGTGGTCGTCCTCCACCTCTTGATGGTCGTCCTCCATCATGCTCATCCGATGGCCGTCCCCATCGTTGATTTTTTAGCAGCCGTCCCCTGCTAGGTGGTCGTCCTCCACCTCTTGATGATCGTCCTTCATCATTTTATCCAATGGCCGTCCCCATTGTTGATTTTTGGTTATCTGACATTCGTCCTATGTCATGACAAACCTTGAGAGCAGCCGTCCCCTGCTAGGTGGTCGTCCTCCACCTCTTGATGGTCGTCCTCCACCATGCTCGTCCGATGGTCGTCCCCATCGTTGACCTTTTATCCGGCATTCGTCCTATGTCGCGATATTTTCGGCAGCCGTACCCTGCCTGGTGGTCGTCCTCCACCTTAGATGACCGTCCCTCATCTTAACTCCAACAGAGCAGCCGTTCCCTGCTAGGTGATCGTCCTTCACCTTTGATGACTGTACATCATCATCTGTTTATTTCATTTATTCTTTAACCCGGTGGCCGTCCCCGTCGTGGTCCCTTTTCTTTTTTAGCCCGATGGCCGTCCCCATCGTCGGTTACTTTGCTTTATGAACTTGGTGGCCGTCCCCGTCATGTTTCATTAATTCCCAGAGAATATTACAACTTTATCTTGATGGCCGTCCCCATCATGATATCTTATTTTTCCAGCTAGTCGGCCGTCCCCGTCTTGGCTTTACCTTTTATCTCCAGCATGTCGGCCGTCCCCGTCATTGCTTTGTTTCCCACACCTTCCCCAGCGTGTCGGCCGTCCCCGTCATTGCTATTTACCCAGCAGTCGTCCTCTGCTCGACGGTCGTCCTCCGTCGCCCGCACTTTACAATATACTTTATTTTCCTTTTACAATCTATATCCCTTTTCTTCTTCATTCCGTGAGTGCAAATTTCGGACTGTCTTTGATATTCAACCACAAGTTATCTTGTTTGCCTGTTAAGCCGCTGCTTACATCCTGCACAGCTAACTCATGTTTGAATAGGGGCAGCTGTAAACACCCCAAATTTGCCCTCACCCATTCACACCATGGCTTGTGATCATTTCATATTCATAAACACAATCATATCATCTCATATCTCATTTTTGATTCACTGCATAGATTCAAAGTCATCTGCACCTAGGGTTTGTGATCTGAGCAATCCAAGAGCCTCTTGAGCCACTCCAAAGGCCATCAATCACTTAAAAGGGATCCATGTGTGTTCTTGTATCATATTACATCCTCTCAAAGTCAAAAATGCCAAAGGATCACAAGAACTGGGATTGGTATGGAAGCAGAGCCAAGTTTGACTGCACAGTTGACCTAAGATTAGGGTTTTGGTTTCAGAGGCCATGACTCCAATTTTTTTTGGTCATTCTTGTTTCCATTGGTCTCTATATGGTATAGGGAGTATGCATATCAATTTTCATGAAGAAATTCCATGGGGAAGTCATCTGATCAAGAGTTGACTTTCTGGACAAGTCAGTGCAAAATCAGGGCATCTGAGGCCCCCAATGACCCAACCAAGGGGTGATCTTCATCATTTTGAGTGTATATGATCTTTATTTGATCATAGAAGAAGGTTGAAGTTCACAAAATTCAAGAATTACAAGTTTTTGCAAAGTTGACTTTTTAGGGCATGGTTGACTTTTAAGGAATATGTCATTTTATGCCACTTTTCAAGCCTTGCTCTTTGATCCAAAAATGCTTCAAATGGAAAAACTTTGGTCATGAAAGTTGTAGATTAGATCTTTCCCTTTTCAAAAAGTACAAGAACATGACCTAATTCATTTTGGATCAAAAGTTATGGTTCATCAAAGTTGGCAAAAATCATTAATTTTCAAGTTATGCACCAAAAGGAAAACTTGCAATTTCATGTACCAAGCATTCTAGTGACTTCAAAATGACTTCAAAGCTTCATCACATGATCATACATGACCCCAAAAACAGAATTGGCCCAAGGAATTTTGCATTGCTTGCCTTGATTTTCAAAGTTCCATAAAGCATTTTTCATAAGAGTGCAAAAAGTGGATTCTTGGCAAAACCATTCTTCAAGGAATTATGTGATCACTAATCACTTTCTATGCATTGCCATGACTAAATGTAACATTGTGAAACAAAATTCAGCAAGAATTTTTCATGTACATAGCACAAATTCATGAGGAAACATCAAGTTGTCAAGTTGCAAGATCACTCTCAATTCATGATCCATATGTTGCAGTCACTCTCAAACCATCCAAGGGCTGTCCCTAACCCCAGCTGAAGCCAGACATGACCTCACACAGTTGCTGCCATGGCCCATACCCTCAAGGACACATATTTGACTTTTTTGCAAAAAGCTCCCATACTCTTGGCACAGTAAACAGCCACCCTACTGACCTGCCCCACAGGCTATCCACACAAGTTGGAGATGTTATAGCAAAGCATTGAGCATTGAAGCTGGCCAGAACTCAGCATACCAAAAAACTGTCACAAAGCTTCCCTTCTTCTAATCACCTTCCACAGCCACAAAACATCAAAACTTTCTTCACTAACAAGTCAAACACACTCAAGAGAGCAAGAACCAACCATTGACAGAGCTTGAAACCACTCACACACAGACTCCATTTTCTGATACACCAGAACTGGAACTCTCAAAACAGCTTGCTTAAGCTCATTCCAAGCCTTCCATTAGCACCAGGGGAGTCAGTGGAGCAAGCTTGCACCAAAGATTAGCTCTGAAAGCCCAGAAACAGGAGTCTCCATCTCAGGTATGGCCATGAACATTTTTTCTCAGAGCTTGCATTTTGAGTTATAAATTGGTTGCTTATGTCTTGCTGGTCATGGGGATACTCTTAGAATCGAAAATGAGTAAGAAATGAGTTTGTATTGTCACTCTGAAATTTCACCCGTGAAATTTGTTTCTTTCGATTTGCTTGATTCTTGATGTTTAAATGATGTTTGAAGGTGGATTCGTGACCTAGGTTGTTAGAGGATCACTTGGCTGTGTTTAATTTGATGTTTAGAAGCCTAAATCAGGATCTAGGGTTTTGTTGTCGCCGGAGAAGATGACCGGAGCTTCCCTCCGGTCACCTGAATGTTATTATGCCCTAATCCCTGTCATTAAACCCATTTGAATCTGGAGCGTTAGATTGCTTTGACTGGTTGACTTGCCGCGCGTGTGTATGGTTGAGATTCGTTCATTTGCCCTAATCCCATTTAGTTAGTTTAATTAATCATAATTAAATTAATTTAATCAGATGCAATCCAGGCCCTTTAAAAACGCGCGCAGTCAACAATTTCAAACCCAGGATCCATCCCAGCCCTCCATTCAGTTGACTTTTCTATTTTCTTTGTTTTAATTCATTTATTTCATATTTGTTTTATACAATTTATTTAAAATAGCAAAAATGTTTTAAAAATTATGAAACTTTTTGTCAAGAGTTTCATTAACTTTTAAAGCACAAAAATATTTTTATTTTCATTTTTAGCATTAAAAAAAGTATTTTTAAATATTTAAAAGTTTATTTTTAATAGATTAATGAAAATTAATTTATTAAAAATACTTTTAGGTATTTAAAAATTACCAAAAAATTCATGAAATGTTCTAAAACATTTAGAAACATTGTCCAACCTTCAAACCAAATTTATTTTTTGATCTTGATGCATTTTGAGAATTTTTCATTGATTTAAAATCATTTTTATGCATTAATTTGATCCAAAGTTCCAAAAATCATTTCTGCCTATCCATGAGGAGTTGGACATTGATTCTTTTTGAATTGCATTGTGTTTAGCATGTAGTTTGTAAGATTAAATGGCCATGATTTGATCTTTCATTTTCCATTTGTTTGGTAATTTTCTTGTTTAGAAACCCTAAAACCCTAGAAATCTTAAGAAAACCATAACTTGCATTTGGTTAGGAGTTGAAACCTCTCCTTTGGGCATTGGTTTAATATAGGATTAGGGGTCCTTTGAGTGGCATTTTCAATTTTTTATCTTAGGGTTTGCTTCTGATTTTGGTTTTTGTTTGATGTATTGTTCATAAACCCTAATTTGGGCTTCCATATGCATCCATATTGCATTCTCTTGCATAACATGACTTGCCATGACATTTCAAGTATCCATTTGATTCATTTGACATCATAAGACATATTGAAAACATATTTGATCATTGCATCATGTATTTGCCATGTTGTATGCCATGTGCACTTCATGACTTTTCATGTATGTCCATGCTTCTTAACTTGCTTCATTTGCATTCATGAACTTGTATGATCATTTCCATGTGCTGCCTCATGTTTGTAGCATCACATAGCATCATTAGCATCATGTAAATTCTTCTGGTTTTGTTTCTCATCATGTCATCTCATCCCATTTTGCATTGCATTGCATTTCTTTTCTAACCTTTCAGGTGGTAAGTGACTTTGAGAAGTGAATTTGCCTTCACTTCTCACAACTTTTCTTTTCATCTCTCTTGCATCCATGTTGCATTTATGTTTGTGTTTGAGATTGAGCTTTCTCATTCTTCTTCTTCCCACTTTCTTTCCTCAAGTGACTTGCCTTCTTCAGTGAAGCAAGTTACTTTGCTTCTCCTGATCCTTTCATCTGCTTCCTGGTGATTCCTTTGAAGACTTCTCTTGTAAACCTCACAAACCTTAGGAACAACCAAGCATGACAATGATTAGGGTTTTAATTAGTCTCCCCTCTTAGTTTTACCTTTTTGTCTTCTTTGAGTCTTCTCTTCTCACCTCATAATCAGGGACTAAACCCTAAAGGCTTTAAGGCTTTGTGATTAAGCTTATGCTTGCATCCTTCTATTAGGATGGAGTGTATAACTTTAATCCTAAGTGTTAAACCCTTAATGTGTTTAAATCCTTTAATCAATTCATCTAATAATCATCAAGACATCACACTTGTAACTTGGGCCTTGCATTAGGGTTCTAATTCTTCCTTAATTGGTTAAGAAAGACTAACCCTAGTGTTAATGGACAAGTCCCCCTCAAGTTGTCTTACAAATCCTAAAAATCACTTCATCATCATATCATTAAATAAAATCCATCTAATAAAGGCTTGTTTTGTCATGAGTTTAATCCCTAATCATGGATTAAGTTGAGGAGCTTTCCTCAGCTTAAACATTCTCATCTATTATCCTTCTATTAGGATGGTGTAATGAGTCTGTTTAATCCTTGATTATGGCTTAACCTCATTACTTAACACTAAACAAAAACACCAAAAACATCTAAATAATCACAAGTAGGTTAATGATCTTAATCCTACATCAAAGGTGATTAAGTGTGAGAAGCTGACTTCACACTTAAGGTATTCTCATTACCCCTAATCAGAGGGATGATGTGATGAGTTTACTAAATCCATTGGTTTAGGCTTAAGCTCATTAACTTATGACAAACTTTCAAAAGCAATAAAAGATTGAAAACACAAAAACAAACAATAATCGTCTCTTCCGGGATTCTTTTCTCATCACCTTCATTCACAAACGAGAACTTGCTTCTTCCGTCTAATGCAAGACAGTTTGCACCTGAGCCAGACAGGTCATACACTTGAGCATAGACAAGCAAGCAGTTCATCAGTCAATTCATCTATCAGTCTCTTTAGGTCGAACTACGGTGTTCTGACTTCCTCATTGCACGAGAGGATACGTAGGCATAACTTAACAGTTATCGAACAAAAGTCTCTGTATATTCCCCCTCTTTCTAGCCTTATTCTTCAGCCTCATTATCATGAGCATCTTATTCTTGTTCTCACACTGACACTTTCATACTTCATATCACTTATACACTATACACTGACACCTGTACATCTTTTTCCAGCTCTTTTATACACAGATTGCACTGACACTACCCCTTTTAAAAGCACAAATTTTCTAAGCGTGGATCCCGTCGAGTACGGCGGACAATCTGGGTGCTAATACCTTCCCAGGTTGTAACCAACCCCCTTTCTCAGTCTCTCTGGTTCGCAACCGTCTTATCCATATCTTTCTAGGTCTATGCAGCATTGCCTTTCCTCCGGGATAAAAATGCCTAGCTGGCGACTCTATTCATCTCCAGTGAGTTCACTGCTGTGTGTTCTCATTGTCCCTCTCGCCGACCGTTCGCGTCTGTACCTTTATTTGGGCCAGTCCCATTTATCGGGAGCGACAGCAGTCAGTTTAGAGGTTTTCTTTTACCTGATGGTGGGTATTGATTTAAAATCCCTCGTAACTGTGTTTTGGCTATGATGTTAACTTCTGATATCCCCATGCGGATCCCCAGTAGGTCTGCGTGTGTTGGTTTCTATCATACCCTAATTTTTGACCCTAAGATTTTTCGCATCTCATCTGCATTTCGCATACAAACAAGATCACGTATTGGTTCATGTATCTTTCTCAGGTGTAGGTCTATGTCTCGCAGGGGATCACCTTGCTTTTTCTTTCTTTATTTGTTTATACTTACTAACTTCTAACCAAAATACCAAAAAAATGTTGCAGTTTGCTTTTTCTTCTCTCTGTGTTGCAGGATTTAAAAGACAGGGCAGTGATTTCAATCCAGATGCGTTTGTTCAGTCACAATTTGATTCAGATGGACGTTTGACCTAAATTTGGTCAAACTATCAAAGGATTGTTTCAATTGCAAGTTGTGTGTGCCAGTGGTCTTTTCCTCAGACAATGCGTTTTCAAAGTTCAAGTGGTGTTGTGTGTGAAAATGATCAGTTTATCAGCAGTTCATCTGAGGATTTATTTTCCTCAACACAGATTCGAATAATCAGAACATATTTCAGTGTTTGTGGTTGAAGTGACAAGTTCTTCGGAGATGCAATGATGGTTGTGTTCATTTTAATCAGTGGCTTGTGCAAGAATAATCAAGATTTGATTGTTGGGCTTAAAATCAAGACTTCATCCATTATCCTTCTCTTCCATTTTTTGTTTTTAACCATTTTTATTTTTCTATTTCTATAATCCAAATATTCAATAACCGTCCATTTCAATTTTATATCAATATTTGATTTTTTTTAATCCATTCACTTCAATTTAGCCGATTATCCATATAACCATTTTTTCCAATTTTTTCGATTACCCTATTCATACCTTTTTTAGTGCGATTATCAAAATTACTATTCTTTAACCGATTTTCCATATCCATTTTCTATATTCATTGTCATTTTTTTTCTCATATTTTTATTAATATCCATTTATCCATATTTTTGTTTCAAATATCTTTTTTTTAAGCCCAAATACTAAACCAAGGGAGTCCAATTCCAATTCTTACAAAATAAATCCATATGTTTTTTTGAAGTCTATGTTTAGTGGTTCAATTCCATATCATAAAAATTGAAAAAAGAAACAAATTATGTGTGGGCCCATAGTCAGCTGCCTTCAGCAACATCAAGCCGCAGCCAAGCCAGTTGTTTCACGTGAACACAGTCCAAAACACTTTTTCCAGCTACACTTCAGCCATTCATTACGTGATCTTCTTTTTACAACAAGCCCAGCTAACATCCAGCCGCCGTACGCGCATCATATCAGCATCTCAAGCCGCATCAGTTGCTAGCATACCAAAACGCAGCGGAAAGGTACACAAAACGCAAGCCAGCTGTAACAAACATCACGCGGACTGCTCCAAAACGCAAACAAAGGTTACGCAAAACGCAGGCCAAATGAATGAAACGCAACAAAACGTGAGGCAAAAAAACATCAGCTTCACTGAGCCAAAGGCGTGACCTCACAATGCATTCACTGCAAGCCAAAACGCATATATCATGCCACAGATAAAATACATCAGTCCTGCACAACAAGCACGCAAATATCAAAGCAAAACGCAGCACACGTACACCAAACTTCAGCCCCAAAACGCAAGTCAAACATACACAAAACGCAGAGAGAACTTAGCAATGAAACACGCGAAAGCCGTGACCTGAAACACAGCTGAAATCATTCAAAACGGCAGCTTCAATTTCTCTTGAGTCTCCTATAAATTCAGAGCTTTCCCACTTCAAATCCAAGCTTAGAAAGCCCCCAAATATTCTGCAGAATCCACACTAAGCTTCAACCTTCAATTTCTCTTATTTTCACCTCCAAAGATTCACCAAATCCTCATTCTCTTCCTCCATTACGAATTTTCCTTCAAATCTTCAAAATCCTTCAACATATTCACATCAACCTTGCAACAAATTTTCATTACGACATCTCGAAATTTCGAATGGTAATGCAACGGGAACTCATCACGGGAAATCAGAATTTAAAGAAGAAGGAGGAGAGGATTGGGACGATTTCGGTTGTGAGAGAGAGAGATGTACAGTCCGATCACTATTTTTCGCTACTTTCCCTTTCGTCAAAGTCGCGGCGGATACCTGTCGCTCCCGATGAATGGGAATAACCCAGATAAAGGTACAGACGCGAATGGTCAGCGAAAGGAGGATGTGAGGACACACAGGAGTGAACTCACAGGGAATGAATAGAGTCGCCAGCTAGGCATTTTTATCCCGGAGGAAAGGCAATGCTGCATAGACCTAGAAAAGATATGGATAAGACGGTTGCGAACCAGAGAGACTGAGAAAGGGGGTTGGTTACAACCTGGGAAGGTATTAGCACCCAGATTGTCCGCCGTACTCGACGGGATCCACGCTTAAAAGATTTATGTTTCAAAGGGGTAGTGTCAGTGCAATTTGTGTATAAAGAGCTGGAAAAGGATGTACAGGTGTCAGTGTAAAGAATGTGAAGTGTGATATATACAGTGTCAGTGTAAGAACAGGAGTATAAGGCTCAAGATCATGAGGCTAAAAGAATAAAGCTGGAAGAGGGGGAATGTGCAGAGACTTTTGTTCGATAACTGTTAAGTTATGCCTACGTATCCTCTCGTGCAATGAGGAAGTCAGAACACCGTAGTTCGACCCAAAGAGACTGAAAGATGAATTGACTTGTGAACTGCTTGCTTATCTATGCTCAAGTGTATGACCTGTCTGGCTCAGGTGCTAACTGTCTTGCATTAGACGGAAGAAGCGAGTTCTCGTTTGAGAGTGAATGAGATGAGAAAAGAATCCCGGAGGAGACGATTATTGTTTGTTTTTGAGTTTTCAATCTTTTATTGCTTTTGAAAGTTTGTCATAGATTAATGAGCTTAAGCCTAAACCAATGGATTTAGTAAACTCATCACATCCTCCCTCTGATTAGGGGTAATGAGAATACCTTAAGTGTGAAGTCAGCTTCTCACACTTAATCACCTTTGGTGTAGGTTTAAGATCATTAACCTACTTGTTATTATTTAGATGTTTTTTGTGGTTTTTGTTTAGTGTTGAGTAATGAGATTAAGCCATAATCAGGGATTAAACAGACTCATTACACCATCCTAATAGAAGGATAATAGATGAGAATGTTTAAGCTGAGGAAAGCTCCTCAACTTAATCCATGATTAGGGATTAACTTCATGACAAAACAAAGCCTTTATTAAGTGGATTTTAATTAATGATAAGATGATGAAGTGATTTTTAGGGTTTGTAAGACAACTTGAGGGGGACTTGTCCATTAACACTAGGGTTAGTCCTTCTTAACCAATTAAGGAAGAATTAGAACCCTAATGCAAGGCCCAAGTTTCAAGTGTGATGTCTTGATGATTATTAAGTGGATTGATTAAAGGAGTTGAACACATTAAGGGTTTAACACTTAGGATTAAAGTTATACACTCCATCCTAATAGAAGGATGCAGGCATAAGCTTAATCACAAAGCCTTAAAGCCTTTAGGGTTTAGTCCCTGATTATGAGGTGAGAAGAGAAGACTCAATGAGACACAAATGTAAAATCTAAAGGGGGACTAATCAAAACCCTAATCATTGTCATGCTTGGTTGTTCCTAAGGTTTGTGAGGTTTATGAAAGAAAACTTCAGAAGAACCACCAGGAAGCAGATGAAAAGGAGCCAAGAGAAGCAAAGTAACTTGCTTCACTTAAGAAGACAAGTCACTTGAGGAAAGAAAGTAAGAAGAAAAAGAATGAGCAAGCTCAATCTCAAACACATAACAAAATGCAGCATGGATGCATAAAAGAGATGAAAAGAAAATGTGAGAAGTGAAGGCAAATTCACTTCTCAAAGTTGCTTACCACCTGAAAAGTTAGTGAAAGAAATGCAATGCAATGCAAAATGAAATGAAATGGCATGATGTAAATCAAAACTAGAAGCATATATGAGATGATAATGATGCTATGAGATGATGCAAACATGAAACAAAGCATGGGGATGATCATACAAACTTATGGATGCAAATGAAGCAAGTTAAAAACCATGATCATACATGAAATGTTATGAAGTGCAAATGGCATACAACATGGAAAATACAAGATGCAATGATCACACATGCTTCTAATATGTCTTAAAATGTCAAATGAACCAAATGGATGCACAAAATGCTATGGCAAGTCAAAGTATGCAAGCAAATGCAAGATGGATGCATATGGAAGCTCAAATTAGGGTTTATGATCAATGCATCAAACAAAAACCAAAATCAGAAGCAAACATCAAGATAAAAAATTGAAAATGCATTTTAAGGAACCCTAAACCTATACTAACTCACTGCCCAAAGGAGAGATTCCAACTCTTAACCTAATTAGAGTTATGAATTTCCTAAAATTTCTAGGGTTTTAGGGTACCTTAACAAGAAAAATGCCAAACAAATGGAAAATGAAAGATCAAATCATGCCAATTTAATCTCACAAACTACATGCTAAACAAAATGCAATGCAAGAAGAATCAAAGTCCAACTCTCAATGGTTAGGCAGAAATGATTTTTTGAAGTTTGGATCAAAATAATGCCTTGAAATGATTTTAATTCCATGAAAAATTCTCAAAAGACATCAAGATCAAAAAAGAAATTTGGTTTGAGGGTTGGACAATGTTTCTAAATGATTATGAAGGTTTCATGAATTTTTTTGGTGATTTTTAAATACCTAAAAGTATTTTTAATTAATTAATTCTCATTAATTAATTAAAAATAAACTTTTAAATGATTTAAAAATATTTTTAAATGCAAAAAATAAAAATAAAAATGTTTTTGGTTTCTGAAATTAAATAAAAGTTTGTATAAAAAATTTCAGAATTTTTAAGATTGTTTTGCTATTTTTTATAAAATGGAGAAGACAAATGAATAAAAAAGAAAAATAAAATGAAATTAATCTGAAAAAAGAAAAGTATGCGCATCTAAGGGCCCAGATTCAAATTCACACGCGCGGGAGTGGACCTGGCGCGCATCTGGACGGCCTACATTCAAATTTCACTAATTATGGTTTAGCCCTAATCCAGTGCTCTAATTACTTTCAGATGACCGGAACAGTGTTCCGGTCATCTTCTCCGGCAAGCCACTTATGCTATCTCACTCCCTACGCATCCCCAAGCCCTCTAACTTTCCAGAAATGATCCCCATAACACCCCCAACAAGAATCACTCACCAAAAATCATTTATTCATCATCAAATCCATGAATCGAAGCAAAACGGAAAAGAACACAGAAATTTCAGAAGCTTGTGAAATACTCATTTCTCAACTATTTTCAAAACTAAACACATCATGGCAATCAGTGAAGCATGTAGAATCATTCTATAACATAAAATGAGAGTTCTGGAAAAATAAATGCCATGGCTACCTGAGCTTGAGCTTTCGAATCAGGGGCTTTCTGGCCAGTTCTTTGCCTCAAATCCACTCCAGTGATCCTCCTAAGAAGCTTGCAATGCTTGGTTGGAGTTTAAATAGCCTCTGGAGAGAGTTTGCAGAATCTCAGTTCATGAAATGTGAAAATCGTGTTTTTGATTGTGGAGGTTTTAGGGCAAAATGAGGGCAAGGAAATGATCAGCAAGGTTTGTGGAGTTGAATGGTGAAAAAAGTTTGAAGGTTTGATGGCTGAATCAAGAGATTCGAAGGCTTTTGCAAATGAGAGGATTTTTGAGTATGTTGTGTTCTTGGAGCTTTCAGGCTTGTGTGTGTTATGAGAATGAATCCTTGGGATGTGTTTGTAAAGTTTGGATTGGGCAGAGAGTGGTTGTGTCACTGTGGGATTGGTATGGCTTCAAGTTGCAAAAAGTCAAGCAAGTTGTACTTGGAGGTATGGGCAAGTGGCAGGCTAGGACAGGAGCATGGTTGTGTTCAGTTGTGTTTAGGGAGAACCATGGAACTTGATTTGAGATGATTCAGCAAGTTGCATAAAGTTTATGATATGTTTTGCAAATTTCACAAGTTTTGGCCCCTTTGTGAATTCTTGAGTTTCAAAGCATGAAATGAGATAATTCTTTGGTGCAATCTGACTTTTAGAGGTTATGTAACCATGTTGTGAAGTTTAGAAGTCCATTTGGTAGCTTTAGAACACTTGATCAAGTCATTTTGCAAAATGCCTCTTTGGTAGAAACTTTGAAATTTTGTGATTTTTGCCAACTTTGGTGAGCCATAACTTTTGATCCAAAATGAATTAGGTCATGTTCTTGTACTTTTTGAAAAGGGAAAGACCTATTCTACAACTTTCATGACCAATGTTTTTCCATTTGAAACATTTTTGAATCAAAAAGCAAGGGTTGAAAAAGTTTCCCAAAATGGCAATTTCATTAAAAGTCAAACTTTCCCAAAAAGTCAACTTTGCAAAAGACTTGAAATTCTTCAATTTTGTGAACTTCCAACCTCTTCCATGATCAAATAAAGATCATATACAATCAAAATGATGAAGAACAACCCTTGGTTGGGTCATTGGGGGCCTCAGATGCCCTGATTTTACACTGACTTGCTTGAAAAGTCAACTCTTGATCAGATGACTTCCCCATGGAATTTCTTCATGAAAATTGATATGCATACTCCCTATACCATATAGAGATCAATAGAAACAAGAATGACCAAAAAATTTGGGGTTATGGCCTCTGAAACCAAAACCCTAATTCTAGGTCATCTATGCAGTCAAACCTGGCTCTGCTTCCATGCCATTTTCAGTTCTTGTGATTCTTTGACATTCTTGACTTTGATAGGATATAATATGATACTTGAACACACATGGACCCCTTTGAAGTGATTGATGACCTTTGGAGTGGCTCAAGAAGCTCTTGGATTGCTTAGATCACAAACCCTAGATGCAGATGACTTTGAACCAATGCAATGTATTGAAAATGTGATATGAGATGCTATGATTGAACTCATGTATATGAAATGATCACAAGCCATGGTGTGAATGGGTGAGGGCAAATTTGGGGTGTTTACAATACCGTGAAGAAGGAGATGAAACTGATTTTATTTTCTTTCCAAATTTCCCTTTTGTTCTTTTTTGTGTATTTTTGTTCAATAAAACTAATTGTAGTGTGTTTGGGCTCAATGAGCCTATTGGATCAACCTCTATTTCCACTCCTCACCTTTTGCTGCGCCTCTCTCTCTCTCTCTTATTATTTCTTTTTTTTTTCTTTCTCATTCTTATTATTTTTTGTTTCCTATTTCATTTGTTTAATTTCTTTTTATTTTATAAAATTGATATGGATTTTGTCCATTTGTTAAAGTTTTTTTTTTAGAAAATTTTGTTTAAAAAAGATTTTAATGATTTCTCTTTAATTTTCTTTAAGACCATCTCAATTTGTCTTTTTTTGGTTTTGTTGATTTTTGAATGGATCATAAATTTTAAATTCATTTTCCTTCTTTCATCTTATTTTTTCTTTTGGTCGATGAAATCTCGGATTCGTAGATTATTGGTTTTCGAAGATGTTTAATCTTCATTATTTCAAATCTATGGATGAATGATCATTCAGATCATTCTCCATACTTTGGAATCGTGATAGGTTGCCTTTGATAATCCAATATTAAATCTCGATTAAGATTAGACCGTTACCTTTTCTTTTCGTGCGACATGTTTTCGGAGAATGATTCATTATATCATTTCTCTAACATGTATTAGCACAAATATTTTCCACCTTAATTGGTGGTGGCCGGCCTCATTTGTAGGGTAATTACTTCGTAAATTACTCGGCGATTGCTTAACATAGACCTAAACTTGTCCCGAATTCGGAATAAGATCCATTTGGATACGGTTGCCTCGATTTTGGTTATCTTTTTGTGGTTGTGTTTAATTAAGTTCATCATACCATTTCTATGTAAATATTATAATAATGCTAATATACTAACATTTTAAATTCAATCTCTCGCACCTTATCCTCTTTATTTCAATCTCTCGCTCCTTATCTCTCTTATTATGCTTTTATTATACTATATCATTCATCATATTGTTTATGTTTATATTGTTGCTTGTGATTTTTCTTTTGTCCATTTGGACACAAAAACACTAATAACGGATTAAACATCTAAAAGACTTGTGACTTTAATTTTGGACTATGGTTACTATCCTTAGCATTGGACTTGGAGTTTCGGACTTAGATTTTAGGATCTATCCCTTTGCTTGAGTTGTTATGGATTGAAGACTTTGGCTCCGATTGAGTTTACTTGTTTATGAAGATGGAAATCCGATTGTTTCGAAGAATGTTCACCACCCGGTTTGATCGTTCTTCCTTTAGCTTTTATTTTCAAGTCTTAGGATAGTCACTTCATCTCCTCCCACTTCTTAAATTTTCAAATCTCCTTCCTATTTTCAAAACTTTCTTTGTTTTCAAACTTCAAACATTTTCACAATCAAACCTTGACTTAGGTCAAGCGATTTTACTTTTTCATTTCATTTCTTAATAAATGCTAAACCACATAAGCATATCGAAACTTTCTTCTCAAAAACTTTAAAAAACATTCAAACTCATTCAATTGTTTTTTTTTTGTCCCCTCGTGCACGTTTCCTCTTAACCATTTTCATGTTTAGATATGATTCATTCTTTCTAGCGGAATTATTCGCTAAAGAATGACGACTTATCTTTACATTTTAAAATCAATTCAACTCATTGCTTCTTTTCACATTTTGTACCACGAACTACGGGGTTTTGATCTCGCATTGCACTTTGTGGGTACGTAGGCATGAGACGTTCGTCTCTTCAAACACAAAAATCTTAAAAAATATTTCTCCTCTCATCTCTTCAATCTTTTTTCAAGCAAACCATTTTTCAAACCAAAAAAGCAGTAAATATTTCAAAGGGCTCCCGTGGAGTACCACGGACATTTTGGGTGCGTAAAACCTTCCCAATTTGTAACATATCCCCTTACCCGTTCTCTGTTTGATTCTTTTAGCTTTTTAGCTTTTAGACTCATTAGGTTTTATTCGCTCTTTTTCCCTTTTCCATTTTGGAATAAAAATAAAAGCGCGGTGGCGACTCTGTTTACCTTGAGTTAAGTTAATCAATAGCTTACACTCATGATTTTACCGCTACAGTTTCCAGCAGGTTCCTATGTGATTTTCAGCAGGTCTTGCACTCTATCCCCAAGTGGAGCAGGAGTGATATGACAGTTTTTCCTCGCAAAGTTTGATTTCATCAAGAATTCTTCTGTCCCTATAGAGGATTATGGAAGCTTTTCCCCATCCTCAGCAGATTATTACCTTTTCTCAGCAGGGTGATATCCCTATGCAGAGTTGATGATTGATGTTTAATACTTCGTGTTTAGCAGGGACATTTCCATTTTTCCCCAAAGAATGAAAGATTTTGCTCTGTTGTTGTTTCTTGAAGATTGCTTTGTGGGTTGGATCCCTAGCAGATGTTTTCTCATCATGATTTAAGCCTTGTAGTAGGATTTTATTCCTTTGATGGCTTTTGATATTCCCCTGCAGGATTTCAAATTGAATCCCCAACATGTTTCCCTGCATTGTTGCCTTGAGATTATCCGAGTATCTGGTTGTTGTGATGTTCATGTCACTTGTTGCTTTTCTTTATGTATGTTTTGTCATCATATTCATACGCATATTCATACACATAAGCATATCATCATTTGCTTGCATTCTTGCATTTATCATTGTTCCCTGCTCTTTGGTGTGGACTTTCCCCATAGAGTGTGTGTGTTGTCTTCCTCTCAAGTTTAGAGTGTCAACCATTAAGCAGAAAGTGTTAATCCTTTCTAATTCCCCACTGAGTTTGTTTCTCGTGGATGATTTTGATTCAGTTTCCTCCCCAGTTTATTATCTGGATGGAATTTCCCCCAGTTGAGATATTTCCTCCTCGGGATGAGTCTTGTTTAACCGTTTCTCTCCAACTTGTTCTTGGATTGAACTTTGGTCCCCTCTTGTGAGTAATATTGCTTCGGAATTAAGCTATCATAGTTTGATAGTGGGCAACATTTTCTCCAGCTTGAGTATATTACTTTGGAATTAAACTATCATTTAATCGATAGTGGGTAATATTACCAAATTGATCAAGCTCTTTTGCTTGTACTCCTACCCAGTAAATCCGGTAGTCGAGAGTTCTTCTTCATACCTAGTAAAAAGGTAATAGAAGTTGTTTCCCTTTGCTTGAGCTCCTACCCAGTAAATCAGGTAGTTGAGATTTTTTTTGCCCAGTAAAAAGGTAGTGGAGGTTATCCTTCTTTGTTTTGCTCCTATCCAGTAAATCGATAGTCGAGTCCTTTGTATTCCTACCCAGTAAGCAGGTAGTTGATGATTCTTTTCCAACTCAGTATTCCTCCATTTTTGGACTCGAATATTTTGTTCGGTGGATATTTCCTGGCAGGGTGTTTACTTTCCCTCGTTGAATCTTATACCTTGATTTTTATCATATATCTTTTCCCAAGTGGAATCGGTTATCCAGTGATATATTTTCCTGGTAACTCTTTTGTTGTCTTTTGTTTCCCCAGCGGGATTTTCTTCTGTGTCCCCAAGTTTTGGCTTTCCTCTGGTGGACATGTTTTCCCCACAGAGATCTTGGACTTGCATATCATATCCATATCATATCATGTTTTCTTAGGACAAAAATTAGGTTTTCTGTATTTAAGTCTCTCCCATCTTGTAGAGACGAAGATGTCAATCTTCATATCTCCGGATTGAAGAAACTAAAATAGGGACAGCTGTAACACCCTAATTTTTGCCCTAAGATTTCTTTGCATCTCATCTGCATTTTGCATACAAACAAGATCGCGCTGGTTGCACGGTTCTTCTCGGGTTAGGATTATGCCTCGCAGGGGATCACCGTTGTCTTTAATTGTTCTATTTGATTGTGTTTTCTAACCATTAATCAAAATCCAAAAATATTTTGTTTCCTTTTGCTAACCTTTTTTTTCAGGAAGAGGAACCATATAAAAATGCCAAAAAATAGCAGTCCTGCAGCTCGAGTAAATTTCACAAAAAAGTCGAATACGATCCGCAAATAATTCAAAATTATCAGATCAAGGATTTCCCAAGTTAATTGATTCATTCAAAGGATCTCCAAGGTTCACGTGTTTATTTCTTCGACGTACACAAGAATCGGGCCGAAACAACCAAGCAGCTATTTTTGAACAAAAAATTCAAAATTCAGCTTGGTTAACCGGTTAACCAAATGGTTAACCGGTTAACCAGTGAGAAATTTGAATTTTTTATTCAAATTCAGCACCCTTAGATCATTGATTTAATTGGAATACTCTAGATCCATTGGTTTCTGATTTCTCTACATCGCTTTGATCATTTCCTACCATAAACCCTCACTAATCACCACTCTTTTCCATTTCCCACCAAAATTCCAATTACCAAACCTAAATTCAAATTACCAAAGCAAGCCCCATTCCACCAAATTTACATACCTAAGGCCTTTAAATAGGACCATAATTTCATTCATTCCACAAGCTTTTGATAGCCACAAAACCTCTTGCAAAATACTCCCCCAACACCAAAAATCTACAAAGCTCATCTTTCTTTCTTTTGAAGTTATCAAGAATTCACATTGAATTCTTGATTAACTTGAGCTAGACCTTCATCCTTTCATTCTTTTTCTCATCAATTTCAGTAGATCTAAGCTTGTGTTGGTTCAATTTGAAGAAAAGCTTTTGGTAATTCATCTTCCTCCATAAATCCATATTCACCATCAACATTCAAGATGTAGATCTTTGGTGCTTTTGTTTCTAGATCCTTTGGATCTTTATTTGTTGTTTGATTGCAGGGATTCCACTGTATTTTGGTTTTAAAATTCGTGCAAATTCAGATCATGATCATCCAATGTTTGAGAAAAGGTTTCAAAATGGATCATGCTGAATTTTCTGCATTTTTCAGCATCTGGTACAGCGTTAATCGGTTAACCGGTTCAAAAACAGCGCAATTTGTCCAAAATCTACTTGCGTTAACCGGTTAACCAAACACAAGTCAGAATGGTGTTTTTGGCTTGTTTCAATCCCCTTTTTGGTTCCTCTTTCTTCTTCTTCCTCCTCCTTTTTATTTTTACCTTGGGAAGCACTTTTGGGAGTAATTCCTCCTTAATTTCAATGGACTTTGGGTGTAGATTAGAGTAGTTAATGTTCATTAATTCAAAACTACCTTTAAGTGGATTATCCAATTCATTTAAGGTACTTTGCATTAGTGATACATTTTCATGCTTGAATCCACCAAGATGAGTGATTGAACTTAAAGATGGAAGAATACCATAAGTACGGCTCAATTTGGTATTCATCTTTAGTTTTGTGCGGTATCGCGTTCGGATAACGATTTACATATCGTTTATCTCGCATGCATTAGCACTAACATTATGCACCTTAATTGGTGGTGGCCGGGCTCATTTGTAGGGTAATTACTTCGTAAATTACTCGGCGATTGCTTAACATAGACCTAAATATGTCCCGACTTCGGAATAAAAATCTAATTAGGTACTTACACTTTCGTGGACATGATCTCTTGTTGATCGCGTAATCCCAAAGTGGTTAACCATATTGCTTCAAGAATCGAGACTTGTGAATTTTTGATGCATAGGTGCTTTGGGTCTCCCAATCGCCTTTCAAATTTTATTGAATTCGGTTCGGTTTGCCTTGATTAATCACTATATTGTAAGATGCTAAGCGGATCCGGTTGCCTTCGATTTTTGGTTACTTTCTTTTTTGGTTGTGGTTGATTAAGTTCACCATACCATTATTATGTGAATATTATTATACTATTACTACTATTAATATTTTAGATTCTTGCATTTTTATTTCTTTTGTTACTAACATTTAATTTCTTACATTTTTATTGTCTTTATTCTATTTTGCTTTACTCATCCATATTATGTTTATTATTTGCTCTTATTATTTGTTGATTGATTTTCTATTTGTCCGTTTGGACACAAAAACATTAATAAAGGATTAAACCTCTAAAAAACTTGTGATTTTAATTTGTGGACTTTTGGTTACTATCCTTAGCATTTGGAGTGGAGATTTGGACTTAGATTCTTAGGACACCTCCTTTGCCTTGATCTTCAAAAAGTTGGATTTAGCCTTTATTTGGCCATTTGCCAGCTTATAAGGATGGAACTCTTATGCTCATAATTTGGAATGTCATCAAGTTTGGTTAGATCTTTCTTCCCTTATCTCTTTATTTTATTTTCTTAGGATAGTCACTTCATCTCCTCCCACTTCTTAAATTTTCAAATCTTCTTCCTATTTTCAAAACCTTATTTGTTTTCAAACTTCAAATGTTTTCATAATCAAACCTTGACTTAGGTCAAGCGATTTTACCCTTTTCATTTTATCTTCTTAATAAATGTTAATCCATGTAAGCATATCGAAATTCTCTTCTCAAAGACTTTAAGAAAAATCCAAAACTCACTCAATTGTTTTTGTGCCTTTGTGCACTTTTTCTTTTCATATGTTTAGATATGATTCATTCTTTCTAGCGGAATTATTCGCTAAAGAACGACGACTTATCTCTACATTTTAAAATCAATTCATTTCATTATTCCTTTTCAAATTTTGTACCACGAACTACGGGGTTTTGATCTCGCATTGCACTTTGTGGGTACGTAGGCATGAGGCGTTAAACCTCTTCAAACACAAAAATATTAAAAAAAACATTCCTCTTCTCATCTCTCCAATCTCTTTCAAACAAACCATTTTCAAACCAAAAGCAGTAAATTTTTCAAAGGGCTCCCGTGGAGTACCACGGACATTTTGGGTGCGTAAAACCTTCCCATTGTGTAACCTATCCCCTTACATGTTTCTCTGATGTGTTTCTTTAGCTTTCTTGCTTTTAGATTCATTAGGTTTTATTCGCTCTTTTTCCCTTTTCCTTTTGGAATAAAATAAAAGTGCGGTGGCGACTCTGTTTACCTTGAGTTAAGTTAGCTAATAGTTTACACTCATGATTTTACCGCTACACATAGCCCGTTGATAAGTCGCACCGGCGTTTTTCAATCCAAAAGGCATTACTTTGTAACAAAATGTGCCCCAAGGTGTGATGAAGGTTGTCTTTTCCATGTCTTCGGGTGACATCCTGATCTGATTATACCCTGAAAATCCATCCATGAAGGAAAAAACTGAGAACTGAGCTGTGTTGTCGACCAATACATCAATGTGAGGTAGAGGGAAATCATCCTTCGGGCTAGCTCTATTCAGATCCCGGTAATCCACACACAACCGTACTTTGCCATCCTTCTTAGGCACCGATACAATGTTAGCGACCCACGGCGGGTAACTAGTTACAGCAAGAAAACCGGCATCCCATTGTTTTTGCACTTCTTCCTTAATCTTCATGGCCATATCCGGACGAGTACGGCGTAGCTTTTGTTTTACTGGAGGGAAATCTTCCTTTAAAGGCAGCTTGTGCATAACAATATCCGTATCTAGACCTGGCATGTCTTGATAGGACCAAGCAAAGACGTCGACGTATTCTCGAAGCATGTCAATGAGCTGTTCTTTTACTGAAGCCTGTAGACCGGCCCCAATCTTTACTTCTTTCAAATCCTCTTCGGTACCAAGATTAACTGTTTCAACCTCCTCCAGATGAGGAGTAATCACTTTCTCTTCTTGCCTCAACAACCTGGCTAACTCTTCAGGTAACTCATAGTCTTCTTCAACCCCTTCATTAGCTTGATTAATCGGATTGTCGAAGTCATACAAGGTCATAGCAGTGCTGTTGTCGGTGCAATCTGGAGGATAATCTCTGCAAGGATTGAGATTGGTTCGTTTTAGTGATCAGTTTTAATCTTGCTTAAAAAAGATGAGGTTATTTATTTTGAAAACATTGCCATTTTATTATTTTGTACAAAAGTAAAAAATGAAAAGACAGTGAGCGGAAAAGAGACTTATTTGCAAAATATGTCTGATATTCATTGATTAATCCATTTGCACAAAATTACAATATGGCCCTATTACAAAATGAGCCCTGACACCTTGGGAAAGATGCAGGACTTGATGCATGCTAAAAGGGATAGGAAATAATAATTACTCTGTAGGAGTAACCCTTATAATTTCCTGGGAAGACCAGTTAAGGACTTGGTTCCCCGGGGTCCTTGGACGTATCCAGCTCTCCAGGTTGCGGTCGCTTTATGCCTCGTCTTCCAGGTTGTTAACAACATCTGGGGTGAGCATCCCCCCACTGATGAACTTGGGCTCTTTGGCAGCCTCTGATTGATCTTGTCGGAATAGTCTGTAACCCAAACCGAATCTATCTTCCTTCTTCTCTACTGGCAGCAACTTGCCCCAGCCTTGGGCATTACCATCTTCAACAACCTTCCGGGCTTGCTGATAGGAGACAATTGAAGTACCCATCATATCCTCCTGGGATGCAGCAAATACTTCAGTCGTCGCCTCATTGACATTCAGGGCCTCGAACCCTTGGCTCATAGTTTCATGGATTTCACCATCCATCTCAATATATTTGTATGTAGCCAGATGGCTAACAAATATGTCCTTTTCACCACAGATGGTAATAATCTGTCCTTCCCACTCATACTTCAGTTTCTGATGAAAGGTTGACGTTACTGCGCCTGCGGCGTGAATCCATGGTCGACCCAACAAACAGTTGTAGGTCGGCTGAATGTCCATCACATAGAAGGTAGTCTTAAAGACTTGCGGACCGATTATCACTGGTAGCTCCACCTCTCCAAGAAAAGATCTTTTGGATCCATCAAAAGCCCTGACCACAAGATTGCTTGGTCGGAGAGCTATTCCATCATATTCGAGTTTGACAAGAGCTTTCTTGGGTAAGACATTGAGTGAGGACCCAGTGTCTACCAGATCTTGAGATAGTACAGCTCCTTTGCACTTTAGGGTTATGTGCAAAGCTTTGTTGTGGTGACGTCCTTCTGTGGTCAAATCAGCATCAATGAAGCCTAGCCCATGGCTAGTATTGACATTAGACACCATTGTTTCAAGCTGATTCACTGTGATCTCTTCTGGTACGTAGGCAGCGTGCAGAACTTTGAGTAGTGCATCCCGATGGGCTTCGGAACACAACAACAGGGATAATATAGAGATCTTAGAAGGAGTCTGGTGGAGCTGGTCCACGACTTTATAGTCACTTCTTTTAATTATCCTCATAAATTCATCGACATCCTGATCGAAGTATGATTTATGAGTCTCTTTTGGTGCAGATTCTTCAGGTATCACACTTTTTCCTTTGGCTTTGGCAGCAGCCTCTGCCTCAGTATTAATTCTGGGAGCTTGTGATGCGAAGAGACGTCCGCTTCGGGTGAAGACTCCGCCTCCCCCGACATTGTCCACTTATGGGGTAGGAATTGAAGAATCAAGAAGGACTTTTTCTCTGTTGCAGTAAAGGTCAGCACCATAATGCCATGGTATAACACTGTCTTTGTCATATGGAATTGGCCCGGGCACCATGATGGTGACTGGGCTCACTGCAGCAGATGTTGGAACCGTTATCGTCTGTGGATCATAGAAAATGGTAACAGGACTTCTGGTGGAGGTTGGTGAATTGAAGCTTGGTTGAAACTGTTGTTGAGATTGTTGAAAGTTTCTGGAATTCGGGACCGTTGTCAGGTCATAGTAAATAGTAATTATGGAGACATCATTGTCGGTGGTTGCTGGAATTGTTGAAGGATATGAAATGGAACTGTTTTTTGTTGAAACAACGGAAGAAATGGTTGCTGAAGTTGTAGATGAATCAGTAGGAACAATTGTTGTTGCATTTATAGAAGAAACACTTGTTGTTGACAAAAGAGTTGCTGGTGTTGTAGAAGCTGTTGTGGTAATTTGCAGAATGCCTTCTTTGATCAAGCCATTGATGCCATCTCTCAAGCTTGCACACCCATTCTCGGAAAGTTTGCATGATTCACAACAGGCCTCATAACCTGGAAACACTTGGCATTTCAAAAGTTGGGCTTTAACCTCTGCCAGAGGTGTCCGAATACTTGCAATGTCTTCTATTAAACTCATGGGTGAGCCTTCCTCTATAGCATTAATCCTTGGCCCACTGTGGCTTGGCATAGGATTTTTCATGACATTTGGAGGTGGTGCAAAGTTTAGGGCCTTTGAATCTACCAGATCCTGGACCTTCATATGCAGAGCCCTGTATTTTTCCGTGGAGTGACCAAGTGCGTTGGAATGAAAAGCACACCTAGCATTGACATCGTAGTTTCTTGGAAGGTTCTGAGGATCAGGTGGAGCCAATGTCCTTAACTCAACAAGATTGAGCTTTAGGAGTTGTGGCAGCAGTGTGGCATATGGCATTGGAATAGGGTCACTCACCCTGTTGATCTGAGATGGTCGCTGTTGAAAAGGGCGTTGTTGTTGATTGTTGTTATTGTTGTTGTATGTTCTCTGTTGAGGAAAATGTGGTTGTTGAGGAAAGTGATATGGTTGTTGAGCATACTGAGGAGGTGGAACAGGGATAGTAACAGCAACAACTGATCTGGGCAGGTATT
Organism: Lathyrus aphaca; assembly: GCA_963966055.1. NCBI lineage: Eukaryota > Viridiplantae > Streptophyta > Magnoliopsida > Fabales > Fabaceae > Lathyrus > Lathyrus aphaca. The sequence goes on along the minus strand of OZ014524.1, from coordinate 434,577,337 downwards.
AGGGTCTCCCTCTTCCCATGTGTACAGAGTTTGTTTCACCAGATCTACGGGGTCCGGCAAATGGCTTTCTTATGCTGCTTGAACTGTCACTGTTGTAGGAGATCTTTCCCATCTTCAGTAGGCTCTCAATTCTCTCCCCGGCTATCACCACATCTGCAAAGCTGGTGGAAGAAAATGCAGTCAATCTGTCAATATATGTACCTTGGAGAGTATTCATGAACATGTCTGCCATCTCCCTTTCAGACATAGGGGGTTGAACGGCAGCAGCAAGTTGCCTCCACCTTTGGGCATACTCTCTAAAGCTTTCACGGGAAGATTGAGACATTCCCATTAGAAGGGTCCTATTTGGAGCCATGTCCAGGTTATATTGATACTGACGGATAAAAGCGTCAGCCAAGTCTTTCCAATTTCTTACTGTGGCTCTGGTCAGGTGGGAATACCATTCTCGGGATGTCCCTGTCAAGCTATCCTTGAAGTAAAACATCCACAGCTTCTCGTCCATGGTGTATGCTTTTAATCTTCCTATGAAATACTGAAGGTGGGTGCATGGGCAGGATGTGCCATTATATCTTTCAAAACACGGGGGCTTGAACTTGTGAGGAATTCTCACCCCTTCCACCAATCCCATGTCCATGACATCAAAACCTATAGAGTTTTGGGATTCAAGAGACCTCAGCTTCTTTGCAATTTCATCTAACCGAAGGTCATAAACTTCGTCTCCAGCCCCGACCACAGTAAACTGCTCTTCTTGAGGATCTTCCTGCAAGACCCTTCCTCCAGCAGTGTTACCCTGGGTATTTCTTATGGCATTGATATCTGGGTTCAGATGAGGTCCAAACTCTGGTGGATCAGTGCGAGGCTGCACATGATCGTTGTTACTGGTACCTCCTATACCTGGATGGTGTACCTCATGAGTTTGTCGCTCAACTAACTCCCTCAGTCTTTCCTGGCTCTGAGCTAGACCAGTTATTACTGTCATGAATTGAGTCATTTGGTTTCTCATCTCAACCCTCTCATTGGCCATTTGGGTCCTCACTTCATTCAAGTCTTGTTGAACTTGATCCATCTGTAGCCCTGGAAGGTTGTTTCTTGTCGGGTACCGGTGTATTCTGTTGACATGGAACACTCTTCTGCGAGCAATGTTTCCTGAAACCACAACAAAGTGAGAAATAACAACAAAACAAAAACCTACAAAATAAAGAAAACGTTAGTATGCAATGCAGGATGCCTATTTGTCTTCCAAGGGTATCCGGTTTGGTTCTTTGGTTTTGACCTTCCCAGACCTCGAGGAAATGCTGATGATGTTGCAGAGAGAGATAAAGCCCACAAAGAATAATACAAACCATATATATATTACAAAGAGTGAAGATACATAGTTTGATTACAACAAAGTTCCCATGGTGGGTCAAAATACATCAACAAAAGGAAAATACAATCAAAATGAAATACAAACAAAAAGAGTCAAACATCCAGCCCAAAGTCATCTTCCCTGACTTCCTTCAGGAGGGCCTCAGTCACTGGACCAACCGGGTGTTATATGATAGTCCTGATGAGGAGGTTCCTGGTAGCAATGGCATTGGTTAACTTCTTATGCTTATCCTGATCCTTTGACCTCTTTAACCCCGCCCGAAGTTTCAATTCAGATATCTCCTTTTGTGCTGCTATCAAGGCTGCCTAATTCTTCTTCTCACTAGCCTCTAGTTGCTCTATCTTAGCTTGAGTTCTCTGATCTTCTTGTGCATGGGCCTCAGTGATCCTGATCCACCTTGCCTGGCTCTCCTCCAAGTAGTGCTCTGCCCTAGCCTTCTGAGTCTTTGCTTCCTTGCAAGCATTCTTCAGTACTAACTCCCCTGCTCTAGCCTTTCTGATGTAGTCATCCGTCTTCTCGATCTAGGTCAAGTTCTCAATCTGGAGCTTCTCTAACCTCTCATTATCTAGACGGCTGTCATTCCTCTCCCAGAGGGTCTTCTTCAATGCTTCAGAGAGCTGAGTATTCCTTTCTTTCAGTTTCTCAAACTCTTCCAAACTGACAGTAGCTGCAGGTTGCACTGTTGAAAGTCCAGGTACATCTTCTAAGGTGAATGGCATCCGGGTGATCTGTCCCCTGACACGAGACCAATCAAGATACTGTGCTGAAGCAATGTTGTTGCATTTGCCAAGGATAGCTGTCCCCTTAGTTTGAATGTTATCCCAGGCCCAAGCTGCCTGTCTGACAATAGCAGAGTTGTGCTGGATTTCACAATAGAGGGTCTCAGTCAAGTCTTGCCCTCTTGGAGGATGAACCAAAGCATACCCTAATTGTCTCTTAAAAAGCAAAGGGTTGTAGTTGATGCAACCTTTTACTCCAATCAAAAGCACATTAGGATATTGCCCACAGCTAGTAATGATGTCTTTGCCATTGGTGCTCTGAGTGCACCATCTGATGTCTTCTGATGTCAAGGCAATCAATCTCTTAGCCTAATTCTTTGGCTGGTGAAGGTTCAGGAAAGTGTCTGACTTTGGCAAGTGTCTTAGCAGCCAACAGTAATAGAGGGGAGCACAGCATCTGACCAACCTTCCTCTTTTCTTTTCATTCCTCTGGTGCACTGAATAATAGAAGTCTCCAAGCAAGGTGGGCATTGGGTTTCTCAGTAAGAACAGGTGAATGGCATTCTTTCTTACAAACTTTGGCTCATCTGCAAACAAGATAATTCCATATTTGCTGAGGGCTAGAAGTTCACAAACAACATCCCATTTCCCTACTACAACATTTAGGGTGGCCTGGGAGATCAAGAAGTCCAAGTGAAGGCCTGGAACCCCAGCCTTGGTGGTCATGCTCTGATCAATGAGGGCAGGCTCCAAATGCAATGCCCTAGCTATGTCTTCATTCTTGGGAGCAACCATCTCAGGGTTGAAAGGAATCCCTCTCCTGATAGGGACACCTAACAACATGGAAAATTCTTCTAGAAGAGGTCCCAACTGAAAATCAGGGCTTGTGAAGCATGTGAGAGGAGGATTATAAAACTGCAAGCAAGTATGGATCATGCTCCTCTAGGATGCATCCAGGTCCATGATCATGTCCAATATGCCTCCATAATGTTCCCTGAATTATGGGACATGATCAGGAGTAATGAGAGATTGGATATGTCTGGTGCTTGTCAGGGTAGGCTCAAAGAAGTGGTATGTGATGTTGCTCTTCCTGGAAGTGTCCATGCTGATGATGGGTGCTGATGAAGAGAACTGAGGGTGACTGCTGATGAAGGTCACTGAAGAAGATGCTGAAGAGGTGTCTCTGATGAAGACAGCTGATGGGAAGAGTCTCTGACAAAATGATGAAGGTACTGGAGAAGATAACTGAAGAAGTCTGAGTAGCAGAATAGGTCAAAACCAAACCAAAAATAAGGAAGATCTCATGGTCAGTAAACTTTCTTCCTTTAGCTATATTGAGGCTGATGAAGATGCTTTGGAAACTGCTTTCCAAGCTCTAGAGATAGCCAATGTAGTCCTTATGGAAGTAGAGGAACCGAAGGGGAGGGGTATTCCATCTTTTGCATCGCTGAAGAGTACCATTTCCACTATTGAAGAAGGAAGCCATGAAGGTTGGGGTGATGTCATTGAAGTCAAGCAGAAGCTAGATCGTTACGGGTTGGGTTACAAACCAACTCATGTGAAAGAAGGAGCGTCAACCTCCGTCAAAGGACGTCCAAAGACCATTCAGGAGGAGTTTTCCAGTGTCGGCTATCAGATCAATGCAATTAATGGGGATGTTGAAGATGAAGATGTGGATCATTTGGTCTACCAGTGTGAAGCAACTTTAGGCAATTGGGAGGCAGTTGAGATCCCAGAATTTTTTCCACTGTCAAAGTAATTTATAGTTTTTTTAAATGTTTTCAAAGTTCCCTAGCTCTGCCCAAGGCTATGGGATCATTTTGTAGGGCCCCTTCTCATTTTCAAGTTATTCAATCAATGAAGGCATTTTGTTAAATTTTTATTTTGTTTATTTACTGCTTTTTCTCTTTTCACCTTTAAAAAGAAAATGGAAATCTTTCAAAACCAATAAAAACTTTCTTGCATCCCTCTATTTTCACTTTTAATAAAAGCAAATCATTCCCATATGCATAACAAATGAAAACCCTGTTGAATCCAATGACTCTATATTCTCTCCTAACTTCGATTCGCCCATCTACCAAGCGGAAGAGGAAAGTGAGGAAGATTGTGACATTCCAGAAGAACTGGCAAGATTAGTTAAGTATGAGCACACAGATCTTCAGCCACATAAGGAGCAGGTAGAGACCATCAACCTTGGCACCGATGAAGACAAGAAGGAAGTCAAGATTGGTACAACACTTGGGGCATACGTCAGAGAAAGATTGGTCAAGCTTCTCAAAGAATATGTACAACACTTGGATCATTTGAATCATCTCCTGAAGTTATTTGAGCACCTTAGAAAGTTCCAACTACATCTAAATCCAGCTAAGTGTACCTTTGGTGTCCGATCAGGAAAATTACTTGGTTTTATTGTTAGTCAGCAAGGAATTGAAGTAGATCCGGATAAGGTCAGAGCAATTCAAGAGATGCCAGCTCCAGAAACAGAAAAGCAAGTCAGAGGCTTCCTTGGAAGATTGAACTACATCTCCAGATTTATCTCCAACATGACTGCTACATGTGAGCCTTTATTCAAGTTGCTTCGAAAGAATCAAGCAATTGAGTGGAGTCCTAATTGTCAACTGGCTTTTAAGAAGATTAAGGTTTACCTACAGGAACCTCCTATCTTAATCCCACCTACTCTAGGGAAGCCTCTCTTCATGTATCTGACTGTACTTGAGGGATCTATGGGTTGCGTATTAGGCCAACAAGACGAAACTGGTCGTAAGGAACATGCCATTTATTAATTAAGCAAGAAGTTTACAGATTGTGAAAGCAGATATTCGCTTTTGGAGAAGACTTGTTGTGCTTTGGCATGGGCTGCCAGACGCCTCAGGCAGTATATGATTTGTCACACTACTTTGTTGATATCGAAAATGGATCCAATAAAGTACATTTTTGAGAAGCCTGCCTTGATTGGAAGACTCGCCCGTTGGCACATGTTGTTATCTGAATACGACATCCAGTATGTAACCTAGAAGTCTATCAAAGGCAGTGTTTTGTCTGACTACCTTGTTGATCACCCTGTTGAAGATTATGAACCTTTGAAATTCGATTTCCCAGGCGAGGACATCATGTTGATAAAGGACTATGAAGTTCCAGGTCCAGATGAAGGTCCCGAGCCAGGTTCTCGTTGGAAGATGATGTTTGATGGTTCCTCTAATTACATGGGGCATGGTGTGGGAGTTGTGTTGATGAATCCTAATGGTGGTTATACTCCCTTCATGGCCAGATTATGTTTTGAATGTACAAACAACATTGCAGAGTATGAAGCATGTGTTTTGGGTATCGAAGCTGCAATTGATACCAGAATCAAGATCCTTGAAGTATATGGAGACTCAGCTTTAGTAATCTACCAAGTCAAAGGTGAATGGGAGACCCGTGATGAGAAGTTGATCCCTTACCGTGCCCACATTGTAGAATTAATTAAATACTTTGATAAAGTCACTTTCCATCATGTTCCAAGGGTAGATAATCAAATTGCAGACTCTTTGGCTATGTTGGCCTCTATGTTTCAAGTCAGATTTCTTAATGAAGCTCCACTCATTACAATCGAGCGAAAAACTACACCAGCCTACTGTCTACTGGTCGAAGAAGAAACTGATGAGAAACCATGGTTCTATGACATCAAGAACTACTTGCAAAATCAGGAGTACCCAGCGGGTGCAACAACTCTAGACAAGAAGACTTTGAGAAGACTGGCATCCAAGTTTTTCCTCAGCAACAACGTGCTTTACAAGAGAAATCACGATATGGTTCTGCTCAGATGTGTGGACAAGCGCGAAGCAGACTTATTGATCAGGGAAATCCATGAAGGACCATTTGGAGCACATGCCAATGGACATGCCATGTCCAGAAAGATTTTGAGAGCTGGATACTTCTGGTTGACCATGGAATCAGATTGTTTCAAGTACGCCAGGAAGTGTCATAAATGCCAGATTTATGCCGACAAGATGCACGTACCTCCGACCCTTTTGAATGTTTTGTCATCACCTTGGCCTTTCTCAATATGGGGCATTGACATGATAGGAGCCATTGAGCCTAAAGCTTCCAATGGTCATCGGTTTATCTTGGTGGCAATCGATTACTTCACCAAGTGGGTAGAAGCGGCTTCCTACGCTAATGTGACAAAGCAAGTGGTTGCCCGTTTCCTCAAAAACCAAATTATCTGCCGCTATGGGATCCCAAGCCGAATCATTACAGATAATGGGACCAATCTGAACAACAAGACAATGAAAGAGTTGTGTGAGACATTCAAGATTGAACACCAAAACTCTTCTCCGTATCGTCGGAAGATGAATGGAGTTGTTGAAGTTGCGAACAAGAACATCAAGAAGATTCTGCAAAAGATGGTGAAGACTTACAAATACTGGCATGAGATGTTACCGTATGCCTTACACAGATACAGAACATCAATTCACACTTCAACAGGGGAAACCCCTTTCTCTTTGGTGTATGGGATGGATGCAGTTCTCCCTATCGAAGTAGAGATACCATCTTTGAGGATCTTGATAGAAATCAAACTGGAGGAAGCTGAGTGGATCCAGAACAGATATGACCAACTGAACCTCATCGATGAAAAGAGAATGACCACCATGTGCCATGGCCAATTGTACCAAAATCGCATCAAGAGAGCGTTTGACAAGAAAGTCTGTCTCCGAGAGTTCAAAGAAGGAGACCTTGTACTCAAGAAAATCTTGCCAATCCACAAAGACATGCGTGGAAAGTGGAGTCCTAACTATGAGGGCCCATATGGTGTGAAGGTGGCTTTCTTCGGAGGTTCCCTAATCCTCACAACTATGGATGGTGAACAACTGAAACACCCGGTGAATTCTGATGCAGTCAAAAAATATTATGCCTAAATAAAGCCCGTTAGGTCGAAAACCAGAAATGGCGACCTAAGCAAAAATGGGTATCCCGGTGGATCATAACCTATGAAGGAGATCCAGGCAAAAGTTAGGGATAAAAGACAAAAAATAAGAGCTCGCTAAGTTGAAAACCCGAAAGGGCGGCTTAGGCAAAAAAGAGCGTCCCGGTGGATTGAAAACCCGAAAGGGCGGTCCAGGCAAAAATTAGGGACAAAGGCATTTGACTGTATCAGATAGTGTTTACCATTACTAAAGATCATTACTTTAAGACCAATCCAGCCGCTCTTGTCAGAAGCAAGGTGTTGGGCGGTTTTAGTTATTATGGATTATAGTGGTCGTTGGATTCAATGTAGACCTCTCCCCATTGCGATTTTCAAATTGTAATTTCCCATGGAGTTTTGTTATTGGCAAGCTACCATTCTTGAATGAAATACAACCTTTGCCTTTAAACTTTGTCTTTCAGCTTCTTATTTTCCTTGTTATGCAAAATGTCTTTACTGAATTACAATTTAATTCTGAAAATGACAAAAAAAATTTAGAAACAGTTTTGAAAACATATTGGAAAACATTCAAATTTATTTGACTTTAGAAAAATTAAAAGATTCTCTGTCTTCTAAAAAACCCTTGGCTTGCGACAACACTTTCATGCCATTATTACAGAAACCCCCATAGAGGATTAAAAGCTGGTAGCGCTCTTGGATGGATCTTTGGACCAAACATCGATTTCCAAGTTTGAAGACATCTCCCCAACATCTTTCTTATTGCTCGTCTAAGTATTGGCGTTGAGATCCTGCTCTCCCCTGTTTTACCAAAACTCTCTGTCTCCCTATAGTCAGCATTTGCATATCATGATCATTCGCATCATGCTCAAACATACACATTTGACATAATCATCTGTCTATCCCCAGTTGTCGCCTGTTTAACTCCAGGTCCAGATTACTGTCTTTTGTTATTTTAAAGTCCACTATAGTTGGTACCCCGCAGTGTGGTTAACCTAGGTATTTTTCCCAGAAACACTGGTATTCCCCGCAGAGGCCCTCATTGATATATACCTTAGTACCACCAATACTTCTGTTAAGCCCAATCATTATCGGCATAAATCCTTTAAGTTGTTCGTTTAAGATTTAAAGTCGTTAATTCAACATGCACCCGTGTTTTCCTGACGGTTACTAAAGTTTTTCTTTGAACTCTTCATGTAAGGAATTTCCAGAGGTTGGTCGTTTATCTCGTTTGAAAACTCCCACATTTATTCTTATTTGTCAGCTGGTCGCCTAGAACCGTTTGATTTATCTTTAAATTTGTCGCATTCTACCCCCAATAACAGTTGGTCGCACAAGACCCCTGCCCAAACACTGTGTTCGTCTTCAGTATTAACAGTCACACTTGAACCTGTTGATTTATCACTTTTGTCTGTTACTTACTTCTTCAACCGCCGTGTTGAGTTTTAATTTCCGACCGCCGCGTCAATGACAATTATTTATTTCTTCAACCGCCGTGTTGAGTTTTATTTCCCGACCGCCGTTATCGATGTTTATTTTATTCCCCGACCGCCGTGTCGATGTCTGTTATTTTTATTTCCCGACCGCCGTGTCGAGATTTGTTTATTTATTTCCTCAACCGCCGCGTTGAATTGCTTTCCCGACCGCCGCGTCGATGTCTGTTATTTTATTTTCCGACCTCCGTGTCGATGTCTGTTATTTTATTTTCCGACCGCCGTGTCGATGTTTGCTATTTTATTTCCCGACCGCCGTGTCGATGTCTGTTATTTTATTCCCCGACCGCCGCGTCGATGTCTGTTATTTTATTTTTCGACCGCCGTGTCGATGTCTATTATTTTATTTTCCGACCGCCGTGTCGATGTCTGCAATTTTATTCCCCGACCGCCGTGTCGACATCTGTTATTTTTATTTCCCGACCGCCGTGTCGAGATTTGTTTATTTATTTCCTCAACCGCCGTGCTGAATTGCTTTCCCGACCGCCGCGTCGATGTTTGTTATTTTATTTTCCGACCGCCGTGTCGATGTCTGTTATTTTATTTCCCGACCGCCGTGTCGAGGTCTGTTATTTTTATTTCCCGACCGCCGTGTCGAGATTTGTTTATTTATTTCCTCAACCGTCCTGTTGGATTGCTTTCCCGACCACCGCGTCGATGTCTGTTATTTTTATTTCCCGACCGCCGTGTCGAGATTTGTTTATTAGTTTCCTCAATCGTCGAGTTGAGTTTTGTTTTCCCAGTCACCGAGTCGATGTCATTTCAATTGCCTTTCTCAACCGACGAGTTGTTGTATTAGGATCCCCAGTAGTCACCCTTGAACTTGCTAACTCATCACCTCAGATAGTCTGTTCTTGTTCATAGTATCGGTTTTTGGCGCATCAAGCCATTACGTTTTTACTTTGAACTTTTTTTTTCCGCTATCCTAAGTGTCAGTCTGTTCATTAATCTTATGCTCTGGATTTCTATTTTTGTTTTCCGTCTTTTGTTATTCTTAGTGCCAGCTGATACACTTGAACTTGTTGATCTATCACTTTGAATATTTTCTGTTGTCATCCCTAGCATATTATTATCCCCAGTGAGTCTTCACCCCCGGTTTCGTCTCTGTAGATCCCCATTACAATTTATTTTCATCATGTCCCGCATATCATATTCAGCATATTCATCATTAAAAAAAAGTATCAGCATGCTAGGGTGCATTGCATACGCATGTCATATCCCCAGCAAAACAACGAGAATCTCTCATACATCCATTCACATTGCATTTCATCTGCATTCGGTCAAAATTCTAGGTATTCTAATATTTAATCCTCTTCTACCTTGAATGTTACAAAAAAAAAACTTCTTTTCTATTCACACATTCAGGTTCAAGATGATTAAATAGGGGCAACTGTCACACCCTAAATTTTGACCAGACTTTTTCAGAATTTTCATCCATTTGGCGCATTTCATAGCATGTCGATAGGACTTCATTTTTAGCATTTTTAGTTTTAGCATCTCATTAATCATGCATTTTTATTTATTTTGTCATTCAATGTTTTTTATTCTGGATTTTTAGAGCTTGTTTCGGTTTAGAAATAGAATTTTTACCTTATTTTATAATTTATTTATTTTTAATCTTAATTTTTTAGTTAAATACTATTTTAGATCATTTTAGGATTAATTTTAATTTGAGATTCTAATTTAGTTTTATTTATTTTAGATTTAATTAGATTCTATTTTTATATTATCTAGTTTTAATTTAATTTAAATTTTAGTTTAATGTTAATTATTAGATTAATTTTTAATTTAGTTTAATTTTAATTCTAATTTACTTCAAATGTTTCTTTAGTCAATTTAAATTTAGTTTATAATTTAATATTTTGATTTAATTAGTATACTTTTAATTTAATTATTTTACTTGGTTTAGTTTGTAGAATTATTTTAGTTAGTTTTTTTTTCCAATTAATTTGTATCATACACTCCAAGTTTTGGTCCCCACATCCAACAGACCTTAACCTGTGCCTCTCACATTAGTCAAATAACAAGGTACCTCTTCTGCTCTGCTCCACTAGCCTGCCCTCCATGACCTTGACCAACATTAACCTGCCATAAACCAACAAAAATTGCACAAAACTAAACCCTGCAAAAATCTGAACATGGAAAAAGCATTGAGAAACACTTCCAAGGAAGAACACGTAATGAAAAGAAAAATGAAAATAAAATAAAACTTTATGAGTTTAAAAGAGGTAGAACGATTGGTAAAGGAAGGGGGGAGAAAACTTAAAAAAAAACTCTGATAATTTTCTACAAAACCTGGGTCTTTATACATCTTCAAAGGACCGACTGCAAACCTTCCATCTTTTTTCAACAAATTTGTTTTCTCTTTCCAATACCACATATACTAGTTTTTCACCACAACATACACACACACAAAACAATATCCATCCCTTCAAATATCTTTCAACCACCATCTACCCCAGACTGCATCATCAACAAAGCAACCATCGCAAGTTTCGACAACCGAAAAAACCAAACAGCCGCCGCAGAGAGGAAAAGAGAAATTTGAGCGAGAGATAGAGACTGTGAGTGAAGAGCTTTTCTTTTTCACGCTTTGTTAGGTGCATTTGGTAGTGATTCCACAATATTATTTCTTTCATTTTTTTTTGTTTATTTAGAGTAACTTTTTATTTGTTTTTTTTTTATTTTGCTTCTTTTTAAGAAAATATATTTATAATAATGGGACATGAAATATAAATGGTTGTTTCCAATTTTCCTCATGTGTTTCCCAATTCAGTCTAGCCTATTCTTAATACATATTTGGTAGATATTTAAGTGTTATTAATAAGTTATTATAAAAAAATCAAAATATTGCTAGTATTATTTTTTTATTTTTTTGGGGTATTAATCATTACTAGCAAGTCATAAACATAAAAAAATGTATCTACGGTTAAAAATCTAAATAGATTATACATAGCAATATTAGAAAAAAATTCAAAATTGTGTTCCTAATATAAAATGAAGAGAAAAAAACCAATTTTTTTATGACTTCTTATTTTTACTAAATGTCCTTTAGTTTAGTTTTATTTTATTTTTGTTACAACTAATTAAAAAATCTGAAAGATATAATATATAGTATGGTTATAATATGTTTAAAAAAAATAAAAAATATTTAATTTATTTATTTATCTTTATTTAGTTCTAGAATTAAATTGTCAAATTAATTTTTTTAAATTTAGATTTAGGTTTTGTTTAGTTTAAGAGATAAATTTTTTTTTTTAAGTTAGTTAATAATTTTTTAATTTATTACACTTTAATTAGTAAGTTCCTAATTGATAAGTTTTTTTTAGTACTTAGGTTTAATCTAGTTTGGTTTATATTTTATTTAGTGTTTGTTATTAAGCCCAAGACTTATTATTTCTTCCTCACACCCTTAATTTAATATTTATTTAATTTTGTTGTTATTCAGTTCGTTAATACTTATTTACTTTTTCTTGTTATTTGATTTGTTAAGTTTTATTTTTAATTAGCTTTAGGTTTTAACTAATAAAATTTATTTAGGTTTTTTTAATTAATTTAGTTAGTTCTAGATTTTGTTCAATAATATTTAAATTAACTAGTTAGTAAGTTATGTTAGAATATTTTTAGTATTATATTTAGTATAGTTAGTAAAAACATTTTTTATATAAAAATAACTCAAAAATATTTTCACTTTTATTTTATTTATATTTATTTATTGTTATTATATTTTATTTATTTATTTAGATATTAAAAAACTCAAAAATACTAGGTAGATTTTAGTTTCCTCCGCAGATGTTTTTTAACTTATGTTCGACTCTTAGCGGCGATTTTTTCTCGATCATTCTTTGATACCACGATGCTTTTGTCATTTGTCTGTTGACTTCTTCCTGACGCTTTTGACCCGATCCAAGGGAAGGTGGACGCTTCGTTGACTTATTGTCACATCGCTTACCACTTGCGTATCTCGTCTTAGTCTTCTCATTCTACGACTCTCATTACTTCATAACTTTTAACTCTTTAAAATTAATTAACGAGGAACTGAACCCTGGAGTCTAGCATTTCACGAGTTCTTTAATGAACCACACCTGGGCTAGCCCCACGCGTAGTGTTTCATTTACTCATTCGTTATAAAAACGTTAAACCCTAAAACATCTAAAAAACAATATCCAACTTATTTTATAAATTTTAAATACGAAAAATAGAGCTCCGGAGTCTAGCACTCCGCACGTTCTGGAATGGATCGCTCATGGGATAGCCCCACGCGACGTGGTTCATTCGCCTTTCGTATATCAAAATATCTTAATCATAATTAATTCGCGAGAGAATAGAGCTCCGGAGTCTAGCATTCCGCACGTTTTTGAATGGATCGCTCCTGGGCTAGCCCCACACGACGTGATTCATTCGCTCTTTCGTACTTAAAAACAATCTAAAACTTACCAACCAATTCAAAATCATTTTCATAATTAATCAATGAAAGAACAGAGCTCCGGAGTCTAGCACTCCGCACCTTCTGGAATGCAATCACTCATGGGCTAGCCCCACGCGACGTGATTCATTCGCCCTCTCGTTTAAAACACTTTAACAAAGATCAAACATCTTTTTTTCAAAACGGACATTGTTTAAATCTTTCTATCTCGCAAACAAGCTAGCGCTTCAACCTCCGCCGCGAGTATAAGTTAACGCTTAGCAGATTAGAAAGCGTTTTCAAACAATCGTTCAATTAAAAAACACAAACCGTAGTCGCACGAACTACGAAGCTCTGACTTTCCCATTGCACAAGGGAATACGTAGGCACGAGGATTTTAATCCTTCGCGAGCACTCTAATAAAAAATTTAATTATTTCTCCGTTTAAAGCATCCTAATGAAAAACTTTAATCTTCTCTCCGTCTTAATAATAATAATTTAAAACTTTAATTTCCTTAAAGCAAACATATTAATAATATTTAGAAGACAAAGACTTAAGATCAAATATTTAATCGCATAGTTAGCTAAGAGGTTCCCGTTGAGTACAACGGACGTGAGGGGTGCTAATACCTTCCCCTTGCGTAACCGACTCCCGAACTTAGAATTTGGTTTCGTATACCATTTCTTATCCTTTATTAGGTTGTATCTATATCTCCATTTTCTTTAAGTAGAATAAATAGAATTAGGTGGCGGCTCTGTTGTTGTTTTTAAGATTGTATTTTTTTCGAGGTACGACACTTACCATTGAAAGAACATACGAGAACATGAAAGACTTAATCTAGGGTAGGTACCTCTTAGTTGCTTGCTCACATTTCAAATTACTTTTGACACCTCACTTTTTCAAAACATTTTCAAAACAAGGCTTTTTGTATACATCCATACGAGGATCATTACAAAGTACTTTGAAAATTTCTAATCAAACCCTACACTCTTCAAAAACAATTTAAGTGAGCTAAGTAACTAAGAGCCCATGGATAACCATGGATATAAAGGGTGCTAACACCTTCCCTTTGTATAACCTACCCCCCGAACTCAAGTCTTTTAAAATAGGTCTTTCCTGTTCTTTTATGTCCTTTCCATTTGGATAAAATAAAAGTCGGTGGCGACTCTTGCTATCCGCAACATGACTAAAAGTCAGTTCTCCCACCGTGTTACAGAACTGGCGACTCTGCTGGGGAGTTACTAAGTAAAAGAGGGGTACCCTTAGGAATTAGATCACTTAAAATGTTTGTCTTGTTTGCTTTATATTTATCTGTTGGGCTTATGTGTGAAAGATCCTAACCGGATCTAGTGTACCCTAGGTAAATGGAAATAGACCAAGGAAACTGTACGGCGTATACCGATATGGTTGATATGGTGGCCATAGTTAGTGTGACTTCTTGGTTGGTGCTTATGTTCCTTAAGTAAGTTGAGGATAATATGAGGCTGCCATATGTTGTCAATACACTAACTGACTTTTAGAACCTTAGTCATCCCATCTTGGCCTTTAGAAAGTAGTGAGATAACCGACTTTGGTGAAGACTGAAGTTGGTTGATACTCGATACTACGCTCATTGAGATCCTAAACTTGGAGGGTTTTGGTTGGCAAGTAAGTTGCCTACTGAACAACCACCCTTGGGAAAGATCAGTGATATTGAGATACCTTAGAACCTGGTTACTTTTGTAGGACAGGATGAACCATCTAAACTTCAGGGGAGGGTACTTACCTTTAAACCTCATGCAAGCCTTCAAACCTAGGGCTATTGTGTGACTTGTTTGTGTGTGCCACATGTTTTTGATTGAGCATAACATCATGACATCATGCATCATAAGCATAAAGTTTTCACTAACCATTTCAAGGACCAAAGGATTTATCTTTGTTCTTTGTTGCAGGTCATGGCTTCTGCTCTTAGGAATACTATCCGGATCAACTTTGTAGGAATACCTCCTAAGCTTAAAGAATTGGTCTCTCAAGTTTCTGAAAACTCCCAATTCATCAAGAGGCATGGTCACCTACTGGATCTAGTCACTTCAGGGTTCAATGAAGACATGATGAGTGTCCTATTTCAGTTCTTTGATCCTAAACATCATTGTTTCACATTCCCCGACTATCAGTTGGTTCCTACAATGGAAGAGTTCTCCAAGCTACTGGGTATACCTATCCTTGATCAGAGACTCTTCACAGGCTTAGAAAAAGAGCCTAAACCTGAAGTCATTGCTGCAGCCCTACATCTAAAGAAATCAGACATTGTCCTAGAAACGAGAAGTGGAGTTAAGGGTATTATTGCTAAGGTATTGATGGAGAAAGCTCAAGTGTTCCTGAAGGCTATGAGTTATGATGCTTTTGAGGAGATCCTAGCCCTATTGATCTATGGCTTAGTGTTTTTCCCTAATCCAGACCAGTTGATAGACGTACACGCCATCAACATATTTCTGACTCGCAATCCAGTGCCTACATTACTTGGAGACATCTTACATTCTCTCCACACTCGTACTACGAAGGCACGAGGAACTCTGATGTGTTGCATACCTCTATTGTCTAGGTGGTTTATTTCTCACCTTCCTCTATCAGTGATGAAGAATGAACAAGGATTAAGATGGTCCAAGAGGATCATGTCACTTTCTCATTCAGACATTCATTGGTGCTCTAGATCCATTGAGAATGTTACTATCATTGACCGTTGTGGGGAGTTCCCTAATATGCCACTCCTTGGCATAAGAGGGGGCATTACCTACAACCCTTCTTTAGCTCTACGCCATTTTGGTTATGCTCGGAGTAATGGTCCTCATGACATGCTTATTCAGGGTATTGGTTCGACTACGACAATGATCGGCAAGGTTACCGTCAAAGGTTCATACGAGCTTGGGGTAAAGTGAACAAGGTTGACAGCAAGACTCTGGAACCAAAGTACTCCATTCCTATGGAACCTTATCTCAGATGGGTACGAGCACGTGCTCAGACTCTTATGATGCCATATCTTGCTATCCTGCCAGTTACCATGGAGCCTGTTGCTGAAGGAGATACTCCTTATATCATCCTTCATCCAGACATGCCCACTGACATGGAAGAATTGCAGAGATCCTGGATCCAATTGAAGGAACAAAGGGATACTTTTGAGACTCATTTCAAAGCTAGTCAAGAAAGAATCCTGGAGCTGACAAGACAACTTCACGAGGAGCAGAATCTTAACACATACCTCAATACAAAGAGGAAACGTCCATGGGAGACTTAAAACCCCATCTTTGTATTTATTTCATTTTATTGTAAGCCCAAGAGGCAAACAAGTTTATTGCTTACTAATAAAAGTTTCACTTCTGGTTGTTTACACAAATTTAAATCCTGCAGTCCTTGAAAACATTGCATATGCATCTACATACCATATCATTGCATCACAGGTTTCTTATGAACATGCATCTTATCTTCTCGCTATTTATTTCAGCAGAAATGGATCTCGAACAAACTGTTAAGGATCTCCAGGCTCAGAATGCACAATTCCAAGAACTGATCTTGAACTTGTCCAAGGGACAAGATGAGCTGAAGGCACTTCTGACTAAGAAGAAGAAGAAGACTAGAAAATCAGGGGGCCTCATCAACTTGGGTAGAAGATTCAGAGGTCCTGTCAGGACAAAAGAAGAGGTTGAGGATTTTGAGTCTGAAAATTCTGAGAAAGAAGGAGGTAGCCTCCATGGTACCGTGGAAGATTCTGATTCTGAGGAGAACTATTATCATGATCCTGCTAGTGAGGAGAAGTACAAGATGTTGGTAGACAGAATGAACGCTATGGAGCTACAAAAATCTTCTGGGCTTGATTTTGAAGATTTGAGTTTAGTTTCTGGAGTGGTTATACCTATTGGCTTCAAGGTTCCTGTTTTTGTGGTGTATGATGGTGTTTTATGCCCTAAACTGCATTTGAGGTCCTATGTCCAGAGGATTCAACCACATACTGCTGACAAGAAACTGTGGATTCATTTCTTCCAAGAAAGTTTATCAGGAGCTCAATTGGAATGGTATTATCAACTTGAAAGTGTTAATATTCGTGATTGGAATGATCTTGTTGAGGCCTTCTATAGGCAATACCAATATAATGTTGATTTAGCACTAACTCGCATGCAGCTCCAAAGCATGTCTATGGGTACTAAGGAGAGTTTTAAAGAGTATGCCCAGAAATGGAGAGACCTGGCTGGCAAAGTTCAACCTCCTCTGACTGACAAGGAGCTGGTGGATATGTTTATGAGTATGCTGAATGGTCCTTTTTATAGTCACCTCATTGGAAGCTCGTCATCTGGTTTCACTGAGCTAATAATGACTGGAGAACGTGTGGAAAATGGGATAAGAAGTGGTAAGATACAGGTGGGTGCCTCTTCATCAAGCACTGCTAAGAAGCCCCCTAGTGGAAAGAAGGAGTCTAATATTGTGTATGGTCAACATAGTCGTAACAAGAGTCACCAATTTGTGGGAGTAGTTCACATCTCCAATCCTGCCCCTACAGCACCAGAGCAACAACAAAACAATCAACAGAAGTCTAGAAGATAGTTCACCAAGATCAACATGTCACTGGCCCAAGCCTTGCAACACATGTTGAAAGGGGAGCTAATTACTTTAAGGGATCCTCCTCAGAATCCTAATACATCCTCTCCTCGGTACAATCCTAATGCAAGATGTGCATATCATTCTAATAGTCCGGGACATGACACCAACAACTGCTGGGTGTTGAAAAACAAGATTCAAGACATGATTGAAGCTGGGGAAATTGAATTTGACCCTCCTGGGACCCCAAATGTGATCACTGCTCCCATGCCCAATCATGAGAAGACTGTTAATGCTGATGATAAGGTTTCATATGTTTCCTCTATCCATTATCAAGAAGAAGCTGGTGCAGGCTGGGTTCTTTCCAGGTTGCAAGGAAGACTGTTTTTACTGTGCCTATAAACCTAATAGTTGCTGGAAGTTGAAGGATGGTATTCAACGCCTCATGGACAATTACACTATATTGTTTGAGAAGACTCCTTCTATGGAAAGTATGTGTGAACATCTGACTCGAAACACGAAGCTTGAAGATGTAGCTATGGTTGATAAAGTCCCAGTGAGGATCACCTCCAAAGGTCCTGTCAGGATTACATCCAAAGGACCAGTGAAGATTACTGCTGAAGGCCCTGTGAAGACTGTTGCTGAAGCTATAGTGGTTCCCATGATCATTACCACTCCTGGCCCTGTTCCTTATACTTCTGATAAAGCCATACCCTGGAATTATGGTTCTGATGTTTATATCCATGGTGTCAAACAAGAGCTTTTGACTGATGCACCTGTTACTGATGTTAGTCTTGATGTGGACAACATTGCTGGATCTAGTAAGGTTACTAGAAGTGGAAAAATCTTCTCTCCTCAAGATACCTCTAAAAGTACAGTTACTTCAGCTCATACCTCTAATTCTGGGCCAAGTACTGATGCTCGGGGCAAAGGTCCTATGATAGAACCTGTACAAACTGAGGCACCAACTGCTGAAAATCTTTCTAAACAGATGGAAGAAGTACTGAAGATCATTCGCAAAAGTGATTATGATATTGTTGACC
The DNA here is from genome assembly GCA_963966055.1 of Lathyrus aphaca. Lineage (NCBI taxonomy): Eukaryota > Viridiplantae > Streptophyta > Magnoliopsida > Fabales > Fabaceae > Lathyrus > Lathyrus aphaca. Next base: position 434,558,838 of record OZ014524.1, on the reverse strand, counting down.
AGTTGGGGTATACTCCCTCCAAAATCTCCATGTTATCTTTGCTGCTGTGTTCGGAGGCCCATGCTAAAGCCTTAATCAAGTTCTTAAAGGATGCTCATGTGCCAAATGAAATTTCTGTGGATCAATTTGAGAATTGTGTTGCACATCTGACTAGTGATAACGGCCTGGGCTTTTCTGATGCTGATCTGACTCCTGCAAATAGAAACCATAACAGAGCTCTGCATATCTCCATTGAATGTAGAGGCACTACTTTGTCTCATGTGCTGGTGGACAATGGTTCTTCATTAAATGTGCTCCCTAAAGAGGTTCTGGACAAGCTCAGTCCTGAAGATGTTGTGTTAAGGCCAAGTAATGTGGTGGTAAGGGCCTTTGATGGTTCAAGAAGAGTGGTACATGGAGAAGTTGACCTCCCGATCAAAGTAGGCTCTCAAGTATTCAACTCTACTTTCTATGTGATGGATATTTGTCCTGTGTATTCTTGTTTGCTTGGGCGCCCCTGGATCCATGGGGCAGGTGCTGTGACTTCCACTTTACATCAGAAGTTGAAATATCCGGTGAAAAACAAAATTGTCACTGTCTATGGTGAAGAAGAGTACATGGTTAGCCATGTGAATACTTTCAAATATGTAGAAATGGAGGGTGAAATGGTTGAAACTCCGTGTCAAACATTTGAAGTTGTTCCTTGCTCTGCTCTTGTTCCTCAGTTTGTCCCTGCTTCTAAATAAGCTCATATGGTTACTAGAATACCTCCTGCAATGGCCTCCCTCAAAGATGCTAAGGCTGTGGTTGAAAAAGGTGGTTGTGCTATTTGGGGTCAGCTTCCCAACATCCCTTACAAGTCTGACAAGTTTGGTTTGGGTTTTACTGTAGAATCTCAGAGGGCTGTTCGTCGTACTCGTGTTGTTCGTATCACTAATCAAGGGGTCATAAGAGATCAAATCAATGGTGTAGGTGACTATGATGAAGACTACAACCTGGATGACTGGATCTTCCCCACCATAGGTGATGGGCTCAACAATTGGAAGGCTGAAGACGTTATTCCTATCTCCTTTAGTCAGGAGTAAATACTATTACTGTGTTTTTCTTTAAGTTTGTTATTTCGAATAATAAAACCTTTTAAGCCTTGTGTCTTACCCGGGGCACAATGGTATGCTTGTTTCGGGATGTCATTTCATTTGCATACTTCATTCAATAAAATCAATGGACGTTTCGTTTTCGTAAATATTGTGCTCCTTGTCTTTATTTTATTATTATTTCTGTTTTATCAGCTATGTGTTCTTACACACACCCACATCACTAAAATGCAGATCCTCATCCACTTTGGATCCTGTTGATAACAGTTCTACTATTTCCAATTATAATTTCGAGAATCCGATCTATCAAGTTGAAGATGGAAAGGAGGAAGATTGTAAAGTACCTGTAGAGCTTGCTAGGTTGTTACAACAAGAAGATAAAGTTGTATAGCCACATGAAGAGCCAATCGAAGTTGTGAATTTGGGAACTGAGGAAAACAGGAAAGATGTCAAGATAGGGGCTGAATTAGACGATGGTGTTAAGAACAGATTAATCCAGATGTTAGGTGACTATGTGGAGATCTTTGCTTAGTCATATGAAGATATGCCAGGGTTGGACACTGACATTGTGGTTCACCGTCTGCCGGTAAAAGAAGACTGTCGTCCGAAGAAGCAAGAGGTTCGTCGCATGCGTCCTGAAATGTCAGAAAAGATTAAAGCAGAGGTGATGAAACAATTTGATGCAGGGTTCTTAGCTGTGACTTTTTATCCTTAATGGGTTGCAAACGTGGTACCAGTACCTAAGAAGGATGTGTAAACACCCCAAATTTTCCCTCACCCATTCACACCATGGCTTGTGATCATTTCATATGCATAAACTCAATCATAGCATTTCATATCCCATCTTTGATCCACTGCATAGATTCTAAGTCATCTGCATCTAGGGTTTGTGATCTGAGCAATCCAAGAGCTCCTTGAGCCACTCCAAAGGCCATCAATCACTTCAAAGAGGTCCATGTGTTCAAACATCATATTATATCCTCTCAAAGTCAAGAATGTCAAAAAATCACAAGAATTGAGATTGGTGTGGAAGCAGAGCCAGGCTTGACTGCACAGATGACCTAAAATTAGGGTTTTGGTTTCAGAGGCCATAACTCCAAATTTTTTGGTCATTTTTGTTTCTATTGGTCTCTATATGGTATAGGGAGTATGCATATCAATTTTCATGAAGAAATTCCATAGGGAAGTCATCTGATCAAGAGTTGACTTTTCAAGCAAGTCAGTGCAAAATCAGGGCATCTGAGGCCCCCAATGACCCAACCAAAGGGTGTTCTTCATCATTTTGGTTGTGTATGATCTTTATTTGATCATAGAAGAGGTTGGAAGTTCACAAAGTTGAAGAATTTCAATTTTTTGCAAAGTTGACTTTTTGGGCAAGTTTGACTTTTAATGAAAATGTCATTTTATGCAACTTTTTCAACCCTTACTTTTTGATTCAAGAAAGCTTCAAATGGAAAAACTTTGGTCATGAAAGTTGTAGAATAGATCTTTCCCTTTTCAAAAAGTACAAGAACATGACCTAATTCACTTTTGATCAAAAGTTATGGCTTGCCAAAGTTGGCAAAAATCACTAAATTTCAAGTCATGCACCAAAGAGGCAAAGTTGCAAATTCACTTCTCAAGGCCAATTAAGTCATCAAATGGGCTTCTAATCCACACAACATGATCACACAACATTCAAAAGTCAGATTGCACCCAAGGGATCACAAGTTTTATGGCCCATGGATCAAGTTTCTTCCATAAGAACCAAAGTGAACCAAGTTGCAAAAGTCATCATATCTCCTCACCCACTTGCTGCCTAGTTTGCTGAACCATCCTAGCCCTTTTCCCTCACCATGCTGCGCAGCACACCCTTGTTGTACTAGGCTAGCAAGTTGCCCATGCCCTTCTTACACAAAGTTGACATTTTTGCAAAAGCAACCATACCTATCACAAAAGGACATGTCATGTCATCTGACCAATGGCATTTGTTTATACAAATCAATTGCAAGCCAAACATAACAAGAGGCCAGCCTGAAACCAGCCACAACACAACATTCACATTTTCACCCTCACTTGCAAAAGCTTTCGAAAATCATCACACAGGCCAAAAACTCATAAACAAACTTCATAAACCTTCTCAACACCTCTCCCTGATCACAAAGCACCCTTCAAAGCAACCTGAAACTAAAAGAATCACAAGCACGATTCTCACCTGACCTTGAACAGAACTTGTTCAAACTTCCAAACCAGCCAACACAAACTCTTTCTAAGCATCAAGGCTTCATCAGGGAGGTCACAGAAGTGGTTTTGCACAAGAGAGGAGGTCAGAAAGTGCCAGACTGAAAAGCTTCAAACTCAGGTAGCTTCATGAACTTTTTTTCCAGAAATGGATTTTTAAGTTCCTAAGTTGTTCTTCATGATTCACTGATCACTCTGATGTTCTTGGTTTCGAAAATGGTGAAGAAATGAGAGTTTAATCTGGTTCTGAAACTTTTGCCCTAAAAAATGTTTTGTTTCGATTCAGTTGATTGAGGAAGAATAAATGAGTTTTGTGTTAGGGTTTTGATTCAGGGGGATGTGGGAATGATTTCTGTTCTTTTAGATTTCATTTTAGTGAGGTTTTGAGGATTTTAGGGATTTTCAGGTGGGGTTCCCACCGGAGAAGATGACCGGAGGTCTTCTCCGGCCACCTGAAAATAATTAGGGTTTAATCCTATCATTAATTGTGATTTGAATGCTGAGCGTTGGATGCGTTGACTAGGGAAGACTGGCGCGTGTTTGGAGGGCTGAGATTTGTCATTAGAAACCTTAACCTTTAATTAACTTAATTAATTCATTTTAATTAATTTAAATCAGAAATTAGGAAGTTTGAATGTGGGCCTTTGGATTGCGCGCGCAGTCAACAGCCCTCTCCCCAGTTTCAATCTGATCCGTCCATTGTAATTACTTTTCATTTTCTTTAATTTTTATTTCATTTATTTTGTATTTCTTTCTCCATTTTATTTAAAATAGCAAAATCAATTTAAAAATTCTGAAAATTTTTGTACAAACTTTTATTTAATTTCAGAAGCCAAAAATATTTTTATTTTTATTTTTAGCATACAAAAAATATTTTTAAATATTTAAAAGTTTATTTTTAATTAATTAATGAGAATTAATTAATTAAAAATACTTTTAGGTATTTAAAAATCACCAAAAAATTCATGAAACATTTAAAAACATTTAGAAACATTGTCCAACCCTCAAACCAAATTTCTTTTTTGGTCTTGATACATTTTGAGAATTTTTCATGGAATTAAAATCATTTTAAGGCATTATTTTGATCCAATGTTCCAAAAATCATTTCTGTCTAATCATTGAGAGTTGGACTTTTATTCTTTTTGCATTGCATTGTGTTTAGCATGAAGTTTGTGAGATTAAATGGGTAGGATTTGATCTTTCATTTTCCATTTGTTTGACATTTTTCTTGTTAAGGAACCCTAAAACCCTAGAAAACTTAGGAAAATCATAACTTGAATTAGGTTAAGAGTTGGAACTTCTCCTTTGGGCAGTGGGTTAGTATAGGACTAGGGATCCTTTGAGTGCATTTTCAATTTTTTATCTTGATGTTTGCTTCTGATTTTGGTTTTTGTTTGATGCTTTGATCATAAACCCTAATTTGGGCTTCCATATGCATCCATCTTGCATTTGCATTCATACCTTGGCTTGCCATAGCATTTTGTGCATCCATTTGATTCATTTGACATCTTGAGACATATTGTAAACATGTTTGATCATTGCATCTTGCATTTGCCATGTTGTGTGCCATATGCATTTCATAACTTGTCATGTATGATCATGGTTCCAAATTTGCTTCATCTGCATCCATAAGCTTGTATGATCATCCCCATGCCTTGTTTCATGTTTGTATCATCTCATAGCATCATTATCATCTCATATGTGCTTCTGGTTTTGATTTACATCATGCCATTTCATTTCATTTTGCATTGCATTGCATTCCTTTGCTAACTTTTCAGGTGGTAAGCAACTTTGAGAAGTGAATTTGCCTTCACTTCTCACAACTTCTTTTCATCTCTTTTATGCATCCATGCTGCATTTTGTGATGTGTTTGAGATTGAGCTTGCTCATTCTTTTTCTTCTTACTTTCTTTCCTCAAGTGACTTGTCTTCTTGAATGAAGCAAGTTGCTTTGCTTCTCCTGATCCTTTCATCTGCTTCCTGGTGGTTCCATTGAAGACTTCTTTCTTAAACCTCACAAACCTTAGGAACAACCAAGCATGACAATGATTAGGGTTTTGATTAGTCCCCCCACTTAGTTTTACCTTTGTGTCTCGTTGAGTCTTCTCTTCTCATCTCATAATCAGGGACTAAACCCTAAAGGCTTTAAGGCTTTGTGATTAAGCTTATGCCTGCATCCTTCTATTAGGATGGAGTGTATAACTTTAATCCTAAGTGTTAAACCCTTAATGTGTTTAAATCTTTTAATCAATCCACTTAATAATCATCAAGACATCAAGCTTGTAACTTGGGCCTTGCATTAGGGTTCTAATTCTTCCTTAATTGGTTAAGAAGGACTAACCCTAGTGTTAATGGACAAGCCCCCCTCAAGTTGTCTTATAAATCATAAAATTCACCTCATCATCTCACCATTAAACAAAATCCACTTAATCAAAGGTTTGTTTTGTCATGAGTTTAATCCCTAATCATGGATTAAGTTGAGGAGCTTTCCTCAGCTTAAACTCTCTCATCTATTATCCTTCTATTAGGATGGTGTAATGAGTCTGTTTAATCCCTGATTATGGCTTAATCTCATTACTCAACACTAAACAAAAACACCAAAAACATCTAAATAATCACAAGTAGGTTAATGACCTTAATCCTATATCAAAGGTAATTAAGTGTGAGAAGCTGACTTCACACTTAAGGTATTCTCATTACCCCTAATCAGAGGGAAGATGTGATGAGTTTACTAACCCATTGGTTTAGGCTTAAGCTCATTAACTTATGACAAACTTTCAAAAGCAATAAAAGAATGAAAACTCAAAAACAAACAATAATCGTCTCCTCCGGGATTCTTTTCTCACCTCATTCACTCACAAACGAGAACTTGCTCCTTCCGTCTAATGCAAGACAGTTTGCACCTGAGCCAGACAGGTCATACACTTGAGCATAGGCAAGCAAGCAGTTCACAAGTCAATTTATCTTTCAGTCTCTTTGGGTCGAACTACGGTGTTCTGACTTCCTCATTGCACGAGAGGATACGTAGGCATAACTTAACAGTTATCGAACAAAAGTCTCTGTATATTCCCCCTCTTTCAGTATCATTCTTTAGCCTCATGATCTTGAGCATCTTATTCCTTTTCTTACACTGACACTGTATATTTACACACTTCACATTTCTTTTACACTGACACTTGTACATCCTTTCCAGCTCTTTTATACACAAACTGCACTGACACTACCCCTTTAAGACTCAAATCTTTTAAGCGTGGATCCCGTCGAGTACGACGGACAATCTGGGTGCTAATACCTTCCCAGGTTGTAACCAACCCCCTTTCTCAGTCTCTCTGGTTCGCAACCGTCTTATCCATACCTTTCTAGGTCTATGCAGCATTACCTTTCCTCCGGGATAAAAATGCCTAGCTGGCGACTTTATTCATTCCCCGTGAGTTCACTCCTGTGTGTTCTCACACCCTCTTTCGCCGACCGTTCGCGTCTGTACCTTTATCTGGGCCATTTCCCATTTATCGGGAGCGACAGCTTGGCGACTCTGCTGGGGACCCTTATACTGTAACCAGGGCTTCTGGTTCTGTTTGTGGGTTCCTCCTAGCGCTTGTTTGATTTGTGTTTACTGGGGTGTTATGTGCTATTTGTGCTTGTATTTGTACTTATTTTTGCTTTATGTACAGTTGTTTTATTGCTTTCTTTATAGCTTTACATATCTCATACTGTCATACTTTGCTGGCTGGATCTGCTTTGTTGCTTTGGTGGGTGGGTGTTTTACTGAGAGTTAAGGTCCTATACCTGGGACCTGAGTGACACCTAGGCTAGAGTGGTTCATGTTCTTTCCCATTCCATTTCGGTCTGGTGCGGGAATATGAAACACAGTTCAGATATGAGTTTCTTCTTGAGAACTCTGTGCTACAGATTTCCTGTAGTGCTAGGGCTATCTGGGAAGCCTGCTAAGTCTGGATGACCTTTAGTATTGACCTTCAGAAACTGAGGTGAATTAGAGGAGGATCTTTTATGGTTATTGTAAACACTGTACCTCCGGGTTAGAAGTGTTTACACTTCTCATAACTGATCCAAGTCCGAGGATCCTTGTTTTAGAACATCACCTGTGAGGGGGGTTGGGTTGTTTACAGGTTTGCAGGTACCTTTGACCTCAACATACCTTGTTACTTTGTATTGATTAAGAATACTCCATTTTGGAACAATTCTTGTGATTTTAACCCTGGACATGTGACTCTTTATTTGAGCCCCCCACCTTGGTTACTGGACTTATGAACCTCCATCTGGATTTCTTGAACATACATGGACCTATATCAAGGCATTTAATCAGATCCAGCTCAGTCACAAACCCTTGCATATCATTTGCATACATCCTCATTGCATCATTTTAACATGCGTTTATTTGTTTTTCAGGGTATCCATCATACATTTTGGCTTGGTTTTGACCCCTTCTTCAGCATAGACCTACCTTCATCAGTGCTTACTTCAGCTGTCAGCTACCTGCTGCAGTCACCTGCATCACCAGTCTCAGCCTGTCAGTGGCCCATCTTCAGTGTTATTCTCAGCACCTGTCTCAGTTCTCCTTCAGCAGCATGGCACCTAAGAAGAGTAACATCTCTTATCATTTCTTTGAGCCTGAGTTGGCTAGCATCAGGAAGATTCAGACCCTGATTACTCCAGACCATATCCCACTTTTCAGAGAACATTATGGAAGGATCCTTGATGTGGTTATGGATTTGGACCCTTCACAGAGGAGCTTGATTCATACTTGCCTGCAGTTCTATGATCCCCCTCTGAGGTGCTTCACCTTTCAGAATTTTCAGTTGGGACCCTTGTTGGAAGAGTATTCATCATTGGTTGGTGTACCTATCAGGGGTGGAATCCCCTTCAACCCTGAGATGGCTTTCCCTAGTAATGAGGAGGTAGCAAAGGCATTATATCTGGAACCAGTTCTGATTGGGCAGAATTTGACAGCTAAAGCTGGAGTCTCTGGTTTTCATCTGGATTTCTTGACTTCTCAGGCTATTCTGAAGGCCTCCTTGGGGGAGTGGAAGGCAGTCTGTGCTCTGTTGGCCCTTAGCATATATGGGGTCATACTTTTTGCAGATGAGCCTAGGTTTGTTAGCAAGAATGCAATCCATCTTTTCATCCTGAGAAACCCAGTACCCACCTTACTGGGAGATCTTTACTACTCTGTTCCTCAAAGGAATGAAAAGCAAAAGGGAAGATTAGTAAGATGCTGTGCTCCTTTGTTCCATACTTGGCTGCTCAAGCATTTGCCAAAGACTGATGCATTCTTGAACCCTCACCAGCAAAGAAACTGGGCTAGGAGGCTTGTTGCTCTGACCTCAGATGATATCAGGTGGTGTACTCAGAGTACTAAGGGCAGAGACATCATTACCAGTTGTGGGCAATTTCCCAATGTACCTCTGATTGGAGTGAAGGGTTGCATCAACTACAACCCTCTGCTATTCAAAAGACAACTGGGCTATGCATTAGTCCATCCTCCTAGAGCATAGGACCTAGCTGAGACCCTTTATTGTGAGAACAAGCCTAATCTGGCTATTGTCAGGCAGGCATCCTGGGCCTGGGACAATGTGCAGACTAAGGGGGTAACCATTCTTGGGAGATGCAATAATGTGGCCTCAGCCCAGTACTACGAGTGGTCTCATGCCAGGGCTCAAATTACTGGAATGCCCTTCACCCTTGAAGATGTGCCTGGACCTTCCACAGCACCACCTCCAGCAACTGTCAGCTTAGAGGAGTTTAAGAAATTAAAGGAGATAAATGAGAAGCTGACTCAGGCTCTACAGAAGACCCTCAGGGAGAGGAGTGATGGTCGCTTGGACATTGAGAGGTTAGAGAAGCTAAAGGTGGAGCATCTAGCCAGAATTGAGAAGTCTGAGGATTACATTAAGAAGTCTAGGGCTGGAGAACAGATCTTGAAGAATGCCTGCAAGGAAGCTCAGTTCCAGAAGGCCAGGACTGATTTGTATCTGAAGGAGAGTCAGAAAAGGTGGGTCAGGATCACCGAAGCCCGCATTCAGGAGGACAAAAAGACTTAGGATAAGATTGAACAACTGGAAGCTAGTGCAAAAGAGCAACAGGAAGCCCTGGCAGCAGCCCAGAGAGAGATCTCGGAATTAAAGATTAAAGCTGGTGTGAAGAGGTCTAAGGACCAGAGTCAGCACAAGAGGCTAACTGCAGCTGTTACTACAAGGAATCTCCTTATCAGGAATCTTACAGAGCGTCCAGCTGATCCTGTGACTGAAGCACTTCTCAAGGAAGTTCAGGAGGATGAATTTGGTCTTGGTGTCTGACTTTTGCTTGTTGTTACTTTCATTTCATGTACTCTTCTTTATGTTGTATTTTTGACCCCTCAGAGGGCATGCATTGTAAGAAACAAACTATGTATCATTTACTTTTTGTAATATATGTGTTGGTTTGTTTTATCTGAACTCTTCAGGCAACATCACAAGCATCTTTCTCAAGGGTCTGGAAAGGTCAAAACCAAGTGCCAAGCCGGATACCTTGGAAACAAATAAGCACACTGCATTGCATACTAACCTTTTGTTTTGTTTTGTAGGTTTTTGTTTTATTGTTACTAACTCTGTTGTGATCTCAGGAACTATTGCTCGACGTCGAGGGTTTCCACTCAACCGTCCACACAGATATCCCACCCGCAATAATCTTCCGGGCATACAAATGGACCAAGTACAGCAGGACCTTACAGAGGTCAGGAATCAAATGGCCAACGAGAGGTTGGAAATGAGGAATCAGATGACACAGTTTATGGAGGTGATGAATAATATGGCTCAAAGCCAAGAGAGGTTAAGAGCACTGGTAGAAGGGAGGAATCAGGAAGACCCTCATCCAGGGACTGCTGGGACAAGCAATAATGAGAGAGTTCAACCTCATGTTAATCCCCCAGTCTATGGACCCCACCTGCATCCAGAGATCAACATCCCTGTTAATGTGCAAGGGACTACCACTGCAGGTAGAGTGCTGCAAGAAGACCCCCAGGAAGATCAGTTCACAGTGATGGGAGCTGGGGAGGAAGCCTATAACAGAAGGCTAGATGAGATTGCTGAGAAACTGAGGTCCCTAAAGTCCCAGAATTCTTTGGGCTTTGATGTTATGGACATGGGCTTAGTGGACGGGGTTAGGATTCCCCACAAATTTAAACCACCGTGCTTTGAGAAGTACAACGGAACTTCCTGTCCCCGGACCCATTTACAATCCTTTCTGGGGAGGCTGAAGGCATATACCATGGACGAAAAGCTATGGATGTTTTATTTTGAGGATAGCTTAACAGGAGCTTCAAGGGAATGGTACTCTCATCTGACCAGAGCAACCATTAGATGCTGGAAGGACCTGGCTGAGGCCTTTATCAGACAGTATCAGTACAACTTGGATATGGCTCCCAATAGGACCCTCCTGATGGGAATGTCACAATCATCCAGGGAAAGCTTCCGGGAGTACGCTCAAAGGTGGAGACAGCTTGCTGCTGCTGTCCAGCCACCCATGTCAGAGAGGGAGATGGCTGATATGTTTATGAACACCCTCCAAGGAACATACATTGACAGGCTGGCTGCCTTCTCTTCCACTAGCTTTGCTGATGTAGTCATAGCCGGGGAAAGAATCGAGAGCCTGTTAAAAATGGGAAAGATTTCTGACAACGGTGCGAGCTCATCCAGCAACATAAGAAAGCCTTTTGTAGGCCCAAGAAGAACTGGTGAAACCAATGTTGTCCATACCAACAGGGACAGACCCCAATATGTTCATAGGTCTGTGGCAGCAGTCACCATTCCCGCTCCAATTCATCCTCAACCAGCTTACCAACCACAGCAACAAAATTATCAACAACAAACTCAGTATCCTCCTCAGAGAAATTATAACAACAGCAACACCAACAACAACAATCAGCAAAGACCATTTCAACAGAGACCCTCTCAGGCCAATAGGGTGATCGATCCGATCCCTATGCCTTATGCCACATTACTGCCACAACTCTTGAAACTCAACCTGGTTGAGCTAAGGACGTTGGCACCTCCGGATCCTACCAGTCTGCCCAGAAATTATGACGCCAGCGCCAAATGTGCTTTTCACTCAAATGCACCTGGCCATAGTACGGAGAAGTGCAGAGCCTTGCACATGAAGGTACAAGACTTGGTAGACTCCAAAGCTCTGAACTTTGCACCACCGCCAAATGTTAACAAGAACCCTATGCCACACCATGGTGGTCCCAGAATCAATGCTATTGAAGAAGACAAGCCGTCTTACTTGATAACCAGTGTGGGTCAGATTCGGACACCCTTGGTGGAGATTAAAGCTCAACTCCTTGAATGTCAAATGTTCCCGGGATGCGAGCTAGGGTGTGCTTATTGCAACATTTCAGTGAATGGCTGTGATAACTTGAGGGATGGCATAGATGGTCTCATCCAGAGTGGCCTGCTGCAAATCACAACATCAATACCTACCAATCCAGCAATCTCCTTAACCACAGTTCCAGAATCTGCTACAACTGCAACAACCATTGTTCCAAACAACTCTTCAATCTCATCAACAAATGCCTCATCTGTTACTTCAACGGACCAAATATCAGCAAACATCCCTTCTACAACTTCAGCACCCCTTCATTCAGAGTCTCCTACAACAACAACACCTATCCTTCCAACAATGTCTCCTACAATATCAGCAACAAACAATGCAAGTGTCTCAACAGTTACAATTTATTATGATCCTGCAAATGATTCTGCCTACAACTCGCAGAATGCCACTCCTACCAGAGCACCAGTCACAATATACTATGATCCGCAGACTATCATGGTCCCTTCTGCAGCTGCCGTCAGTCCATTCACTATCACAGTGCCTGGGCCAGTACCTTATGAAAGCAGTAATGCCATCCCTTGGCATTACGGCTCCGATCTATACTGCGAAGGACAGAAAATCACTCTTGAATCATCGACTTCTTCACCACAAATAGACAATGTGGGGGGAGGCGGAGGCTTCACTCGAAGCGGACGTCTCTTTGCCCCGCAAATTCAAAGACCCAATGCTGAAGCAGAAGCTGCTGCCAAAGCAAAAGGGAAGACCATGGTGCAAGAAGAGCAGGTTGTTAAAGAAGCTTTGAAAACACCTTTTGATCAAGAAGTTGATGAGTTCATGAGAATCATCAAGAAAAGTGATTACAAGATAGTGGACCAGCTTCACCAGACGCCTTCCAAGATCTCCATTCTATCATTGCTTATGTGCTCCGAGGCTCATCGGAACGCACTACTCAAAGTCTTGCACGCAACTTATGTGCCAGAAGAGATCACCGTCAATCAGTTGGAAGCTGTGGTTAGAAATGTTAATGCTAGTAATGGACTAGGATTCACCAACACTGATTTGACTACAGAAGGCCGCAATCATAACAAGGCTTTGCACATTACCATGGAGTGTAAGGGTGCAGTTCTTTCACATGTACTGGTAGACACAGGGTCATCCCTCAATGTCTTGCCTAAAAAAGCCCTTGTGAAGCTGGAATATGAAGGATTGGCATTACGACCCAGTAACTTGGTAGTGAGAGCTTTTGACGGCTCTAAGAGATCAGTTCTGGGAGAAATTGAGTTGCCTGTAACGATTGGCCCACAAACTTTCAAAACGACCTTCTACGTGATGGACATTCAGCCTGCCTACAGCTGTTTGTTGGGTAGACCATGGATTCATGCCGCTGGCGCAGTTACATCTACCCTTCACCAGAAGTTAAAATTCGAGTGGGAGGGCCAAGTTGTTACTATCTGTGGAGAGGAGGATATCTTTGTTAGCCATCTGGCTACATACAAATATATTGAGATGGATGGGGAGATCCACGAGACGATGAGTCAAGGGTTTGAGGCCCTGAATGTTAATGAAACCTCTGCTGTACTTGGGACTTCCATGACATCCTACCAGCAGGCCCGGAAGGTGGTGGAAGAAGGAAACGCTCAAGGCTGGGGCAAATTGTTGCCTGTGGAGAAGAAAGAAGATAGATTTGGGTTGGGTTACAAACCAACTCAACAAGATCAAGCAGAGGCCGCTAAAAAGCCCAACTTTGTTAGTGGGGGGATGCTCACCCCCGATGCTGTCAACAACTTGGAAGATGAGTCGGAAGATGAACGCAACCTGGAAAGCTGGATTCGTCCAAAGATCCCGGGGAGCAGTATCTCAAACTGGTCTTCCCAGGAAATTATAAGAGTTACTCCTGCAGAGTAATTATTATTTCCTGTATATTTTAAGCATGCATCAAGTCTTGCATCTTGCCCAAGATGACAAGACTCATTTTGTAATCGGGCCATCTGTAATTTTTGTGCAACAAGATTAATCAATGAAATATCAGACATCTTTTGCAAACGAGTCTTTTTCTTTTCCGCTCACTGTTTTTCCATTTTTCTTTTTGTACAAAAAATAAATGGCAATGTTTTCAAAATGACAACTTTATTTCACTTTTCTAAACAAGATTAAAATCAATCACTAAAATGAACAAACTGAACCCTTGCAGAGAGTGCCTTCCAGACCGCACCGACAACAGCACGGCTATGACTTCGTATGACTTTGACAATCCGATCAATCAAGCTGATGAAGGGGTTGAAGAAGATTACGAGCTTCCTGAAGAGCTAGCCAGGCTGTTAAGACAAGAGGAGAAGGTTATTACTCCTCATCAGGAGGAGGTAGAGACGATTAATCTTGGTACAGATGAAGACGTGAAAGAAGTTAAAATCAGGGCCTGCTTACAAGACTCAGTGAAGAAACAACTGATTGACCTGCTTCAGGAGTATGTGGATGTGTTTGCTTGGTCTTACCAAGACATGCCAGGGTTGGACACCGACATTGTTATGCACAAGCTGCCTTTAAGAGAAGAATGCCCGCCGGTTAAACAGAAACTGCACCGTACTCGTCCAGATATGGCAATGAAGATCAAGGAAGAGGTGCAAAAGCAGTGGGACGCCGGGTTCCTTGCTGTAACTAGCTATCCACCGTGGGTTGCTAATATTGTGCCTGTGCCTAAGAAAGACGGCAAAGTAAGGATGTGTGTTGACTACCGAGATCTGAACAGAGCCAGCCCGAAAGATGATTTCCCATTACCTCACATTGATGTATTGGTGGATAATACGGCTCAGTTCTCGGTATTCTCCTTCATGGACGGATTTTCAGGATACAATCAGATCAAAATGTCACCTGAAGACATGGAGAAGACAACTTTCATCACACCTTGGGGCACGTTCTGTTACAAGGTGATGCCATTCGGACTGAAGAATGCGGGTGCAACATATCAACGGGCTATGGTAACATTATTCCACGATATGATCCATAAAGAAATCGAATGTTATGTGGATGACATGATTGCCAAGTCCCTCACAGAAGAAGACCACCTGGTAAATCTGCTAAAACTATTCAAGCGTTTGAGGAAGTACCAACTGAAGTTGAACCCCAACAAGTGCACATTCGGGGTGCGATCTGGTAAGCTGCTGGGTTTTATTGTAAGCGAGAAAGGGATTGAGGTTGACCCTGATAAAGTTAAAGCCATTCAAGAAATGCCTGCACCGAAGTCAGAAAAAGAAGTTCGAGGGTTTCTAGGTAGATTGAACTACATCTCAAGGTTCATATCTCACCTTACAGCAACTTGTGAACCTTTGTTCAAACTGTTAAGAAAAGAACAAACAGTCAGGTGGAATGAAGATTTCCAGAGGGCTTTTGACAAGATCAAAGAATACCTACAAGAACCTCCAATCCTTATGCCTCCAGTAGAAGGAAGACCTCTGATAATGTACTTAACAGTATTAGAAGAGTCAATGGGGTGTGTGTTGGGCCAGCATGACGAGTCTGGTCGAAAAGAGTATGCAATATACTACCTGAGCAAAAAGTTTACCGACTGTGAACAACGTTATTCACTGCTCGAGAAAACTTGCTGTGCTTTAGCGTGAGCTGCTCGCCGACTAAGACAGTATATGCTGACCCACACTACTTTATTGATATCAAAAATGGACCCAGTTAAGTACATTTTTGAGAAGCCAGCTCTTACCGGACGGGTTGCAAGATGGCAAATGATTCTCACGGAATATGACATCCAGTACACCTCTCAGAAAGCCATCAAGGGCAGTGTATTGTCCGAATATCTCGCTGAGCAACCTATTGATGACTACCAGCCTATGAGATTTGACTTCCCCGACGAAGACATCATGTTCATAAAAGCGAAAGATCATGAAGAGCCTATTCACACTGAAGGGCCCGACCCGGAAGAAGAATGGACTATGATGTTTGATGGGGCTGTTAATATGAACGGTCGTGGTGTTGGTGCAGTACTCATTACACCTAAGGGAGTTCACATGCCTTTCTCGGCAAAGCTCACTTTCAACTGCACTAACAACGAAGCTGAATACGAAGCTTGCATTATGGGTCTTGAGGAGGCCATTGACCTCAGGATAAAGACGTTGACTGTATTCGGAGATTCAGCTCTGGTAGTTAATCAAACCAATGGCAAATGGTACACACACCAGGATCATCTGACACCTTACAGGGATTATACAAGGAGGTTATTGACTTTCTTTACAACGGTCAAGCTTGAGTATATCCCTCGGGACGAGAATCAGTTTGCAGATGCTCTGGCTACCATTTCATCAATGATCAAGGTCCAAGCTGCCAACTTTGTGCCTCGGATTTCAGTGTTCAGACTTGACAGACCAACATATGTATTTTCAGCAGATGGTGTTAAGGATGATAAGCCGTGGTTCCACGACATTAAGTGCTTCTTGGAGGATCAAACATACCCCTCTGGGGCATCTTCCAATGATAAGAAGACTTTGAGAAGGCTTGCTGGTAGTTTCTTTCTGAACACTGATAGTTCCCTGTACAAGAGAAACTTTGATATGGTACTCCTCAGATGTGTTGATAGAACAGAAGCAGACTTGTTGATGCACGAAGTGCACGAAGGATCCTTTGGTACCCATGCAGGAGGGCATGCCATGGCTAAGAAATTGCTAAGATCAGGTTATTACTGGATCACAATGGATGCCGACTGTTGCGCCTATGCCAGAAAATGCCATAAATGCCAGATTTATGCGGATAAGGTGCATGTGCCTCCCAACCCTCTGAATATAATGTCTTCACCTTGGCCCTTTGCCATGTGGGGCATTGATATGATCGGCAAAATTGAGCCAACTGCCTCAAACGGCCACAGATTCATCTTGGTCGCCATTGACTATTTCACCAAGTGGGTTGAAGCAGCCTCATATGCAAATGTTACAAGGCAAGTGGTAGCCCGATTCCTGAAGAGAGATATCATCTGTCGGTATGGAGTGCCCGAGCGAATCATTACTAATAATGGTTCCAACTTAAACAACAAAATGATGGCTGAGCTATGCCGGGACTTCAAGATCCAACACCACAATTCTTCTCCTTACAGGACAAAGATGAATGGCGCTGTTGAGGCAACTAATAAGAATATCTAGAAGATTGTGCAGAAGATGGTAGTCACCTACAAAGACTGGCATGAAATGCTACCATTTTCCTTGCATGGGTACCGCACATCAATCAGAACATCCACTGGGGCAACACCTTATCAACTTGTGTATGGTATGGAAGCAGTCCTACCAGTTGAAGTTGAACTACCCTCCTTACGGGTGTTGATGGATGTTAAGCTGAACGAAGCAGAATGGGTCCGGTCCCGATACGAACAACTGAGTCTGATTGAAGAGAAAAGATTGGCTGCAATCTGTCATGGGCAGTTGTATCAGAAAAGAATGAAGAAAGCCTTCGATCAGAAAGTCAGGCACCGAGAGTACCAAGTAGGAGATCTTGTGCTGAAAAGAATCCTCCCTCCTCATACAGACCACAGGGGCAAATGGACTCCGAACTATGAAGGACCATTCGTGGTAAAGAAAGTTTTCTCTGGTGGAGCACTGATGCTCAGCACCATGGATGGTGAAGATTTCCCGTCCCCTGTGAATTCAGATGCAGTTAAAAAATACTTCGCATAAAAATGACCCGCTGGACATAAAAACAGAATGTAAGTCCAGGCAAAATAGGGCATCCCGGCGAGTCAAAAACAGAATAAAAGACTCGGGCAAAAATAAGGGAAAATAAATAAAAAAATGTACACCCGCTGAGTTGAAAAGCCGCCTTGGACAACTCAGGCAAAAAATGGGTATCCCGATGGATTGAAAACCCGAAAGGGCGATCCATGCAAAATAAGGGAATAAGCGAACAATTGCATTCTGAATTCGTCTGTATCACCTGCAACTTGGTAAACCTCGAGAGGATCAAGCTTCTGTCAGAATCAGCCTTCTTCAAAAAGCAAGACGAGAAGAATGTCAAAAGTCATACGAGTCATAGCAAAAGAGGAAGCTCCTTAAAGCGCCGTCAACATTGCCAGCATTTTGTTTCTCAATTTGTAACAATCTCCTCATTTCAGGAGATATGTTTCTTTGACTGTATCTTGCCAATTCAGGGCACTTGAATCAATAAAATCAGATTTTTCAGTCATGTTTCGTTTCGTACATTTTTTATTTGCACAGAATGTCTGATGTCTTAAGAAAACTGGTTGCATGAATACAGATGTTTATCCTTAAAAATAAAGAAAATAAAACACATGCTTGCAGGGAATATACTTACTCTCAGAAGTGTCTAACTCCTATGACGGAATCCGGCAAAGGATACCTCGGGATCACTTGTGCGTTTCTCTGTCTTTGCAGGATTGCAGGTTTTCAAAAGAGCAGCATAGGGCATGTAAGCTTCATCCCAGCAAGCTGGCAAATCAACACTCACTCAATCTTAGCACCTAAGTACTTGCTCCCCAGCTGAGTTGTCACTTGTTGCTTATCCCAACCGAGTTGCCAATCATTCTTCCTCAGTCAAGTACAAAAGCCAGGGAACCACTTCCCCACAGAGTTTCAGCCTCTATTCAGAAGAGCAACGCACGAAGGAATCACAACAGAGTGACGAAAGCTTCTACAGACCCCAGCTGGGTCCCTCATTGTCAGGAATAGGTCTATCATTGACCCATTTCCCCAAGCAGAATCATTTCAATCAGATCTACCAATGATCTCATCCCCAGCAGGGATGTTCACTTCAAACAGATCGACCAGAGATCTTCACAGCAATGGGATCCGAATCCCGGATCGATATCTTTTGCATAATCATAGCATTCGCATCATATTCACCCCACAAAGCGTAGCATTCCGTTTAATACGGAGCATTACGGCAAAAATCAAACATGTTGCATAATCATAAGTCATGGTCCGAATCAAACACTTGTGAATATTATCAACTCATCAACAATATGCAGAATCCATCCCTGATTCCCCAGCAGAAGTAGTTGCCTCACATTCACAAACATCAGTATATACTCCTTGTGGCACCCGTCCGTGTCATATCCCCAGCAGGAAGCCAAAGACATCCTCTTTGCACTCACAAATGCTTATATATATACACTTTTCCTCGACATCCGTCCATGTCATTTTTTCCGGTACAGTAATATAAACACTTTGTATACCAGATATTTGTTTATACTATACTCTTCTCCCTTTTGACACTCGTCCGTGTCACATTCTCCCCAGCAGGTTGAACACTCATCTATACATCACTCATACTTTCTACTCATACTTATATAGATACTCGTCCGTATCTTGTATACACCATTTATATCCCCACAGATTCAACACTCGTCCGTGTTCTTTGTTAACCAGTTGGTACTCGTCCGTATCATCATCTCAGAACATGCGTCAAGCGTTTGTTTCTACTTGATACTCGTCCGTATCATAGTCTTAAGGATGCTCGTCTGCATCTTTAATCCATACACTGTGTCAAAACACTTTTGTCTTCTTGAATATAGACACTCGTCTGTGTCTACTATTCCCAGAAGAGTCCCATCAGATTCAACACTCGTCCGTGTTCCTTGTTAACCAGTTGATATTCGTCCGTATCATCATCTCTGAACATGTGTCGGTATTTGTTTCTACCTGATACTCGTCCGTATCATAGTCTTAAGGATGCTCGTCCGCATCTTTAATCTATACACAATACCAAACACTTATACCTTTTATTTCTTGGATTGTAAACACTCGTCCGTGTTTACTATTCCCCAGTGAAACAATTTTCTTTTTATCTGACATTCGTCCTATGTCATGATAAACCCCGAGAGCAGCCGTACCCTGCTAGGTGTTCGTCCTCCACCTCTTGATGGTCGTCCTCCGTCATGCTCGTCCGATGGCCGTCCCCATCGTTGACTTTTCTATCCGACATTCGTCCTATGTCGTGATATATTTAGCAGCCGTCCCCTGCTAGGTGATCGTCCTTCACCTCTTGATGATCGTCCTTCATCACTTTATCCAATGGCCGTCCCCATTGTTGATTTTGGTTATCTGACATTCGTCATATGTCATGATAAACCTTGAGAGCAGCCGTCCCCTGCTAGGTGGTCATCCTCTACCTCTTGATGGTCGTCCTCCATCATGCTCATTCGATGGTCGTCCCCATCGTTGACCTTTTATCCGGCATTCGTCCTGTGTCGCGATATTTTCGGCAGCCGTACCCTGCCAGGTGGTCGTCCTCCACCTTAGATGACCGTCCCTCATCTTAACCCCAACAGAGCAGCCGTCCCCTGCTAGGTGATCGTCCTTCACCTTTGATGACCGTACCTCATGATCTGTTTTTTTCATTTATTCTTTAACCCGATGGCCGTCCCCGTCGTGGTCCCTTCCTTTTAGCCCGATGGCCGTCCCCATCGTTGCTTGCTTTACTTTATGAACTTGGTGGCCGTCCCCATCACCTTTCATTAATCCCCAGAGAATCTTGCAACTTTACTTGAGGGCCGTCCCCATCATGATCCCTTTTATCCCCAGCATGTCGGCCGTCCCCGTCATCGCTTTACTTCACACACCTTTCCCCAGCATGTCGGCCGTCCCCGTCATTGCTTGCTCCCCAACAGTCGTCCTCCGTCGCCTGCATTTTATAATATACTTTATTTTCCTTTACAATCTATATCCCTTTTCTTCTTCATTCTGTGAGTGCAAATTTTGGACTGTCTTTGGTATTCAACCACGAGTTATCTTGTTTGCCTGTTAAGCCGTCGCTTACATCCTGCACAGCTAACTCATGTTTGAATAGGGGCAACTGTAAACACCCCAAATTTGCCCTCACCCATTCACACCATGGCTTGTGATCATTTCATATGCATAAACTCAATCATAGCATTTCATATCCCATCTTTGATCCACTGCATAGATTCTAAGTCATCTGCATCTAGGGTTTGTGATCTGAGCAATCCAAGAGCTCCTTGAGCCACTCCAAAGGCCATCAATCACTTCAAAGAGGTCCATGTGTTCAAACATCATATTATATCCTCTCAAAGTCAAGAATGTCAAAAAATCACAAGAATTGAGATTGGTGTGGAAGCAGAGCCAGGCTTGACTACACAGATGACCTAAAATTAGGGTTTTGGTTTCAGAGGCCATAACTCCAAATTTTTTGGTCATTTTTGTTTCTATTGGTCTCTATATGGTATAGGGAGTATGCATATCAATTTTCATGAAGAAATTCCATGGGGAAGTCATCTGATCAAGAGTTGACTTTTCAAGCAAGTCAGTGCAAAATCAGGGCATCTGAGGCCCCCAATGACCCAACCAAAGGGTGTTCTTCATCATTTTGGTTGTGTATGATCTTTATTTGATCATAGAAGAGGTTGGAAGTTCACAAAGTTGAAGAATTTCAAGTTTTTGCAAAGTTGACTTTTTGGGCAAGTTTGACTTTTAATGAAAATGTCATTTTATGCAACTTTTTCAACCCTTACTTTTTGATTCAAGAAAGCTTCAAATGGAAAAACTTTGGTCATGAAAGTTGTAGAATAGATCTTTCCCTTTTCAAAAAGTACAAGAACATGACCTAATTCACTTTTGATCAAAAGTTATGGCTTGCCAAAGTTGGCAAAAATCACTAAATTTCAAGTCATGCACCAAAGAGGAAAAGTTGCAAATTCACTTCTCAAGGCCAATTAAGTCATCAAATGGGCTTCTAATCCACACAACATGATCACACAACATTCAAAAGTCAGATTGCACCCAAGGGATCACAAGTTTTATGGCCCATGGATCAAGTTTCTTCCATAAGAACCAAAGTGAACCAAGTTGCAAAAGTCATCATATCTCCTCACCCACTTGCTGCCTAGTTTGCTGAACCATCCTAGCCCTTTTCCCTCACCATGCTGCGCAGCACACCCTTGTTGTACTAGGCTAGCAAGTTGCCCATGCCCTTCTTACACAAAGTTGACATTTTTGCAAAAGCAACCATACCTATCACAAAAGGACATGTCATGTCATCTGACCAATGGCATTTGTTTATACAAATCAATTGCAAGCCAAACATAACAAGAGGCCATCCTGAAACCAGCCACAACACAACATTCACATTTTCACCCTCACTTGCAAAAGCTTTCGAAAATCATCACACAGGCCAAAAACTCATAAACAAACTTCATAAACCTTCTCAACACCTCTCCCTGATCACAAAGCACCCTTCAAAGCAACCTGAAACTAAAAGAATCACAAGCACGATTCTCACCTGACCTTGAACAGAACTTGTTCAAACTTCCAAACCAGCCAACACAAACTCTTTCTAAGCATCAAGGCTTCATCAGGGAGGTCACAGGAGTGGTTTTGCACAAGAGAGGAGGTCAGAAAGTGCCAGACTGAAAAGCTTCAAACTCAGGTAGCTTCATGAACTTTTTTTCCAGAAATGGATTTTTAAGTTCCTAAGTTGTTCTTCATGATTCACTGATCACTCTGATGTTCTTGGTTTCGAAAATGGTGAAGAAATGAGAGTTTAATCTGGTTCTGAAACTTTTGCCCTAAAAAATGTTTTGTTTCGATTCAGTTGATTGAGGAAGAATAAATGAGTTTTGTGTTAGGGTTTTGATTCAGGGGGATGTGGGAATGATTTCTGTTCTTTTAGATTTCATTTTAGTGAGGTTTTGAGGATTTTAGGGATTTTCAGGTGGGGTTCCCACCGGAGAAGATGACCGGAGGTCTTCTCCGGCCACCTGAAAATAATTAGGGTTTAATCCTGTCATTAATTGTGATTTGAATGCTGAGCGTTGGATGCGTTGACTAGGGAAGACTGGCGCGTGTTTGGAGGGCTGAGATTTGTCATTAGAAACCTTAACCTTTAATTAACTTAATTAATTCATTTTAATTAATTTAAATCAGAAATTAGGAAGTTTGAATGTGGGCCTTTGGATTGCGCGCGCAGTCAACAGCCCTCTCCCCAGTTTCAATCTGATCCGTCCATTGTAATTACTTTTCATTTTCTTTAATTTTTATTTCATTTATTTTGTATTTCTTTCTCCATTTTATTTAAAATAGCAAAATCAATTTAAAAATTCTGAAAATTTTTGTACAAACTTTTATTTAATTTCAGAAGCCAAAAATATTTTTATTTTTATTTTTAGCATATAAAAAATATTTTTAAATATTTAAAAGTTTATTTTTAATTAATTAATGAGAATTAATTAATTAAAAATACTTTTAGGTATTTAAAAATCACCAAAAAATTCATGAAACATTTAAAAACATTTAGAAACATTGTCCAACCCTCAAACCAAATTTCTTTTTTGGTCTTGATACATTTTGAGAATTTTTCATGGAATTAAAATCATTTTAAGGCATTATTTTGATCCAATGTTCCAAAAATCATTTCTGTCTAATCATTGAGAGTTGGACTTTGATTCTTTTTGCATTGCATTGTGTTTAGCATGAAGTTTGTGAGATTAAATGGGTAGGATTTGATCTTTCATTTTCCATTTGTTTGACATTTTTCTTGTTAAGGAACCCTAAAACCCTAGAAAACTTAGGAAAATCATAACTTGAATTAGGTTAAGAGTTGGAACTTATCCTTTGGGCAGTGGGTTAGTATAGGACTAGGGATCCTTTGAGTGCATTTTCAATTTTTTATCTTGATGTTTGCTTCTGATTTTGGTTTTTGTTTGATGCTTTGATCATAAACCCTAATTTGGGCTTCCATATGCATCCATCTTGCATTTGCATTCATACCTTGGCTTGCCATAGCATTTTGTGCATCCATTTGATTCATTTGACATCTTGAGACATATTGTAAACATGTTTGATCATTGAATCTTGCATTTGCCATGTTGTGTGCCATATGCATTTCATAACTTGTCATGTATGATCATGGTTCCAAACTTGCTTCATCTGCATCCATAAGCTTGTATGATCATCCCCATGCCTTGTTTCATGTTTGTATCATCTCATAGCATCATTATCATCTCATATGTGCTTCTGGTTTTGATTTACATCATGCCATTTCATTTCATTTTGCATTGCATTGCATTCCTTTGCTAACTTTTCAGGTGGTAAGCAACTTTGAGAAGTGAATTTGCCTTCACATCTCACAACTTCTTTTCATCTCTTTTATGCATCCATGCTGCATTTTGTGATGTGTTTGAGATTGAGCTTGCTCATTCTTTTTCTTCTTACTTTCTTTCCTCAAGTGACTTGTCTTCTTGAATGAAGCAAGTTGCTTTGCTTCTCCTGATCCTTTCATCTGCTTCCTGGTGGTTCCATTGAAGACTTCTTTCTTAAACCTCACAAACCTTAGGAACAACCAAGCATGACAATGATTAGGGTTTTGATTAGTCCCCCCACTTAGTTTTACCTTTGTGTCTCATTGAGTCTTCTCTTCTCATCTCATAATCAGGGACTAAACCCTAAAGGCTTTAAGGCTTTGTGATTAAGCTTATGCCTGCATCCTTCTATTAGGATGGAGTGTATAACTTTAATCCTAAGTGTTAAACCCTTAATGTGTTTAAATCTTTTAATCAATCCACTTAATAATCATCAAGACATCAAGCTTTAACTTGGGCCTTGCATTAGGGTTCTAATTCTTCCTTAATTGGTTAAGAAGGACTAACCCTAGTGTTAATGGACAAGCCCCCCTCAAGTTGTCTTACAAATCATAAAATTCACCTCATCATCTCACCATTAAACAAAATCCACTTAATCAAAGGCTTGTTTTGTCATGAGTTTAATCCCTAATCATGGATTAAGTTGAGGATCTTTCCTCAGCTTAAACTCTCTCATCTATTATCCTTCTATTAGGATGGTGTAATGAGTCTGTTTAATCCCTGATTATGGCTTAATCTCATTACTCAACACTAAACAAAAACACCAAAAACATCTAAATAATCACAAGTAGGTTAATGACCTTAATCCTATATCAAAGGTAATTAAGTGTGAGAAGCTGACTTCACACTTAAGGTATTCTCATTACCCCTAATCAGAGGGAAGATGTGATGAGTTTACTAACCCATTGGTTTAGGCTTAAGCTCATTAACTTATGACAAACTTTCAAAAGCAATAAAAGACTGAAAACTCAAAAACAAACAATAATCGTCTCCTCCGGGATTCTTTTCTCACCTCATTCACTCACAAACGAGAACTTGCTCCTTCCGTCTAATGCAAGACAGTTTGCACCTGAGCCAGACAGGTCATACACTTGAGCATAGGCAAGCAAGCAGTTCACAAGTCAATTTATCTTTCAGTCTCTTTGGGTCGAACTACGGTGTTCTGACTTCCTCATTGCACGAGAGGATACGTAGGCATAACTTAACAGTTATCGAACAAAAGTCTCTGTATATTCCCCCTCTTTCAGTATCATTCTTTAGCCTCATGATCTTGAGCATCTTATTCCTTTTCTTACACTGACACTGTATATTTACACACTTCACATTTCTTTTACACTGACACCTGTACATCCTTTCCAGCTCTTTTATACACAAATTGCACTGACACTACCCCTTTAAGACTCAAATCTTTTAAGCGTGGATCCCATCGAGTACGACGGACAATCTGGGTGCTAATACCTTCCCAGGTTGTAACCAACCCCCTTTCTCAGTCTCTCTGGTTCGCAACCGTCTTATCCATACCTTTCTAGGTCTATGCAGCATTACCTTTCCTCCGGGATAAAAATGCCTAGCTGGCGACTCTATTCATTCCCCGTGAGTTCACTCCTGTGTGTTCTCACACCCTCTTTCGCTGACCGTTCGCGTCTGTACCTTTATCTGGGCCATTTCCCATTTATCGGGAGCGACAGGATGGTAAGGTACACATGTGTGTGGATTACAGGGATATGAATAAGGGCAGTCCTAAAGATGACTTTCCACTTCCACATATTGATGTTTTGGTAGACAACACTGCTCAACATAAGGTATTCTCTTTCATGGATGGTTTCTCTGGTTACAATCAGATTAAGATGGCGCCTGAAGATATGGAGAAGACTACATTTGTTACACAATGGGGCACTTTTTGTTATAAGGTGATGCCATTTGGTTTGAAGAACGCTGGGGCAACATATCAGCGTGCTATGGTGGCTTTGTTTTATGATATGATTCATCATGAGATAGAGGTATATGTGGATGATATGATAGCCAGGTCCCAGAATGAGGAACAACACCTTGATCACCTGCACAAGTTGTTTGAGAGGTTGAAGAAATACAAGTTGAGATTGAATCCAAACAAGTGTACTTTTGGAGTTAGGTATGGTAAACTCCTAGGTTTCATTGTCAGTGGAAAAGGTATTGAAGTGGATCCTGCAAAAGTAAAAGTTATACAAGAGATGCCTGCTCCCTGTACTGAGAAGGAAGTTAGAGGTTTCTTGGGACGACTGAATTACATTGCAAGATTTATTTTCCAGCTAACTGCCACCTGTGAGCCAATCTTCAAGTTGTTGAAGAAAGATCAGGTAATGGAATGGAATGACGAGTGCCAGGTAGCCTTTGATGAGATCAAGAAATACC
This sequence comes from Lathyrus aphaca, assembly GCA_963966055.1. Taxonomy (NCBI): domain Eukaryota; kingdom Viridiplantae; phylum Streptophyta; class Magnoliopsida; order Fabales; family Fabaceae; genus Lathyrus; species Lathyrus aphaca. The sequence goes on along the minus strand of OZ014524.1, from coordinate 434,532,730 downwards.
TCTAAGAACCTCCAATTTTGACGCCACCAGTTGATGGAAGACCCTTGATTATGTACTTAACAGTATTAGACAACTCAATGGGGTGTGTGTGTTAGGGCAACATGACGAGTCTGGTCGAAAAGAGCAGGCAATATACTACCTTAGCAAAAAGTTTACCGACTGTGAAACAAGATACTCACTGCTCGAGAAAATTTATTGCGCTTTGGCATGGGCTGCTCGCCGACTAAGACAATATATGTTGACTCATACTACCTTGTTGATTTCAAAGATGGATCCAATCAAGTATATATTCGAGAAACCTGCTCTCTCCGGACGAATAGCAAGATGGCAAATGATTTTAATAGAATGTGATATACAGTACACCACTCAGAAGGCCATTAAGGGCAGTGTGGTAGCTGATCATTTAGCTCATCAGGCAGTGGATGATTATTAGTCAATGAATTTTGAGTTCCCGGATGAAGATATTATGATTGTTACTAAAGAACCTAGATAATATGACGGACCCGAACAGGAATCCCGATGGACTATGGTTTTTGATGGAGCTTCTAATGCGCTTGGTAATGGTGTTGGTGTTGTGATCATTTCCCCGAAAGGTTGTCATACCCCAATTATTGCTAGACTTTGTTCCTATTGTACCAATAACATGGCTGAATATGAAGCATGTATCATGGGTATCAAAGCTGCCATTGAGATGAAAATTCAGTTTCTGGACGTATATGGAGATTCAACCCTGGTAGTTAGTCAGATTAAAGGAGATTGGGATATGAAGCACCCAAATCTCATTCCTTACAGAGATCATGTGTTGTCTTTGATCCCATATTTTGAAGAGATTACCTTTGGACATATTCCACGAGAAAATAATCAGTTGGCAGACGCATTAGCCACCATGGCATCTATGTTTGAGATTAGTTGGGATGATGAAACTCCCAAGATCACTATTGATAGATTTGAGAAGCCTGCATATTGTAATGAGATTGATACTGAAGGAGTAGAGGGAAAGCCTTGGTTCTATGAAGTGAAAAGATATCTTGAAGCATAGGAGTTCCCTGAAGGGGCATCTGTCAATGATAAGAAGTTTCTGAGGAGGTTTTCTGCTAAGTTCTTCTTGAGTAATGGAATTTTGTATAAGCGAAATCATGATTCGACTTTGCTTCGTTGTGTGGATAAGAGGGAAGCAACAGAGATTATGGAAGACATGCATGATGGGATCTTTGGCACTCATTCTAGTGGTCATACCATGGCAAAGAAGATATTGAGAGCAGGTTACTATTGGTCTACCATGGAAGTGGACTGCTATCAACATTCCAAAACATGTCACAAGTGTCAGATTTATGCTGATAAGGTGCATGTACCTCCAGTTCCATTGAATGTGTTGACTGCTCCTTGGCCTTTTGCCATGTGGGGCATTGATATGATTGGTGAGATCAAGCCTACTGCTTCCAATGGGCATCATTTCATCCTTGTTGCCATTGATTACTTTACAAAGTGGGTGTGTCGCTCCCGAAGATTTGCATCCCGGTGCAAGCGCGAATGGTCGGCGAAAGGAGAAAGATGAGGGTGAAGTGAATAGAGTCGCCAGCTAGGCATTTTTATCCCGAAGGAAAGTTAATGCTGCATAAACCTAGAAAGATATGGATAAGACGATTGCGAACCAGAGAAACTGAGAAAGGGGGTTGGTTACAACCTGAGAAGGTATTAGCACCCAGATTGTCCATCGTACTAGACGGGATCCACGCTTAAAAGTTTGTGTTTAAAGGGGTAGTGTATGTGCTATCTGTGTGCAAAAGTTGGAAAAGAAATGTACAAGTGTCAGTGCAAAAAAAGTGAATGCTCAAGAGCTGAGGCTTTAGAAAAAGAATGCTGAAAGAGGGGGAAGACACAGATACTTTTGTTCGATAATTGTTAAGTTATGCCTACGTATCCTCTCGTGCAATGAGGAAGTCAGAACACCGTAGTTCGACTCAAAGAGACTGAAAGATAAATTGACTGTGAACTACTTACTTGTCTATGCTCAAGTGTATGACTCGTCTGGCTTGAGTGCTAACTGTCTTGCATCAGACGGAAGAAGCGAGTTCTCGTTTATGAGTGAAGATGATGAGAAAAGAATCCCGAAGGAGACGATTATTGTTTGTTTTGGGTTTTCAATCTTTTATTGTTTTTGGTGTTTGTCATAAGTTAATGAGCTTAAGCCTAAATCAAGGGCTGTAAACTCATTATATCCTCCCTGATTAGGGATAATGAGAATACTTTAAGTATGAGATAAACATCTCAACTTAATTTCCATGATGATGTAGGATTAAGATCATTAACCTACTTGTGATTATTTAGATGTTTTTTGGATTTTTGTTTAGTGTTAAGTAATGAGTTTAAGCCATAATCAAAGATTAGCGAACTCATTACACCATCCTAATAGAAGGATAATAGATGAGCACACTTAAGCTGAGGAAGATACCTCAACTTAATCCATGGTTAGGGATTAAAGTCATTATATAACAAACCTTTATTAAATGGATTTTAAATTAAGGGTGAGATTAAGAAATGAATTTTATTTTGTAAGACAACTTGAGGGGGACTTGTCCATTAAACACTAGGGTTAGTCCTTCTTAACCAATAAAGGAAGAATTAGAACCCTAATGTAAGGACCAAGTTGCAAGTTAATGTCTTAGTGATTATTAAGTGGATTGATTAAGAGGTTTACACAAATTAAGGGTTTAACACTTAGGATTAAAGTTATACACTCCATCCTAAGAGAAGGATGTAGGCATAACCCTAGTTCCAAAGTCCTAAAGCCTTAAAGGTTTAGTCTCTAATGATGAGATGAGAAGAGAGACACAAAGAAGACTCAAAGGTAAAAGTCTAAGGGAAACTAATAAGTCCTAAAAGTTATCATGCTTGGAAGTTCCTATGGTTTGTAAGGCTTGAGAAATATCTTCAAGGAAGCCACCAATGGAAGAAGCAGATGAAAGGGAGAAGAAACAGAAGAAATAAGTTACTTACTTCATTGAAGAAGATAAGTAACTTAGAGAAAGAAAGTGAGAGATGAACATGAATGAGCAAGCCCACTCAAAGACAATTAAAAATGCAACAAAGATGCATATGAAGAAGATGAAGAGAAATGAGAAGTGAAGGCAAATCCACTTCTCAAATTAACTTACCACCTGAAAATGTTAGCACAAGATACATAAGGAAAGAGATGAAATGGAATGAAGCATATGCAATGACAAAAATCAAAACCAGAAGCATACACATGATGTAAATGATTATATGACATGATGCAAAGGCATACAAAGTGCAATGAATGGTCATACAAGGATAAGATGCAAATGGAAGCATGCTTTGAAGTTTGAAAGTTCTTGAAAGTTAATGAATGGAAATGAATGCAAGTCATGGCAAATGAATGAAGAAATGATCAAGCATGATTCTAACATGTCTTAAGATGTCTAAGATGACATATAAATGCATGAAATGTCATGGAAAGTTTATGTATGGATGCATATGCAAGATGAATGCAAATGAAGATGCAAAATTAGGGTTTTAAGGCAACATGAGATGCATATGGTAAAGACAGAAGCAAATGACATGATAAAAATTTGAAATCACACTCAAACAAACCCTAAACCTATACTAGGCTACCATCCAAAGGGGGAGGTCAGAAGCTAAACCTAAAAGGAGTTATGAATTTCCTAAGTTTCTAGGGTTTTTTGGGTGATCTTCAATGTAAAATGCTAAACAAATTGAAAATGAAAGATAAATTCATGCCAAAAATATCTTAGAAACTACATGATATGCATAAAACAATGCAAAAAGAATCATCCTCAAACTCTTCTTGGTTAGGCAGCAAAGATTTTTCTAAGTTAGGGTTCAAATATAGGATTTAAATGACCCTTATTCAAACAAAATTCCCAAATGATCATCAAACCTAAAGAGAAATTTGTGTGAAGAGCTTGAAAATGTTTCTAAATGCAAAGGGATGATTCATGATTTTTTGGTGATTTTTAGAAACTTAAATGGTATTTTAATTAATTAAATTCAATTAATTAATTAAAATAAACATTTAAATATTTTAAAAATACAATTTTTATGCAAAAAATAAAATAAAAAATATTTTTGGTTTCTGAAAATTAATTAAAGTGATGATAAAAAATTTCAGAATCTTTTAATGATTTTTGGTATTTTTAACAAATGAAACAAAATAAAATGAAATAAATAAAAATGAAAAGGAAAAGTATGCAGAATGAGAGGCTGGGATTTAAAGTTGAGAGATACAAAGGTCCAGATGGCAAGTCAGCGTGACTTCTAGTAGGAAAGATCAAAGGACATGGTTCAAAGTTGTGGTTCGCGTGTGATCGTGTGGCCAAAATTCAAACTGAGTTAAATAATTTAATTATATTAATTAATTATGAATTAGGGCTAAGTGGGTTAATCTGGGCCATGCGTGTCTTAATCTAATCCTAATCCAATGGCTACAAATCAAACTGGAAAATTAATTAGAGATTAGGGCTAATTATTTTCAGGCGGCCGGAGACGAACTCCGGTTGTCTTCTCCGGCGGGTTCCTCACCCCATCTCCCTCAAAACGCCACAAAAACTCACTAAACTCTCCAGAATCAAACATTGAACATCATTAAACACAAATCAAACAACAAAACTCATTTATTTTCCATGAATCATGAGAATCGAATAAAAACATTCAAACGGTAAAAATTTCAGACAGCCATGAAATACTCAATACACAACCATTTTCAATTCTAAACACATCAGCATGATCAACACATCACATAGATTCATTTAGGAACTTAAAAACAAGTTTCTGGAAAAAAAGTTCTTGAGGTTACCTGAGATGAAGCTTTGTTATCTGGAGCTTTCTGGCAACTTTCCTGGTGTTTTTTCACTCCAATGAACCCTTTGATGCTTCTGGAAAGCTTGAAACAAGTTTATGTTGGCTGTTTTTGAGGTTTCAGTTCAGAGCATGTCAAAATCGTGTTTTTGTTTGAGGTGGTTTCAGGCCAATGTGAGAGGTGGGAAATGATCCTGGGGTTATGTGGAGATGATTGGTGAAAGAATTTTGAAGTTTTGATGGCTGAGTTGGGAGATTCGAAGAGATGAAGTTTTAAGAGGATTTTGGCAATCTGAGCTATGGCTGTGTTTCAGGCTTGTGTGATGTATGAAATGAGTTGCTTTTGATTTGTATAATGTATTGTGATTGGTCAGAAAGTTGGTAATGTCACGACTTGATTGGTATGACTTGTTTTGCCAAAAATTCAAAAGTTTGTACCATAAGCATGGGCTCGGGTCAGAGGAAATCTAAAGGGTGGATTGGCCTCAGCTGAGTTTGTGGAGGTCCCTTGGATCAGATTTCATGAGCTGTGATGATTGAATGGTGAGATTGAAGAGGTTTTGCAAGTTTCCCTCTTTGGAATTTCTTGTGATGCAAGGCATGAAATGTTGTGATTTCTTGGTAAATTCTGAGCAAAATGAGTCATGTGATATTTTTATGATGTTTAGAAGTCAATTAGAGGTCACTTAGAAGCTTGGCAAGTGAAATTGCAAAAATCCCTCTTTGGCATGAATGTGAAAATTATGTGATTTTTGCCAACTTTGAAGGATCATAACTTGAGTTCTATAATGAATTAGAACATGTTCTTGTACTTTTTGAAAAGGGAAAGACCTAATCTACAACTTTCATGACCAACAATTTTTCATTTGAAGCATTTTTGGTTGAGAAAGAGGAGGTTGAAGAACTTTCCCAAAATGGAAAGTTTCCATTACAAGTCATTTCCATTTTTGGCAACTTTTGGTTTAGCTCAAATTTCTTCAATTTTGTGAACTTCCAAGTACTTCAATGATCAAATAAAGATCATATAACTTCAATTTGATGAAAATACCACTTTGGTTCCATTGTTGGGGGCCTCAGATGCCCTGCTTTTGCTCTGACTTGCTCAAGAAGTTACCTAATGAACAAATGACTTCCACAATGAATTTCTTCATCAAACTTGGTACATATGATCCTTATAGCATATTAAGAACATTAGAAACAAGAATGGCCCAAAAATTTGGAGTTGAGGCCTCTGGAACCAAAACCCTAATTTTGGTCATCTGTGCAGTGAAAACCCTAGCTCTGCTTCCATGCCTTGCCAGTTCTTGTGATTTCTTGACTTTGAACTTTGAGAGACATAATATGATGATAGAGCACACATAGACCCTCTTGGAACACTTGGAAACCTTTGGAGTAGCTCAGATGGATCCTAGGATTGCTCAGATCACAAACCATAGATGCAGATGAACTTGAACTAATGCAGTGAAACAAAATGCAATATGAGATGGTATGCTTATACTAATGCAAACATGAAAGATCACAAGCCAATGGTGTGAAATTAGTGAGGGCAAATTTGGGGTGTTTACAGGGTGGATGCAGCCTCATTTGCATCTGTTACTAAGAATGTTGTGGCTCGATTCATTAAGAATAATCTCATATGTAGGTATGGCATCCCTGAAAGGATTGTCACAGATAATGGCTCAAATATGAATAACACTATGATTACTGACCTCTGCACACAATTCAAGATTAAGCATCATAACTCCTCTCCGTATCGTCCAAAGATGAATGGTGCAGTAGAAGCTGCTAATAAGAACCTAAAGAAGATTCTACAGAAGATGATTGTTACGTATAAGGATTGGCATGAGATGTTACCATTTGCTCTTCATGGTTATCGTACTACAATACGTACTTCAACAAGGGCAACCCCATTCTCCTTAGTCTATGGTATGGAAGCAGTTCTACCCATTGAAGTTCAGATCCCTTCCTTAAGAATCATGAAGGATGCAGGCTTGGATGAAGATGAGTGGATTCAGACTCGACTTGACCAGATAAATTTGATTGATTAGAAAAGGCTGGCAGCTGTTTGTCACGGTCAGATGTACCAGAAACGAATGATCAAAGCTTTTAATAAGAAGGTTAAGCAAAAGGTATATCAGATGGGAGACTTGGTAATCAAGCGTATTGTATTACCACAGGGTGATCCTAGGGGCAAGTGGACTCCTACATATGAAGGACCATTTGTAGTCAAAAGGGTATTTTCAGGAGGTGCCATGATGCTTACTACTATGGATGGTGAAGATTTCCCACAGCCCATAAACGCAGACATAGTTAAAAAATACTACGCATAAAAAGAGACCCGCTAGGTTGACTGGCCTAGGCAAAAATAAGGGCATCCCGGCGAACCAAAAGGGTTTGGGAAAAAATTAGGGATATATATATATATAAAAAAATTGTACACCCGGAAAGTTGAAAACCCGAAAGGGAGGCTTGGGCAAAAAAGGGTATCCCGGTGGATTGAAAACCTGAAAAGGCAATCCAGGCAAAAGTTAGGGATTAAAGCGTATGACTATGTCCCGTTGGATCACTCATGTAACTCCAACTATTTGTGCTACCTGGATCAAGTTCAAACAGATAAAGATCAATCCAATCATTTCCATCTCGACAACAAAGGATGAGATACTTGAAGATAATGGCAATAGTAGAATTGGAACTCAATAGGATTATTTTTCACATAACTGCTTTTCTTTGTCTTTGTAAAACTTTTATGGAGAATTCCTCTTACTAGGATTTCTGTCTCCTTGTACAAACTTGCCTGTGTATAGGCCATTTTCTAAATAAATAAAGTCTCATGTTTTAATCCAAGTTTACTTTTCCCTTGTTTACTTAAGCGAAAACATCCATTGGTTGTGTTTGAATGTATGTATGCTTTTGAATATGATTGATGTTTACCAGAAATGCATAAAATGCAGTAATAGTATTTAATAAGGACGAACGAAGGTAGGGATTCAACGAAGCTTCGCCGGTTCATCCCCACGGGGTAATCTTTACGGATATCCATACAGTAATATCTTATACTTCCCACTCGACGAAGTCTTCAAGCAGTTTCATATCCTCCGAAGAATTAAGTCTCCCGGATCTATGTCTATCTCTTTTATCCTCAGTCAGGATATTCAGGAACTTATTCCTTCAATAAAAAGCACGACGAATGAAGATGGGAGGTTCTAAGTACCATATTATTAAACAAAACGGGAATGAAGTCCTCATATTCCTCAGTAACGAACCGGGATTTATTTTCCCCAGCTAGCAGTTGTTATACAGAGATACCCGGACACTTCAGGCTACATGATTCATACATACATCATTTACATTATATCATGACATATGCATCCATAACCTATATGACATTCTTACTTAAGAGCATCATGCTATACATGCATACATCAAAATAATCTGGCAAAACTAACCTTTTCTTTTCAGGATAGTTGCAGGCAGATAAACACTATCATACAGTTCAGAGACGATCTATACAAAGATCTAGTGCGGATACTTAATTCAGAGATAATCGCTACGAAGATTTATTTTGGATGATTCAACAAATTGTCCTTGGAAGGGTACGTAAATGATCTATATGAAGATCTAGTGCTTAATCCAGGATATTTCCAGAGGAGATAATCGTTACAAAGATTTATTTCTGATGGTCAACTATCTTTGGGGATAGTGTGTAAATGATCTATACGAAGATCTAGCACTTAATCCAAGAGATTCTTTCAGAAGAAGTTCAGGGATAATCGCCACGAAGATTTGATCCTAATATTCTTTTCATCCTTGGGAAGGTATGTAAATGATCTATACGAAGATCTATTACCTAATCCAGGATATTTCCAGAAGAGATAATCGCTACCAAGATTTATTTCTAATGGTCTATGCAACAGTCTATCTGTGGGATGGTACATAAATGGACGATACAAAGATCATGTACTTAGCCCAAGATATTACCAAAATCAATTCAGAAAAGATCGCCACGAAGATTTGATTCTGATGCTTAAATTAAAGTATGTTCCTAAAGATGGTTCAGAGTCGATCTACACGAAGATCTAAGTACTGACACATAATGAAGAATATTCTGTTCCCCCAGAGATAATGCAGAGACGATCTATACGAAGATCTAGTACTGACATTCAACTCAAACCAAGTTACAGTAATGATTCAGAGATGGCCTATACGAAGACCTAGTACTGATATCCGGTAACAACATAAAGATACTATCACCTTCTGATATTATGGATGGCATCTATAAGCCCATCTCCAGTTCCTCTGAGTGGCATCTTTAAGCCCACTCCAGCATATACAATCAATCAGCAGTGTTACTTTACGCACCGGCGAGTGCAAATTTTTGGGCTTTTGTGTTCAATCCCCTTCAACCTTCCAAGTCACGAATGGCATACAGGCCAATCTAACTCTTCAGGTTTCAGAAAATTGAATAGGGGCAGATGTTGCACCCCAAAATTTTCCCTTCCCTAGACAAGACATTGTGTACCAAGGTGTCCCAAGAGGTTCACAAGGTTCACAATTAGTCAGAAAGTTTGACAATTCCCTCAGACAAAGCATCCTACTAAGCAATGCACCCTAAACTAGGGTTTTGAATTTCATCAGGTTAAATGGACTTTCAAGGCCTCAAGTGAGCTTCATAACATCCTACATGTCTTCAAGAATCCCTATGTCAAGTTTCAAGGCTTTCCCAAAAGGTTTGCTCAGTCAGATGATCAGATAGGCAAAAATTAGTCAAAGTAGTTAAAAAGTCAAACTGAGGTCAACTGTGGTCAAACCAAAGTCAAACTTCATGATTTTTTTTGCCAACATCAATTTTATGAAGTAAAATTCATAATTTGATCAAGGTTTGATCATGATTCATCAAGGAAGTTTCAGATCATCAAGAATCAGGAGTTTCTAAATTAGGGTTTTCATTGGAAAAGTCAACTGAACTTTGACCAGCCATAACTTTCACATGCTTCATCAAATTTTTTCCATCCAAAGCTCATTTTGAAGGAAATTGAATTCTCTACAACTTTGTATCTCACAAGCCAAGCCTAAAAATGCTTCATTTGGAAGGTATGAGCTAAAAAATTATAGGTCACTTTAAAAGTCAACAAAAAGTCAACATCTTCCAAAGGGCATATTTTGAAAATGGTAAAGGATATGGACATGAGACCAAAGAGGTTGGTTAGAGGACTCTCTATGATTTCCAAAATGTCCAAGAACACCTTCATAGCCTTAAAATTGAGGTATTTGTGCCTTTGCAAAGTTGGGAAATGTTTTGGAGGTATGTGAAGCAAATGAAGCCTTAAAACCAATTTTTGTCAAATGGGCCTACCAAATTGCCATCCAATCTTCATGATATCCTCAAGCACGACCCAAACCAAGTATTATCTGATTTTTTATTTTTTATTTAGTATTTATTTGAATTTTATTCATTAAAATGAAAATTAAATCAAAATAAAATATATAAATCAAATATTTGGATGGGATTGTGGTTCTAGAAGATCATAAACATCATTTAACTTGATTGGATACACTCCAAATTCGTGCAAGGCTTTAAGAGTATGAAAATATTTGATTTTTCTCACTTTTAAGATCATATCTTTCTTCACCATCAAGTTATCCAAAAGCCCAAAGAAGTGATATGGTTTTTAACCTAATTTCATTCATTATATGTATATGAACATCACACAATAAGCAGGGACGAAAAATCAGAGGCAAGGTAAGAGAGTTGAAGTTTCAAAAAAGTGAAGAAAAGTGAAATTTGGTTTCATTGATTTAGGGCATTAACAAGGGAATTAAAGGTGTAGAATCGTTCCTTGAGGTCTCCTGAACATGTTTCAATCATCATTAACATCAAAATCATGCTAAATATCTCAAACCGAATTGTTCTTGTTCTTGAAAATTTGATTTTTCGATTTCGATTATTCATGCATTATTAATGTGATTTGACTCTGGTTTATTGTTTGTGAGGTTACATAGATGATTTATGGATGATTTTATTGAAGTTTCATGGCCATATCCGTGTATCACCATTGCTAGGGTTTGGACCTTCGAATTGGGATCTTCCTATTTAGACCATTTAAATGCTTTTTAAGACTGTGTTTGAATTGTTTGAGCTATGGGAAATCATTTTCCATTGTCAATTTGCTCTGATTTTACGTGTTTCTAAGGTTTAAAAAAACCTAGGTTCTTCTGTTAAATTCACACGCAGGTAAATTCGCAGGAAGAATCGTATGAAAATTCGCAGGAAATTCGCAGGTTATTATGATTTTTTAGGTTATATTGTCAAAGCAGGCTGGTAGCTCAACTGGTAAGGCATGCGCGTGTGAAGACCAATGAACCTGGGTTCGATTCCTAGGTTTTGCAACTTTTTGTTTTATTTTCTCATAATTATCAAACTTAATATTTATTGATCAGATGGTGTTCCTTAGTCACTAGCACGTGCTAGCCCAGTGGTCTGGTTTTGTTGTAGTAAGGGGGAGGTCCTGGGATCAAAACCAGGCCTCCCCACCTTTCTTTTTTATCACTTGTTTATTTATTTTATATAATTAAATATTAATTAATTTGTTTTATATTAAAACTATTAATTTTATTTAAAACAATAATTAAACTTTATATTTTCATTAATCTCATAATTTTTCTTGATTAGTCATTTTAATTAATTTTATAAATAATTTTGTATATAAATTTTATTATATATAATTTGTAAATAATTTATTTAAGTTTTATTTAATTCTTTAAACCTAAAATGTTTACCCTAATTTTCTTAATTAAAATACTAACCCTAATTTTTCTATTAACCCTAAAATTTAATTTTTTTTTCTCTAAACCCTAATTAATATATTAATCTTTATTTTTATTATTATGTAAATAATTTAATATTTTTCTTATTATTATTAAATTTGTTTTATTTTCTTAATTAATCTCTAAAAAATTTCTAATATTTGTTTAACCTAAAAATAATTTCTCTTTAAAATTTTAATTTTGATTTCTTTATTCACTATTATTATCATTATTATTATTGCTATTATTTTATTATTGCTAATATTTTATTATTGTTTATTCATTATTCTTATTATGTTTATTATTATAATTTGATTAATATGTATCTGCTAAAGCCATGTAATATTTATAGGTTTATTTTCTATCTTTATTTTATTTTGTAAATATTTTATTGTATGGTTAGTAATTTTAGGGTGTGTATAACCTAAGTGTGATTAAAAATAATTTAGAAAATCAATTTAAATAAGATAAATACTTGAATATAAACCCCCACACACGTAAGTCGATCTTTGATCGCCATCTTGCACTTCCTAGGTTACCCCTCTCAGTTGCCTTAAAATAATATGGTTAAGTCCCTCGAATATAGGGGTGTCTTAAGCAAAGTCCCTTCATAAAGTCATCAAGTCCCTACAATTTAAAAGATCAAGTCCCTTCGAGGTTGCCTACGGAATAATGATCTTGTCCCTTCGAATAAATGATGATAGTCCCTACGAATTGCTAAAGACATTCCTTAAGTTGCTTTCTATGACCATACGATAACCCTACGCTTGTCTCTTCAAATCCAAGGTAATGACTATCTATTCCTTAATAATAGGGATAGTCTTACCATTGAAAGAACATACGAGAACATGAAAGACTTAATTTAGGGTAGGTACCTCTTAGTTGCTTGCTCACATTTCAAATTACTTTTGACACCTCACTTTTTCAAAACATTTTCAAAACAAGGCTTTGTATACATCCATACGAGGATCATTACAAAGTACTTAGAAAATTTCTAATCACACCCTACACTCTTCAAAAACAATTTAAGTGAGCTAAGTAACTAAGAGCCCATGAATAACCATGGATATAAAGGGTGCTAACAGCTTCCCTTTGTATAACCTACCCCCCGAACTCAAGTCTTTTAAAATAGGTTTTTCCTGTTCTTTTATGTCCTTTCCATTTGGATAAAATAAAGTTGGTGGCGACTCTTGCTATCCGCAACATGACTAAAAGTCAGTTCTCCCACCGTGTTACAATTGGTATGGGTGATTTTGCAAAAAGTCAAGCTTAGGTGTACTTCAAGTATGGGCATGGGTCAGAGCTGGATTTGGGCATGTCTGGCCTCAGCTGAGATCAAGGAAAGCTTATGGATCATATTTGATGAGCTGGAACACATGGAAATAGGGTTTGTATGAGTTTTGCATATTTTCCCTCTTTGATGTTTCTTGTGATTCAAGGCATGAAACCTTCCAATTCTTGGGCCAATTTTGATGCTTTGAAGTTGTTTGATCATGTTATGTCACATTTGTACACATTTGAAGTCATTTGAAGCCTTGGCAAGTGGTTTTGCAAAAATCCCTCTTTGGTGCATTCTTGAAAATTATAGGATTTTTGCCAACTTTGAAGGATCATAACTTGAGTTCTATAATGAATTAGAATGAGTTCTTGTACTTTTTGAAAATGGGAAGATCTATCCTACAACTTTTATGACCAAAAATTTTTCATTTGAAGCATTCTTGATCAAGAAAGAGGAGGTTGAAAAACTTTCCCAAAATGGAAAGTTTCCATTACAAGTCATTTCCATTTTTGGCAACTTTTCAAATGGCTCAAAATTCTTCAATCTTGTGAAATTACAACCTCTTCTAAGATCAAATAAAGATCATAGAACTTCAATTTGATGAAAATACCCCTTTGGTTCCATTGTTGGGGGCCTCAGATGCCCTGATTTTGACTTAACTTGCTCAAGAAGTTACTCAGTGAACAAATGACTTCCACAATGAATTTCTTCATCAAACTTGGTACACATGATCCTTATAACATCTTAAGAACATTAGAATGGCCCAAAAATTTAGAGTTGAGGCCTCTGAAACCAAAACCCTAATTTTGGTCATCTGTGCAGTGAAAACCCTAGCTCTGCTTCCATGCCTTGCCAGTTCTTGTGATTTCTTGACTTCTTTGAACTTTGAGGGATATAATATGATGATAAAACACACATGGACCCTCTTGGAACACTTTGAGGCCTTTGGAATGACTCAGATAGATTCTTGGATTGCTCAGATCACAAACCTTAGATGCAGATGAACTTGAATTGATGCAGTGAAGCAAAGATGCAATATGAGATGTAATGCTTATGCTAATGCAAAAATGAAAGATCACAAGCCATGGTGGGAAATTAGTGAGGGCAAATTTGGGGTGTTTACACAGGGGACGAATGCTGAAAATAGCACGACATAGGACGAATGCCGGATAGAAGATCAATGATGGGGACGACCATCGGATAAATGATGAGGGACAGTCATCAAAGGGTGAAGGACGATCACCTAGTAGGGTACGACTACTGAAAATATCACGACATAGGACGAATTCCGGATAGAAAGATAGTTTCATTGTGAGAAGAGATAAACATGGACGAGTGTTTAAGCCCAAAAATAAAATGGTATAAGCGCTTCTCTAGTGTGTATAGACTAAAGATACAGACGAGCATCTTTAGGACCACGATACGGACGAGTATCAATAGAAACAAATGTCGACTCGTGTTTTAAGGATGATGATACGGACGGGTATCAATTGGTTAAGCAAGGAACACGGACGAGTGTTTGGTCTACTGGAGAGTAGTATAAGGGTATTTGTATTGAGAGTGCAAAAGTGTATTTTGGCGACTGCAGGGGAAAGGTGTTTTTATTTGCTGCTGCTGGGGGAGTGATTTCTATATATATAGGTGAATGGTTCGAACCTAACTTATGATCATGCAAATGCATGTTTTATTTTTTCCGTAATGCTCCGTATTAGACGAAATGCTACGCTCTGCTTGGGGAAGATGATGTGAATGCTATGATTATGCCAATGAGAGAACCGATCCGAGATTTGAAATCTGCAGGGAGAAAGGATCTCTGGGCGATCTTTCTGGAGAACTCTATGGGGAAACCCAAGCTGGGGATGGGAGAAACCCCAAGGTGTTGGCAATTGTATCTATTGGGGAATAAACAAATTCAGTTATTGCTCGGGAGATCCCGTTTGGGGAAGAGAACTTTTGAGAAGTAATTTGTTGTAATTCTTTCATTCAGGTTGTATCCTAGGGGGATGATGAGCTTCGTGGGGATTACTCTTGTCAAGTGATCCTGCCGAGGATGTGACTACTGACTTGGCTGGGGATATAATGCCTGATATACCCCATGCTGCAAAAGATTATCTGCCTTGAGTACCTGCAACCTGTTAAACAAAGGGAACGTACAAGTGTCATGAGGCATCCTCAACCAGATTCCGTCATAGGAGTTAGATTTACTTAAAAGTACATATTTCCTACAAGCATTTATTAAAAATGGCTTATATGTTTTCATGCAAATGTTGTATTATGAACTTTGGACATTTTTGCAAACAAAACAAAAAGGCACAAAACAGAGTATGAGTGAATGTTGATTTTATTGATTTGTGTGCCCTGAACAGGCGAGTACATTTGAAGAAGCTAATCCCTGAAATGAGGAGATTGCTATAAAATTGAGAAAATAAAAGTATTCTATTTGGCAATGCTAAAGTTGATGCTTCAATCTTCCTTTTGTTATGACCTGTATGACTTTGAGCACTATTCTTATCTTGCTTTCTGAAGAAAGTTGATTCTGATCGACGCTTTGTCCTTTTGAAGCTTGCCAGGTTATGTAAGTGTGATACAGACGAATTCAGAGTGCAGTTGTTCGCTTATTCCCTGATTTTGTGTGGATCGCCCTTTCGGGTTTTCAATCAACCGGGATACCCATTTTTGCCTGAGCTGTCCAATGTGGCTTTGCAACTCAGCGGGTGTACACACATTTTTTTATATTTATTTTCCCTTATTTTTCCTGAGTCCTTTATTATGTTTTTGAATCGCCGGGATGGCCTATTTTTGCCTGGACTTACATTCTGTTTTTATGTCCAACGGGTCTTTTATGCGAATTATTTTTTAACTGCATCTGAATTCATAGGAAATGGGAAATTTTCGCCATCCATGGTTGCAAGCATCAGTGCTCCGCCTGAAAAGACTTTTGTTACCACGTAGGGACCTTCATAGTTTGGCGTCCACTTGCCCCTGTGGTCTGTATGAGGAGGAAGGATTCTTTTCATTACAAGCTCTCCCACTTGATATTCCTGAGGTCTCACCTTTTGATCGAAGGCTCTTTTCATCTGTTTCTGATATAAATGACCATGACAAATAGCTTCTAATCTCTTTTCTTCAATCAGGCTCATTTGATTATAACAAGATCAGACTCATTCTGCTTCGTCCAGTTTCACATCCATTATTCCCTGTAGGGAGGGCAATTCAACTTCAACAGGTAGAACGACTTCCATACCATACACAAGCTGATAAGGTGTTTCCCCGGTAGATGTTCTGATGGAAGTTCGGTACCCATGCAAGGCGAATGGTAACATTTCGTGCCAGTCTCTGTATGTGACTACCATCTTTTGCACAATCTTCTTAATGTTCTTGTTAGCTGCCTCAACAACGACATTCATCTTTGGCCTGTAAGGAGAAGAGTTGTGATGTTGAATCTTGAAATCCCGACATAATTCTGTCATCATTTTGTTGTTGAGGTTTGAACCATTATCAGTAATGATTCGCTCGGGAAATCCATATCGACAAATGATATCCCTTTTCAGAAATTGGGCTACCACTTGCTTGGTGACGTTTGCATATGAAGTTGTTTCGACCCATTTGGTGAAGTAATTAATGGCTACCAGGATGAATCTGTGACCATTTGAAGTAGTTGGTTCGATATTTCCAATCATATCAATGCCCCATATGGCGAAGGGCCAGGGTAAAGACAATACATTCAAAGGATTTGGAGGCAGATGCACTTTGTCTGTGTAGATCTGGCATTTATGGCATTTTCTGACATAAGCACAACAGTCTGCATCCATTGTGATCCAATAGTAACCTGATCTCAACAATTTCTTCGCCATTGCATGTCCTCCGGCATAGGTACCGAAAGAGCCCTCGTGTACTTCGTGCATCAGCAGGTCTGCTTCCTTTTTGTCTACACATCTGAGCAAGACCATGTTGAAGTTTCGCTTGTATAAGGAGCCATCAGTATTGAGGAAGAAACTTCCGGCTAGCCTTCTTAATGTCTTCTTATCATTAGACGATGCCCCAGGTGGGTATGTTTGAGTCTCTAAGAAGCATTTGATGTCATGGAACCAAGGTTTGTTGTCAGTAACAGTGTCCACAGAGAAGACATATGCTGGTCGGTCCAGTCTGGATACTAAAATTTGAGGAACATAGTTGGCAGTCTGTACTTTGATCATAGATGAAATAGTGGCCAAGGCGTCTGCAAACTGATTCTCATCTCGAGGGATATATTCAAGCTTGACCGTTGTAAAGAAAGTCAACAATCTCCTCGTATAGTCACGGTAGGGGACCAGATGCTATTGATGAGTATACCACTTGCCATTAGTTTAGTTGATCACCAAAGTCGAATCTCTGAATACATTCAAGGTTTTGATATTGAGGTCAATGGCTTCCTCAAGACTCATGATACAAGTTTCGTACTCTGCTTCATTGTTAGTACAAGAGAAGGTGAGCTTTGCTGAGAAAGGCAAATGGACTCCCTCGGGTGTAATAAGCACTGCACCAACCCCACGACCGTTATAATTAACTGCCCCGTCGAACATCATAGTCCATGATTCTTCTGGAGCTGGCCCTTCAGTGGGAACAGGCTCTTTACAATCTCTTGATTTTAAGAACATGATATCTTCATCGGGGAAATCAAATCTCATAGACTGGTAATCATCAATTGGTTGCTCAGCCAGATAGTCAGACAATACATTGCCTTTGATGGCATTTTGAGAGGTGTACTAAATATCATACTCTATCAGAATCATTTGCCACCTTGCAACCCTTCTGGTAAGTGTTGGCTTCTCAAATATGTACTTGACTGGGTCCATCTTTGAGATCAACTAGGTAGTATGAGTCAACATATATTGTCTTAGTCGGCGAGTAGCCCACGCTAAAGCACATCAAGTTTTCTCGAGCAGTGAATAACGTTGTTCACAGTCGGTAAACTTTTTGCTTAGGTAGTATATTGCATACTCTTTTCGACCAGACTCGCCATGCTGGCCCAACACACACCCCATCGATCCATCTAATACTGTCAGGTACATTATTAGAGGTCTTCCTTAAACTGGAGGCATAAGAATCGGAGGTTCTTGCAGATACTCCTTGATTTTGTCAAAAGCTTTCTAACAATCATTGTTCCACCTGACTGTTTGTTCATTTCTTAACAGTTTGAACAAAGGCTCGCAGGTTGCAGTGAGGTGAGATATGAACCTTGAAATGTAGTTCAATCTACCCAAGAACCCTCGAACTTCTTTCTCAGTCTTAGGTGCAGGCATTTCCTGAATTGCTTTAACTTTGTCGGGGTCTACCTCAATTCCTCTTCCGCTCACAATAAACCCCAACAACTTACCAGAACGTACCCCGAATGTGCACTTGTTGGGGTTTAACCTTAACTGATATTTCCTCAGACGCTTGAATAATTTCAACAGGTTCACCAAATGCTCTTCCTCTGTTTGGGACTTGGCAATCATGTCATCCACGTAGCACTCAATTTCTTTATAGATCATGTCGTGGAATAATGTTACCATAGCCCGTTGATATGTTGCACCGGCATTCTTTAAACCAAACGGCATTACTTTGTAGCAGAACGTGCCCCATAGTGTGATGAAGGTTGTCTTCTCCATGTCTTCAGGTGACATCTTGATCTGATTGTATCTAGAAAATCCGTCCATGAAGGAAAATAGCGAGAACTGAGCCGTGTTGTCTACCAATACATCAATCTGAGGTAATGGGAAGTCATCTTTCGGGCTTGCTCTGTTCAGATCCCGGTAGTCGAGGCACATCCGTACCTTGCCATCCTTCTTAGGTACAGGTACAATGTTAGTAACCCACAGCGGGTAACTAGTTACAACAAGAAAACCGGCGTCCCACTGCTTTTGTACTTCCTCTTTGATTTTCATGGCCATGTCCGAACGAGTACGACACAAATTTTGTTTGACCGGCGGGCAATCCTCTTTTAAAGGTAGCCTATGCATGACAATATCTGTATCTAAGCCCGGCATATCTTGGTAGGACCAAGCGAAGACATCGACATATTCTCGTAGCATACTGATACGTTGTTCTTTTACTGGAGCTTGCAGATTGGCTCCAATTTTCACTTCTTTCACAACTTCCTCGGTACCAAGATTAATAGTCTCAACCCCCTCCTGATGAGGAGTAATCACCTTTTCCTCTTGTCTCAATAACCTGGCTAACTCTTCAGGTAAATCGTAGTCTTCCTCAACCCCTCCATCTGCTTGATTAATCGGATTGTCGAAGTCACACAAGGTCATAATAATGCCGTTGTCAATGCAATATGGGGGACTATTTCTGCAAGGGTGGAGATTTGGTTCATTTTAGTGATTGATTTTATTGTTTTTTAGAAAAAAAAGTAAGTAACTGAAGTTTTTATTTGGAAAAACATTGCCATTTATTGCTTTGTGCGAAAATAACAAAAATGAAAAGACAGGGAGCGAAAAAGATTGTTTGCAAAAAGATGTCCATTGTTCATTAATATTCAATTTGCACAAATACATATGGCCCTATTACAAAATGAGTCCCGACATCTTGGGCAAGATGTAGGACTTTGATGCATGCTTAAAACAGGAAATAATAATTACTCTGCAACAGTAACCCTTATAATTTCTTGGGAAGACCAGTTGAGGACTTGTTGGCCCGAGATTCTTGGACGGATCCAGTTTTCCAGGTTGTAGTCGCTCTCAGCCTCGTCTTCCAAAGTGTTGACAGCATCAGGGGTCAGTATTCCCCCACTTATGAACTTCAGCCCTTCAGCCTCCTCTTGAACTTGTCGGGATGGTCTGTAACCCAAACCGAATTTGTCTTCTTTCATTTCCACCTTCAGCAGTTTGCCCCAACCTTGGGCATTCCCTTCTTCCACGACCTTTCGAGCCTGCTTGTAGGAAGCAATTGAGGTACCCATCCTCTCCTCTTGGGATGCAGCAGACACCTCAGTTGTAGCTTCGTTAACATTCAAAGCTTCGAACCCTTGGCTCATGGTTTCATGGATTTCTCCATCCATTTCTATGTACTTGTACGTAGCCAGGTGACTAACAAAGATGTCTTCTTCTCCACAGATAGTGATAATCTGACCTTCCCACTCATATTTAAACTTCTGGTGAAGGGTCGATGTTACCGTGCCGGCGGCATGAATCCATGGTCGACCCAACAAATAGTTGTAGGCAGGCTGTATGTCCATCACGTAGAAGGTAGTTTTGAAAACTTGTGGGCCAATTACCACAGGTAGCTCCACCTCTCTGAGAACCGATCTCTTAGAACCATCAAAAGCTCTTACAACTAGATTGCTCGGACGGAGGGCTAGACCATCATACTCCAATTTGACTAAAGCTTTCTTTGGCAGGACGTTGAGTGATGATCTAGTGTCAACAAGGACATGCGAGAGCACAACCCCTTTACACTCCAGAGTGATGTGTAATGCCTTGTTGTGGTTACGCCCCTCTGTAGTCAAATCAACATCAGTAAAGCCTAGTCCATGACTAGTATTGACATTTGCGACTACTGATTCCAACTGATTGACAGTGATCTCTTCAGGCACATAAGCTGCGTGCAGGACTTTGAGTAGTGCATTCCGGTGAGCCTCGGAACACATAAGTAGAGATAATATGGAGATCTTGGAGGGTGTTTGGTGGAGCTGGTCCATGATTTTGTAGTCACTTCTCTTGATAATCCTCATAAAATCGTCTACATCCTGATCAAAGGGTGTCTTCTGAGTTTCTTTTGCAGCAGGTTCTTCTGGCACCACACCTTTACCTTTAGCTTTGGCAGCTGCCTCCGCTTCGGCATTAGTTCTGGGAATTTGTGGAGCGAAGAGACGTCCGCTTCTGGTGAAGCCTCCGCCTCCCCCTACATTGTCTACTTGTGGTGCAGGTGTTGAGGAGTCAAGAGTGACCTTTCTTCCGTGGCAGTAAAGATCCAAATCATAATGCCAAGGCACAACACTATTATTATCATAGGGAATTGGTCTAGGCACCGTGATAGTCACCGGACTAATTGCAGCAGAAGAAGGAGTCATGATTGTCTGCGGATCATAGTATATAGTAACAGGGGGTCTGACTGAAGGTGGCACAAATGCAGGAAGCTGACAAACTGATGAGAGAGTGTTGCTGGGATGTTGTTGGTGATAATGTTGCTGGAAGTTGTTGTTGTGAGATTCTGGAACAGGGATCGTTGTTGGGTCGTAGTAGATAGTAACTGTTGAAATATCACTGCTGGTGTTTGTTATTGTTGTAGCCGATTCCATTGAAATGATTTTTGCTGTATTTGTAGAAGTGGTTTCTGTTGCAGTTGTAGAAGCTTGAACTGTTGATGTTATCTGTAGGATGCCTTCCTTAATCAAACTGTTGATACCATTCTTCAAACTTGCGCGACCATTAGTAGTAACCTTACAAGCTTCGTAGTAGGCTTCACAACCCGGAAACACTTGGAATTTTAAAAGCTGAGCTTTCACCTTGGCCAGAGGTGTTTTAACACTTGCAACATCATCGATCAGGATTGTTGGTTGGTATTCCTCAATAGAATTAATCCTTGGCCCACCGTGGTTAGGTATTGGATTTTTGATAACACTCAGAGGAGGTGCGAAGTTTACAGCTTTCGAATCAATCAGGTCCTGAACCTTCATATGCAGGGCCCTACACTTTTTTGTGGCATGGCCATGAGCATTTGAGTGGAAGGCGCATCTTGCATTGACATCATAATTTCTTGGAAGGTTGAGAGGGTCTGGTGGAGCCAAAGTCCTTAGCTCAATCAAGTTGAGTTTCAATAGTTGCGGGAGTAACACTGCATAGGGCATTGGAATGGGATCGATTACCATGTTGATCTGAGAAGTCCTTTGTTGAAATGGACGTTGTTGTTGATTATTGTTGTTGTAAGGTCTCTGCTACGGTTGTGGGAACTGTTGTTGCTGGGGGGCTGGAGTAGGAATTGTGACAGCAGCCACTGATCTTTGCAAATATGGAGGCCTACCTCTGCCAATATGCACTGAATTAGTCTCTCATGTCCTTCGGGGTCCGGAGAATGGTTTCTTTGTGTTGCTGGAGCTGGCGCCATTATCATAAATCTTGCCCATCTTCAACAAACTTTCAATTCTCTCTCCTTCTATGACCACATCAGCAAAGCTAGTGAAAGATAAAGCAACAAGTCTATCAATATAAGTTGCTTGCAGGATATTCATGAACATGTCAGCCATCTCTCTTTCTGACATTGGAGGTTGGACAGCAGCAACCAGCTGTCTCCATCTCTGAGCGTACTCACGGAAAATTTCCCTTGAAGACTGAGACATTCCCATTAAGAGAGTCATGTTAGGTGCCATGTCTAAGTTGTATTGATACTGGCGCACAAAAGCTTCAGCCAAATCTTTCCAATTTCTGACGGTGGCCCTAAATAAGTGTGAGTACCATTCTCTGGATACCCCGGTCAAGCTATCTTCAAAATAAAACATCCATAGCTTCTCATCCATAGTGTATGCTTTCAACCTTCCCAGAAAGGATTGAAAATGAGTGTGAGGACAAGAAGTTCCATTGTACTTCTCAAAACACGGGGGCTTGAATTTGTGGGGAATCCTTACCCCCTAAACCAGGCCCATGTCCATTACATCAAATCCCAAGGAGTTATGGGATTCCAAAGATCTTAACTTTTCTAATATCTCGTCCAACCGACGGTCATAAGCTTCTTCTTCCCCGGCACCTAACACTGTAAACTGCTCATCTTGAGGATCTTCATGTAGAATACGATCTCCAGTGTTCCTTTGTCCATGCCCAAGGATATTAGCTTCAGGATTGTTGTCAGGTCCAAACACTACTGGAGTCGTTCGCGGCTGCTCGCGCTCATTGTTACTAGTACCTCCAGTGCCTGTGTGGTTATCTTCCGGGGTTTGCCGCTCGACTAACTCCCTCAATCTTTCCTGGGTCTGGGCCAGTCCAGTCATCACAACCATGAATTGATTCATTTGGGTCCTCACTTTTGTCCTCACATCTGTCATTTGAGTCCTTAAATCTGTCAGTTCCTGCTGTAGCTGATCCATTTGTAGACTCGGAAGGTTGTGTCGAGTTGGATATTTGTGGACTCGGTTGACAGAAAAGACCCTTCTGCGAGCAATATTTCCTGAAACAATCAATAAAGTGAGAAGACAACAACAAAACACATACAAAAACAAAGGTATGTGGTTAGAATGCAATGCAATATGCCTATTTGTCTTTGGAGGGTATCCGGTTTGGTTCTTGGTTTTGACCTTCTAGACCCCTTGGAGGAGATAGAGATGTTGGAGCGAACGGAATCCAGAAAAGCCAAAAATACATAGAATACGAATGGCATTGGCCAAAATACAACTAGTTCGTGAATACAACAAAAAACAAAAACTCCCATGGTGAGTTGAAATACAACAATAATACATAAACTATAATACAATCAGTTCACGAATACAACAAAACAAACTCCCATGGTGAGTTGAAATACAAAAACAAATACAAAGAAAATAAAACATCTAATCCATATGCATCCTCCCTGACTTCCTTCAGGAGAGCATCAGTCACGGGTCCAGCAGGGTGCTCTATGATGGCCCTGATGAGAAGGTTTCTGGTTGTGATGACACTCGTGATCTTTTGATACTTATCTCCCTCTTTGGATATTTTTAACCCTGCCCGGAGTTTTAACTCTAAGATTTCCTTCTGAGCGGCTAGAAGTGCTTTTTGGCTTCTTCTCTCACTGGACTCCAACTGTTCTATCTTGGCTTGCATCTTCTGATCTTCTTGCAAACGAGCCTCAGTTATTCTGACCCATCTTCCCTGACTCTCTTCCAGATAATGCTCAGCTCTTGCCTTCTGAATTTTTGCCTCTTTACATGCATTCTTCAACACAAGTTCTCCTGCTCAGGATTTCTTGATAAAGTCTTCAATCTTCTCAATATTGGTTACATGCTCGATGCGTAGCTTTTCTAAACTCTCAATGTCCAAATGAGCATCATTCCTTTCCCAAAGGGTCTTCTTTAAAGCTTCGGCGAGCTGGGTATTTCTTTCCTTCAGCTTTTCAAACTCTTCCAGGCTGACTGTGGATATAGGCTCAACTGCTGATGGCCTTGGCACATCCTCCAAGGTGAATGGCATACGAGTAATTTGTCCTCTGATGAGTGACCATTCAGTGTACTGAGTAGAGGCTATGTTATTACACTTTCCCACAATGGTGGTTCCTTTAGTCTGTATATTGTCCCAAGCCCAGGCTGCTTGTCGGACGGTGGCATGGTTGTTCTGAACAACACAATAAAGAGATTCTACTAGGTCTTGCTCTCTAGGTGGATGTACCAAGGCATACCCCAACTGTCTTTTGAAAAGTAAAGGATTGTAATTGATGCATCCCTTCACTCTAATTAGAGGCACATTTGGGTATTGACCACAGCTGGTTACTATATCTCGACCCTTGGTGTTCTGAGTACACCACCTGATATCTTCTGAAGAAAGGGAAATCATTCTCTTAGCCCAATTCCTTGTCTGATGTGGGTTTAAGAAAGCTTCTATCTTTGGCATGTGTTTCATCAACCAACTGTAGAAAAGAGGTGCACAACATCTCACCAGTCTTCCTCTCTGTTTCTCATTCCTCTGATGAACTGAGTAATAAAAGTCTCCTAACAAGGTGGGAACCGGGTTCTTTAGCATGAAGATGTGAATGGCATTCTTTCTTACAAACTTAGGCTCGTCTGCAAAGAAAATGATACCATAAATGCTGAGAGCTAGGAGAGCATAGACAATTTCCCAATTCCCTTTTGCAGCGTGCTTCGTAGCCTGAGTAATCAAGAAATCCAGATGAAGGTTTGAGATTCCAGCTTTGGAAGTCATGTGTTCATCAATGGTGGTTACTTCCAGATGTAGTGCTTTGGCTATGTCTTCATTCTTCGGAGGAGTCATTTCAGGATTGAAAGGAATTCCTCTTCGGACAGGGATATCCAACAACATGGAGTACTCTTCCAGCAACGGACCTATCTGGAAGTCTGGGAAAGTGAAACAACGGAGGGGAGGGTCATAAAACTGCAGACAGGTGTGAATCATGCTCCTTTGTGATGCATCCAGATCCATAATAATGTCCAAGATTCTACCATAACTTTTTCTGAACAGAGGTACATGATCAGGAGTAATGAGGGCCTGTATTTGTTTAATGCCTGCCAATGGATACTTGAAGAAATGATAGGTGATGTTGATTTTCCTTTTTGAATCCATTCTGAAGATGTACTGAAGGAGATAACTGAAGAGCCCATGGATAACCATGGATATAAAGGGTGCTAACACCTTCCCTTTATATAACCTACCCTCCGAACTCAAAATCTTTTTAAGGTCTTTCCTGTTCTTTTATGTCCTTTCCTTTTGGATAAAATAAAATTCGATGGCGACTCTTGCTATCCGCAACATTTAACTAAAGTCAGTTCTCCCACCGTGTTACAGAACTGGCGACTCTGCTGAGGAATTAATAAAAGAGGGGTACCCTTAGGAATTAGATCACTTTAAATTTGTTTGCTTTGTTTGCTTTACTTTACTTGTTGGGTGCTCTTATATGTGAAAGATCCTAACCCGGATCTAGTGTACCTTAGGTAAATGGCAATAGACCAAGGAAACTGTACGGCGTATACCGATATGGTTGATCTGGTGGCCATAGTTAGTGTGACTTCTTGGTTGGTGCTTATGTTCCTTAAGCAAGTTGAGGATAATATGGGGCTGCCATATGTTGTCAATACACTAACTAACTTTTAGAACCCTAGTCATCCCATCTTGGTCATTAGAAAGTAGTGAGATAACCATCTTTGGTGAAGACTGAAGTGGGTTGATACTTGATGCTACACTCATTGAGATTCTAAACTTGGAGGGTTTTGGTTGGCAAGTAAGTTGCCCACTGAATAACCACCCTTGTGAAGGATCAATGATATTGAGATCCCTTAGAACCTGGTTACTTTGTAGGACAGGATGAACCAACTAAACTTCAGGGGAGGGTACTTACCTTTAAACCTCATGCAAGCCTTCAAACCTAGGGCTATTGTGTGACTTGTTTGTGTGTGCCACATGTTTGTGATTGAGCATAACATCATAGCATCATCATGCATCATAAGCATAGCATTTTCACTAACCATTTCAAGGACCAAAGGATTTATCTTTGTTCTTTGTTGCAGGTCATGGCTTCTGCTCGTAGGAATACTATCCGGATCAACTTTGTAGGAATACCTACTAAGCTCAAAGAGTTGGTCTCTCAAGTTTCTGAAAACTCCCAGTTTATCAAGAAGCATGGTCACCTACTGGATCTAGTCACTTCAGGGTTCAATGAAGACATGATGAGTGTTCTGTTTCAGTTCTTTGATCCTAAACATCATTGCTTCACATTCCCTAACTATCAATTGGTTCCTACAATGGAGGAGTTCTCCAAACTACTGAGTATACTTATCCTCAATCAGAGACCATTCACAGGCTTAGAAAAAGAGCCTAAACCTGAAGTCATTGCTGCAGCCTTACATTTGAAGAAATCAGACATTGTCCTAGAAACGAGAAGTGGAGTTAAGGGTATCCTTGCCAAGGTATTGATGGAGAAAGCTCAAGTGTTCCTGAAGGCTATGAGTTATGATGCTTTTGAGGAGATCTTAGCCCTATTGATCTATGGCTTAGTGTTGTTCCCTAATCCAGACCAGTTCATAGACGTACACGCCATCAACATATCTCTAACTCACAATCCAGTGCCTACATTACTTGGAGACATCTTACACTCTCTTCATACCCGTACTACAAAGGCACGAGGAACTCTGATGTGTTGTATACCTCTATTGTCTAGGTGGTTTATTTCTCACCTTCCTCGATCAGTGATGAAGAACGAACAAGGGTTCAGGTGGTCTAAAAGGATCATGTCACTTTCTCATTCAGATATTCATTGGTGTTCTAGATCTATGGAGAATGTTACTATCATTGACCGTTGTGGGGAGTTCCCTAATGTGCCACTCCTTGGCATAAGAGGGGGAATTACCTACAATCCTTCCTTAGCTCTACGTCAGTTTGGTTATGCTCGGAGTGATGGTCCTCATGACATGCTTATTCAGGGTATTGTGTTCGACTACGACAACGATCTGCAAAGTTATCGTCAATGGTTCATACGAGCATAGGGTAAAGTGAACAAGGTTGACAGCAAGACTCTGGAACCCAAGTACACCATTCTTATGGAACCTTATCTTAGATGGGTGCGATCTCGTGCTCAGACTCTTATGATGCCATATCCTACTATCCTGCCAGTTACCATGGAGCCTGTTGCTGAAGGAGATACTCCTTATATCATTCTTCATCCAGACATGCCCACTGACATGGAAGAGTTACAGAGGTCTGGATCCAGTTGAAGGAGCAAAGAGATACTTTTGAGACTCATTACAAAGCAAGTCAAGAAAGAATCCTGGAGCTAACAAAACAACTTCACGAGGAGCGGAATCTTAACTCATACCTCAACACAAAGAGGAAACGTCCATGGGAGACTTAAAACCCCATTTTTTGTATTCATTTCATTTTTATTGTAAGCCCAAGGGGCAAACAAGTTTATTTGATTACTAATAAAAGTTTACTTTATGGTTGTTTAAATAAATTTAAATCCTGCGGTCCTTGAAAACATTGCATACGCATTTACATACCATATCATTGGATCACAGGTTTCTTATATACAGGTATCTTATCTTCTCGCTGTTTATTTCAGCAGAAATGGCTCTTGATCAGACTGTCAAAGATCTCCAGGCTAAAAATGCACAATTCCAAGAGTTGATTCTGAACTTGTCCAAGGGGAAAGATGAATTGAAGACACTGCTGGCTAAGAAGAAGAAGAAGACTAGAAGATCAGGAGGCCTTATCAATCTGGGAAGAAGGTTCAGAGGTCCTATCAAGACAAAGGAACAAATTGAGGATTCTGAGTCTGAAAATTCTGAGAAAGAGGGAGGTAGTCTCCATGATACTGTGGGAGATTCTGATTCTGAAGCAAACTATTATCATGATCCTGCTAGTGAGGATAAGTACAAGATGCTGGTAGATAGAATGAATGCCATGGAGTTACAAAAATCTTCTGGGCTGGATTTTGAGGATCTGAGTTTAGTATCGGGAGTGGTTATACCTATTGGCTTCAAGGTTCCTACTTTTGTGGTGTACGATGGTGTTTCATGTCCTAAGTTGCATCTAAGGTCCTATGTCCGGAGGATTCAACCACATACTGCTGATAAGAAGTTATGGATTCATTTCTTCCAAGAGAGTTTATCTGGAGCTCAATTGGAATGGTATTACCAATTGGAGAGTGTTAATATTCGTGATTGGATTGATCTTGCTGAGGCCTTCTATAGGAAATACCAATATAATGCTGATTTAGCACCTACTCGCATGCAGCTCCAAAGCATGTCAATGGGTGCTAAGGAGAATTTCAAGGAGTATGCCCAAAAATGGAGAGACCTAGCTGGTAGAGTTCAACCTCCTCTAACTGACAGGGAGCTAATGGATATGTTTATGAGTACGCTGAATGGTCCTTTCTATAGTCACCTCATTGGAAGCTCATCATCTGGTTTCACCGAGCTGATAATGACTGGAGAACGTGTGGAGAGTGGTATAAGAAGTGGTAAGATACAGGTAGGTGCCTCTTCATCAAACACTGCTAAGAAGCCCCCTAGTGGAAAGAAGGAGTCTAATGCTGTGTATGGTCAACCTAGTCGTAATAGAAGTCACTAATCTGTGGGAGCAGTTCACATTTCCAATCCTACTCATGCAGCACCAGAGCTACCACAAAACAATCAACAGAAGCCTAGAAGACAATTCACTAAGATCAACATGTCACTGGCCCAAGCCTTGCAACACATGTTGAAAGGGGAACTCATTACTTTGAAGGACCCTCCTCAGAATCCTAATACTTCCTCTCCTTGATACAACCCTAATGCACGATGTGCCTATCATTCTAATTGTCCGGGACATGACACCAACAACTGTTGGGTGTTGAAAAACAAGATTCAAGATATGATTGAAGCTGGGGAGATTGAATTTGACCCTCCTGGGACTCCAAATGTGATTACTGCTCCCATGCCCAATCATGAGAAGACTGTTAACACTGTTGATGAAGTTTCATATGTTTCCTCAGTAGCAGATGTGACTACTCCCTTATCCATTATCAAGAAGAAGCTGGTGCAGGCTGGATTCTTTTCAGGTTGCAATGAAGACTGTTTTTATTGTGCCTACAAACCTGATAGCTGCTGGAAGTTGAAAGATGGTATTCAACGCCTCATGGACAATTACACTATATTGTTCGAGGGGACACCTTCTGTGGAAAGTATGTGTGAACATCTAACTCGAGGTACGAAGGTTGAAGATGTGGACATGGTTGATAAAGTTCCAGTAAAGATCACCTCCAAAGGCCCTGTCAAGATCACTTCCAAGGGTCCTATCAAGATTACTGCTGAAGGCCTGGTGAAGACTGTTGCTGAAGTTAGAGTGCCTCCCATGATTATTACCACTCCTGGCCCTATTCCTTATACTTCTGATAAAGCTATACCCTGGAATTACGGTTCTGATGTTTATATCCATGGTGTTAAGCAGGAACCTTTGACTGATACACCTGTTACTGATGATAACCTTGATGTTGATAATATTGATGGATCTAGTAAGATCACCAGAAGTGGAAGAATTTTCTCTCCTCCGGCTACCTCAAAAAGTGCAGTTACTCCAACTACTACCTCCACTTCTGAACCAAGTACTGATGCTCGGGGAAAAGGTCATGTGGTTGAACCTGTGCAAGCTGAGACACCGGCTGCTGAAAATCTCTCTAAACAGATGGAAGAAGTGCTGAAGATCATTCGCAAGAGTGATTATGATATTGTTGACCAGTTGGGGCATACTCCCTCCAAAATCTCCATGTTATCTTTGTTGTTGTGTTCTGAGGCTCATGCTAAGGCCTTAATCAAGTTCTTAAAGACTGCTCATGTGCCAAATGAGATTTCTGTGGATCAATTTGAAAATTGTGTTGCACATCTGACTTATGATAATGGGTTAGGCTTTTCTGATGCTGACTTGACTCCTGCCAAGAGAAACCATAATAGAGCTTTGCATATCTCCATTGAATGTAGGGACACTACCTTGTCTCATGTGTTGGTGGATAATGGTTCTTCATTGAATGTACTTCCCAAAGAGGTTCTGAACAAGCTCAGTCCTGAAGATGCTGTGTTAAGACCAAGTAATGTAGTGGTGAGGGCCTTTGATGGCTCAAGAAGAGTGGTACATGGAGAAATAGATCTCCCGATCAAAGTAGGCTCTCAAGTCTTCAATTTTACTTTCTATGTAATGGATATTCGTCCTGTGTACTCCTATTTGCTTGGGCGCCCCTGGATCCATGGGGCAGGTGCTGTGACCTCCATTCTACATCAGAAGTTGAAATATCCGATGAAGGGAAAGACTGTCACTGTTTATGGAGAGGAAGAATATATGGTCAGTCATGTGAATACATTTAAGTATGTTGAAGTGGAAGGTGAATATGTTGGGACTCCTTGCCAGAAATTTGAGGTAGTTCCTTGGGTCGTTCCTGCTATTGAAGCTCCTCCTGTTGTTAAAAGAGTTCCTTTGGTTACTGTCGCTCCCCGGATTTCCATCCTGGTACAAACGCGAAAGTGGCGCGGAAAAAGAATAGAGTCGCTAGCCAGGCATTTTTATCCCGAAGAAAGGGAATGGTAATGCTGCACAAACCAGAAGAAAGAAGAGGAAGGACACAGGTCCTACGAACCAAAGAGACTGAGTTCGGGAGTCGGTTACGACCTGGGAAGGTATTAGCATCCAGATCGTCCGCCGTACCCGACGGGATCCACGCTTGCAAAAGAAACTATTTCAAAGGGTGAGGGTATGAAAGTTGCGGCAAAAGAAAAGAAAATGAAAAGAAACTGGAACTGGAAAAGAACTGAATAAGAAACTGTAACACGGTGGGAGAACTGACTTTAGTTATGTTGCGGATAGCAAGAGTCGCCACCGACTTTTATTTTATCCAAAGGAAAGGCATAAAAGAACAGGAAAGACCTTTTTAAAAGATTTTTGGGTCCGGGGGGTAGGTTATGTAAAGGGAAGGTGTTAGCACCCTTTACATCCATGGTTATCCATGGGCTCTTAGTTACTTAGCTCACTTTAAACTGTTTTTGAAAATGTGAAGTGTGTGAATAGAAATTTTCATAAGAGTTTAATAATGATCCATGTACGGATGCGTAAAAAACTTGTGTTTGAAAATTGTTTGAAATTGTGAGGTGTTTGAAAAGTTTTTGAATAGTGAGCAAGTAATTATGAGGAACCTACCTTAAAGTTTAAGTCTTTCTGTTCTTGAATCCTTTAAATGGTAAGACTATCCCTATTATTAAGGAATAGGTAGTCATTACCTTGGATGTGAGGGACATATGAAGGGACATCTGTTTATGTAGGCAACTGTAGGGTATATTAAGCATTTTTGGAGGGACTGTCATCATTATTCGAAAGGGACAAGATCATTACGAAGGCAACCGTTTAAGGGACTTGATCTTTTATTATTAAGGGACTGGATGACTTTATTTTTTGAGGGACTTTTGCTTTATACACCCTACTTGACCTTTTGATTAGGCAACAATGAGAGGTAACCCTAGAAAGTGAGATGGCGATCAAAGATCGACTTACGTGTGTGAGTGTTCAGTTTTATATTTATCTTTTAAATTAAGTGATTTAAATTCAATTTTAAATATACATATATGTTACACTCCCTATTTTTACTAACCATGGCATAAAATTAAATAATTTAAACATTTAAAAAATATTACATCCAGGAGCAATTACATAATAATAATAAAAGCAATTAAAAATAATAAGCAAAATAAATAAATAAGCAATAAACAAAATAATTAATTGGGTTAGTAGAAAATAATAATAATAATCACAATTTAAAAAATAAATGGGATTAGTAATAATAATAATAATAAGCAAAAAAATAAGAATTTCAAAAATTAATAAGAGAATATGAACAATTATATTAGTTATTACAAAATTTGAAGTTATATATAAATTAAAAATTAAATCAATTATGGATAAATTATAATTATTAAATTAGCAATTTTTAGAAATTATTTACATGCATAATTAATTATAAACAATTAGTGAATATTTACATATTATAAAAAAATAGAGTTAATTATGATTATATTTACAAAATTTAATTAAATGAAAATATACATGATTAAAAAATGTGATCATACAATTATATTTACAAAAATAAGAAATTAAAATCACAAAATAAAATTAGGGTTTTTAATTGTTTAGAAAAAATAAATTAGGGTTTTGTAGAAAAAAATATATTTTTAGGGTTTATATATATAAATATTAGGGTTTGTGAAAATAAATTAAATTTTATATACAACAAAATTAAATATAAATTTAATTATTACAATATATACATATTTTTAATTTTTAATATATAATTATAAAAACTAAGTTTAGAATAATAAAAAAACAAATTAGAAAACATTTACATATTATTTTTTTATAAAATTATCTAAACATACTAAACATGTTTATATTTAATTAATAACAATATAATTAACAAAACAATGAAATAATAAAAAAAAATTGAAACTTACCTGGGGCAGGGATTGAACTCACGCCCTAGGTATCACCACCCTTAGACCAACATGATCTCCACTGGGCTGCGCATGCATTGTGAACAATGGATGAGTACTGATCATTATGTATCAAACCTGAAAAATACAAAGAAAATGAACAAAAAAACGCTGAAGCAGGGATTCGAACCCCTGCCCTGGCCTTCACACGCGCGCAAGTTTACCACTACACCATCAGCAACATTTGTAATTTAAACACAAACAAAAACTATATAATATAAAAACGAATTTGAATTCCAGGCTGCGCGCGAAAACTTCTTCTCCTACCTCCAGACCTGCGCAAATTGCTGCGAATCTTCCCACGAAATTTCCTGCGAATTTTTATTCATAGGAAAACCTACGAATTTCAAACACACACAAACAATACAGTTTTATCAAATTAAAGACATCTTTGAGTTCCTTGTGACCTGTACAATCCAATTATACAAAAAAAATTCATTTATATTGGGTAAATCAAAGAACCCTAATTTGGAGCTTTAAACCCTAACATGGCATCTTACGGATTACTCAAGGTTTCTTCAATTTCCTTGCCCAGAAACGTTCTATACAACACCACAAACATGATTAACCAAACAAAATTCATTAAAACGCATTGAATTAGTGAAATCGAAAAAAAATTATTCATGGCCAAGAGTGATTCGGGTTATGCTATGTGGATGGTTTTGGATGCAACCAAGCATTGGTTTCCACTCAATGATGTCTAATGATCATGTCTATGTTCTCAAATTACCTTCAAATGCCTTGTTTGATTGAAACCGAATGTGAGTTTTTGAGAGGTTTTTTGGTTTGTGAAACTTACTCTTGGAGGCAGAAAAATTCGTCGCTTGTGTTAGGGTTCTCTTCTATACTTATAGAGTGATGAATTTAGGTTAAAAAATTAAGTCATTGTGTGGAAGATTTGATCTAAAAAGATTCAAAATGATAAGCCTTTAAAAGTCAAATATTTTTGTATAAACACTTGCTATTTTAAGACAATCATCATAACTCCCATATCAATTTGATCCAAGACATATTTATGATTTTCTAGAAGCTTAATCATATTTAAATCTTTGATTTTTATATTTTATTTTAATTTAAAATGATTTTAAATGAATTAAATCAAAATAAATAAAAATAAAATAATAAAAAATCTGATTTTTGATGACTTGGGTCGTGCATGAGATTATAGTATGGATTGGGTCATCATTTGGCAAGCCCATTTGGAAGAAATTGGTTTTAGACCTCCATTTTCTTCATAAACCAACCAAAAATTTCCCAACTTTGCAAGGGCACATATCCTTCAATTTTAATGCTATGAGGGTGTTCTTGGACATTTTGGAAAGCTTGAAGAGTCCTCTAACCAACCCCACTGGTTTCATGTCCATATCATTTACCATTCTCAAGTTATGCCCTTTTGAAGTTGTTGACTTTTTGTTGACTTTCAAAAGGACCTATAATGTCTTAGCTCATACCCTCCAAATGAAGCATTTTTGGGCTTGGCTTGTGAGACACAAAGTTGTAGAGAATTCAATTTCCTTCAAAATGAGATTTGGATGGAGACTTGGTGATGAAGCATGTGAAAGTTATGGCTGGTCAAAGTTCAGTTGACTTTTACTAAGGAAACCCTAATTTAGAAACTCCTGATTCTTGATGATCTGAAATCTCCTTGATGAATAATGATCAACCCTTGATCAAATGATGAATTTTACTTCATATACTTGATGTTGGCAAAAAATCATGAAGTTTGACTTTGGTTTGACCACAGTTGACCTCAGTTTGACTTTTTAACTGCTTTGACTGATTTTGACTTATCTGATCATCTGACTGAGCAAACTTTTGAGAAAAGTCTTGAAACTTGTCATGGGGGTTCTTAATCACATATAAGATGTTATGAAGCTCACTTGAAGTCCTGGAAGTTCATTTAGCCTGATTAAAGTCAAAACCCTAGTTTTGGATGCACTGCTTAGGAGGTGCATTGTCTGAGGGAATTGTCAACTCTTCTGACCACTTGTGAACTTAGTGAACCTTGTGAACCATCATAAAATGTCTTGTGAACCTCATGGGAGGTCTTGTGAACCTTGTGAACCTTTTGAACCTCATAAAGTGACTTGTAGACTTCATGAACCTCATAAAGTGACTTGTAGACTTCATGAACCTCATGAAAGATATTGTAAGTGTTGTGAATCTTGTGAACCTTGTGAACCTTCTTAGCACACAAAGTCTTGTATTGTGAGGGCAAATTTTGGGGTGCAACAGCTGCCCCTGTTCAATTTTCTGAAACCTGAGGGGTTAGATTGGTATATGTGCCAGTCGTGACCTGGAAGGTTGAAGGGGATTGAACACAAAAGCCCAAAAATTTGCACTCACCAGTGCGTAGAGTAATACAGATAGCTAGTTGAATATGCTTGAGTGGGCTTAAAGATGCCACTTGGAGAAGAGCTCTTCAGATACATTTCTTGGATGATAAAGCAGTCCAAACTATGGAGGTATAATGATAGCTTTCAGGAGGATAAAGCAGTCCTGAGGTAATAATATGTTTTCAGGAGGATAAAGCAGTCCTGATGTAGTAATATGCTTACAGGAGGATAAAGCAGTCCTGATGTAATGATGATAGTTTTCAGGAGGATAAAGTAGTCCGGATGTAGTGATATGCTTTCAGGAGGATAAAGCAGTCCTGAGGTAATGATGTGCTTTCAGGAGGATAAAGCGATCCTGAGGTAATAATATGATTTCAGGAGGATAAAGCAATCCTGAGGTACAAGAAGCTGTCAGGAGGATAAAGCAGTCCTGAGGTAATAATATGCTTTCAGGAGGATGAAGCAATCCTGAGGTAGTGATGATAGCTATCAGGAGGATGAAGCAGTCCTGAGGTAATAATATGATTTCAGGAGGATAAAGCAATCCTGAGGTATGAGAAGCTTTCAGGAGGATAAAGCAATCCTGAGGAATGATAACTTTTCAGGAGGATAAAGCAGTCCTGATAGTCACAAGTTGTTGATGAAGTTTGTCTGCTGGAGAATTAACCTGAAAACAAGGTAGCATTCTATATGGTAGCATTAGTTTATGCATTATGTATGCATGTATAGTATGATGCACTTAAGTAATGCACTATGTATCTATGGATATGTATGTTATGGTATGATGTAAATGATGTATGTATGATATGATGCTGCCGGAAACGTCTGAATATCTTCGTATAACAACTGCTGGCCAGGGAAAATAAATCCCGATTTGTTGCTGAAGAGTATGAGGAACTCGTTCCCGTCTTGTTTGATAATAAGGTATACATAACCTCCTGTCTGCTGGGGATAGCAAGGTATATATAACCTCCCGTGTGTTGGGGATAGTAAGGTATATATAACCTTCCGTCTTCGTTTGATAGTAGGGTATACATAACTTCCCGTCTTCGTTCGTCGTACTCTTATTGGAAAGTAAATTCCCGAATATCCGTATGAGGATAAAAGAGATGGATATAAATTCCAGGGGAGATGTGACTTTATGAAGATGGACTTGTCCTACTGAGGGATTTGTAACTGTCTTGTAAAGATGAACCGACGAAGCTTAGTTGAAATCCTTCCCTCGTTCGTCCTTAGTAAATACTATTACTGCATTTTCATGCATTTCTGGTAAACATCAATCATATTAAGCATACATGCATTTCTGGTAAACATCAATCATATTCAAAAGCATAATACATTCAAACACAACCAATGGACGTTTCGCTTATGTAAATAGGGTAAAAGTAAATCAGGATTCAAAAATGGATTTTTATTTATATCAAAGAGTGACCCATACACGGGTAAATTTGTACAAGGAGACATAAACCCTAGTAAGAGGATTTTGTCATAAAGTTTTTTACAAAACAAGGAGAATCAACTATGTGGGAAATAATCCTATTGAGTTTCAATTCTACTATTGCCATTATCTTCAAGTATCTCATCTTCTTCTGTTGAGACGGAAACGATTGAATTGAGCTTTATCTGTTCAAACTTGAGTAAGTAGCACAACTGGTTGCAGTTTCATGGGTGATCCAAACGAGACATAGTCATACGCTTTAATCCCTAACTTTTGCCTGGATTGCCCTTTCAGGTTTTCAACCCACCAGGATACCCTTTTTTGCCCAAGCCGCCTTTTCAGGTTTTCGACTTGCCGGGTGTACATCTTTTTATATATATCCCTAATTTCTGCCCAAACCCTTTTGGTTTGCCGGGATGCCCTTATTTTTGCCTAGGCCTGTCAACCTAGCGGGTCTCTTTTTATGCGTAGTATTTTTTAACTATGTCTGCGTTCACAGGCTGCGGGAAGTCTTCACCATCCATAGTAGTAAGTATCATGGCACCTCCTTAAAATACTGTCTTGACTACAAATGGTCCTTCATATGTTGGAGTCCACTTGCCCCTAGGATCACCCTGTGGTAATATGATACGTTTGATTACCAAGTCACCAGCCTGATATACCTTTGGCTTAACTTTCTTGTTAAAAGCTTTGATCATTCGTTTCTGGTACATCTGGCCATGACAAACTGCTGCTAGTCTCTTCTCATCAATCAAATTTATCTGGTCCAGCCGAGTCTGAATCCACTCGTCTTCATCCAAGCCTGCATCCTTCATAATTCTTAAGGAGGGAATCTGAACTTCAATGGGCAGAACTGCTTCCATACCATAGACTAAGGAGAACGGGGTTGCCCCTGTTGAAGTACGTATTGTGGTACGATAACCATGAAGAGCAAATGGTAACATCTCATGCCAATCCTTTTAAGTAACAGTCATCTTCTGTACAATCTTCTTAATGTTCTTATTAGCAGCTTCAACTGCCCCATTCATCTTTGGACGATACGGAGAAGAGTTGTGATGCTTAATCTTGAACTGCGTGCAGAGATCAGTAATCATAGTGTTGTTCAGATTAGAGCCATTGTCAGTGATAATCCTTTCAGGGATACCATACCTACATATGAGATTATTCTTAATGAATCGAGCCACAACATTCTTGGTCACAGATGCAAATGAAGCTGCCTCCACCCACTTCGTGAAGTAATCAATAGCAACCAGAATGAAACGATGTCCATTAGAAGCAGTAGGCTTGATCTCACCAATCATATCAATGCCCCACATGGGAAAAGGCCAAGGAGCAGTCAACACATTCAATGGTGATGGAGGTACATGTACTTTATCAGCATAGATTTGACACTTATGACATGTTCTGGAGTGTTGGTAACAGTCAGCTTCCATGGTAGACCAATAGTAACCTGCTCTCAATATCTTCTTTGCCATGGTATGACCACTAGAATGAGTGCCAAAGATCCCATCATGCATATCTTCCATAATCTCTATTGCTTCCTTCTTATCCACACAACGAAGCATAGTTGAATCATGATTGCGCTTGTACAAAATCCCATTACTCAAAAAGAACTTAGCAGAAAACCTCCTCAGAAATTTCCTATCTTTGACATATGCCCCTTCAGGGAACTCCTGAGCTTCAAGATATCTTTTTACTTCGTAGAACCAAGGCTTCTCCTCTGCCCTTTCAGTGTCAATCTCATTGCAGTATGCAGGCTTTTCAAATCTATCAATAGTAATCTTGGGAGCTTCATCATCCCAACTGATCTCAAACATGGATGCCATGGTGGCTAATGCATCTGCCAACTGATTCTCTCTTCGTGGAATATGTCCAAAGGTAATCTCTTTGAAATGTGGGATCAAAGACAATACATGCTCTCTGTAAGGAATGAGGTTATCATGCTTGGTATCCCAATCTCCTTTAATCTGACTTACTACCAGGGCTGAATCTCCATACACATCAAGAAACTGAATCTTCATATCAATAGCAGCTTTAATACC
Source organism: Lathyrus aphaca (assembly GCA_963966055.1). Classification (NCBI taxonomy): domain Eukaryota; kingdom Viridiplantae; phylum Streptophyta; class Magnoliopsida; order Fabales; family Fabaceae; genus Lathyrus; species Lathyrus aphaca. The sequence continues at coordinate 434,494,335 of OZ014524.1, read as the reverse complement.
CAGGATACATGCCTCATACTCAGCCATGTTATTGGTACAATAGAAACAAAGTCTGGCAGTAATCGGGGTATGACAACCTTCAGGGGAACTAATCACAACACCAACACAATTACGAAGTGCATTGGAAGCACCATCAAAAACCATAGTCCATCGGGATCCTTGTTCAGGTCCGTCATATTGTCCAGGTTCTTTGGTAATAATCATAATGTCTTCATCAGGGAATTCAAAACTCATTGACTGATAATCATCCACTGCTTGATAAGCCAAATGATCAGCTACAACACTTCCCTTAATGGCCTTCTGAGTAGTATACTGTATGTCATATTCTGTCAAGATCATTTGCCATCTTGCAATTCTTCCGGAGAGAGCAGGTTTCTCAAATATGTACTTGATTGGATCCATCTTCGAAATCAACAAGGTAGTATGGGTCAACATATACTGTCTTAGTCGGCGAGCAGCCCATGCCAAAGCGCAACAAGTTTTCTCGAGCAGTGAGTATCTTGTTTCACAGTCGGTAAACTTTTTGCTAAGGTAGTATATTGCCTGCTCTTTTCGACCAGACTCGTCATGTTGCCCCAATACACACCCCATTGAGTTGTCTAACACTGTTAAGTACATAATCAAAGGTCTTCCATCAACTGGTGGCATCAAAATTGGAGGTTCTAGCAGATATCTCTTGATTTCATCAAAGGCAGTCTGGCACTCATCATTCCATTCCATCACATGATCTTTCTTCAACAACTTGAAGATTGGCTCACAGATGGCAGTTAATTGGGAAATAAATCTTGTAATGTAATTCAAACGTCCCAAGAAACCTCTAACCTCCTTCTCAGTACGGGGAGCTGGCATCTCTCGTATAGCTTTTACTTTTGCAGGATCCACTTCAATACCTTTTCCACTGACAATGAAACCCAGGAGCTTACCAGATCTAACTCCAAAAGTACACTTGTTTGGGTTCAATCTCAACTTGTATTTCTTTAACCTCTCAAACAACTTATGCAGATGATCAAGATGTTGCTCTTCATTCTGGGACCTGGCTATCATATCATCCACATACACCTCTATCTCATGATGAATCATATCATGAAACAAAGCCACCATAGCACGCTGATATGTTGCCCCTGCATTCTTCAAACCAAATGGCATCACCTTATAACAAAAAGTTCCCCATTGTGTAACAAAGGTTGTCTTCTCCATATCTTCAGGTGCCATCTTGATCTGATTGTAACCAGAGAAACCATCCATAAAAGAGAATACCTTATGCTGAGCAGTGTTGTCTACTAGAACATCAATATGTGGAAGTGGAAAATCATCTTTGGGGCTGGCTTTGTTTAAATCCCTGTAGTCTACACACATACGTACCTTACCATCTTTCTTAGGAACTGGTACCACATTTGCAACCCACTGAGGATAAGAAGTCACTGCTAAGAACCCTGCATTGAACTGTTTCATTACCTCTGCCTTGATCTTCTCTGACATCTCAGGACGCATACGACGAACTTTCTGCTTCTTTGGACGACAATCTTCTTTTACTGGTAAACGGTGAACCACAATGTCTGTATCCAACCCTGGCATATCTTCATAAGACCAAGCAAAGATCTCTACATAGTCACGTAACATCTGAATCAGTCTATTCTTGACACTATCCTCTAAATCAGCCCCTATCTTGACTTCTTTCCTGTTTTCTTCAGTTCCCAGATTCACAACTTCGACTGGCTCTTCATGTGGCTGTATAACTTTCTCTTCTTGTTGTAACAACCTAGCAAGCTCTACAGGTACTTCACAATCGTCCTCATTTCCGTCTTCAGTTTGATAGATCGGATTCTCGAAATTATAATTGGCAATAGTAGAACTGTTATCAACAGGATCCAGAGTGGATGAGGATCTGCATTTTAGTGATGTGGGTGTGTGTAAGAACACATAGCTGATAAAACAAAAATAAAAGAAAAGAAAGACAAGGAACACAATATTTACGAAAACGAAACGTCCACTGATTTTTATTGAATGAAGTATGCAAATGAAATGACAGCCCGTAACAAGCACACCATTGTGCCCCGGGTAAGGCACAAGGCTTAAGAGTTCAATTGTTCAAGAAATTACAAACTTAAAAGCAACAACACAGTAATAGTATTTACTCCTGACTAAAGGAGATAGGGATAACATCTTCAGCTTTCCAATTATTGAGTCCAGCACCCACAGTAGGAAAAATCCAAGCATCCAAGTTGTAGTCTTCATCATAGTCTCCCACAGCATTGATCTGATCTTTCATAACCCCTTGATTGGTGATATGAACAGCACGAGCACGACGAACAGCCTTCTGGGACTCTGCAGTGAAACCCAAACCAAACTTGTCAGACTTGTATGGGATATCAGGAAGCTGACCCCAAATAGTACAACCACCTTCATCCACCACAGCTCTAGCATCTTTAAGGGAGGCCATTGCCATTGTTGGAGGTACTCTGGTGACCACAGGAACTTTCTTGACAACCGGAGGAGCTACATAATCATTAACAACCCAAGGGACCACTTCAAATGTCTGACACGGAGTTTCAACATATTCACCTTCCACTTCCAGATACTTGAAGGTGTTCACATGGCTGACAAAATATTCTTCCTCTCCATAGACAGTAACAACTTTTCCTTCTACGTGATATCTCAACTTCTGATGTAATGTAGAGGTTACAGCACCTGCCCCATGGATTCAGGGACGACCAAGCAAACAAGAGTATGAAGGACGAATATCCATCACATAAAATGTAGCATTAAAAACCTGAGAACCAACTTTGATTGGGAGATCAATTTCTCCATGCACCACTCTTCTAGAACCATCAAAAGCCTTTACCACTATATTACTGGGCTTCAGCACAGCATCTTCAGGACTCAACTTGTTCAGGACTTCCTTGGGCAGCACATTCAGAGAGGAACCATTGTCTATCAATACATGTGACAGGGTAGTGCCTCTGCATTCAATTGAGATATGCAGAGCCCTGTTATGATCCCTCTTGGCAGGGGTCAAATCAGCATCAGAAAACCCTAACCCATTATCATAAGTCAGGTGGGCAACACAATTCTCAAATTGGTCAACAGAAATTGCATTGGGTACATGAGCAGTCTTCAGAAACTTAATCAAAGCTTTTGCATGAGCTTCAAAACATAACAACAAAGACAGCATAAAAATCTTAGAGGGAGTATGCCCCAACTGATCAACAATGTCATAATCACTCTTGCGAATGATTTTCAATACTTCTTCCATCTGCTTAGAGAGATCATCAGCAGCTGGCACATCAGTAGGTATAGGCTCAATAACAGGACCTTTGCCCCGAGCATCAGTGGTGGAGGTGGCAGCAGGAGTAACTGCATTCTTGGAAGTAATTGGTGGAGAGAAGACTCTTCCACTTCGTGTGATCTTACTAGATCCAGCAATATTGTCAACATCAACAGGTATATCAGCTAAGGGTTCTTGCTTAACACCATGGATGTAAACATCAGATCCATAATGCCAAGGCACAGCTTTATCAGACGTATACGGAATAGGACCAGGAGTGGTAATGACCAGAGGAGCCACTCTAGCTTCAGCAACAATCTTCACAGGGCCTTCAGCAGTAATCTTAATTGGACCCTTGTGAGTGATTTTAACAGGTCCCTTTGAAGTGATCCTTACCGGCACTTTGTCAACCATGTCAACCTCTTCGATCCTTCTACCTTGAGTAATATGATCCACCATACTCTCTACAGACGATGGAGTCTTCTCAAACACTATGGTATACTTATCCATGAGACGCTGAATTCCATCTCTCAATCTCCAGCAACTATCCGGCTTATAGGTACAATACAAACAATCTTCACGACAACCTGGAAAGAGCCCAGCTTGTACTAACTTTTTCTTGATAACAGACAATGGTGTGGTCAACTCTGCAACTAAATAGACATGTAAATCTTCATCAATGGCACTGACAGTCTTCTCGTGATTTGGCATGGGAGCAGTAATCACATTTGGAGTACCCGGAGGGTCAAACTCAATCTCTCCAGCCTCAATCATATCTTGAATTTTGTTCTTCAAGACCCAACAATTATTAGTATCATGTCCCTGACAGTTTGAATGATATGCACATCGTGCATTGGGGTTGTACCTGGGTGAGGTAACATTAGGATTCTGAGGAGCCTCTTTCAGAGTGATAAGTTCAGCCTTCAACAAGTGTTGCAATGCCTGAGCCATTGACATGTTGATCTTCGTGAACTGTCTTCTAGCCCTCTGTTGGTTGCCCTGTGGCTGCTCTGGTGTTGTAGGAGTTGGATTTGAAATATGAACTGCACTCACAGACTGGTGCCTTCTATTACGATCAGATTGACCATAAACAGCATTGGATTCTTTTTTCCCAGTGGGAGGTTTCTTTGCAGCACCTGATGAAGAAGTACCCACCTGGATCTTGCCATTCTTTATACCATTTTCCACTCGCTCTCCTGTCATTATCAACTCAGTGAAGCCAAATGATGAGCTTCCAATGAGATGACTGTAAAACGGACCATTCAGCGTACACATGAACATATCAACCAATTCCCTGTCAGTCAGAGGGGGTTGCACTCTTCCAGCCAAATCTCTCCACTTCTGAGCATACTCCTTAAAACTTTCTTTGGCACCCATAGACATGCTTTGCAGCTGCATGCGAGTGGGGGCTAAATCAGCATTGTATTGATACTGCTTGTAGAAAGCTTCAACAAGATCATTCCAATCCCTGATGTTGATACTCTCCAATTGATAATACCACTCCAATTGAGCTCCAGACAAGCTCTCTTGGAAAAAATGGATCCACAACTTCTTATCAGCAATGTGAGGTTGAATTCTTCTGACATAAGACCTCAGATGCAGCTTGGGACAAGAGACCCCATCATAAACAACAAAGGTAGGAACCTTGAAACCAATAGGTATGATTACCCCAGAGATCAGACTCAAATCTTCAAAATCCAACCCTGAAGACTTCTGCAACTCCATAGCATCCATTCTATCCACCAGAATTTTGAATTTGTCTTCATTAGGATCATGGTAATAATTAGCCTCAGAATCAGAGTCCCCCATGGTGTTGTGGAGACTGCCTCCCTCTTTTTCAGACTCTTCAGATTCATAGTCTTCAACCTGTTCTTTGGTCTTGACAGGACCTCTGAACCTCCTTCCCATGTTGACCAAGCCACCTGACCTTCTAGTCTTCTTAGTCTTCTTGGCCAGCAGTGTCTTCAATTCATCCTGCCCCTTGGACAGGTTCAGGATCAGCTCTTGGAACTGTGCATTTTGTGCCTGGAGATCCTTAACTGTTTGTTCAAGAGCCATTGCTGAAATAAACAGCGAGAAGATAAGAAACCTGTGCACAATTATAAACCTGAGATGCAATGAGATGATATGTGAATGCATATGCAATGTTTTCAAGGACCGCAGGATTTAAATTTGCTTAAACAAACAAGAAAGTAAACTTTTATTAGTAATAAATTTGTTTTGCCTCTTGGGCTTACAGAAATGAAATGAAATAAATACAAAGGATGGGGTTTTAAGTCTCCCATGGACGTTTCCTCTTTGTGTTGAGGTATGAGTTGAGATTCCGTTCCTCGTGAAGTTGCTTTGTTAGTTCCAGGACTCTTTCTTGGCTTGCTTTGTAATGAGCCTCGAAAGTGTCCCTTTGCTCCTTCAATTGGATCCAGGATCTCTGTATGTCTTCCATGTCAGTAGGCATGTCTGGGTGAAGGATGGTATAAGCAGTATCTCCTTCAGCAACAGGTTCCATGGTAACTGGCAGGATAGCAGGATATGGCATCATAAGAGTCTGAGCACGAGATCGCACCCATCTGAGATAAGCCTCCATAGGAATAGTGTACTTAGGCTCCAGAGTCTTGCTGTCAACCTTGTTTACTTTTCCCCATGCTCGTATGAATCTCTGACGGTAACCTTGAAGATCGTTGTCGTAGTCAAACACAATGCCCTGAATCAACATGTCATGTGGGCCATCACTCCGAGCGTAACCAAACTGTCGTAAAGCTAGAGAGGGGTTGTAGGTGATGCCTCCTCTTATGCCTAGAAGTGGCACATTAGGAAACTCCCCACAATGGTCAATGATAGTGACATTCTCCATAGATCTGGAGCACCAATGAATATCTGAATGCGAGAGTGACATGATCCTTTTGGACCACCTGAATCCTTGCTCATTCTTCATTATTGAGCGAGGAAGGTGAGACATAAACCACCTAGATAGCAAAGGTATGCAACACATCAAAGTTCCTCTTGCCCTTGTAGTACGGGTGTGAAGAGAATGCAGGATATCCCCAAGCAATGTAGGCACTGGATTGTGACTCAGGAAAATGTTGATGGCATGAACATCTATGAACTGATCTGGTTTGGGGAACAATACTAAGCCATATATCAGCAAGGCTAAGATCTCCTCAAAAGAATCATAGCTCATGGCCCTCAAGAACATTTGAGCCTTCTCTATCAACACCTTGGCTAGAACACCCTTGACTCCACTTCTCGTTTCTAGAACAATATCAGACTTCTTCAGATGTAGAGCTGCAGCAATAACCTCAGGTTTAGGTTCTTTCTCCAAGCCTGTGAATGGTTTCTGATCAAGAACAGGTATGCCCAGAAGTTTAGAGAACTCTTCCATGGTTGGAACCAACTGGTAGTCGGGGAATGTGAAGCAATGGTGCTTAGGATCAAAGAACTGAAACAGGACACTCATCATGTCTTCATTGAACCCTGAGATGACTAGATCCAATAGGTGGCCATGTCTCTTGATGAACTGGGAATGATCAGACACTTGAGACACCAACTCTTTAAGCTTAGCAGGTATGCCCACAAAGTTGATCCTGATGGTGTTTCTACGAGCAGAAGCCATGACCTGCAACAAAGAACAAAGATAAATCCCTTGGTCCTTGAAATGGTTAGGGAAAATGCTATGCTTATGATGCATGATGATGTCATGATGTTATGCTCAATCACAAACATGTGGCACACACAAACAAGTCACACAATAGCCCTAGGTTTAAAGGCTTGCATGAGGTTCAAAGGTAAGTACCCTCCCCTGAAGTTAGTTGGTTCATCCTGTCCTACAAAAGTAACCAGGTTCTAAGGGATCTCAATATCATTGATCCTTCACAAGGGTGGTTGTTCAGTAGGCAACTTACTTGCCAACCAAAACCCTCCAAGTTTAGAATCTCAATGAGCGTAGTATCGAGTATCAACCAACTTCAGTCTTGCACCAAAGCCGGTTATCTCACTACTTTTCTAAAGGCCAAGATGGGATAACTAGGGTTCTAAAATTTAGTTAGTGTATTGACAACATATGGCAGCCTCATATTATCCTCAACTTGACTTAAGGAACATAAGCACCAACCAAGAAGTCACACTAACTATGGCCACCAGATCAACCATATCGGTATACGCCGTACAGTTTCCTTGGTCTATTGCCATTTACCTAAGGTACACTAGATCCGGGTTAGGATCATTCACACATAAGAGCACCCCAACAGATAAGTATAAAGCAAACAAGGCAAACAATTTAAGTGATCTAATTCCTAAGGGTACCCCTCTTTAATATTAATTCCCCAGCAGAGTCGCCAGTTCTGTAACACGGTGGGAGAACTGACTTTAGTTATGTTGCGGATAGCAAGAGTCGCCACCGACTTTTATTTTATCCAAAGGAAAGGCATAAAAGAACAGGAAAGACCTTTTTAAAAGATTTTTGGGTCCGGGGGGTAGGTTATGTAAAGGGAAGGTGTTAGCACCCTTTACATCCATGGTTATCCATGGGCTCTTAGTTACTTAGCTCACTTTAAACTGTTTTTGAAAATGTGAAGTGTGTGAATAGAAATTTTCATAAGAGTTTAATAATGATCCATGTACGGATGCGTAAAAAACTTGTGTTTGAAAATTGTTTGAAATTGTGAAGTGTTTGAAAAGTTTTTGAATAGTGAGCAAGTAATTATGAGGAACCTACCCTAAAGTTTAAGTCTTTCTGTTCTTGAATCCTTTAAATGGTAAGACTATCCCTATTATTAAGGAATAGGTAGTCATTACCTTGGATGTGAGGGACATATGAAGGGACATCTGTTTATGTAGGCAACTGTAGGGTATATTAAGCATTTTTGGAGGGACTGTCATCATTATTCGAAAGGGACAAGATCATTACGAAGGCAACCGTTTAAGGGACTTGATCTTTTATTATTAAGGGACTGGATGACTTTATTTTTTGAGGGACTTTTGCTTTATACACCCTACTTGACCTTTTGATTAGGCAACAATGAGAGGTAACCCTAGAAAGTGAGATGGCGATCAAAGATCGACTTACGTGTGTGAGTGTTCAGTTTTATATTTATCTTTTAAATTAAGTGATTTAAATTCAATTTTAAATATACATATATGTTACACTCCCTATTTTTACTAACCATGGCATAAAATTAAATAATTTAAACATTTAAAAAATATTACATCCAGGAGCAATTACATAATAATAATAAAAGCAATTAAAAATAATAAGCAAAATAAATAAATAAGCAATAAACAAAATAATTAATTGGGTTAGTAGAAAATAATAATAATAATCACAATTTAAAAAATAAATGGGATTAGTAATAATAATAATAATAAGCAAAAAAAATAAGAATTTCAAAAATTAATAAGAGAATATGAACAATTATATTAGTTATTACAAAATTTGAAGTTATATATAAATTAAAAATTAAATCAATTATGGATAAATTATAATTATTAAATTAGCAATTTTTAGAAATTATTTACATGCATAATTAATTATAAACAATTAGTGAATATTTACATATTATAAAAAAATAGAGTTAATTATGATTATATTTACAAAATTTAATTAAATGAAAATATACATGATTAAAAAATGTGATCATACAATTATATTTACAAAAATAAGAAATTAAAATCACAAAATAAAATTAGGGTTTTTAATTGTTTAGAAAAAATAAATTAGGGTTTTGTAGAAAAAAATATATTTTTAGGGTTTATATATATAAATATTAGGGTTTGTGAAAATAAATTAAATTTTATATACAACAAAATTAAATATAAATTTAATTATTACAATATATACATATTTTTAATTTTTAATATATAATTATAAAAACTAAGTTTAGAATAATAAAAAAACAAATTAGAAAACATTTACATATTATTTTTTTATAAAATTATCTAAACATACTAAACATGTTTATATTTAATTAATAACAATATAATTAACAAAACAATGAAATAATAAAAAAAAATTGAAACTTACCTGGGGCAGGGATTGAACCCACGCCCTAGGTATCACCACCCTTAGACCAACATGATCTCCACTGGGCTGCGCATGCATTGTGAACAATGGATGAGTACTGATCATTATGTATCAAACCTGAAAAATACAAAGAAAATGAACAAAAAAACGCTGAAGCAGGGATTCGAACCCCTGCCCTGGCCTTCACACGCGCGCAAGTTTACCACTACACCATCAGCAACATTTGTAATTTAAACACAAACAAAAACTATATAATATAAAAACGAATTTGAATTCCAGGCTGCGCGCGAAAACTTCTTCTCCTACCTCCAGACCTGCGCAAATTGCTGCGAATCTTCCCACGAAATTTCCTGCGAATTTTTATTCATAGGGAAACCTACGAATTTCAAACACACACAAACAATACAGTTTTATCAAATTAAAGACATCTTTGAGTTCCTTGTGACCTGTACAATCCAATTATACAAACAAAATTCATTTATATTGGGTAAATCAAAGAACCCTAATTTGGAACTTTAAACCCTAACATGGCATCTTACGGATTACTCAAGGTTTCTTCAATTTCCTTGCCCAGAAACGTTCTATACAACACCACAAACATGATTAACCAAACAAAATTCATTAAAATGCATTGAATTAGTGAAATTGAAAAAAAATTATTCATGGCCAAGAGTGATTCGGGTTATGCTATGTGGATGGTTTTGGATGCAACCAAGCATTGGTTTCCACTCAATGATGTCTAATGATCATGTCTATGTTCTCAAATTACCTTCAAATGCCTTGTTTGATTGAAACCGAATGTGAGTTTTTGAGAGGTTTTTTGGTTTGTGAAACTTACTCTTGGAGGCAGAAAAATTCGTCGCTTGTGTTAGGGTTCTCTTCTATACTTATAGAGTGATGAATTTAGGTTAAAAAATTAAGTCATTGTGTGGAAGATTTGATCTAAAAAGATTCAAAATGATAAGCCTTTAAAAGTCAAATATTTTTGTATAAACACTTGCTATTTTAAGACAATCATCATAACTCCCATATCAATTTGATCCAAGACATATTTATGATTTTCTAGAAGCTTAATCATATTTAAATCTTTGATTTTTATATTTTATTTTAATTTAAAATGATTTTAAATGAATTAAATCAAAATAAATAAAAATAAAATAATAAAAAATCTGATTTTTGATGACTTGGGTCGTGCATGAGATTATAGTATGGATTGGGTCATCATTTGGCAAGCCCATTTGGAAGAAATTGGTTTTAGACCTCCATTTTCTTCATAAACCAACCAAGAATTTCCCAACTTTGCAAGGGCACATATCCTTCAATTTTAATGCTATGAGGGTGTTCTTGGACATTTTGGAAAGCTTGAAGAGTCCTCTAACCAACCCCACTGGTTTCATGTCCATATCATTTACCATTCTCAAGTTATGCCCTTTTGAAGTGGTTGACTTTTTGTTGACTTTCAAAAGGACCTATAATGTCTTAGCTCATACCCTCCAAATGAAGCATTTTTGGGCTTGGCTTGTGAGACACAAAGTTGTAGAGAATTCAATTTCCTTCAAAATGAGATTTGGATGGAGACTTGGTGATGAAGCATGTGAAAGTTATGGCTGGTCAAAGTTCAGTTGACTTTTACTGAGGAAACCCTAATTTAGAAACTCCTGATTCTTGATGATCTGAAATCTCCTTGATGAATCATGATCAACCCTTGATCAAATGATGAATTTTACTTCATATACTTGATGTTGGCAAAAAATCATGAAGTTTGACTTTGGTTTGACCACAGTTGACCTCAGTTTGACTTTTTAACTACTTTGACTGATTTTGACTTATCTGATCATCTGACTGAGCAAACTTTTGAGAAAAGTCTTGAAACTTGTCATGGGGGTTCTTAATCACATATAAGATGTTATGAAGCTCACTTGAAGTCCTGGAAGTTCATTTAGCCTGATTAAAGTCAAAACCCTAGTTTTGGATGCACTGCTTAGGAGGTGCATTGTCTGAGGGAATTGTCAACTCTTCTGACCACTTGTGAACTTAGTGAACCTTGTGAACCATCATAAAATGTCTTGTGAACCTCATGGGAGGTCTTGTGAACCTTTTGAACCTTGTGAACCTCATAAAGTGACTTGTAGACTTCATGAACCTCATAAAGTGACTTGTAGACTTCATGAACCTCATGAAAGGTCTTGTAAGTGTTGTGAATCTTGTGAACCTTGTGAACCTTCTTAGCACACAAAGTCTTGTATTGTGAGGGCAAATTTTGGGGTGCAACAGAAACAAAGAGAAAATATGTAGGGAAAATAAAGATTGTGCTCGAACGGGCCCTACCCCGCTGCCTACGTACCTCATCAGGATAATGAGGATCAGAGACGTCGTAGTTCCCCTAACTAGGGGTAACAAGGAAATTGCTTGTGAATTAAGGCTCGAACTGCCTATGACATTGCTCAGGTGTTACAGACTCGGACGACGAGTGCGTAACCGTCTTGCAAAGTGACAAGTAGGAGCAAGTTCGCGTACGGAGCGAATGAGGTGAGAAAAGAATTCCCGAAGGAAAGACGCTTATTGTTTGTTTGTGTTTTTTATGAAGCTTTTATGAGTGTGTCACAAGGAAGTGAACTCAAACTCTTTTCCATGGAATGTGCACTTGTCACTACATTCCAAGATGGAATAATAGAACAAGCACACTCAAGTAAGGAGAAGATCCCCAAAACTTGAAACCAAAGATTAGGGCCTAAGCTCGCTAACTTGTTAAGTTATTAAGTGTTTTTGGTATTTACAGATGAAGAAGTGTTTTTTATGCTTTTCTTTATGAAGAAGATACCTTGATCAGACTTGTGCATCACAAGGTAAACTTGTACTATCCCAAGATGGGAAGACTACAAGCATACCTCATGGGATAAGGCTATGGATCAAGACATCACTTCAAACATTATTAAGTGTCTTTTATGGAGTTATGAGATGATAAGAGAAGAATAACCAAAAGGATCTCAAAGGAAAAATTCTAAAGGGGGACTAAATAATCCTAAGTGTTAACATGCATGGATGTCCTAAGGGTTAGTGAGGTTTCTATCCTAATGAAGAAGGAAGAAGAAGAGAAGAAGGTATGATAAAGGCCTAAGCCCAACAAAAGAAGGTTAGTACAAGATAAACATAAGAAGAGAAGATGAGAATTGGAGATGTGGAACTCAATTCCCACATCTCACACTTACCATAGCCCCTGCAAGGTTAGTATCAAGCATACAAATGAAACACAATGAGCAAGATAACATGCTAACATCACACAATCAGAAGTGAAATGATATAAACATATGCACAATGCAAATGCAACTTAAAAGAATGAGAGAAGAAATATGCAAGCTAAATATGCAACATGAAACACATATGAAAACAAATGCACACTTATGAAATATACAAAGCAAAATGCACAAGATATGGAATCAATGCTCACAACCAGAACCAAAACAAGATGGAGAAGGGCTTAGGAAGCCAACAAGATGAAGAGAAAATAGGTACAAGACCAAACAATTGCCAAATGGGAGTGAAAGAAGCAATGAGGTGAAGTAAAAGCACTTAAGGAAAGAAATGGCTTAAAAGGTAAGCAAACACAAAAATTCAGAAGACACAAACCCTATCCTAGGACCAGGAAGGTACCCATTGTAAACACCCCAAATTTGCCCTCACCCATTCACACCATGGCTTGTTATCATTTCATATGCATAAACCCAAATCATAGCATCTCATATTACATTTTTGATTCACTGCATTGGTCCTAAGTCATCTGCATCTAGGGTTTGTGATCTGAGCAATCCCATAGCTTCTTGAGCCATTCCAAAGGCCATCAATCACTTCAAAGAGGTCCATATATGTTCAAGCATCATATTATATCCTCTCAAAGTCAAGAATGTCAAAAAATCACAAGAACTGAGAATGGTATGGAAGCAGAGCCAAGTTTGACTGCACAGTTGACCTAGAATTAGGGTTTTGGTTTCAGAGGCCATAACTCCAAATTTTTTGGTCATTTTTGTTTCTATTGGTCTCTATATGGCATAGGGAGTATGCATATCAATTTTCATGAAGAAATTCCATGGGGAAGTCATCTGATCAAGAGTTGACTTTTCAAGCAAGTCAGTGTAAAATCAGGGCATCTGAGGCCCCCAATGACCCAACCAAAGGGTGTTCTTCATCATTTTGATTGTATATGATCTTTATTTGATCATAGAAGATGTTGGAAGTTCACAAAATTGAAGAATTTCAAGTCTTTTGCAAAGTTGACTTTTTGGGAAAGTTTGACTTTTAATGAAATTGCCATTTTAGGAAACTTTTTCAACCCTTGCTTTTTGATTCAAAATTGCTTCAAATGGAAAAACTTTGGTCATGAAAGTTGTAGAATGGATCATTCCCTTTTCAAAAAGTACAAGAACATGACCTAATTCATTTTGGATCAAAAGTTATGGCTTACCAAAGTTGGCTAAAATCACAAAATTTCAAAGTTTCTACCAAAGAGGGATTTTGCAAAATGACTTGATCAAGTGTTCTAAAGCTACCAAATGGACTTCTAAACTTCACAACATGATCATACAAGACCTAAAAGTCAGATTGCACCCAAAGAATCACACATTTTTATGGCTTATGGAGCAAGATTTTTCATAAGAAGCAAAGGTGAACCAACTTGCAAAACTCATCATAAGTTACAATCCACTTGCTTGCTGACTTGCTGATCAATCCTAGGGTTCTCCCCACATCATGCTGCGCAGGACACACCTTTTGTCCTTGGCTAGCAAGTAGCCCATGCCTCTCTTACACAACTTTGACATTTTGGCAACTTGAGCCATACCTATCACAAAAGCACACATCACCTCAGCTGACCTATCACAATTGTTTATGCAAACAAAAAGCAAGCCAAAGCATACAAAACACAAGCCTGAAACACTCTCTAACTCAGCATTCTCATTTTCACACCATCTTGCAAAAGCATTCGAAACTGATTGCACAAGCCACAAACATACAAACTAACTTCACAAATCAACTCAACACACCTTCCTGGTCACAAAGCACCCATCACCATTGCCTGAAACTCAAAGAATCAAAAACACGATCACCACCTGCCATTGAACAGAACTTCTTCCATCTCTCAAACCATCCATTGTAAACTTCAAACAAGCATTGAAAGCTTCTCAGGAGGTCAAGTGGAGTTGTTTGCAAGCAAGAAACCAGCCAGAAAGTACCAGAAACTAAAGCTTCAGTTCAGGTAGCCATCTCAAACTTTTTTTCCAGAAACTTCATTTTAAGTTCTTAAAAGCTTCTATGCACTCCCCTGATCATGAATATGTGTTTACTTTTGAAAATGGTTGAGAAACCAGGATGTATGAATGCTCTGAAACTTTTTGCCCTAAAAATGTTTTGATTCGATTCGCATGATTGATGAATGAAAAATGAGTTTTGTTTAGGGGTTTTGATTCAGTGTGGTATGGGGATGATTTCTGGGTGATTAGTTTTCATTTTCATAGTGTTTTGAGGGATTTAGGAATTTTCAGGTGGGAGTCCCACCGGAGAAGACGACCGGAAGTCTTCTCCGGCCACCTGAACCTATTTAGCCCTAATCCCTGTAATTAATGAGAGTTTGAATTCTGAGCGTAGGATTGGTTGACTTTGTTTGATTGGCGCGTGTTTGGATGGTCCAGATCCACTCACTTAACCCTAATCTAGTCATTTACTTAATTAATTAGGATTAATTTATTTCAAACCTCAGAATGAATCCTGGCCTTCCAATCTCGCGCGCGTCAATTCCCTCTCTTTTTATTCAAATCCTGTCCATTGGATGCGTTGACTTCTCCATAAATCCATTTTATTTTTCATTTTTATTCATTTAATTTGTGCATTTAATTTAAAATAGTAAAACAATTTTAAAAATTCTGAAAATTTTTGTACAAACTTTTATTAATTTTCAGAAACCAAAAACATTTTTATTTTCATTTTTTGCATTAAAAAATATTTTTAAATCATTTAAAAGTTTATTTTTAATTAATTAATGAGAATTAATTAATTGAAAATACTTTTAGGTATGTAAAAATCACCAAAACATTCATGAAACCTTTAAAATCATTTAGAAACATTGTCCAACCCTCAAACCAAATTTCTTTTTTGATCTTGATGTCTTTTGACAATTTTTCATGGAATTAATTTCATTTCAAAGCAATATTTTGATCCCATGTTCAAAAATTCATTTCTGCCTAGTCTTTGAGAGTTGGACTTTGATTCTTTTTGCATTGTGTCTTGCATATCATGTAGTTTGTAGGATTAAATTGGCATGATTTGATTTTGTGTTTTCAATTTGTTTTGCATTTTTCTTGGCAAGGTACCTTAAAACCCTAGAAATCTTAGGAAATTCATAACCCCCATTAGGTTAAAAGTTAGAACCCCTCCTTTGGGCAGTAAGTTTGTGTAGGGTTAAAATTCCTTGGAGTGCATTTTCAATTTTTTTATCTTGATGTTTGCTTCTGATTTTGGTTTTTGTTTGTTGCATTGATCATAAACCCTAATTTGGGCTTCCTTTTGCATTCATCTTGCATTTGCTTGCATACCATGACTTGTCATGACATTTTATGCATCCATTTGATTCATTTGACATCTTAAGACATATTAGAATCATGTTTGATCATTGCATCTTGCATTTGCCATGTTGTATGCCATTTGCATTTCATAACTTTTCATGTATGTCCATGGTTCTAAGCATGCTTCTCTTGCATTCATAAGTTTGTATGATCATCCCCATGCTTTGTTTCATGTTTGCATCATCTCATAGCATCATTATCATCTCATATATGCTTCTGGTTTTGGTTTGCATCATGCCATTTCATCCCATCTTGCATTGCATTGCATTTCTTTCACTAACTTTTCAGGTGGTAAGCAACTTTGAGAAGTGAATTTGCCTTCACTTCTCACATTTTTCTTTCATCTCTCTTATGCATCATTGCTGCATTTTGTTTTGTGTTTGAGATTGAGCTTGCTCATTCTTCTTCATCTTACTTTCTTTCTTCAAGTGACTTGCCTTCTTAAATGAAGCAAGTTACTTTGCTTTTCTTGGCTCCTTTCATCTGCTTCCTGGTGGTTCCTCTGACGATTTCTCTTGTAAACCTCACAAACTTTAGGAACAACCAAGCATGACAATAATTAGGGTTTTGATTAGTCCCCTATTTAGATTTTACCATTGTGTTTCATTGAGTCTTCTCTTCTCATCTCATAATCAGGGACTAAACCCTAAAGGCTTTAAGGCTTTGTGATTAAGCTTATACCTGCATCCTTCTATTAGGATGGAGTGTATAACTTTAATCCTAAGTGTTAAACCCTTAATGTGTTTAAATCCTTTAATCAATTCACTTAATAATCACTAAGACATCAAGCTTGTAACTTGGGCCTTGCATTAGGGTTCTAATTCTTCCTTAACTAGTTAAGAAGGACTAACCCTAGTGTTAATGGACAAGTCCTCCTCAAGTTGTCTTACAAACCCTAAAAATCACTTCTTCATCTTATCATTAAATAAAATCCACTTAACAAAGGCTTTGTTTTGTCATGAGTTTAATCCCTAATCATGGATTAAGTTGAGGAGCTTTCCTCAGCTTAAACATTCTCATCTATTATCCTTCTATTAGGATGGTGTAATGAGTCTGTTTAATCCCTGATTATGGCTTAACCTCATTACTTAACACTAAACAAAAACACCAAAAACATCTAAATAATCATAAGTAGGTTAATGATCTTAATCCTACATCATGGTGATTAAGTTTGAGAAGCTGACTTCACACTTAAGGTACTCTCATTACCCCTAATCAGAGGGAAGATGTGATGAGTTTACTAAATCCATTGGTTTAGGCTTAAGCTCATTAACTTATGACAAACTTTCAAAAGCAATAAAAGACTGAAAACACAAAAACAAACAATAATCGTCTCCTTCGGGATTCTTTTCTCATCTCATTCACTCATAACCGAGAACTTGCTTCTCCCGTCTAATGCAAGACAGTTTGCACCTGAGCCAGACAGGTCATACACTTGAGCATAAGACAAGCAAGCAGTTCACAAGTCAATTCATCTTTCAGTCTCTTTGGGTCAAACTACGGTGTTCTGACTTCCTCATTGCACGAGAGGATACGTAGGCATAACTTAACTGTTATCGAACAAAAGTCTCTGTATATCCCCCCTCCTCCCAGCATCATTCTTTTAGCCTCATGATCTTGAGCATTTTATTCTTGTTCTCACACTGACACTGTATATTTATACACTTCACATTTTTTTACACTGACACTTGCATCCTTTTCCAGCTCTTTTACACACAAAATGCACTGACACTACCCCTTTAAAACACAAATCTTTTTAAGCGTGGATCCCGTCGAGTACGGCGGACAATCTGGGTGCTAATACCTTCCCAGGTTGTAACCAACCCCCTTTCTCAGTCTCTCTGGTCCGCAACCGTCTTATCCATCCTTTTTCTAGGTTTATGCAGCATTGCCTTTCCTCCGGGATAAAAATGCCTAGCTGGCGACTCTTTTCATTCCCTGTGAGTTCACTCCTGTGTGTTCTCACACCCTCTTTCGCCGACCGTTCGCGTCTGTACCTTTATCTGGGTCATTCCCATTTATCGGGAGCGACAACTTGGCGACTCTGCTGGGGAAACTTATACTGTAACCAGGGCTTCTGGTTCTTTTTGTGGGTTCCTCCTAGCGCTTGTTTGATTTGTGTTTACTGGGGTGTTATGTGCTATCTGTGTTTGTATATTTTGTTTTGTTTATTGCTTTATGTACAGTTGTTTTATTTTTCTTTACAGTTTTATATACATCATACTGTCATACTGTTCTGGCTGGATCTGTTTTTTTTTGTCTTGATGGGAGGGGTTTCATTGAGAGATAAGGTCCTATACCTGGGACCTAAGTGACACCTAGGCTAGAGTGGTTCATGTTCTTTCCCATTCCATTTCGGTCTGGTGCGGGAATATGAAACACGGTTCAGATATGGGTTTCTTCTTGAGAACTCTATGCTACAGATTTCCTGTAGTGCTAGGGCTATCTGGGAAGCCTGCTAAGTCTGGATGACCGTTATTATGACCTTCAGAAACTGAGGTGAATTAGAGGAGGATCTTTTATGGTTATTGTAAACACTGTACCTCCGGGTTAGAAGTGTTTACACTTCTCATAACTGATCCAAGTCTGAGGATCCTTGTTTTAGAACATCACCTGTGAGGGGGTTGGGCTGTTTACAGGTTTGCAGGTACCCTTGACCTCAACATACCCTGTTACTTTGTTTTGATTAAGAGTACTCCATTTTGGAACAGTTCTTGTGATTTTTAACCCTGGATATGTGACTCTTTATTCGAGTCCCCCACCTTGGTTACTGGACTTATGAACCTCCATCTGGATTTCTTGAACATACATGGACCTATATCAAGGCAGTTAGTCAGATCCAGCTTGATCACAAACCCTTGCATATCATTTGCATACATCATCATTGCATCATTTAACATTTGCTTATTTGTTTTTCAGGGTATCCATACTATATTTTGGCTTGGTTTTGACCCCTTCATCTGCATAGACCTATCTTCACCAGTATCTGCTTTAGCTATTCCTCATCAGCTACCTACTTCAGTCACCTGCATCACCAGTCTCAGCCTGTCAGTGGCCCATCCTCTAGTGTCAGCCATCATCATCAGCATCTGTTCTTCAGCAACATGGCACCTAAGAAGAGCAACATCTCCTATCATTTCTTTGAGCCTGAGCTAGCTGGCATCAGGAAGGTCCAGGCCCTGATTACTCCAGACCATATACCACTATTCAGAGAACATTATGGAGGAATCCTTGATGTGGTTATGGATTTGGACCCTTCCCAGAGGAGCTTGATTCATACTTGCCTGCAGTTCTATGATCCCCCTCTGAGGTGCTTCACCTTCCAGGATTTTCAGTTGGGGCCATTATTAGAAGAATATTCATCACTGATTGGTGTACCTATCAGGGGTGGAGTCCCCTTCAACCCTGAGATGGCTTTTCCTAGTAATGAAGAGGTGGCAAAGGCATTGCATCTGGAACCAGTTCTGATTGGGCAGAACATGACAGCAAAGGATGGAATCTCTGGTCTACACTTGGATTTCTTGACCTCTCAGGTTATTCTGAAGGCTTCCTTAGGTGAATGGAAGGCAGTCTGTGCATTATTAGCCCTAAGCATATATGGGGTTATATTATTTGCAGATGAGCCTAAGTTTGTTAGCAAGAATGCAATCCATCTTTTCATTCTGAGAAACCCAGTACCTACCTTACTGGGAGATTTCTACTACTCTGTTCACCGAAGGAATGAAAAGCAAAGGGGAAGATTGGTGAGATGCTGTGCTACTTTGTTCCATACCTGGTTACTCAAACATTTGCCAAGGACTGATGCATTATTGAACCCTCACCAGCAGAAGAACTGGGCTAGGAGGCTTGTTGCTTTAACCTCAGAAGACATCAGGTGGTGCACCCAGAGCACCAAGGGCAGGGACATCATTACTAGTTGTGGGCAATTTCCCAATGTACCTCTGATAGGAGTGAAGGGTTGCATCAACTACAACCCTCTGCTATTCAAAAGACAACTGGGCTATGCATTGGTCCACCCTCCTAGAGTACAAGATCTGGCTGAGACCCTTTATTGTGAGATCAAGCCTAATCTGGCTATTGTCAGGCAAGCATCCTGGGCTTGGGACAATGTCCAGACTAAAGGGATAACCATTCTTGGGAGATGCAACAATGTGGCCTCAGCTCAGTATTATGAGTGGTCACATGCAAGGGCTCAAATTTCTGGGATGCCCTTCACCATTGAAGATGTGCCTGGACCTTCCACAGCACCACCTCCAGCAACTGTCAGCCTGGAGGAGTTTGAAAAGCTCAAAGAGAGGAATGAGAATTTGTCTGAAGCCTTGAAGAGAACCCTCTAGGAGAGGAGTGATGGTCGTCTGGACATTGAAAGGTTAGAAAAGCTTAAGGTGGAGCATCTAGCTAGGATTGAAAAGTCAGAGGACTATATCAAGAAGTCAAGGGCTGGAGAATAGATTTTGAAGAATGCCTGCAAAGAGGCCCAGTTCCAGAGAGCTAGGACTGATCTTTATCTGAAGGAGAGCCAAGCTAGGTGGGTCAGGATCACTGAAGCTCGCACTCAGGAGGATAAGAGAACCCAGGACAAGATTGAGCAGTTGGAGGCTAATGCAAAGGAGCAACAAGAAGCCCTGCAAGCTGCCCAGAGAGAGATCTCAGAGCTGAAGATTAGGGCTGGTGTGAAGAGGTCAAAGGACCAGGGCAAACACAAGAAGCTAACCACTTCCATCACCACCAGAAATCTTCTCATCAGGAACCTCACGGAGCATCCAGCTAATCTTGTGACTGAAGCACTTTTGAAGGAAGTCCAGGAGGATGAGTTTGGTCTTGGAGTCTGATTGTTGCTTGTTGTTGCTTTCATTTCATGCACTTTTCTTTATGTTGTATTTTTGACCCCTCAGAGGGCATGTATTGTAAAAAACAAACTATGTATGTTTTTCCATTTGTAATATATTCATTAGTTTGTTTTATCTGAGTTCTTTTTCTCTCAAGCAACATCAACAGCATCTTCCTCAGGGGTCTGGAAAGGTCAAAACCAAAAGCCAAGCCGGATACGTTGGAAACAAATAAGCATACTGCATTGCATACTAACCTTTTGTTTTGTTTTGTAGGTTTTGTTTTGATTTTGTTACTAACTCTGTTGTGGTTCAGGAACTATTGCTCGATGACGGGTGTTCCCACTCAACCGTCCACACAGATATCCCACCCGCAACAACCTTCCGGGCATACAAATGGACCAAGTACAGCAGGACCTTACAGAGGTCAGGAATCAAATGGCCAATGAGAGACTGGAAATGAGGAATCAGATGACCCAGTTTATGGAGGTGATGAATGGATTGGCACAGAGCCAAGAGAGATTAAGAGCACTAGTAGAAAGGCAGACCCAGGAGGAACCCCATCTAGGGACTGGGGGGACAAGCAATAATGAGAGAGTTCAGCCTCATGTTAATCCTCCAGTCTATGGACCCCACCTTCATCCAGAGATCAACATCCCTGTTAATGTGCAAGGGACTGCCACTGCGGGCAGAGTACTACAAGAAGACCCCCAGGAAGATCAATTTACTGTGATGGGAGCTGGGGATGAAGCCTATGACAGAAGGCTAGATGAGATTGCTGAGAAACTGATATCTCTGGAGTCTCAGAACTCCTTGGGCTTTGATGTTATGGACATGGGTTTAGTGGACGGGGTCAGGATTCCCCACAAGTTTAAACCTCCGTGCTTTGAGAAGTACAACAGAACTTCCTGTCCCCGAACCCATTTACAATCCTTTCTGGGGAGGCTGAAGGCATATACCATGGACGAAAAGCTATGGATGTTTTATTTTGAAGATAGTTTAACAGGAGCTTCAAGGGAATGGTACTCTCACTTGACCAGAGCAACCATTAGATGCTGGAAGGACCTGGCTGAGGCCTTTATCAGACAATACCAGTACAACTTGGATATGGCTCCCAACAGGACCCTCCTGATGGGAATGTCTCAATCATCCAGGGAAAGCTTCCGGGAGTACGCCCAGAGGTGGAGACAGCTTGCTGCTGCTGTCCAGCCACCCATGTCAGAGAGGGAGATGGCTGATATGTTTATGAACACCCTCCAAGGGACATACATTGATAGGCTAGCTGCCTTTTCTTCCACCAGCTTTGCAGATGTAGTCATAGCTGGAGAAAGAATTGAGAGCCTATTAAAGATGGGCAAGATTTCTGACAACGGTGCGAGCTCGTCCAGCAACCCCAGAAAACCTTTTGTAGGTCCAAGAAGAATAGGTGAGACCAATGCTATTCAGGCCAGCAGGGGCAGACCGCAATATGTTCATAGGTCAGTGGCAGCAGTCACCATTCCCTCTCCAATGCCTCAACAGCCAGCTTATCAACCACAGCAACAACCCCATTACCAGCAACAAACTCAGTATCCTCCTCAGAGAAACTACAACAACAACAACAGCAACAATCAGCAAAGACCATTTCAACAGAGACCTTCTCAGGCCAATAGGGTGATTGATCCGATCCCTATGCCCTATGCCACATTATTGCCACAACTCCTAAAACTCAACCTGGTTGAGCTAAGGACATTGGCACCTCCAGATCCTGCCAGTCTGCCCAGAAATTATGACGCCAGCGCCAGATGTGCTTTTCACTCAAATGCACCTGGCCATAGTACAGAGAAGTGCAGAGCTTTGCACATGAAAGTACAGGACTTGGTAGATTCTAAAGCTCTAAACTTTGCACCACCACCAAATGTTTACAAGAACCCTATGCCCAACCACGGTGGACCGAGAATCAATGCTATTGAAGAAGATAAGCCGTCTTACTTAATAACCAGTGTGGGTCAGATTCGGACACCCTTGGTAGAGATTAAAGCCCAACTCCTTGAATGTCAAATGTTCCCGGGGTGTGAGCTAGGATGTGCTTATTGCAACATTTCAGTGAATGGGTGTGATAACTTGAGAAGTGGCATAAATGGTCTCATCCAGAGTGGCCTGCTTCAAATCACAACATCAATACCTTCAAATCCAGCAATCTCTCCAACAACAATTCCAGAATCTCCTACCACGGCAACAACAATTATTCCAAACAACTCTTCAATCTCATCAACAAATGCTTCATCTGTTACTTCAACGGACCAAATATCAACAAACATCTCTTCTACAACTTCAGCACCCCTTCATTCAGAACCTCCTACAACAGCAACACTCATCCAGTCGACAGTGTCTCCTACAACATCAACCGCAAACAATGAAAGTGTCTCAACAGTTACAATTTATTATGATCCTGCCAATGATTCTGCCTACAACTCACCAAATGCCGCTCCTGCCAGAGCACCAGTTACAATATACTATGATCCACATACTATCATGGTCCCTTCTGCAGCTGCAATCAGTCCAGTCACTATCACAGTGCCTGGGCCAGTTCCTTATGAAAGCAATAATGCCATCCCTTGGCATTACGGCTCAGATCTATACTGCGAAGGACAAAGAATCACTCTTGAATCATCAACTTCTTTACCACAAATAGACAATGTGGGAGGAGGCGGAGGCTTCACTCGAAGCGGACGTCTTTTTGCCCCACAAATTCCAAGACCCATTGCTGAAGCAGAAGCTGCAGCCAAGGCAAAAGGGAAGAGCATGGTGCAAGAAGAACAAGTTGCTAGAGAAGTTTTAAAGACCCCTTTTGATCAGGAGGTTGATGAATTCATGAGAATCATCAAGAAAAGTGATTACAAGATAGTGGACCAGCTTCACCAGACACCTTCCAAGATCTCCATTTTATCATTGCTAATGTGCTCCGAGGCTCATCGGAACGCACTATTAAAAGTCTTGCACGCAGCTTATGTGCCAGAGGAGATTACCGTCAATCAGTTGGAGGCTGTAGTTGGAAATGTTAATGCTAGTAATGGACTAGGATTTACCAACACTGATTTGACTACGGAAGGTCTCAATCATAACAAGGCTTTGCACATTACCATGGAGTGTAAGGGTGCAGTTCTTTCCCATGTACTGGTAGACACAGGATCATCCCTCAATGTCTTACCTAAAAAAGCCCTTGTGAAGTTGGAGTATGAAGGATTGGCATTACGCCCCAGTAACTTGGTAGTAAGAGCCTTTGACGGCTCTAAGAGATCAGTCCTGGGAGAAATTGAGTTGCCTATAACGATTGGCCCACAGACTTTCAAAACGACCTTCTACGTGATGGACATTCAGCCGGCCTACAGCTGTTTGTTGGGTAGACCATGGATTCATGCCGCTGGCGCAGTTACGTCTACCCTTCACCAGAAGTTAAAATTCGAGTGGGAGGGCCAAGTCGTTACTATTTGTGGGGAGGAAGATATTTTTGTTAGCCATCTGGCTACATACAAATACATTGAGATGGATGGGGAGATCCACGAAACTATGAGTCAAGGGTTTGAGGCCTTGAACATAAATGAAACATCTGCTGTACCTGGAACCTCAATGACATCTTATCAGCAAGCCCGGAAGGTTGTTGAAGAAGGAACCGCTCAAGGCTGGGGCAAGTTGTTGCCTGTAGAGAAGAAGGAGGATAGATTTGGGTTGGGTTACAAACCTACTCAACAAGATCAAGCAGAGGCTGCTAAAGAGCCCAATTTTGTCAGTGGGGGGATGCTCGCCCCAGATGCCGTAAACAACTTGGAAGATGAGTCGGAAGATGAGCGCAACCTGGAGAGCTGGATACGTCCAAGGATCCCGGGGAGCCGTATCTCAAACTGGTCTTCCCAGGAAATTATAAGGGTTACTCCTACAGAGTAATTATTATTTCCTGTATATTTTTAAGCATGCATCAAGTCTTGCATCTTGCCCAAGATGACAAGACTCATTTTGTAATCGGGCCATCTGTAATTTTGTGCAAAACAGATCAATTAATGATAATCAGACATCTTTTGCAAATGAGTCTTTTTCTTTTCCGCTCACTGTTTTTTCCATTTTTCTTTTTTGTACAAAAATAAAATGGCAATGTTTTCAAAATGATAACTTCATTTCACTTTTTCTAAACAAGATTAAAATCAATCACTAAAATGAACAATCTAAACCCTTGCAGAGAGTGCCTTCCAGACTGCACCGACAACAGCACAGCTATGGCTTCGTATGACTTTGACAATCCAATCAATCAAGCTGATGAAGGGGTTGAAGAAGATTATGAGCTTCCTGAAGAGCTAGCCAGGTTGTTAAGACAAGAGGAGAAGGTTATTACTCCTCACCAGGAGGAGGTTGAAACAGTTAATCTTGGTACGGATGAAGACGTGAAAGAGGTTAAGATCGGGGCCTGTTTACAAGACTCAGTGAAGAAACAACTGATTGACCTGCTTCAGGAATATGCGGATGTGTTCGCTTGGTCTTACCAAGACATGCCAGGGTTGGACACCGATATCGTCATGCACAAGCTGCCTTTAAGAGAAGACTGCCCGCCAGTTAAACAGAAGCTGCGCCGTACTCGCCCAGACATGGCAATGAAGATAAAGGAAGAGGTGCAAAAGCAGTGGGACGCCGGATTCCTTGCTGTGACTAGCTATCCGCCGTGGGTTTCTAATATTGTACCTGTTCCTAAGAAATACGGCAAAGTGAGAATGTGTGTTGACTACCGGGATCTGAACAGAGCCAGCCCGAAAGATGACTTCCCATTACCTCACATTGATGTATTGGTAGATAATACGGCTCAGTTCTCGGTATTCTCCTTCATGGATGGATTTTCAGGATACAATCAGATCAAGATGTCACCTGAAGACATGGAGAAGACAACCTTCATCACACCCTGGGGCACGTTCTGTTACAAGGTGATGCCATTCGGACTGAAGAATGCAGGTGCAACATATCAACGGGCTATGGTAACATTATTCCACGATATGATCCATAAAGAAATCGAATGTTATGTGGATGATATGATTGCCAAGTCCCTCACAGAAGAAGACCACCTGGTAAATCTGTTGAAGTTATTCAAGCGCCTGAGGAAGTACCAACTGAAGCTGAACCCCAACAAGTGCACATTCGGGGTGCGATCTGGTAAGCTGCTGGGTTTTATTGTGAGTGAGAAGGGGATTGAAGTTGACCCTGATAAAGTCAAAGCCATTCAAGAAATGCCTGCACCGAAGTCAGAAAAAGAAGTTCGAGGGTTCTTAGGCCGATTGAACTACATTTCACGGTTCATATCTCACCTTACAGCAACCTGTGAACCCTTGTTCAAGCTATTAAGAAAAGAACAGACGGTCAGGTGGAATGAAGACTGCCAGAGGGCTTTTGACAAGATCAAAGAATACTTACAAGAGCCTCCAATCCTTATGCCTCCAGTTGAAGGAAGACCTCTGATAATGTACTTAACAGTATTAGAAGAGTCAATGGGGTGTGTGCTGGGCCAGCATGACGAGTCTGGTCGAAAAGAGTATGCAATTTACTACCTGAGCAAAAAGTTTACCGACTGTGAACAACGTTATTAACTGCTCGAGAAAACTTGCTGTGCTTTAGCGTGGGCTTCTCGCCGACTGAGACAGTATATGTTGACCCACACTACTTTATTGATCTCCAAGATGGACCCAGTTAAGTACATTTTTGAGAAGCCAGCACTTACCGGAAGGGTTGCAAGATGGCAAATGATCCTAACAGAATATGACATCCAATACACATCTCAAAAAGCCATCAAGGGCAGTGTATTGTCTGATTACCTCGCTGAGCAACCCATTGATGACTACCAGCCTATGAGATTTGACTTCCCTGATGAAGACATCATGTTCATAAAAGCAAAAGATCATGAAGAGCCTGTTCACACTGAAGGGCCTGACCCGGAAGAAGAATGGACTATGATGTTTGATGGGGCTGTTAATATGAATGGTCGTGGTGTTGGTGCAGTACTCATTACACCTAAGGGAGTTCACATGCCTTTCTCGGCAAAGCTCACCTTCAACTGCACTAACAACGAAGCTGAATACGAAGCTTGCATTATGGGTCTTGAGGAAGCCATTGACCTCAGGATCAAGACATTGACCGTGTTCGGAGATTCAGCTCTGGTAGTTAATCAAACCAACGGCAAATGGTACACTGTAAACACCCCAAATTTGCCCTCACCCATTCACACATGACTTGTGATCATCTCATATGCATAAACACAATCACATCATCTCATGTCTCATTTGGTTTCACTGGATAGTTTCTAGGTCATCTGCACCTAGGGTTTGTGATCTGAGCAACCTCAGGGCATCTTGAGCCATTCCAAAGGCCACCAATCATCTCAGAGAGGTCCATGTGTGTTCTTATATCATATTACATCCTCTCAAAGTCAAAAATGCCAAAGAATCACAAGAACTGGGATTGGTATGGATGCAGAGCCAAGTTTGACTGCACAGTTGACCTAGAATTAGGGTTTTGGTTTCAGAGGCCATAACTCCAAATTTTTTGGTCATTCTTGTTTCCATTGGTCTCTATATGGTATAGGGAGTATGCATATCAATTTTCATGAAGAAATTCCATGGGGAAGTCATCTGATCAAGAGTTGACTTTCTGGACAAGTCAGTGCAAAATCAGGGTATCTGAGGCCCCCAATGACCCAACCAATGGGTGATCTTCATCATTTTGAGTGTATATGATCTTTATTTGATCATGGAAGAAGGTTGAAGTTCATGGAAATCAAGAATTTAGGGTTTTTGCAAAAGTTGACTTTTTGGGTTTTGTTGACTTTTCAAGAATGCATCATTTTAGGTCAATTTTCAAGCCTTGATTCTTGATCCAAAAAGGCTTCAAATGGAAAAACTTTGGTCATGAAAGTTGTAGATCTCATCTTTCCCTTTTCAAAAAGTACAAGAACATGATCTAACTCTTCATGGATCAAAAGTTATGGCCATGCAAAGTTGCCAAAAATCATTGTTTTTCAAGTCATGCACCAAGTGGGAATTTTGCTAAGTCTTGAACCAAATCAAATTGCTGCCTCAAACTCATGTCAAACCAGCATGTGAACTTTCTCTAAGTCACAAAAATCAGATTTTGACTAGGAATGCCCATGATTTCATGCTTGGTTGGCCAAAAGATCACATGTGAACCAAAAGTACAACAACTTGCAAAAGCTCATGATTCACTTCCCACAACTTGCAGCATTGGAAGCTGACTTTGGCTAGCCCTTCCCTCACCTTTTGCTGCGCCAGCCATGCCTTGTACTGGCCTAAACACCTCACCATGCCCTATCTTACACAAAAGTGGATTTTGAGCAAAAGTAGCCACACCTATCATAGCAGGCCATGTCACATCAAGAGGCCAATCAGAATTGTTTATTCATTCATTTTGCTGGCCATATCACATGGCAACCAAGGCTGAAGCATTGACATTCACTACTTACACAAAAACCTCCCAACTTGCAAGTTCTATCGAATCTCTTTACACAGCCACAAAACACAAAGACTTTGATCACCATTCAACTCACCACACCTCAAAGGCCTCAAACCACCAAGGCTCAAGCCTGAAACAAGCCTGACCTGAGCTTCACCATTCACCATCATCAGAACCAGTTCTCTTCGAATCACACTATCCATCCATCAAACACTTCATTTTCCTTCACCAACAAGTCAAGCATGCCATAAGGAGCCAAAACCACCCCTTACTTTGAGCTGAAACAGCTTGTATGCAAAGTGCATTTTCTGCTACACCAGAAGTGAACCACTCAAAATAGCTTGCTAAAGATCATTCCCAGCTTGCCATTGGTACCAGGGGAGACATTGGAGCTAGCACGCATCAAGAAACTGCTCTGGAAGCTCAAAAACAGGAGTTGTCACCTCAGGTATGATCTTGAAACTTTTCTCCCAAAGCTCTGATTTTATGTTATAAAATGAAAATGTATGCTTCAAGGATCATGGGGATGTGTTTAGAATCAAAAATGGTGTGAAAATGAGCATTTTATGCATCTCTGAAATTTGGCCCGTGAATGCATTTCGTTTCGATTCTCCTTGTTCATGTTAGATAAATGTATTTTGATCTTGGATTGAGGTTTAGTTAGGATAGGGGAGTGTTTCTGGGCATTTAATTTGTTGAATGGTGGCCTGAATCGTTTTCTAGGGTTTGTGATACGCCGGAGAAGACGACCGGAACCACTGTTCCGGCCGTCTGAGTTTACCCTGCCCTAATTAGGGTTTAGTCCAGTCATTAGTGATTTTTAAACCTGGGCCATTGGATTGCCCTTCCCGCGCGTAGACCAAGGGATCAGATCATTTCATTAACATTAATTTCCACTTAATTAATTTAATTAGGTTTAATAGTTCAATTAGTCAGGTTTGAATTGGGACCACACGATTGCGCGCCAAGTCAACCTTCATATCCCCAGAATCAATCTCATGCGTCCATTCTGTTTACTTTTCTTTTTATTTGATTTTTACTCATATTTATTGCATTTAATTTGTACAATTATTTTAAAATAGTTAAAAAATCATAAAAATTATGAAACTTTTTCTTTAAGGTTTTATTAATTTTTATGACTCAAAAACATTTTTATTTTATTTTTTATCATTAAAAAAGTATTTTTAAATATTTAAAAGATTATTTTTAATTGATTAATGAGAATTAATCAATTAAAAATACTTTTAGGTATTTAAAAATTACAAAAAAATTCATGAAGTGTTCTAAGACATTTAGAAACATTGTCCAACCTTCAAACCAAATTTCTTTTTTGATCTTGATGCATTTTAAGAATTTTTCATTGAATTAAATCATTTTTGATGCATTATTTTGTTCATAAGTTTGAAAATTCATTTCTGCCTATTGGTGAAGGTTGAGACATTGATTCTTCTTGCATTGTTTTCCATTTAGCATGTATTTTCAAGGATAAAAAGGCCATGATTTGATCTTGCATTTTCTAATTGATTGGCATTTGTTTTGTTACAAACCCTAAAAAACCCTAATAACTTGCAAAATTCATAACTTGAGTTTGGTTGAGAGTTGAGAGTTCTCCTTTGGGCAGTGGTTCATTATAGGTCTAGGGTTTCTTAAGGTACCATTTTCCATTTTTCATATAGGGGTTTGCTTCTGTTTTTGGTTTGTGTTTGATGTTTGTTTCATGAACCCTAATTTGGGCTTTCCCTTTGCACCATTCTTGCATTTCCTTGCATAATTTGACTTGCCATTGCATTTGGTGCATTCTTATGATTCATTTGACATCTTAAGACATGTATGGAGCATCATTGATCATTGCATTACATATTTGCCATGCCATTTGTCTTGTATGTTTCATAACATTTCATGCTTGTTCATGCTTCTAAACTTGCATCATCTGCATCCATGACTTTGTATGAGCATCTCCATGTCTTGCCTCATGTTTGCAGCACTTCATAACATCATAATCATCATGTGTATGCTCCTGGTTTGGCTTAGCATCATGTCATTTCATTTCATTTAGCATTGCATTGCATTTGTTTCTAACATTTCAGGTGGTAAGTAAACTTGAGAAGTGAATTTGCCTTCACTTCTCATATCCTTTCCTTTCATCTCTTTTGCATACCTTGCTGCATTCTTATATGTGTTTGAGTTTGAGCTTGCTCATTCTTCCTCCTCCCACTTTCTTTCTTCAAGTGACTTGACTTCTTGAATGAAGCAAGTCACTTTGCTTCTCTTGATCTTGTTCATCTGCTTCCTGGTGGTTCATCTGAAGTTTGTTCTTGAAAACCTCACAAACATTAGGACCAACCAAGCATGATAATGAATTAGGGTTTTGATTAGTCTCCCCCATAGTTTCTACCTTGGTGTCTCTCTTTGTGTCTCTCTTCTCATCTCATAATCAGAGATTAAACCCTCAAGGCTTTAAGACTTTGTGATTAAGATCATGCCTGCATCCTTCTTTTAGGATGGAGTGTATAACTTTAATCCTAAGTCTTGGACCCTTAAGGTGTTGAACTCTCTTAATTAATCCATCTAATAATCATCAAGACATTATACTTGTAACTTGGGCCTTGCATTAGGGTTCTAATTCTTCCTTAATTGGTTAAGAAGGACTAACCCTAAAGTTAATGGACAAGTCCCCCTCAAGTTGTCTTACAAATCATAAAAAACACTTCATCATCTTGCCATTAAATAAAATCCACTTAATCAAAGGCTTGTTTTGTCATGAGTTTAATCCCTAATCATGGATTAAGCTGAGGATCCTTCCTCGGCTTAAACACCCTCATCTATTATCCTTCTTTTAGGATAGTGTAATGAGCCTGTTAAATCCCTGATTATGGCTTAACCTCATTACTTAACACTAAACAAAAATCACAAAAACATCTAATTAATCACAAGTAGGTTAATGATCTTAACCCTACATCAAAGATGATTAAGTGTGAGAATCTGACTTCACACTTAAGGTAATTCTCATTACCCCTAATCAGAGGGATGATGTGATGAGTTTACCAAATCCATTGATTTAGGTTTAAGCTCATTATCTTATGACAAACTCCAAAAAGAAATAAAAGACTGAAAACACAAGAACAAACAATAATCGTCTCCTTCGGGATTCTTTTCTCATCATCTTCACTCACAACCGAGAACTTGCTTCTTCCGTCTAATGCAAGACAGTCTGCATCTGTGCCAGACAGATCATACACTTGAGCATAGGCAAGCAAGCAGTTCACAAGTCAATTCCTTTCAGTCTCTTTGGGTCGAACTACGGTGTTCTGACTTCCTCATTGCACGAGAGGATACGTAGGCATAACTTAACAGTTATCGAACAAAAGTCTCTGTATATTCCCCCTCTTTCCAGCTCATTTCTTTAGCCTCATTATCATGAGCATCTTATTCTTGTTCTCACACTGACACTTTCATACTTCATATCACTTATACACTATACACTGACACCTGCACATCTTTTCCAGCTCTTTTACGCACAGATTGCACTGACACTACCCCTTTAAAACACAAATCTTTTAAGCGTGGATCCCGTCGAGTACGGCGGACAATCTGGGTGCTAATACCTTCCCAGGTTGTAACCAACCCCCTTTCTCAGTCTCTCTGGTTCGCAACCGTCTTATCCATCCTTTTTTAGGCCTATGCAGCATTGCCTTTCCTCCGGGATAAAAATGCCTAGCTGGCGACTCTATTCATCTCCAGTGAGTTCACGGCTGTGTGTTCTCACTGTTCCCTTCGCCGATCGTTCGCGTCTGTACCTTTATTTGGGCCAGTCCCATTTATCGGGAGCGACATACACCCACCAGGATCATTTGATACCTTACAGGGATTATACAAGAAGGTTATTGACTTTCTTCACAACGGTCAAGCTTGAGTATATCCCTCGGGACGAGAATCAGTTTGCAGATGCTCTGGCTACCATTTCGTCAATGATCAAAGTTCAAGCTGCCAACTTTGTACCTCGGATTTCAGTGTCCAGACTCGACAGACCAGCATATGTATTTGCAGCCGACGCTGTCAAAGATGATAAGCCTTGGTTCCATGACATTAAGTGTTTCTTGGAGGATCAAACATACCCACCTGGGGCATCTTCCAATGATAAGAAGACTTTAAGAAGGCTTGCTGGTAGTTTCTTCCTGAACACTGATGGTTCCCTGTGTCGCTCCCGACAAATGAAAACGGATCAAATGAAGGTACAGACGCGAACGGTCGGCGAAGGGAACAGTGAGAACACACAGCCGTGAACTCACTGGAGAATGAAAAGAGTCGCCAGCTAGGCATTTTTATCCCGGAGGAAAGGTAATGCTGCATAGACCTAGAAAGAGATGGATAAGACGGTTTGCGAACCAGAGAGACTGAGAAAGGGGGTTGGTTACAACCTGGGAAGGTATTAGCACCCAGATTGTCCGTCGTACTCGACGGGATCCACGCTTAAAAGATTTGTGTTTTAAAGGGGTAGTGTCAGTGTAATTTGTGTATACAATAGCTGGAAAAGGATGTACAGGTGTCAGTGTAAAAGAAGTGAAATGTATAATGATGTGTCAGTGTAAGAATGAGAATGAATTGCTCATGATAATGAGGCTTAAAAGATAAGGCTGGAAAGAGGGGGAATATACAGAGACTTTTGTTCGATAACTGTTAAGTTATGCCTACGTATCCTCTCGTGCAATGAGGAAGTCAGAACACCGTAGTTCGACCCAAAGAGACTGAAAGGATTGACTGGTGAACTGCTTGCAGTCTATGCTCAAGTGTATGATCTGTCTGGCACAGATGCAAACTGTCTTGCATTAGACGGAAGAAGCAAGTTCTCGGTTATGAGTGAAGGTGATGAGAAAAGAATCCCGGAGGAGACGATTATTGTTTGTTCTTGTGTTTTCAGTCTTTTATTTCTTTTTGGAGTTTGTCATAAGATAATGAGCTTAAACCTAAATCAATGGATTTGGTAAACTCATCACATCATCCCTCTGATTAGGGGTAATGAGAATTACCTTAAGTGTGAAGTCAGATTCTCACACTTAATCACCTTTGATGTAGGGTTAAGATCATTAACCTACTTGTGATTAATTAGATGTTTTTGTGATTTTTGTTTAGTGTTAAGTAATGAGGTTAAGCCATAATCAGGGATTTAACAGGCTCATTACACTATCCTAAAAGAAGGATAATAGATGAGGGGGTTTAAGCTGAGGAAGGATCCTCAGCTTAATCCATGATTAGGGATTAAACCCATGACAGAACAAACCTTTGATTAAGTGGATTTTATTAATGATATGATGATGAAGTGTTTTTTTATGATTTGTAAGACAACTTGAGGGGGACTTGTCCATTAACTTTAGGGTTAGTCCTTCTTAACCAATTAAGGAAGAATTAGAACCCTAATGCAAGGCCCAAGTTACAAGTGTAATGTCTTGATGATTATTAGATGGATTAATTAAGAGAGTTCAACACCTTAAGGGTCCAAGACTTAGGATTAAAGTTATACACTCCATCCTAAAAGAAGGATGCAGGCATGATCTTAATCACAAAGTCTTAAAGCCTTGAGGGTTTAGTCCCTGATTATGAGGTGAGGGGAGATGACTCAAGGAGAGACACAAAGGTAGAAACTATGGGGGAGACTAATCAAAACCCTAATTCATTATCATGCTTGGTTGGTCCTAATGTTTGTGAGGTTTTCAAGAACAATCTTCAGATGAACCACCAGGAAGCAGATGAACAAGATCAAGAGAAGCAAAGTGACTTGCTTCATTCAAGAAGTCAAGTCACTTGAAGAAAGAAAGTGGGAGGAGGAAGAATGAGCAAGCTCAATCTCAAACACATATAGAAATGCAGCAAGGTATGCAAGAGAGATGAGAATAGAGGTTATGAGAAGTGAAGGCAAATTCACTTCTCAAGTTACTTACCACCTGCAATGTTAGAAAGAAATGCAATGCAATGCAAGAGGAGATGAAATGGCATGAGGCAAAGCACAACCAGAAGCATGTTGATGATGATTATGATGTTATGAAGTGCTGCAAACATGAGGCAAGGCATGGATATGTTCATACAAGATCATGGATGCAAATGATGCAAGTTAAGGAGCATGGACAAACATGAAATGTTATGGAACATACAAGACAAATGACATGGCAAATATGCAATGCAATGATCAATGATGCTTTCTACATGTCTTAAGATGTCAAATGAATCATAAGAATGCACAAAGTGAAATGACAAGTCAAGTTATGCAAGGAAATGCAAGAAGGATGCAAATGAAAGCCCAAATTAGGGTTCATGGATCAAACATCAAACACAAACCAAAAACAGAAGCAAACCTTAACCTAAAAAATGGAAAATGGTACCCAAAGAAACCCTAGGCCTATAATGAACCACTGCCCAAAGGGGAGCTCTCAACTCTCAACCAAACTCAAGTTATGAATTTTGCAAGTTATTAGGGCTTTTTAGGGTTTGTAACAAAAGAAATGCCAATCAATTAGAAAATGTAAAATCAAATCATGGCCTCTTTATCCTTGAAAGTTCATGCTAAATGGAAAACAATGCAAGAAGAATCAATGTCTCAACCTTCACCAATAGGCAGAAATGAATTTTCAAACTTAGAACAAAATAATGCATCAAAAATGATTTAATTCAATGAAAAATTCTTAAAATGCATCAAGATCAAAAAAGAAATTTGGTTTGAAGGTTGGACAATGTTTCTAAATGTCTTAGAACATTTCATGAATTTTTTTGTAATTTTTAAATACCTAAAAGTATTTTTAATTAATTAATTCTCATTAATTAATTAAAAATAATCTTTTAAATATTTAAAAATACTTTTTTAATGATAAAAAATAAAATAAAAATATTTTTGTGTCATAAAAATTAATAAAACCTTAAAGAAAAAGTTTCATAATTTTTATGATTTTTTAACTATTTTAAAATAATTATACAAATTAAATGCAAGAAAAATGAATTAATATTAAATAAAATGAAAAGTAAACAGATTGGATGGCCAGGATTGAGTCTGGGTTTAAAAATGCTGACCAGCGCGCAAATGAAGGGTGAGGATTGTATCTGAACCAATTAACTTAATTACAAATTAATTAAAGTTAATTAAAGGGATTAGGGCAAATGAAATGATCTGGAGCGTTGGAAAGGGAGGGAAGTCAACGAGTCAAAGCTCATCCACGGCCACAATTCAAACTGAAGTTAATGACTTGAGATTAGGGTTTAAATACTCAGACGGCCGGAGAAGACTTCCGGTCGTCTTCTCCGGCCAGAAGCTCACCTGAAAATCTCCCAAACCCCTCAAACCGTACCTCAAATGAAATCTAAACACATGGGGATGATCCTTATCAACTCACGAACTAAACCCCTCTCTCAAAACACATTTAAAGTTCCTAAATCAACTGAATCGAAGCAAACAAAATCTAGGGTTCGTAAGCTTCAAACAGAAATTAAATTCTTAAAACGCAACCATTTCAAAAACTAAAGGTACCAGAATGATCAGACAAGCATGAAGATCAAGTTTGTAACATAAAAAGAGATTTCTGGAAAAATTATTTTTGAGCTACCTGAGTTTTGCAGTTTTTGATTTAGGAACTTTCAGGCTACTTCCCTTGATGCAAGCTGCTCTACTTGATCCCCCAAGTGTGTCTGGATGCTCAAATGGAGTTTAGATTTGCTGGATGATGAGTTTCGAAGAGAACTGCTTCAGTTCAGTCAACAATGGCTATGGTGATCTTAGCACTTTCAGGCTGTGAAAAGGGGTGGTTTGTGATCTATGAAGTGTATTGAGTTGCTTTGCAGGGTTTGTTTTGGTGTTTGTGGGCTAGGATGAGAGATTCGATAGAATCTGCAGAATGAAGGTGAACAATGGCAATGGAGGATTCAGGGTGTTTCAGGCTGGTGCTTTGGGTGGTTTCTACTCAATGGAGTGTGTTGAGTTGGATAGTGATGAGAGTTTTAGTGTTTGCTTGCTGTGAAGAGGAATTCGAAGCCAATTGCAGTTGGGAGGTTTTTTGTGAATGTCATCCAATGTTATGTTTCAGCCTTGGTCCCTTAGTGTTATGGCTTGCAAGATGATTCAATAAACAATTCTGATTGGTTGTTTGATGTGACATGGCCTGCCATGATAGGTGAGTTTGCTTTTGCATAAAGGTCAACTTTTTGTAAGATAGGGCATGGCTCAACTCTAGCCAAGTACAAAGTTGGTTTTGGTGCAGCATGGGTGAGGGAAAGGTCTAGCTTGGCTCAGCACTCAATGCAGCAAGTTGGCATAATGTTATGAGTGGTTTTTGCAAGTAGGTTGGCTTATGGTTCACATGTGACTTTTTATCCAACCAAGCATGAAACCATGGGCAAACTTAGTCAAATTCTGATTTTTAGGACTTAGAGAAATGTTTGTGTACTGGTTTGAGAGGAATTAGAAGTCACATAATGCATTAATCCAAGGTTTTGCAAAATTTCCATTTGATGCATAACTTGAAAATCAATGATTTTTGCTAACTTTGCAATGCCATAACTTTTGATCCATGAAGAGTTTAATCATGTTCTTGTACTTTTTGAAAAGGGAAAGATGAGATCTACAACTTTCATGACCAAAGTTTTTCCATTTGAAGCCTTTTTGGATCATGAATCAAGGCTTGAAAATTGACCTAAAATGATGCATTCTTGAAAAGTCAACTATGCCCAAAAAGTCAACATTTGCAAAAACCCTAAATTCTTGATTTTATGAACTTCAACCTTCCTCCATGATCAAATAAAGATCATATACACTCAAAATGATGAAGATCACCCATTGGTTGGGTCATTGGGGGCCTCAGATGCCCTGATTTTGCACTGACTTGTCTGAAAAGTCAACTCTTGACCAGATGACTTCCCCATGGAATTTCTTCATGAAAATTGATATGCATACTCCCTATACCATATAGAGACCAATGGAAACAAGAATGACCAAAAAATTTGGGGTTATGGCCTCTGAAACCAAAACCCTAATTTTCAGTCAACTGTGCAGTTCATCCTGGCTCTGCATCCACTCAAACCCTAGTTCTTGTGATCCCTCTGCAATTTTGACTTTGTGAGGATGTAACATGATACAAGAACACACATGGACCCCTTTGAGTTGATTAGTGGCCTTTGGAATGGCTCAAGATGCCCTGAGGTTGCTCAGATCACAAACCCTAGGTGCAGATGCCTTAGAAACTATCCAGTGAAACCAAATGAGACATGAGATGATGTGATTGTGTTTATGCATATGAGATGATCACAAGTCATGTGTGAATGGGTGAGGGCAAATTTGGGGTGTTTACAGCTGCCCCTATTCAAGCATGAGTTAGCTGTGCAGGTTGTAAGCAACGGCTTAACAGGCAAACAAGATAACTTGTGGTTGAATACCAAAGACAGTCCAAAATTTGCACTCACAGAATGAAGAAGAAAAGGGATATAGATTGTAAAAGGAAAATAAAGTATATTGTAAAGTGTGGGCGACGGAGGACGACCGTCGAGCAGAGGACGACTGCTGGGTAAATAGCAATGCCGGGGACGGCCGACACGCTGGGGAAGGTGCGGAAAATAAAGCAATGACGGGGACGGCCGACATGCTGGGGATAAAAAGGTAAAGCTAAGACGGGGACGGCCGACTAGCTGGGGAAAATAGAATATTATGATGGGGACGGCCATCAAGATAAAGCTATAGCATTCTCTGGGAATCAAATGAAACACGACGGGGACGGCCATCAAGTTCATAAGGTAGGTAAAATAACCAACGATGGGGACGGCCATCGGGCTAAAAGGAAAAGGGACCACGACGGGGACGGCCATCGGGTTAAAGAATAAATGAAATAAACAGATGATGGGGTACGGCCATCAAAGGTGAGGGACGATCACCTAGCAGGGGACGGCTGCTCTGTTGGGAATAAAAAGTAAATATGATGGGGACGGCCATCAAAGGTGGAGGACGACCACCTGGCAGGGTACGGCTGCCGAAGATATCGACGATGGGGACGGCCATCGGATAGAAAAGGTCAACGATGGGGACGGCCATCGGACGAGCATGATGGAGGACGACCATCAAGAAGTGGAGGACGACCACTCAGCAGGGGACGGCTGCTCTCAGGGTTTATCATGACATAGGACGAATGCCAGATAACCAAAATCAACAATGGGGACGGCCATTGGATAAAGTGATGAAGGACGATCATCAAAAAGGTGGAGAACGGCCACCTAGCAGGGGACGGCTGCTAAAAGTCAACGATGGGGACGGCCATCGGATGAGCATGATGGAGGACGACCATCAAGAAGTGGAGGACGACCACTCAGCAGGGGACGGCTGCTCACAGGACGAGTGTTATACAGAAGAAAGTTTGTTGGTGATCTACTAGGAAGATAGTAAACACGGACGAGCGTTTACATCCAAGAAACAAAAGGTATAAGTGTTTGGTATTGTGTATAGATTAAAGATGCGGACGAGCATCCTCAAGACTATGATACGGACGAGTATCATGTAGAAACAAACTGACACGTGCTCAGAGCTGATGATACGGACGAGTATCAACTGGTTAACAAGGAACACGGACGAGTGTTGCATCTGAAAGTATCCTTCTGGGGAATAGTAGACACAGATGAGCATCTATATTCACGAAGACATAAGTGTTTGACACGGTGTATAGATTAAAGATGCGGACGAGCATCCTTAAGACTATGATACGGACGAGTATCATGTAGAAACAAACATTAGACGCAATGTTCTGAGATGATGGTACGGACGAGTACCAACTGGTTAACAAAGAACAAGGACTACTGTCGAATCTGCGGGGATATACATGGTGTATGTAAGATACGGACGAGTATCTGAGTAGGTGTACCAATGAGTAGTGAGTATATAATGTATAGGTGAGTGTTTATCTGCTGGGGATATGACACGGACGGGTGTCAGGAAAGTGTATATACAAGTATAGGCGACCACGCTGGGGATATGACACGGACGGGTGTCAAGAAAGTGTATAGATATATGTAAGTGCAAAGAGGATGTCTTTGGCTTTCTGCTGGTGATATGACACGGACGGGTGTCAGGACGTATCTGTAATACAGGTGATCTTGTTCGTAAAGATGTATTCAGGCAACCTGCTGGGAAATGATGATACGGACGGGTATCAAAAAGGAGATATGCACTGGTGTTTGTGATATGGGGCAACTGCTTTTGCTGGGACTCTGATGGGGATGTATTCTATATGCCGACAGATTGTCAATATTTACAAGTGTTCAAATCACAACATGACTTATGATTATGCTATGCATTTGATTTTTTGCCGTAATGCTCCGTATTAGACGGAATGCTACGCTCTGGGGGTGAATATGATGCGAATGCTATGATTATGCAAAGAGGCACCGATCCGGGATTCGGATCCCGTTGCTGCAAAGATCTCTGATCGATCTGCTTGAAGTGAACATCCCAGCTGGGGATGAGATCATTGATAGATCTGTAGTTGTATCTGCTTGGGGATATACGTCATCGATTGACATATTCTTATAATACGGGACCCAGCTGGGGTTTGTAGAAGCTTTCTCTCTCTCTGTTGTGACTTCTTCGTGCGCTGCTCTTCTGAATAGAGGCCTGAAGCTCTGTGGGGAGATGATTCCTCGATTCTCGCATCCTGCTGAGGAATAATGGTCGGTATTACAGCTGGGAGATGCTGTTGGTAATTCAGCTGGGGCGAGCAATGGGAAGCAACTCGACTGGGGATAGAGCATTTCGGATGCCGATATCTTTTGTAGATTTGCCAGCTTGCTGAGACGTAACTTGTATGCCCCAAGTTGTGTTCTGGATACCTGCAATCCTGCAAAGATAAAGAAACGCACAAGTGGTCCCGAGGTATCTTTTACTGAGATTCCGTCATAGGAAATAAGTACTTTCGAGAGTAAGTATATTCCCTGCAAGCATGTGTTTTATTTTTAGAGAGAGGCATCTGTACTTATGCAATTGTGTTTTTAGAGACATCAGACAACTCTTTGCAAAACATAAATGTAAAAAACGAGACATGACTGAAAATCTGATTATATTAATTCGTGTGCCCTGAATTGGCAAGATACAGTCAGAGAAACATATCTCCTGAAATGAGGAGATTGTTACAAATTGAGAAATAAAGTGCTGGCGGTGCTGGCGATGCTTTCAAGGAGCTTCCTCTTCTGCTATGACTCGTATGACAATGACGTTCTTCTCGTCTTGCTTTCTGGAGAGAGTTGATTCTGATTGCAGCTTGATCCCTTGGAGCTTACCAAGTTGTAGGTGATACAGACGAATTCAGAATGCAGTTGTTCGCTTATTCCCTTATTTTGCATGGATCGCCCTTTCGGGTTTTCAATCCATCGGGATACCCATTTTTGCCTGAGCTGTCCAATGCGGCTTTTCAACTCAGCTGGTGTACATTTTTTTTAATTATTTCCCTTATTTTTGCCCGAGTCTTTTATTCTGTTTTTGACTCGCCGGGAGGCCCTATTTTGCCTGGACTTACATTCTGTTTTTATGTCCAGCGGGTCATTTTATGCGAAGTATTTTTTAACTGCGTCTGAATTCACAGGGGACGGGAAATCTTCACCATCCATGGTGCTGAGCATCAGTGCTCCACCAGAGAAGACTTTCTTCACAACAAATGGTCCTTCGTAATTGGGAGTCCACTTGCCCCTGTGGTCTGTATGAGGAGGGAGGATTCTCTTCAACACAAGATCTCCCACCCGGTACTCTCGGTGCCTGACTTTCTGATCGAAGGCTCTCTTCATTCTTTTCTGATATAGCTGCCCGTGACAGATTGCAGCCAATCTTTTCTCTTCGATCAGACTTAGTTGTTCGTATCGGGCCCGAACCCATTCTGCTTCGTTTAGCTTAACATCCATCAGTACCCGTAGGGAGGGTAGTTCAACTTCAACAGGTAGGACTGCTTCCATACCATACACAAGTTGATACGGTGTTGCCCCAGTGGATGTCCTGATTGATGTGCGGTACCCATGCAAGGCGAACGGTAGCATTTCATGCCAATCTTTGTAAGTGACTACCATCTTCTGCACAATCTTCTTGATATTCTTATTTGCTGCCTCAACAGCGCCGTTCATCTTTGGCCTGTAAGGAGAAGAATTGTGATGTTGGATCTTGAAGTCCCGGCACAGCTCTGCCATCATTTTGTTGTTCAAGTTGGAACCATTATCAGTAATGATTCGCTCGGGCACTCCATACCGACAGATGATATCTCTTTTCAGAAATCTGGCTACCACTTGCCTTGTGACATTTGCATATGAGGCTGCTTCAACCCACTTTGTAAAATAATCGATGGCGACCAGGATGAATCTGTGGCCGTTCGAAGCAGTTGGCTCAATTTTGCCAATCATGTCAATGCCCCACATAGCAAAGGGCCATGGTGAAGACATTATGTTCAGGGGATTGGGAGGCACATGCACCTTGTCTGCATAAATCTGGCATTTATGGCATTTTCTGGCGTAAGCACAACAGTCTGCATCCATTGTGATCCAGTAATAGCCTGATCTTAACAACTTCTTAGCCATGGCATGCCCTCCTGCATGGGTACCAAAGGATCCTTCGTGCACTTCATGCATCAACAAATCTGCTTCTGTCTTGTCAACACATCTGAGGAGTACCATATCAAAGTTCCTCTTGTATAAAGATCCATCAGTGTTCAGAAAGAAACTTCCAGCAAGCCTTCTTAAAGTCTTTTTATCATTGGAAGATGCCCCAGGTGGGTACGTTTGATCCTCCAAGAAGCACTTGATGTCATGGAACCAAGGCTTATCATCTTTAGCAATATCTGCTGCAAATACATATGCTGGTCTATCAAGTCTCGATACTGAAATCTGAGGTACAAAGTTAGCAGCTTGAACTTTGATCATGGATGAAATGGTAGCAAGAGCATCCGCAAACTGATTCTCGTCCCGAGGGATATACTCAAGCTTGACTGTTGTGAAGAAAGTCAATAACCTTCTTGTATAATCCCTGTAAGGTATCAGATGATCTTGGTGGGTGTACCATTTTCCGTTGGTCTGATTGACTACCAAAGCTGAATCTCCGAATACGGTCAATGTCTTGATCCTGAGGTCAATGGCTTCCTCAAGACCCATAATGCAAGCTTCGTATTCAGCTTCGTTGTTAGTGCAGTTGAAAGTGAGCTTTGCCGAGAAAGGCATGTGAACCCCTTTAGGTGTAATGAGTACTGCACCAACACCACGGCCATTCATGTTGACATCCCCATCAAACATCATAGTCCATTCTTCTTCTGGGTCAGGCCTTTCAGTGTGAATAGGCTCTTCATGATCTTTTGCTTTAATGAACATGATGTCTTCATCGGGGAAGTCGAACCTCATAGGCTGGTAGTCATCAATGGGTTGCTCAGCAAGATATTCAGATAGTACACTGCCCTTGATGGCTTTCTGAGATGTGTACTGTATGTCGTATTCTGTGAGAATCATCTGCCATCTTGCAACCCGTCCGGTAAGAGCTGGCTTCTCGAAAATGTACTTAACTGGATCCATTTTTGAGATCAATAGGGTAGTATGGGTCAACATATACTGTCTCAGTCGGCGAGCAGCCCACGCTAAAGCACAACAAGTTTTCTCGAGCAGTGAATAACGCTGTTCACAGTCGGTAAACTTTTTGCTTAGGTAATATATCGCATACTCTTTTCGACCAGACTCGTCATG
Source organism: Lathyrus aphaca (assembly GCA_963966055.1). Lineage (NCBI taxonomy): Eukaryota > Viridiplantae > Streptophyta > Magnoliopsida > Fabales > Fabaceae > Lathyrus > Lathyrus aphaca. The sequence goes on along the minus strand of OZ014524.1, from coordinate 434,451,420 downwards.
CTGACCTAGTACACACCCCATCGATTCTTCTAATACCGTCAAGTACATAATCAGAGGTCTTCCTTCAACTGGAGGCATAAGGATTGGAGGTTCTTGCAAATACTCCTTGATCTTGTCAAAAGCTTTCTGGCAGTCTTTGTTCCACCTGACCGTTTGCTCCTTTCTTAACAGCTTGAATAAGGGTTCACAAGTTGCTGTAAGGTGAGATATGAACCGTGAAATGTAGTTCAATCGACCTAAGAACCCTCGAACTTCTTTCTCAGTTTTCGGTGCAGGCATTTCTTTAATAGCTTTGACTTTATCAGGGTCAACTTCAATCCCTTTCTCACTTACAATAAAGCCCAGCAGCTTACCGGATCGCACCCCGAATGTGCATTTGTTGGGGTTCAGCTTCAATTGGTATTTCCTCAGACGCTTGAATAATTTGAGCAGATTCACCAGATGGTCTTCTTCTGTAAGGGACTTGGCGATCATATCATCCACATAGCATTCGATTTCCTTATGGATCATGTCATGAAACAATGTTACCATAGCCCGTTGATACGTTGCACCAGCATTCTTCAGTCCGAATGGCATCACTTTATAACAGAACGTGCCCCAAGGTGTGATGAATGTTGTCTTCTCCATGTCTTCAGGTGACATCTTGATCTGATTGTATCCCGAAAATCCATCCATGAAGGAGAATACCGAGAACTGAGCCGTGTTATCCACCAATACATCAATGTGAGGTAATGGGAAGTCATCTTTCGGGCTGGCTCTGTTCAGATCCCGGTAATCAACACACATTCTTACTTTTCCGTCCTTCTTAGGCACAGGTACTATGTTAGCAACCCACGGAGGATAGCTAGTCACAGCAAGGAACCCGGCGTCCCATTGCTTTTGTACCTCTTCCTTGATTTTCATAGCCATGTCTGGGCGAGTTCGGCGCAACTTCTGTTTGACTGGTGGGCATTCTTCCCTCAAAGGCAGCTTATGCACAACAATATCGGTATCCAACCCTGGCATATCTTGGTAGGACCAAGCAAACACATCAACATACTCTTGAAGCAGATCTATCAGCTGTCTCTTCACTGAGTCTTGCAGGCAGGCCCCGATTTTGACTTCTTTCACGTCTTCCTCCGTACCAAGATTAATCACTTCAATCTCCTCCTGATGAGGAGTAATAACTTTTTCCTCCTGTCTCAGCAACCTGGCTAGCTCTTCAGGAAGCTCATATTCTTCATCAACCCCTTCATCAGCTTGATTGATCGGATTGTCAAAGTCATACGATGTCATAGCTGTGCTGTTGTCGGTGTTGTCTGGAAGGCACTCTCTGCAAGGGTTAAGTCGGTTCATTTTAGTGATTGATTTTAATCTTGCTTTAGAAAAAAGTGAAATGAAGTTATCATTTTGAAAACACCGCCATTTATTTTTGTACAAAAAGAAAAATGGAAAAACAGTGAGCAGAAAAGAAAAAAGACTCGTTTGCAAAAAGATTGTCTGATATTTCATTAATTTAATCTTGTTTGCACAAAAGTACAGATGGCCCTGGTTACAAAATGAGTCTTGTCATCTTGGGCAAGATGCAAGACTTTGATGCATGCTATAAAAAAATACAGGAAATAATAATTACTCTGCATGAGTAACTCTTATAATTTCCTGGGAAGACCAGTTCGAGACACTGCTCCCCGGGATCTTTGGACGAATCCAATTCTCCAGATTGCGCTCCTCTTCCAGCTCGTCTTCCAGACAGTTGATAGCATCAGGGGTAAGCATTCCCCCACTGACAAATCCAGGCTCTGCAGCAGCCTTTGCTTGATGTTGAGTTGGTCTGTAACCCAACCCAAATTTGTCCTTCTTCTCCTCCACAGCTAAAACCTTGCCCCAGCCTTGGGCAGTTCCTTCTTCAACAACCTTCCGGGCTTGTTGATAAGACGACATCGGGGTACCAGATACAGCAGATGCTTCATTCACATTCAACGCTTCAAACCCCTGGCTCATTGTTTCATGGATCTCTCCATCCATTTCAATGTACTTGTAAGTTGCCAGGTGGCTGACAAAAATGTCCTCTTCCCCACAGATTGTGACAACTTGACCTTCCCACTCAAATTTTAACTTTTGGTGAAGGGTAGACGTTATTGCGCCGGCGGCGTGAATCCAGGGTCTACCCAACAAACAGCTGTAGGCGGGCTGAATGTCCATCACATAAAAGATAGTTTTAAAGGTCTGTGGGCCAATTGTCACAGGCAGCTCAATCTCTCCCAGAACCGATCTCTTTGAGCCATCAAAAGCTCTAACCACCAGGTTGCTGGGTCTCAATGCCAATCCATCATATTCTAACTTCACCAGAGCCTTCTTTGGTAAGACATTCAGGGAGGAACCTGTGTCCACCAGCACATGAGAAAGGACAGCTCCTTTGCATTCCATAGTTATGTGCAAGGCTTTGTTGTGGTTACGACCATCCACTGTCAAATCAGAATTGGTAAACCCTAGCCCATTGCTAGCAGTAACATTCCCAACCACCGTTTCCAACTGGTTGACAGTAATCTCCTCTGGCACGTAAGCTGCGTGCAGGACTTTCAGTAGTGCATTCCGATGGGCTTCGGAGCACATGAGCAGTGAGAGGATGGAGATTTTGGATGGAGTTTGGTGAAGTTGATCCACAACTTTATAATCACTCTTCTTGATGATCCGCATAAACTCATCAACTTCCTGATCAAATGGAGTCTTCAGGGCTTCTTTGGCAGCTGGATCTTCCTGCACCGGTCTTTTACCCTTTGCCTTGGCAGCAGCTTCTGCTTCGGCAGTGGGTCTTTGGACTTGTGAAGCGAAGAGACGTCCGCTTCGAGTGAAGCCTCCGCCTCCCCCCACATTATCAACTTGTGGTGCAGGTGATGATGTTTCCAGAGTGATTCTTTTCCCTTCACAGTACAAGTCAGAGCCATAGTGCCAAGGGATGGCCCTATTGCTTTCATATGGTACAGGTCCAGGTACCGTGACGGTGACTGGACTGATTGCTGCTGCTGAGGGGACTGTTATTGTCTGTGGATCATAAAAGATTGTAACTGGTGCTCTAGTGGGAGCAGCACCTTCTGAATGATAAGCGGAATTGTTTTCTGGATCGTAGAATATGGTAACAGTGGAGACATCTTCGTGATTGTTTGCTGGTGTTGTAGAAGGTTCTGTTGGAAGAACTGTTGTTGTTGTTGATGGGGAGTCGAAGTGGACTGAAGCTGAAGTTGTAGCAGGGGAAACTGTTGAAAACTGATCATTGGGTAGAACAGATGAAGTACTTGCTGATGAATTGTTGGGAACAATTGTTGCTGTATTTGTAGGAGGATCTGAAACCATTGCTGATGAAGTCGTCGGGTTTGCCGGGAATGATGTAGTGATCTGCAGTAAGCCACTCTGAATAAGGCTGTCAATGCCATTCCTCAAGTCTTCACACCCATTCCAAGAAATATTGCAGTATGGGCACCCTAGTTCACACCCCGGAAATATATTGCTTTCACGGAGTTGAGCCTTGATTTCCACCAATGGTGTCCTGATCTGATCCACACTGGTTATCAAATAAGACGGTTGGTCTTCTTCGATAGCATTAATTCGGGGACCACCATGGTGTGGCATTGGGTTTTTGTTGACGTTGGGCGGAGGTGCAAAGTTCAAAGCCTTGGAGTCTACTAAGTCTTGTACCTTCATATGCAGTGCCCTGCATTTTTCTGTACTGTGACCAGGCGCGTTTGAGTGAAAAGCACACCTAGCATTAGAGTCATAGTTTCTTGGTAGACTGTTTGGATCCGGAGGTGCCAACGTTCTTAGCTCAACCAGGTTGAGTTTCAGAAGCTGTGGCAGCAAAGCAGCATACGGCATTGGAATCGGGTCGATCACTCGATTAGCTTGAGAGGGCCTTTGTTGGAATGGCCTCTGTTGATTGTTGTTGTTGGTGTTGTTGTTGAAGTTTCTTGGAGGATACTGATTCTGATGATACTGAGGTTGTTGTTGGAAGTTTTGTTGCGGAGGTTGGTAGACTGGCTGAGGATGAGCTGGAGCAGGGATGGTGACTGCTGCTATTGTTCTTGGAACATATTGGGGCCTACCCCTGTTGGAGTGAATGGCATTGGTCTCGCCAGTTCTTCTCGGGCCTGCAAAAGGCTTTCTTGTACCACTGGACGAACTAGCACCATTATCAGATATCTTTCCCATCTTTAATAGGCTTTCAATTCTCTCCCCGGCTATAACAACATCTGCGAAGCTGGTGGAAGAGAAAGCAGCTAGCCTATCAATATAGGTTCCCTGAAGGGTATTCATGAACATATCAGCCATCTCTCTTTCAGACATAGGTGGCTGGACAGCAGCAGCAAGCTGTCTCCATCTTTGAGCATATTCTCTGAAGCTCTCTCTTGATGATTGTGACATCCCCATTAGGAGGGTCCTATTGGGTGCCATATCCAGATTATACTGATACTGTCTGATGAAGGCCTCTGCCAGGTCCTTCCAGCATCTTACAGTCGCTCTTGTCAGATGGGAATACCATTCCCTTGATGCTCCAGTCAAGCTATCTTCGAAGTAGAACATCCACAATTTCTCGTCCATGGTGTAAGCTTTTAATCTTCCGAGAAAAGATTGCAGATGGGTTCGAGGACAAGAAGTCCCATTATACTTTTCAAAACATGGAGGCTTGAACTTGTGGGGAATCCTAACCCCGTCTACCAATCCCATGTCCATGACGTCGAAGCCCAAAGAATTTTGAGATTCTAAGGACCTTAACTTCTCAGCTATTTCATCCAACCGCCTGTCATAGGCCTCTTCTCCAGCGCCCATGACTGTAAACTGATCCTCCTGAGGATCCTCTTGAAGTACTCTGGCTGTAGTGGCTGTTCCTTGAACGTTTGCAGGAATATGAATCTCAGGATGTAGGTGTGGACCAAATATAGGGGGGTTAACATGTGGTTGCACCCTTTCATTGTTACTGGTGCCAGCAGTTCCCACATGGGGGTCATCTTGAGTTCTCCCGTCTACCAGAACTCTAAGCCTCTCCTGGCTTTGAGCTAAATTATTCATCACTTCCATGAACTGAGTTATTTGGGTTCTCATCTCCACCCTTTCATTAGCCATCTGGGTTCTGGCCTCATTGAGGTCTTGCTGCAACTGGTCCATCTGGATGCCCGGAAGGTTGTTTCTTGTAGGGTACCTGTGTGGCCTGTTGAGAGGGAATAGCCTGCGGCGAGCAATAATTCCTGAATGTCACAACAGAGGTTAGAAACAATAAAACAAAACCTACAAAACAAACAAAAGGGTTAGTATGCAATGCAGTATGCTTATTTGCTATCAAGGTATCCGGCTTGGTCTTTCAGTTTTGACCCGTCCAGACCCTTGAAGATGATGCTGTTGAAGTTGCTTTTGAAGTGAGCCCAGATGGAAACAAACACAAATATATTACAAAGGTAAAATAATACAAATTGTTCATTTTTTACAACACTAGCCCTCTAAGGGGTCAAAAATACATCACCAAAAAGCAAAAGTACATGGAAAAGGAACAACAACAAGCAAATAATCAGACTCCAAGGCCAAACTCATCCTCGCGAACTTCCTTAAGAAGTGCTTCGGTCACAGGATCAGCCGGATGCTCCGTAAGATTCCTGATGAGAAGGTTTCTTGTTGCAACAGCTGTAGTCAACTTCTTGTTCTGGCTTTGGTCTTTGGATTTCTTCACTCCAGCTTTGATTTTTAACTCTGAAATTTCCTCCTGGGCTGCTGCCAGGGCTTTTTCCATCTGCTCCATCTTATCTTGAACTCTCTTGTCTTCTAGAGTACGGGCTTCGGTGATCCGGACCCACCTGGCCTGACTCTCTTTCAAGTACAAGTCTGTCCTTGCTCTTTGGAACTGGGCTTCTTTACAAGCATTTTTCAGAATCTGCTCACCAGCTTTAGACTTGTTGATATAGTCTCCAGACTTCTCAATCTTAGTCAAGTGTTCCACTCTCAGCTTCTCCAATCTTTCAATCTCCCTTACACCTTCACTCCTCTCCCTGAGGGTCTTCTGCAGGGCTTGGGATAGCTTCTCATTTCTTTCTTTCAAGCCTTCAAACTCTTCCAAACTGACAGTAGCAGGGGGTGGTGCTGATGATGACTCAGGCATTTCTTTGATGGTGAAGGGCAATCCTGAGATTTGGGCCCTAGCATAGGACCACTCATGATATTGGGCTGATGCCACATTATTGCACTTCCCCAGAATGGTGATTCCCTTGGTTTGAACATGATCCCAGGCCCAGGCAGCCTGCCTAACAACAGTCAAACTGATCTTGTTCTCACAGTAGAGGGTCTCAACCAGGTCTTGTTCCCTAGGAGCATGAACCAGTGCATAGCCTAATTGCCTCTTGAACAGCAGGGGGTTGTAGTTGATACTTCCCTTAACTCCTACCAAAGGTACATTGGGAAAGTGCCCACAGCTTGTGATCATATCTCTGCCCTTGGTGCCTTGGGTGCACCATCTGATGTCTGCTGCAGTGAGAGTAGTGAGCCTCTTAGCCCAGTTGCTTTGCTGATGAGGATTCAGGAATGCATCTGTCTTGGGTAGATGCTTGAGAAGCCAAGCATGGAATAGTGGAGCACAACACCTCACTAGCTTACCCCTCTGTTTCTCATTCCTCTGATGTACTGAGTAATAGAGGTCACCCAACAAGGTTGGCACTGGGTTCTTCAGGATGAACAGGTGGATGGCACTCTTGCTGATGAATCTGGGCTCATCTGCAAACAACACAATTCCATATACACCCAAGGCCAACAATGCACAAACAGCTTTCCAATCCCCCAGGGAGGCCTTCAAACTAGCTTGAGAAATCAGGGAGTCCAGATGAAAACCAGGGATCCCAGCTTTAGAGGTCATATGCTGCTCAATCAAAGCAGGTTCCAGGTGCAAAGCTCTTGCTATCTCTCCATTGCTGGGAAAGACCATTTCAGGGTTAAAAGGAATTTCTCTCTTGATAGGCAAACCAACCAAAGATGCATATTCTTCTAAGAGAGGTCCCAACTGAAAGTCTTGAAAGGTGAAACACCTCAATGGGGGGTCATAGAACTGGATGCAGGTATGGATCAGGCTCCTCTGAGATGGGTCCATGTCTATAACCAAGTCAAGTATATCCCCATAATGCTCCCTGAACAGAGGTATGTGATCTGGGGTCATCAGGGTTTGGACCCTCCTGATGTCTGACAAGTCTGGTTGGAAGAAATGATAGGTGATATTGCTTTTCTTTGGAGCCATGATGCTGAAGACTGGGTAGAGTGCTGATGACAATGCTGAAGTAGAGAAAACCACTGACTGGCTGGTGCTGAAGCAGACAGCTAAACTGAAGCAGATGCTGGTGAAGATGGGTCAAAGCTGCAGATGGGGTCAAAACCAAAACCTGATGAAAATGGATACCCTGAAAAACAAATAAGCACATGTTAATATGATGCAATGAGGATGTATGCAAATGATATGCAAAGGGTTTGTGACTGAGCTGGATCTGGACAAACTGCCTTGGTATAGATCCATGTGTGTTCAAGAATTCCGGATGGAGGTCTATAAATCCAGTAACCAAGGTGGGGGACTCAAATAAAGAGCCACATGTCCAGGGTTTTAGAATCACAAGAACTATCCAACATGGAGCATTCTTAACAAAGTCAAAGTAACAGGGTATTCTGAGGTCAAGGTACCTGCAAACCTGTAAACAGCCCAACCCCCTCACAGGTGGTGATCTAGAACAAGGATCCTCAGACTTGGATCAGTTATGAGAAGTGTAAACACTTCTAACCCGGAGGTACAGTGTTTACAATAACCATAACAATTCCTCCTCTAATTCACCTCAATTTCTGAAGGTCAATACTAAAAGGTCATCCAGACTTAGCAGGCTTCCCAGATCCCCCTAGCACTACAGGAAATCCGTAGCACAGAGTTCTCAAGAAGAAACCCATATCTGAACCGTGTTTCATATTCCCGCACCAGACCGAAATGGAATGGGAAAGAATATGATTCACTCTAGCCTAGGTGTCACTCAGGTCCCAGGTATAGGACCTTGGCTCTCAATAGAACCCCACCCACTAAAACAAAACCAGATCCAGCACAGACAGCATGACAGTATGATATATATAAATGCAATAAAGAAAGCAGTAAAGTAACTGTACATAAAGCAATGAATAAAAATAAATACAAGCACAAACAAGCACATAACACCCCCAATAAACACAAATCAATCAAGCGCTAGGAGGAACCCACAAAAAGAACCAGAAGCCCTGGTTGCAGTATAAGGGTCCCCAGCAGAGTCGCCAAGCTGTCGCTCCCGACAAATGAAAACGGATCAAATGAAGGTACAGACGCGAACGGTCGGCGAAGGGAACAGTGAGAACACACAGCCGTGAACTCACTGGAGAATGAAAAGAGTCGCCAGCTAGGCATTTTTATCCCGGAGGAAAGGTAATGCTGCATAGACCTAGAAAGAGATGGATAAGACGGTTTGCGAACCAGAGAGACTGAGAAAGGGGGTTGGTTACAACCTGGGAAGGTATTAGCACCCAGATTGTCCGTCGTACTCGACGGGATCCACGCTTAAAAGATTTGTGTTTTAAAGGGGTAGTGTCAGTGTAATTTGTGTATACAATAGCTGGAAAAGGATGTACAGGTGTCAGTGTAAAAGAAGTGAAATGTATAATGATGTGTCAGTGTAAGAATGAGAATGAATTGCTCATGATAATGAGGCTTAAAAGATAAGGCTGGAAAGAGGGGGAATATACAGAGACTTTTGTTCGATAACTGTTAAGTTATGCCTACGTATCCTCTCGTGCAATGAGGAAGTCAGAACACCGTAGTTCGACCCAAAGAGACTGAAAGGATTGACTGGTGAACTGCTTGCAGTCTATGCTCAAGTGTATGATCTGTCTGGCACAGATGCAAACTGTCTTGCATTAGACGGAAGAAGCAAGTTCTCGGTTATGAGTGAAGGTGATGAGAAAAGAATCCCGGAGGAGACGATTATTGTTTGTTCTTGTGTTTTCAGTCTTTTATTTCTTTTTGGAGTTTGTCATAAGATAATGAGCTTAAACCTAAATCAATGGATTTGGTAAACTCATCACATCATCCCTCTGATTAGGGGTAATGAGAATTACCTTAAGTGTGAAGTCAGATTCTCACACTTAATCACCTTTGATGTAGGGTTAAGATCATTAACCTACTTGTGATTAATTAGATGTTTTTGTGATTTTTGTTTAGTGTTAAGTAATGAGGTTAAGCCATAATCAGGGATTTAACAGGCTCATTACACTATCCTAAAAGAAGGATAATAGATGAGGGGGTTTAAGCTGAGGAAGGATCCTCAGCTTAATCCATGATTAGGGATTAAACCCATGACAGAACAAACCTTTGATTAAGTGGATTTTATTAATGATATGATGATGAAGTGTTTTTTTATGATTTGTAAGACAACTTGAGGGGGACTTGTCCATTAACTTTAGGGTTAGTCCTTCTTAACCAATTAAGGAAGAATTAGAACCCTAATGCAAGGCCCAAGTTACAAGTGTAATGTCTTGATGATTATTAGATGGATTAATTAAGAGAGTTCAACACCTTAAGGGTCCAAGACTTAGGATTAAAGTTATACACTCCATCCTAAAAGAAGGATGCAGGCATGATCTTAATCACAAAGTCTTAAAGCCTTGAGGGTTTAGTCCCTGATTATGAGGTGAGGGGAGATGACTCAAGGAGAGACACAAAGGTAGAAACTATGGGGGAGACTAATCAAAACCCTAATTCATTATCATGCTTGGTTGGTCCTAATGTTTGTGAGGTTTTCAAGAACAATCTTCAGATGAACCACCAGGAAGCAGATGAACAAGATCAAGAGAAGCAAAGTGACTTGCTTCATTCAAGAAGTCAAGTCACTTGAAGAAAGAAAGTGGGAGGAGGAAGAATGAGCAAGCTCAATCTCAAACACATATAGAAATGCAGCAAGGTATGCAAGAGAGATGAGAATAGAGGTTATGAGAAGTGAAGGCAAATTCACTTCTCAAGTTACTTACCACCTGCAATGTTAGAAAGAAATGCAATGCAATGCAAGAGGAGATGAAATGGCATGAGGCAAAGCACAACCAGAAGCATGTTGATGATGATTATGATGTTATGAAGTGCTGCAAACATGAGGCAAGGCATGGATATGTTCATACAAGATCATGGATGCAAATGATGCAAGTTAAGGAGCATGGACAAACATGAAATGTTATGGAACATACAAGACAAATGACATGGCAAATATGCAATGCAATGATCAATGATGCTTTCTACATGTCTTAAGATGTCAAATGAATCATAAGAATGCACAAAGTGAAATGACAAGTCAAGTTATGCAAGGAAATGCAAGAAGGATGCAAATGAAAGCCCAAATTAGGGTTCATGGATCAAACATCAAACACAAACCAAAAACAGAAGCAAACCTTAACCTAAAAAATGGAAAATGGTACCCAAAGAAACCCTAGGCCTATAATGAACCACTGCCCAAAGGGGAGCTCTCAACTCTCAACCAAACTCAAGTTATGAATTTTGCAAGTTATTAGGGCTTTTTAGGGTTTGTAACAAAAGAAATGCCAATCAATTAGAAAATGTAAAATCAAATCATGGCCTCTTTATCCTTGAAAGTTCATGCTAAATGGAAAACAATGCAAGAAGAATCAATGTCTCAACCTTCACCAATAGGCAGAAATGAATTTTCAAACTTAGAACAAAATAATGCATCAAAAATGATTTAATTCAATGAAAAATTCTTAAAATGCATCAAGATCAAAAAAGAAATTTGGTTTGAAGGTTGGACAATGTTTCTAAATGTCTTAGAACATTTCATGAATTTTTTTGTAATTTTTAAATACCTAAAAGTATTTTTAATTAATTAATTCTCATTAATTAATTAAAAATAATCTTTTAAATATTTAAAAATACTTTTTTAATGATAAAAAATAAAATAAAAATATTTTTGTGTCATAAAAATTAATAAAACCTTAAAGAAAAAGTTTCATAATTTTTATGATTTTTTAACTATTTTAAAATAATTATACAAATTAAATGCAAGAAAAATGAATTAATATTAAATAAAATGAAAAGTAAACAGATTGGATGGCCAGGATTGAGTCTGGGTTTAAAAATGCTGACCAGCGCGCAAATGAAGGGTGAGGATTGTATCTGAACCAATTAACTTAATTACAAATTAATTAAAGTTAATTAAAGGGATTAGGGCAAATGAAATGATCTGGAGCGTTGGAAAGGGAGGGAAGTCAACGAGTCAAAGCTCATCCACGGCCACAATTCAAACTGAAGTTAATGACTTGAGATTAGGGTTTAAATACTCAGACGGCCGGAGAAGACTTCCGGTCGTCTTCTCCGGCCAGAAGCTCACCTGAAAATCTCCCAAACCCCTCAAACCGTACCTCAAATGAAATCTAAACACATGGGGATGATCCTTATCAACTCACGAACTAAACCCCTCTCTCAAAACACATTTAAAGTTCCTAAATCAACTGAATCGAAGCAAACAAAATCTAGGGTTCGTAAGCTTCAAACAGAAATTAAATTCTTAAAACGCAACCATTTCAAAAACTAAAGGTACCAGAATGATCAGACAAGCATGAAGATCAAGTTTGTAACATAAAAAGAGATTTCTGGAAAAATTATTTTTGAGCTACCTGAGTTTTGCAGTTTTTGATTTAGGAACTTTCAGGCTACTTCCCTTGATGCAAGCTGCTCTACTTGATCCCCCAAGTGTGTCTGGATGCTCAAATGGAGTTTAGATTTGCTGGATGATGAGTTTCGAAGAGAACTGCTTCAGTTCAGTCAACAATGGCTATGGTGATCTTAGCACTTTCAGGCTGTGAAAAGGGGTGGTTTGTGATCTATGAAGTGTATTGAGTTGCTTTGCAGGGTTTGTTTTGGTGTTTGTGGGCTAGGATGAGAGATTCGATAGAATCTGCAGAATGAAGGTGAACAATGGCAATGGAGGATTCAGGGTGTTTCAGGCTGGTGCTTTGGGTGGTTTCTACTCAATGGAGTGTGTTGAGTTGGATAGTGATGAGAGTTTTAGTGTTTGCTTGCTGTGAAGAGGAATTCGAAGCCAATTGCAGTTGGGAGGTTTTTTGTGAATGTCATCCAATGTTATGTTTCAGCCTTGGTCCCTTAGTGTTATGGCTTGCAAGATGATTCAATAAACAATTCTGATTGGTTGTTTGATGTGACATGGCCTGCCATGATAGGTGAGTTTGCTTTTGCATAAAGGTCAACTTTTTGTAAGATAGGGCATGGCTCAACTCTAGCCAAGTACAAAGTTGGTTTTGGTGCAGCATGGGTGAGGGAAAGGTCTAGCTTGGCTCAGCACTCAATGCAGCAAGTTGGCATAATGTTATGAGTGGTTTTTGCAAGTAGGTTGGCTTATGGTTCACATGTGACTTTTTATCCAACCAAGCATGAAACCATGGGCAAACTTAGTCAAATTCTGATTTTTAGGACTTAGAGAAATGTTTGTGTACTGGTTTGAGAGGAATTAGAAGTCACATAATGCATTAATCCAAGGTTTTGCAAAATTTCCATTTGATGCATAACTTGAAAATCAATGATTTTTGCTAACTTTGCAATGCCATAACTTTTGATCCATGAAGAGTTTAATCATGTTCTTGTACTTTTTGAAAAGGGAAAGATGAGATCTACAACTTTCATGACCAAAGTTTTTCCATTTGAAGCCTTTTTGGATCATGAATCAAGGCTTGAAAATTGACCTAAAATGATGCATTCTTGAAAAGTCAACTATGCCCAAAAAGTCAACATTTGCAAAAACCCTAAATTCTTGATTTTATGAACTTCAACCTTCCTCCATGATCAAATAAAGATCATATACACTCAAAATGATGAAGATCACCCATTGGTTGGGTCATTGGGGGCCTCAGATGCCCTGATTTTGCACTGACTTGTCTGAAAAGTCAACTCTTGACCAGATGACTTCCCCATGGAATTTCTTCATGAAAATTGATATGCATACTCCCTATACCATATAGAGACCAATGGAAACAAGAATGACCAAAAAATTTGGGGTTATGGCCTCTGAAACCAAAACCCTAATTTTCAGTCAACTGTGCAGTTCATCCTGGCTCTGCATCCACTCAAACCCTAGTTCTTGTGATCCCTCTGCAATTTTGACTTTGTGAGGATGTAACATGATACAAGAACACACATGGACCCCTTTGAGTTGATTAGTGGCCTTTGGAATGGCTCAAGATGCCCTGAGGTTGCTCAGATCACAAACCCTAGGTGCAGATGCCTTAGAAACTATCCAGTGAAACCAAATGAGACATGAGATGATGTGATTGTGTTTATGCATATGAGATGATCACAAGTCATGTGTGAATGGGTGAGGGCAAATTTGGGGTGTTTACACCCTGTACAAGAGAAACTTTGATATGGTACTCCTCAGATGCGTTGATAGAACAGAAGCAGACTTGTTGATGCACGAAGTGCACGAAGGATCCTTTGGTACCCATGCAGGAGGGCATGCCATGGCTAAGAAATTGCTAAGATCAGGCTATTACTGGATCACAATGGATAACGACTGTTGTGCCTATGCCAGAAAATGCCATAAATGCCAGATTTATGCGGATAAGGTGCATGTGCCTCCCAATCCTCTGAACGTGATGTCTTCACCCTGGCCCTTTGCTATGTGGGGCATTGACATGATTGGCAAGATTGAACCGACTGCTTCAAACGGCCACAGATTCATCTTGGTAGCCATTGACTATTTTACCAAGTGGGTTGAAGCAGCTTCCTATGCAAATGTTACAAGGCAAGTGGTAGCCCGATTTCTGAAGAGAGATATCATCTGTCGGTATGGAGTTCCCGAGCGAATCATTACTGATAATGGTTCCAACTTAAACAACAAAATGATGGCAGAGCTATGCCGGGACTTCAAGATCCAACACCACAATTCTTCCCCTTACAGGCCAAAGATGAATGGCGCTGTTGAGGCAGCTAATAAAAATATCAAGAAGATTGTGCAGAAGATGGTAGTCACCTACAAAGACTGGCATGAAATGCTACCATTTGCCTTGCATGGGTACCGCACGTCAATCAGAACATCCACTGGGGCAACACCATATCAGCTTGTGTATGGTATGGAAGCAGTCCTACCAGTTGAAGTTGAACTACCCTCCCTACGGGTACTGATGGATGTTAAGCTGAACGAAGCAGAATGGGTCCGATCTCGATACGAGCAACTGAGTCTGATTGAAGAGAAAAGATTGGCTGCAATATGTCATGGGTAGTTGTATAAAAGAAGAATGAAGAAAGCCTTTGATCAGAAAGTCAGGCACCGAGAGTACCAAGTAGGAGATCTTGTGCTGAAAAGAATCCTCCCTCCTCATACAGACCACAGGGGCAAGTGGACTCCAAACTATGAAGGACCATTCGTAGTAAAGAAAGTTTTCTCTGGTGGAGCACTCATGCTCAGCACTATGGATGGTGAAGACTTCCTGTCCCCTGTAAATTCAGATGCAGTTAAAAAATACTTCGCATAAAAATGACCCGCTGGACATAAAAACAGAATGTAAGTCCAGGCAAAAATAGGGCATCCCGGCGAGTCAAAAACAGAATAAAAGACTCGGGCAAAATAAGGGAAAATAAACAAAAAAGAGTACACCCGCTGAGTTGAAAAGCCGCATTGGACAACTCAGGCAAAAATGGGTATCCCGATGGATTGAAAATCCGAAAGGGCGATCCATGCAAAATAAGGGAATAAGCGAACAACTGCACTCTGAATTCGTCTGTATCACTTACAACTTGGTAGGCTTCGAAAGGATCAAGCCTCTTTCAGAATCAGCCTTCTTCAGAAAGCAAGCCGAGAAGAACGTCAAAAGTCATACAAGTCATAGCCAAGGGAAGCTCCTTGAAGCGTCGTCAACATTGCCAACATTTTGTTTCTCAATTTATAACAATCTCCTCATTCTAGGGGATTTGTTTCCTTGACTGTATCTTGCCAATTCAGGGCATATGAATTAATAAAATCAGATTTTCAGTCATGTCTCGTCTCGTACATTTTATTTTCATTTGCAAAATGTCTGATGTCTATAAGATGCTGATTACATAAATACAGATGCTCCTTTTAAATACGTGCTTGCAGGAAATATACTTACTCCCGGGAGTGTCTGAACTCCTATGATGGAATCCAGTAAGGGATACCTCGGGATTACTTGTACGTTTCTATCTTTGCAGGATTGCAGGTATCCAAAACACGACATGGGGCACGAAAGCTTCACTCCTAGCAGGCTGGCAAATCAACACTCACTCAGTCTTAGCACCCAAGTGTTTGCTCCACAGCTGAGTTACCACTTTGTTTCTCCCCAGCCGAGGTGCAGATCATTCTTCCTCCTCAGCCAAATATGAAAGCCAGGGAACCATCTCCCCACAGAGTTTCAGCCTCTACCCAGAAGAGCAGCACGCGAAGGAATCACAACAGAGTGACGAAAGCTTCTACAAACCCCAGCTGGATCCCTCATTACCAAGAATAGGTCTATCAGTGACCTATTTCCCTAAGCAGAGTCATATGTACTAGATCTACCAACGATCTTATCCCTAGCTGGGATGTCCACTTCAAACAGATTGACCAGAGATCTTCACAACAACAGGATCCGAGTCCCGAATCGGTATCTTTTGCATAATCATAGCATTCGCATCATATTCACCCCACAAAGCGTAGCATTCCGTCTAATACGGAGCATTACGACAAAAATCAAACATGTTGCATAATCATAAGCCATGGTCTGAATCAAACTCTTGTGAATATCAACAATCCATCAATAATATACAGAAAGGCTCCCCAGATTCCCCAGCGGAGAGCTAAATATAAAGCAGTTGCCTTACACCCGCAAACACCAGTATATACTCCTTGTGACACCCGTCCGTGTCATATCCCCAGCAGAAAGCCGGAGCATCCTCTTTGCACTCACAGATACATATGTATATAACTTTCTTGACATCCGTCCGTGTCACCTTCCCCAGCATATTTACTCAAACACTTTGTAAAACGTATACTTATATATATACCTCTTGACACTCGTCCGTGTCACTCTCTCCCGCAGGTTGAACACTCAAATGTACACTACTCATACTTACTTTATTTATACATATACTCGTCCGTATCTCGTATACACCATTTATATCCCCGCAGATTCGACACTCGTCCGTGTTCTTTGTTAACCCGTTGGTACTCGTCCATATCATCATCTCTGAACATGCGTCTAGCGTTTGTTTCTACATGATACTCGTCCGTATCATAGTCTTAAGGATGCTCGTCCGCATCTTTAATCTATACATTGTGTCAAACACTCTTGTCTTCTTGAATTTAGACACTCGTCTGTGTCTACTTTTCCCCAGAAGAGTCCCCTCAGAATCAACACTCGTCCGTGTTCTTTGTTAACTAGTTGGTACTCGTCCGTATCATCATCTCTGAACACATGTCAATATTTGTTTCTACCCGATACTCGTCCGTATCAAAGTCTTAGGGATGCTCGTCCGCATCTTTAATCTATACACAACATCCAAACACTTATACCTTTTATTTCTTGGATATAAACACTCGTCCGTGTTTACTACTCCCCAGTAGATAACAAAATTTCTTCTTTATCTGACATTCATCCTATGTCATGATAAACCCTGAGAGCAGCCGTCCCCTGCTAGGTGATCGTCCTTCACCTCTTGATGATCGTCCTTCATCATGCTCGTCCGATGGCCGTCCCCATCGTTGACCTTTTTCTATCCGGCATTCGTCCTATGTCGTGATATTTAGCAGCCGTCCCCTGCTAGGTGATCGTCCTTCACCTTTTGATGATCGTCCTTCATCATTTTATCCGATGGTCGTCCCCATCGTTGATCTTGTTATCTGACATTCGTCCTATGTCACGATAAACCTTGAGAACAGCCGTCCCCTGCTAGGTGATCGTCCTTCACCTCTTGATGATCGTCCTTCATCATGCTCGTCCGATGGCTGTCCCCATCGTTGACCTTTTATCCGACATTCGTCCTATGTCGCGATACTTTCGGCAGCCGTACCCTGCCAGGTGATCGTCCTTCACCTTAGATGACCGTCCCTCATCTTATCCCCCAACAGAGCAGCCGTCCCCTGCTAGGTGATCGTCCTTCACCTTTGATGACCGTCCCTCATCATTATTTCATTTATTCTTTAACCCGATGGCCGTCCCCGTCGTGGTCCCTTTTCCTTTTTCAGTTTAGCCCGATGGCCGTCCCCATCGTTGGTTACATTACTTTATGAACTTGATGGCCGTCCCCATCATTTTTCATTACTCCCAGAGAATCTCACAGCTTTACTTATCTCTTATATCCCCAGCATGTCGGCCGTCCCCGTCATTGCTTTATTTTCCACACTTTCCCCAGCAGTCGTCCTCTGCTCGACGGTCGTCCTCCGTCGCCCACACTTTATAATATACTTTATTTTTCTTTTACAATCTATATCCCTTTTCTTCTTCATTCTGTGAGTGCAAATTTTGGACTGTCTTTGGTATTCAACCACAAGTTATCTTGTTTGCCTGTTAAGCCGTCACTTACATCCTGCACAGCTAACTCATGTTTGAATAGGGGCAGCTGTAAACACCCCAAATTTGCCCTCACCCATTCACACCATGGCTTGTGATCATTTCATATGCATAAACCCAAATCATAGCATCTCATATTACATTTTTGATTCACTGCATTGGTCCTAAGTCATCTGCATCTAGGGTTTGTGATCTGAGCAATCCCAGAGCTTCTTGAGCCACTCCAAAGGCCATCAATCACTTCAAATAGGTCCATATATGTTCAAGCATCATATTATATCCTCTCAAAGTCAAGAATGTCAAAAAATCACAAGAACTGAGAATGGTATGGAAGCAGAGCCAAGTTTGACTGCACAGTTGACCTAGAATTAGGGTTTTGGTTTCAGAGGCCCTAACTCCAAATTTTTTGGTCATTTTTGTTTCTATTGGTCTCTATATGGCATAGGGAGTATGCATATCAATTTTCATGAAGAAATTCCATGGGGAAGTCATCTGATCAAGAGTTGACTTTTCAAGCAAGTCAGTGTAAAATCAGGGCATCTGAGGCCCCCAATGACCCAACCAAAGGGTGTTCTTCATCATTTTGATTGTATATGATCTTTATTTGATCATAGAAGATGTTGGAAGTTCACAAAATTGAAGAATTTCAAGTCTTTTGCAAAGTTGACTTTTTGGGAAAGTTTGACTTTTAATGAAATTGCCATTTTAGGAAACTTTTTCAACCCTTGCTTTTTGATTCAAAAATGCTTCAAATGGAAAAACTTTGGTCATGAAAGTTGTAGAATGGATCATTCCCTTTTCAAAAAGTACAAGAACATGACCTAATTCATTTTGGATCAAAAGTTATGGCTTACCAAAGTTGGCTAAAATCACAAAATTTCAAAGTTTCTACCAAAGAGGGATTTTGCAAAATGACTTGATCAAGTGTTCTAAAGCTACCAAATGGACTTCTAAACTTCACAACATGATCATACAAGACCTAAAAGTCAGATTGCACCCAAAGAATCACACATTTTTATGGCTTATGGAGCAAGATTTTTCATAAGAAGCAAAGGTGAACCAACTTGCAAAACTCATCATAAGTTACAATCCACTTGCTTGCTGACTTGCTGATCAATCCTAGGGTTCTCCCCACATCATGCTGTGCAGGACACACCTTTTGTCCTTGGCTAGCAAGTAGCCCATGCCTCTCTTACACAACTTTGACATTTTGGCAACTTGAGCCATACCTATCACAAAAGCACACATCACCTCAGCTGACCTATCACAATTGTTTATGCAAACAAAAAGCAAGCCAAAGCATACAAAACACAAGCCTGAAACACTCTCTAACTCAGCATTCTCATTTTCACACCATCTTGCAAAAGCATTCGAAACTGATTGCACAAGCCACAAACATACAAACTAACTTCACAAATCAACTCAACACACCTTCCTGGTCACAAAGCACCCATCACCATTGCCTGAAACTCAAAGAATCAAAAACACGATCACCACCTGCCATTGAACAGAACTTCTGCCATCTCTCAAACCATCCATTGTAAACTTCAAACAAGCATTGAAAGCTTCTCAGGAGGTCAAGTGGAGTTGTTTGCAAGCAAGAAACCAGCCAGAAAGTACCAGAAACTAAAGCTTCAGTTCAGGTAGCCATCTCAAACTTTTTTTCCAGAAACTTCATTTTAAGTTCTTAAAAGCTTCTATGCACTCCCCTGATCATGAATATGTGTTTACTTTTGAAAATGGTTGAGAAACCAGGATGTATGAATGCTCTGAAACTTTTTGCCCTAAAAATGTTTTGATTCGATTCGCATGATTGATGAATGAAAAATGAGTTTTGTTTAGGGGTTTTGATTCAGTGTGGTATGGGGATGATTTCTGGGTGATTAGTTTTCATTTTCATAGTGTTTTGAGGGATTCAGGAATTTTCAGGTGGGAGTCCCACCGGAGAAGACGACCGGAAGTCTTCTCCGGCCACCTGAACCTATTTAGCCCTAATCCCTGTAATTAATGAGAGTTTGAATTCTGAGCGTAGGATTGGTTGACTTTGTTTGACTGGCGCGTGTTTGGATGGTCCAGATCCACTCACTTAACCCTAATCCAGTCATTTACTTAATTAATTAGGATTAATTTATTTCAAACCTCAGAATGAATCCTGGCCTTCCAATCTCGCGCACGTCAATTCCCTCTCTTTTTATTCAAATCCTGTCCATTGGATGCGTTGACTTCTCCATAAATCCATTTTATTTTTCATTTTTATTCATTTAATTTGTGCATTTAATTTAAAATAGTAAAACAATTTTAAAAATTCTGAAAATTTTTGTACAAACTTTTATTAATTTTCAGAAACCAAAAACATTTTTATTTTCATTTTTTGCATTAAAAAATATTTTTAAATCATTTAAAAGTTTATTTTTAATTAATTAATGAGAATTAATTAATTGAAAATACTTTTAGGTATGTAAAAATCACCAAAAAATTCATGAAACCTTTAAAATCATTTAGAAACATTGTCCAACCCTCAAACCAAATTTCTTTTTTGATCTTGATGTCTTTTGACAATTTTTCATGGAATTAATTTCATTTCAAAGCAATATTTTGATCCCATGTTCAAAAATTCATTTCTGCCTAATCTTTGAGAGTTGGACTTTGATTCTTTTTGCATTGTGTCTTGCATATCATGTAGTTTGTAGGATTAAATTGGCATGATTTGATTTTGTGTTTTCAATTTTTTTTGCATTTTTCTTGGCAAGGTACCTTAAAACCCTAGAAATCTTAGGAAATTCATAACCCCCATTAGGTTAAAAGTTAGAACCCCTCCTTTGGGCAGTAAGTTTGTGTAGGGTTAAAGTTCCTTGGAGTGCATTTTCAATTTTTTTATCTTGATGTTTGCTTCTGATTTTGGTTTTTGTTTGTTGCATTGATCATAAACCCTAATTTGGGCTTCCTTTTGCATTCATCTTGCATTTGCTTGCATACGATGACTTGTCATGACATTTTATGCATCCATTTGATTCATTTGACATCTTAAGACATATTAGAATCATGTTTGATCATTGCATCTTGCATTTGCCATGTTGTATGCCATTTGCATTTCATAACTTTTCATGTATGTCCATGGTTCTAAGCATGCTTCTCTTGCATTCATAAGTTTGTATGATCATCCCCATGCTTTGTTTCATGTTTGCATCATCTCATAGCATCATTATCATCTCATATATGCTTCTGGTTTTGGTTTGCATCATGCCATTTCATCCCATCTTGCATTGCATTGCATTTCTTTCACTAACTTTTCAGGTGGTAAGCAACTTTGAGAAGTGAATTTGCCTTCACTTCTCACATTTTTCTTTCATCTCTCTTATGCATCATTGCTGCATTTTGTTTTGTGTTTGAGATTGAGCTTGCTCATTCTTCTTCATCTTACTTTCTTTCTTCAAGTGACTTGCCTTCTTAAATGAAGCAAGTTACTTTGCTTTTCTTGGCTCCTTTCATCTGCTTCCTGGTGGTTCCTCTGACGATTTCTCTTGTAAACCTCACAAACTTTAGGAACAACCAAGCATGACAATAATTAGGGTTTTGATTAGTCCCCTATTTAGATTTTACCTTTGTGTCTCATTGAGTCTTCTCTTCTCATCTCATAATCAGGGACTAAACCCTAAAGGCTTTAAGGCTTTGTGATTAAGCTTATACCTGCATCCTTCTATTAGGATGGAGTGTATAACTTTAATCCTAAGTGTTAAACCCTTAATGTGTTTAAATCCTTTAATCAATTCACTTAATAATCACTAAGGCATCAAGCTTGTAACTTGGGCCTTGCATTAGGGTTCTAATTCTTCCTTAACTAGTTAAGAAGGACTAACCCTAGTGTTAATGGACAAGTCCTCCTCAAGTTGTCTTACAAACCCTAAAAATCACTTCTTCATCTTATCATTAAATAAAATCCACTTAACAAAGGCTTTGTTTTGTCATGAGTTTAATCCCTAATCATGGATTAAGTTGAGGAGCTTTCCTCAGCTTAAACATTCTCATCTATTATCCTTCTATTAGGATGGTGTAATGAGTCTGTTTAATCCCTGATTATGGCTTAACCTCATTACTTAACACTAAACAAAAACACCAAAAACATCTAAATAATCATAAGTAGGTTAATGATCTTAATCCTACATCATGGTGATTAAGTTTGAGAAGCTGACTTCACACTTAAGGTACTCTCATTACCCCTAATCAGAGGGAAGATGTGATGAGTTTACTAAATCCATTGGTTTAGGCTTAAGCTCATTAACTTATGACAAACTTTCAAAAGCAATAAAAGACTGAAAACACAAAAACAAACAATAATCGTCTCCTTCGGGATTCTTTTCTCATCTCATTCACTCATAACCGAGAACTTGCTTCTCCCGTCTAATGCAAGACAGTTTGCACCTGAGCCAGACAGGTCATACACTTGAGCATAAGACAAGCAAGCAGTTCACAAGTCAATTCATCTTTCAGTCTCTTTGGGTCAAACTACGGTGTTCTGACTTCCTCATTGCACGAGAGGATACGTAGGCATAACTTAACTGTTATCGAACAAAAGTCTCTGTATATCCCCCCTCCTCCCAGCATCATTCTTTTAGCCTCATGATCTTGAGCATTTTATTCTTGTTCTCACACTGACACTGTATATTTATACACTTCACATTTTTTTACACTGACACTTGCATCCTTTTCCAGCTCTTTTACACACAAAATGCACTGACACTACCCCTTTAAAACACAAATCTTTTTAAGCGTGGATCCCGTCGAGTACGGCGGACAATCTGGGTGCTAATACTTTCCCAGGTTGTAACCAACCCCCTTTCTCAGTCTCTCTGGTCCGCAACCGTCTTATCCATCCTTTTTCTAGGTTTATGCAGCATTGCCTTTCCTCCGGGATAAAAATGCCTAGCTGGCGACTCTTTTCATTCCCTGTGAGTTCACTCCTGTGTGTTCTCACACCCTCTTTCGCCGACCGTTTGCGTCTGTACCATTATCTGGGCCATTCCCATTTATCGGGAGCGACACCCATACCCCAAAGGAACCCCAAATGAGAAGAAGAAGTTGGCACAAGTGACCTTCTAAGCTTATATGAGAGCTAAAGGTTCAAAGGAAGCCAAATGGGACAAGGTTCAAAGTAAAATTCAAAACAAATCAACCAAACAACTAAAAAATTACACAATTGAAACCAAATGATCTTCAAACATGATGTAATAATGAGCCAAAAGGGTTTGGTAAAATTCAGAAGCAAAATAAGTCAATTGGAGGCAAGAGCACAAGCTAGGGTTACAAACTTCCATCACAAGTCATAGGATCAAGACTCAAGAAATAAGTTTCTAAAAATCAAGAGAAAAATCACATGAGAATTACAATGTATTAAGAATCCAGAGCAAAAAGAATGGGATCAAAATTCAAAATATTGAAGAGTATGGAAAATGGACAAGGCAGTGTGGTCAAAAAAGGATTCAAAAGAAGCTAAGTGAACCAATGAATTAAATCAGACACGTTGCAATGGAAAAAAAATAAAATAAAAATATGAGAAAATAAAAGAGACTCAAAATAATGTTTATGATTTTTTTGGGATTTTTTAGATGAAGGGAAGTATTTTAATTAAATGGAAACTAAACTGAATTAAAAAAAGAAAACAAAAGAAAAAGAAATTAAAAAGAATTGGATAGGAGGTGTGAAGAGTAAGGAGTGTACGTTGAGAATTAATTGGGCTGAAGGAGGTGGGGTGCGAATAGCCAAGATGAGGGCCCATTATGGCGCAGGTTCATTAGGCTTGTGGTGGAGTTTTGTGAAATAAAAATGGAAAAAATCGGGATCCAATGGATCAATCGTACGCGTGCGAGTGAGGGCCTCATTAAATGAGGTGGCAGTTTGGTGTATTGTGAATGGTGGAACATGCTAAGTATGGTATGCTGCGCCACACTTTGAATTAAATGAAACAAACAGAAAAACACATGAGACGGATGGAACTAGGGCTATGTGGTTGCGTTTCAAGCGCTGGATGAAAGGATCCCACGGTTGCTGCTCATCTTCTCCACACAAACCCTAACATGAACGGAACATAAATTCCGGTGACCGGAGCTAGGGCTCCGACACCGGAAACATCAAACCTTGAGAAAATTACCATTAAAATGCATCAAACTATCCAGATTGACTAATTGAACATCACTGATTTCAAAAATGACCTCAAAAACACCTAAATCTCAAAGAATCAAAGGGATCGAGCAAAATAAAGTTGCACCATCAAACTTTGAACTCAAATAACTTATGCTATGATGCATCATTTTCGAAACCAAACATTGCAGAATCATCAGTGAAGATCAAGGATCACAAAATGCATCATTAATTTTATTTCCAAATCACAAAATTTAGAGCCATACCTGAGGTGAAGATCTTGGTATAATGAGATATAAAACCAAAGAATGGATGCAATGCACTCCTCTTACTCCCTAGATGAAAAATAAATGCATCTAAGGTCTTGAAACAAGTCGGATCTGAGATTTCAAAGCAAGTTGCTCTGAAATGGCAATGTCACTAAACTTGAGAATAAACTTCAATGAATGGTTGCTTAAGGATCCTGAGCTTGCCTAGATTACAGATCCACAATTGGTTTGGAGATTGGATGCTTGAGTGAAGAGGAATGAGAGAAAATGCAAAGTTGCATGAAGTTTGTGAATGAGAGAATGAGAGAGATTTGAGGCTTGCTAAACCCTAATTGCTCTTTGTGTGACCTCACAAGGCAATGCTGAAAGAATGAAATGAAATGCACGAATCAATCATGAGAAAAGTTTGAATTTGCATAATTGGCAACATGTGAGATAAGCATGCTATGCTCATGCTCTCTTGGGCCTCTCATCACATGTGCAAGGCATTTACCACCCTTGATTCAAATCCAATCAATCCTGGCCTTTAGATCAAGCCCTCACACTTATTTCATGACTTTTGCAAAATATCTTCTTTGTAAGCAACTTTCTCATTGTGCACGAAAATGTGATTTTCTTTGGAGCAAATTGTTCATAATGTGATGTATTTTAAGTTTGAAACACAATTGAACCAACACCAAGTCACACAATTCAGTTTTGAGGCCTTTTGCTTTTGGTGCCTTCATGAAAAGTGAATTTTTGCCCTAGAATCATCAAATTTTTGAAGGACATATAGGGAGATCTAGGAATCCTATGAAAATGTACTTGTACTTTTTGAAAATGGGAGCCCTTACTATTCAACTTTCATGCTTGACTTTGGTCCATTTGAAGAATTTTTGATCATGTTAAGGCCATTTGAAAATTAGGGCAAAAGTTGCCAAATTTGGAAATTCCTTAAAACCAACTTTATACCATTTTTGCAAAACCCTTCAAATCTCCATGATTCTTGAACCTTGATCATTCCAAACCTCTTTTAAAATTGTAAGGACCCCTCTTGGCCAAAAAATTTGGGTTAGACCCCTTGAAATTGCACAGTTGACTTTTTAAGGGCATAGTTGACTTTTTACTTCATCTGCAAGCAACTGAGGCATTGCCTGACTTCCACATGGAATTTTCTCATGAAAATTGACACCTAGGATCATCTTAACATATAAAAGACTTTTCCTAAATGAAATGGCCAAAGTTGTGAGATCTTGGTGCTTGAATCAGAAACCCTAATTTGGGTGCTTTGTATCGGAGCTTTGCCTTGTCCTGAGATAACTGATGATCATGCAATCTTCTGAGCTTTTGCCAATGGAGTTGATCTTGTAAATGGAGTGTAGACTCACCATAGGACTTGTATACAACCATTGGGACCCTTGTCATGGCTTGAAATGCTTCAAGGACCTCCACAGATGACCATATGCTTGATGCTAGGACATGAAGGATGTTATGCCTCATCTTTCCATGATATGATGCTAAGACAATGATATGTTTGTGATGAATATGATGTGATATGATGCTTAAAATGAAGAGGGCAAATTTGGGGTGTTACAGCTGCCCCTATTCAATCATAAGTTAATCTGAAAAAGACGATAGTACGGGCTATCGACCGTTCAAGATAAACTGTGGTTGAATACCAAGGAGACCAGAAATTTGCACTCTGACGAGGAATGCAACACTGGGAAATAAACCCAACCAGATGACGCTCTGGGGATATGAAAGGGAGGAAAAGCAGACGAGCTTCTTCCTAGTTGAAACTGATATCTGGAATAAGAATGCTAAGACAGACGAGTCTTCTAACAATCCTGTGACACTAGGAACTGGACAGACGAGTCCTCAAACAATGGAAACATATAACTGAGACAGACGAGTCTCCATCGGATATACCTATTACGCCAGGACCGGGAATGCACTTAAAGTCTGTGGGATAGACATGCAAAATCAAGGTAGACGAACCTTCTTCATATATTATCCATGGATATATGGTATAAGACAGACGAGTCTTCTTTGGGAAAACATGTGACGCCAGGTGCAGCAATAATAATTGGTGCTTGAGACAGACGAGCCTCCTTCAGATTTATCTGTTACGCCAGGACCGGTAACCATTTCGACATTAGTTCCTACTGTCAGGATTTTAAACCTCTTCAATACAGACGAGTATTGGATGATCATCAGGATAACACAGACGAGTGCCAAAAGTCAATGATACATACGAGTATCAGACGATGATTTAAGAAACACAGACGAGCGCTTCAGGCAATGATACAGACGAGTATCAGCCACTGGTGTAGACGAAAACCAGAAATTCAAACACAGACGAGCATTTGAAGTAGTCATACAGGAGAATACCAGGATAATCAGCAACTCCTCACATATACAGATATAAGCTAGCACGGACGAGTGCTGGGAATGATACAGACGAGTATCCAAACAAAGCAAACGAGCTTCAAAAGGTACCACAACACAGACGAGTGTTGGGATGATACAGACGAGTATCCACAAGTATCAGGCATATCAAACACAGACGAGTTCTGGAAATGATACAGACGAGTATCCACAAATATCAGGCATATCAAACACAGACGAGTGCTGGAAATGATACAGACGAGTATCCACAAATATCATGCATACCAAACACAGACGAGTGCTGGAAAGTTGCAGACGAGCAACAGTTGAAATTACATATCAGGGCACAGACGAGTGCAACAAAGGATCCAATACCAAACACAGACGAGTGTTGGGAGTTGCAGACAAACAACGGCATATGAGATATCACAACACATATGAGTGTTGAGGATTGCAGACAAGCAACAGCAAAGAGATAACCAAACACAGACGAGTGTTGAACATGGCAGACGAGCAAGCTCAAGGTAATCATGAACCACTGCTGGGGAGAGCAAACAAGCAATACCGAAGATATGACACAGACGAGTGTTGAAAGATGCAGACGAGAAACAATAAAACAATAATATATCACTGCTGGGGAAAACTCTGCTTAGGGATAACACAGACGAGTGTTGAAAAACGCAGGCGAGCGGTAGACAAATGCCTGATTGGCCACAAGAGCTACAACTCTGCAGGGGAAGACAAGTCAAGAGGTCTGGATACCTAACTCTGTCGGAGGTGATGAATACCTGACTGTATTATCAAATTACCCAAAAGTATGGCAACTTTGCTGGGAAATATTTCACTGACGGAGTGAAAATTAAATATGAACTTTGTGGGGACAGGATCACCTTCAGACTTGGCTGGAAGGATACATCAACAATACTCTAGCTGGGGAGAGCATCTGCTGATTCAAAGCTTTGGCTGGGAAAGACTCTTGCTGAGGATAGAATTCTGATAATTCCAACTCTGGTGATGTCAGGCTTTCAGACACCTGCTAAGCATACTCCATTGGGGAAGAATGGACTGCTACTCCACTAGGGAAGAATGGACTGCTACTCCACTAGGGAAGAAGAAACTACTTGGGCTGCTGCCAAGGTTTAGCTGGAGAAAATCTCTGCTTGAGATGTCAGGCCTTCAGATACCTGCTGGGGGAAGACATATCTGCTTGGGGAGATACTCTTTTGGGGAAGAGTAAATTGCTTGGGAAGATGTGACGCCATCCTGCAACCTGCAACAAAAGAAAACACAAGTGTGCCCCGGGGATTTGCATGGTATGATCTGCTAATCCATAATCACCCGACACTCAAAGAGGGTTACAATTTCCCTGCATGTCATTTTCTTTCAAAAATTATCACCATGTTTTAATGCAATGCTATTTTTGCCAAAAATACAGGACATTTTGCAAACAAAAATAAACACACACAGCTTTTTGACTGAATATTCTTTTTATTGAATGGCCTCTGAATAGGCAAAGATTTACAACAGGAAGCAACCACCTGGAAATAGGTAGCCACCATAAAATCGAGAAAAGAAACTATCCTAATGGCAATGAGCACGACATTCCAAGGAATTCCATTTCTGCTATGACTAGCATGTCTTCGAGACTCTCCATTCTGCTTTGGCTTTCTGAGAGGATGAGGGGATTGTTTCCTATCCTTCTGATATTGTCAAGTTGTACGAAACGATGATGTGGTTCAGATTACTCGGATCGCAGTTGTTCACTTATTCCCTTGTTTTGTGTGGATCGCCCTTTCGGGTTTTCAATCCACCGGGATACCCTTTTTTGCCTGAGCTGTCCAATGTGGCTTTTCAACTCAGCGGGTGTACGTTTTTTTATTTTATTTATTTCCCTAACTTTTGCCTGAGCTTTCTATTCTGTTTTTAGCTCGCCGGGATGCCCTTTTCTTGCCTGGACTATAATTCTGTTTTTGTGTCCAGCGGGTCTCTTTATGCGAAGTATTTTTTAACTGTGTCCGAGTTAACAGGGGATTGGAAGTCGTCTCCATCCATAGTGGTGAGTATCAGTGCTCCTCCTGAGAAAACTTTCTTCACTATAAATGGTCCTTCGTAGTTTGGGGTCCACTTGCCCCTGTGATCTGAACCTGGAGGAACGATCCTCTTCAACACAAGCTCTCCCACTTGATACTCTCAAGTACGTACTCGTTGGTCGAATGCACGCTTCATTCTCCTCTGATAAAGCTGACCATGGCAGATAGCCGCTAATCTCTTTTCCTCAATTAGACATAACTGATTGTAACGAGCACGCACCCATTCAGCCTCATCAAGCTTCACATCCATCATCACACGCAATGAAGGAATCTCTACTTCAACAGGCACGACTGCTTCCATACCATATACCAGAGAGAAGGGAGTTGCCCCTGTTTACGTCCTGACTGACGTTCGGTACCCATGCAGCGCAAACGATAACATCTCATGCCAATCTTTGTAGGTGACAACCATTTTCTGCACTATCTTCTTGATATTCTTGTTTGCTGCCTCTACCGCACCATTCATCTTTAGTCGGTAAGGAGAAGAATTGTGATGTTGTATCTTGAAGTCCCGACACAAGTCTGCCATCATCTTTTTGTTGAGATTAAAACCATTGTCAGTAATGATCCTTTCGGGCACTCCATATCTGCATATGATATCTCTTTTCAGAAATCTTGCCACCACTTGACGAGTGACGTTGGCATAAGATGCTGCTTCTACCCATTTGGTGAAGTAATCGATCGCGACCAGGATGAAGCGATCACCATTTGAAGCAGTTGGCTCTATCTTCCCGATCATGTCAATGCCCCACATATAAAAAGGCCAAGGAGATGACATGACGTTAAGCGGGCTTGGAGGAACATGCACTTTGTCTGCATATATCTGGAACTTGTGGCACTTACGAGCGAATGAACAACAGTCTGCATCCATTGTCATCCAGTAATACCCTGATCTCAGCAACTTCTTCGCCATAGCATGCTCTCCTGCATGGGTACTTGTCGCTCCCACCAAATGACACCCATGTCAGAAGGGGTACAGACGCGAACGGTCGGCGAAAGGAGAGGGATTGAATAGAGTCTCCAGCTAGGCATTTTTATCCCAAAGGAAAGGTAATGCTGCATAAACCTAGGAAAATATGGATAAGACGGTCGCGAACTAGAGAAACTGAGAAAGGGGGTTGGTTACAACCTGGGAAGGTATTAGCACCCAGATTGTCCGCCGTACTCGACGGGATCCACGCTTAAAAGATTTGTGTTTTAAAGGGGTAGTGTCAGTGCAATTTGTGTATCAAAGCTGGAAAGAATGCAAGTGTCAGTGTAAAAGAAATGTGAAGTGGATAAGAGAAGTGTCAGTGTAAGAACAGGAGTGTAAAGCTCAAGACTATGAGGCTCAAGGAATAATGCTGGAAGAGGGGGGAATATACAGAGACTTTTGTTCGATAACTGTTAAGTTATGCCTACTGTAAACACCCCAAATTTACCCTCACCCATCCACACCATGGCTTGTGATCTTTTCATATGCATAAGTTCAAACATAACATCTCATATTGCATTTTTGCTTCACTGCATTGTTTCTAAGTCATCTGCATCTAGGGTTTGTGATCTGAGCTATCTAAGAGCTACTTGAGCCACTCCAAAGGTCTTCAATCACTTCAAAGGGGTCCATGTGTGTTCAAGCATCATATTATATCCTCACAAAGTCAAGAAAGTCAAAGGATCACAAGAACTGAGAATGGCATGGAAGCAGAGCCAGGTTTAACTGCACAGATAACCTAGAATTAGGGTTTTGGTTTCAGAGGCCATAACTCCAAATTTTTTGGTCATTCTTGTTTCTATTGGTCTCTATATGTTATAAGGATCATGCATATCAATTTTCATGAAGAAATTCCATGGGGAAGGCATATAATCAAGAGTTGACTTCTTGAGCAAGTCAGTGCAAAATCAGGGCATCTGAGGCCCCCAATGACCCAACCAAAGGGTGTTCTTCATCATTTTGAATATGTATGATCTTTATTTGATCATAGAAGATGTTAGAAGTTCACAAAATTGAAGAATTTCAAGCCATTTGCAAAGTTGCCTTTTTGGGAAAATGACTTGTAATGGAAACTTGCCATTTTGGGAAACTTTTTCAACCCTTGCTTTTTGATTCAAAAATGCTTCAAATGGGAAAACTTTGGTCATGAAAGTTGTAGAATGGATCATTCCCTTTTCAAAAAGTACAAGAACTCATTCTAATTCATTTTGGATCAAAAGTTATGGCCTTGCAAAGTTGGATAAAATCATTGAAATTTCACTTTTGCACAAAATGGAAAACTTGCATTTTCTCATGACAAGCCTTTATGTGACTTCAATGTGACTTCTAATTATCATACCAATGCAATGCATGATCCTAAAATCAGAATTGGCCCAAGGGATTTCCCATTTATTTGCCTTGATTTTCACATAACCATAAGCCATTCTTCATGAAAGTGCAAAGAGGGATTTCTTGCAAGATCATTCTCAAAGGGATTGTTTGACCTCTAGCTGGTTTCAAAACTTTGCCATGACCTAATGAAGCATGCTACACCAAAGATTTAGCAAGGTTCCTCACATATGCATAGCCAAAAACCATGAAATGTGACAAGTTATCAAGTTGCAAAAACACTTCCAACTCATGATCCAAATGCTGCAGTCATTCATGAATCATCCAAGGGCTATCCTTGACCCAAGCTGATGCAGTATAGGCCAAGGAATCATCTCTGCCACAGCCCATGCTGCAAGTACACAAAACTTGACTTTTTGGCCAATCATCCCATACCAATCCCACAGTGCACACCTGCTCTCCAGATTTGTTGGGATAGTTTATGGATCACCTAAGGATCATAAAACACAACATACACAAGCCTGAAACACACACAATCCAGCATACACAAAAAACTGTCAAAACCTTTCCTTCTTCGAATCACACAACACAGCCATCAAACTTCAATAATTCTTTCACCAATCAACCAAAAATCATCCATAGAACATATCCCACCCCTCACAATGATCTGAAACACAACACACAAGAAATGCATTTCCTGTTACACCAGAACTGAACCACAAAAACTAGCCACTTTCAGCCTCATTCAAGTGTTCCATTAGCCTCAGGGGATTCAAGGGAGACCATTTGCACAAAGGAGAGGCTCTGAAAGCTCACTTTCGAAGGTCTCCAGCTCAGGTACAACCTAAGAACTTTTTTCTCAGAACTTCACTTTCTTGTTACCAAATGAATCTACATGTTGCACTGATCATCTGGATGTATTTAGAATTGAAAATAGGCAAGAGATGACCATTTCATGTTGTTCTGAAAGTTTGCTCGTGTTTCGTATTTTCCTTCGATTCAGGCTTGTGAATGAAAATAAATGAACTTTGGATGAGGGGTTAGGTTTAGATTGAGGAGAGGATCATTTTGATGGAAGAAATTGCATGTTTGGTAACCTGTAGCAAAATCTAGGGTTTTTGCTCGCCGGAGAAGATGACCGGAACCACTGTTCCGGTCACCTGAAACTCATTAACCCTAATTATGTCATTAATGAGAGTTTGAATGTGGAGCGTAGATTGGTTTGACTGGGGTTGACTCGCGCGTGAATGTGTGGCCAGGATGCATCATTAAAACCCTAAGCTTGTTTAATTAATTCAAAACATGTTTTAATTAATTCATAATTGAAATTAGCCAGATTTGAATCTGGGCCCTTGGATCTGGCGCGCAGTCAACCAGTCCAAGCCCAGATCAAATCCTGGCCATTCTTCTTGCATACTTTCCATTTATTTTCTTTTTATTTCTTTTTTATCCATTTATCTTTCATATTAATTTTAAAATAGTAAAACAAATCACAAAAATCTCATTTTTTGCATGCTTACTTAGAATATTTTTCTCATTCCAAAAATATTTTTATTTTTATTTTTTGCATTAAAAATTATTTTTAAATCATTTAAATGTTTATTTTTAATTAATTAATGGAAATTAATTAATTAAAAATACATTTAAGTATTTAAAAATCACAAAAAAATTCATATTGCACTTTAAAACATTTAGAAACATTGTACAACTCTCAAACCAAATTTCTTTTTTGTTCTTGATACCTTTTGATAAGTTTCAATGGAATTAAATTCATTTTTGAGGTAATATTTTGGTTCAAACTTTGAAAATTCTTTTCTGCCTAGCCATTGAGAGTTGGATAATGATTCTTTTTGCATTGCATCTTGTATAGCATTTAGTTTATAGGATAAAATTGGTTTGATTTGATCTTGCACTTTCAATTTGTTTAGCATTTTTCTTGTCAAGGTACTCCAAAACCCTAGCAATCTTAGGAAATTCATAACTTTCAATAGGTTGAGAGTTGGGTCCTCTCCTTTAGGCAGTGAGCTTGTATAGGTTTAGGGTATCTTTGGTTGTATTTTCAAATTTTTATCATGTTGTTTGCTTCTGGTTTTGGATTTTTGCTTTGCATGATGCATGAAACCCTAATTTGTGCCTTCTTTTGCATCCATTTCTCATTTGCTTGCATCCATTGACTTGCCATGACATTTTGTGCATTCATTTGATTCATAAGACATCTTAGGACATTTTAGAACCATGTTTGATCATTGCATATTTCATTTGCCATGTTGTATGTCATTTGCATTTCATAACTTTTCATGTATATACATGCCTCATTTGCATCCTTATGCTTGTTTGAACATTCTCATGTCTTGCCTCATGTTTGTATCAACTCATAGCATCATTAACTTCATGATCTTGCTTCTGGTTTTGGTTTGCATCATGGCATTGCATCTCATCCTCATTGTGTTTCTTTTTCTTATGCTAACATTTCAGGTGGTAAGTTGTTTGAGAAGTGAATTTGCCTTCACTTCTCACAATCTCTTTTCATCCCCTTCATACTTTCTTTGCTGCATTTTGTATGTGTATTAGAGTGAGCTTGCTCATTCATGTTCATCTCTTACTTTCTTCCTTCAAGCAACTTGTCTTCTTAAGTGAAGCAAGTTGTTTTGCTTCTCTGCTTCTTCTCCTTTCATCTTGTTCCTCCTTGGTGGCTCTTTGAAGATTCTTTCTCTCTTAAGCCTCACAAACCCTAGGAATACCCAAGCATGATCATGATTAGGGTTTGATTAGTCTCCCCATTTAGTTTTACCTTTGTGTCATCTTTGTGTCTTCACTTCTCATCTCATAATCAGGGACTAAACCCTAAAGGCTTTAAGGCTTTGTGATTAAGCTTATGCCTGCATCCTTCTATTAGGATGGAGTGTATAACTTTAATCCTAAGTGTTAAATCCTTAATGTGTTTAACTCTTTTAATCAATCCACTTAACAATCATCAAGACATCAAGCTTGTAACTTGGGCCTTGCATTAGGGTTCTAATTCTTCCTTAATTGGTTAAGAAGGACTAACCCTAGTGTTAATGGACAAGTCCCCCTCAAGTTGTCTTACCAATCATAAAATCCACTTCTTAATCTCACCATTAACTAAAATCCACTTAAGAAAGGCTTTGTTTTGTCATGAGGTTAATCCCTAATCATGGATTAAGTTGAGGAGCTTTCCTCAGCTTAAATGTTCTCATTTATTATCCTTCTATTAGGATGGTGTAATGAGTCCATTTAATCCTTGATTATGGCTTAATCTCATTACTTAACACTAAACAAAAAAACAACAAAAACATCTAAATAAACAACAAGTAGGTTAATGATCTTAATCCTACTTCAGGGTGATTAAGTGTGAGATGCTGACTTCACACTTAAGGTATTCTCATTACCCTTAATCAGAGGGAGGATGTGATGAGTTTACTAACCCATTGGTTTAGGCTTAAGCTCATTAACTTATGGCAAACTTCAAAAAGCAATAAAAGACTGAAAACACAAAAAAACAAACAATAATCGTCTCCTTCGGGATTCTTTTCTCATCTCATTCACTCACAAACGAGAACTTGCTTCTTCCGTCTAATGCAAGACAGTTTGCACCTGAGCCAGACAGGTCATACACTTGAGCATAGACAAGTAAGCAGTTCATCAGTCAATTTACCTTTCAGTCTCTTTGAGTCGAACTACGGTGTTCTGACTTCCTCATTGCACGAGAGGATACGTAGGCATAACTTAACAGTTATCGAACAAAAGTCTCTGTATATTCCCCTCTTTCCAGCATCATTCTTTTAGCCCCTTGATCTTGGGAATTTCACTCCTGTTCCTACACTGACACTTCACTTATACACTTCATTTTTCTTTTACACTGACACTTGCATTCTTTCCAGCTTTGATACACAGGTTACACTGACACTACCCCTTTAAAACGCAAATCTTTTAAGCGTGGATCCCGTCGAGTACGACGGACAATCTGGGTGCTAATACCTTCCCAGGTTGTAACCGACCCCCTTCCTCAGTCTCTCTGATTCGCAGCCGTCTTATCCATATCTTTCTAGGTCTATGCAACATTACCTTTCCTTCGGGATAAAAATGCCTAGCTGGCGACTCTTTCTTTCCTCTTGAGTTCACCCCTGTGTGTTCTCTCCTTTTCGCCGACCGTTCGCGTTTGTACCCCTTCTGACCAGGTGTCATTTTGGTGGGAGCGACACCTACGTATCCTCTCGTGCAATGAGGAAGTCAGAACACCGTAGTTCGACCCAAAGAGACTGAAAGATAAATTGACTTGTGAACTGCTTACTTGCCTATGCTCAAGTGTATGACCTGTCTGGCTCAGGTGCAAACTGTAAACACCCCAAATTTGCCCTCACCCATTCACGCCATGGCTTGTGATCATTTCATATGCATAAACACAATCATATCATCTCACATCTCATTTTTTATTCACTGCATAGTTTCTAAGTCATCTGCACCTAGGGTTTGTGATCTGAGCAATCCAAGAGCTTCTTGAGCCACTCCAAAGGCCATCAATCAATTAAAAGGGGTCTACATGTGTTCAAGTATCATATTACATCCTCACAAAGTCAAAAATGCAAAGGAATCACAAGAACTAGGGTTTGAGTGGATGCAGAGCCAGGCTAGACTGCACAGTTGACCTAAAATTAGGGTTTTGGTTCCAGAGGCCATAACCCCAAATTTTTTGGTCATTCTTGTTTCCATTGATCTCTATATGGTATAGGGAGTATGCATATCAATTTTCATGAAGAAATTCCATGGGGAAGTCATCTGATCAAGGGTTGACTTTTCAGACAAGTCAGTGTAAAATCAGGGCATCTGAGGCCCCCAGTGACCCAACCAATGGGTGATCTTCATCATTTTGAGTGTATATGATCTTTATTTGATCATGGAAGAAGGTTGAAGTTCACAAAAATCAAGCATTTAGGGTTTTTGCAAATGTTGACTTTTTTGGGCATAGTTGACTTTTCAAGAATGCTTCATTTTAGGTCATTTTTCAAGCCTTGATTCTTGATCCAAAAATGCTTCAAATGAAAAAACTTTGGTCATGAAAGTTGTAGATCTCATCTTTCCCTTTTCAAAAAGTACAAGAACATGATCAAACTCTTCTTGGATCAAAAGTTATGGTGTGACAAAGTTGGCAAAAATCATTGATTTTCAAGGCATGCTTCAAATGAGAATTTTGCAAAATCATGTACCAAGGCAAATTGCAACTTCTAATTGGCTTCAAACCAGTATGCAAACATTCTACAAGTCACAAAATTCAGAATGGACTAGGCATTGCTCATGTTTCATGGCTTTTGGGACAAGA
Source organism: Lathyrus aphaca (assembly GCA_963966055.1). Lineage (NCBI taxonomy): Eukaryota > Viridiplantae > Streptophyta > Magnoliopsida > Fabales > Fabaceae > Lathyrus > Lathyrus aphaca. The sequence continues at coordinate 434,415,339 of OZ014524.1, read as the reverse complement.
TCTTTCCATGTGAACCATAAAGCAACAACTTGCAAAATCCTCATGATCACTTCCTACAACTTGCTGCATTGGTTACTGCACTTTGCTAGCCTCTCACCTCATCTTGCTGCACCAGAACCATGCCTTGTACTAGCTATAGATCAAGCCATACTTTCCTTACACAAAATTTGACTTTTTGCAAAAGCAAACTTACCTATCACTGCAGGCCATGTCACATCATCCAGCCAATGGGATTAGTTTATACTTTTCATTTGCAAGCCATTCCATACAGCTAGCAAGGCTGAAACACTTCACACCAAGACATTCACAAAACACACCCCAGCTGCATTTTGCTTCGAAACTCTCTGCCTAACACACAAACATCCAAACCATTTCCACACTTCAACTCACCATACTTCATAGACCTCAAACCACCAAGAGCCAGGCCTGAAACAAGCAAGAACACCCCATTTCCATTTCTCACCTCAACTTGCAGTTTCATTCGAAACTCTCTCCATAGCTCACAAACATCCAAACAAACTTTACAAAGCTTCTCCCTTCACCATCTGGATCACAAAGAACCAATCACAATGGCCTGAAGCTACCAGAATCACCATAGCCATTTTTGACTGAGTTGAAGCAGAAGCTGTCTAAACTCCTTATCCAGCCAACATAAATTCCTTTTGAGCATCCAAGCATCCTCAGAGGGTTAAGTGGAGTGGATTGCACTGAAGGAAGTGGCCAGAAAGTCATCAGAGTGAAAGCCTCGAATCTCAGGTAGCTCCAAAATTATTTTTCCAGAAATTGTTTTTCATGTTATAAACTTGTTCTTTATGCTTCACTGAGTATCCTGATGCTTTTGGTTTTTGAAATGGTGTTGATTTGAGAGTTTAATTCCTATCTGAAACTTGCGTGCCCTAATTCTTTCTTGCTTCGATTCAGCTTTGTTAGGAAATATAAATTTGTTTTGAGTGAGGGTTTTGGTTCGTGAGTGGTTAAGGATCATTTCCCAATTATTAGATTTCATTTTAGTTAGGTTTTTGGGGTTTTGGGGATTTTCAGGGGAGATGCTGGCCGGAGAAGACGACCGGAAGTCTTCTCCGGCCACCTGAAAGTCATTTGTGCCCTAATCATGTAATTAGTGCCATTTGAATTTGGACCTTTGGATGCCGTTGACTGGTTGACTCCCCGCGCGAATGGAAGGCTTAGATGCATCCAATTAGCCCTAATCCACGTGTTTAGTTTAATTAATTCATAATTAAATTAATTACCTCAGAATCAATCCTGGCCACTAGATCTGGCGCCAGTCAACGCATTCAAACCAGGATGCAATCCCAGCCTCTCCTTCTGTTTACTTTCATTTTAATTTCATTTATTTTCATTTCTATTTGCACATTTAATTTAAAATAGTAAAAAATGTGTAAAAATTATGAAACTTTTTCTCATAAGTTTTATTAATTTTTATGACACAAAAATATTTTTGTTTTTATTTTTATCATTAAAAAAGTATTTTTAAATATTTAAAAGATTATTTTTAATTGATTAATGGAAATTAATTAATTAAAAATACTTTTAGGTATTTAAAAATCACCAAAAAATTCATGAAATGTTCTAAGACATTTAGAAACATTGTCCAACCTTCAAACCAAATTTATTTTTTGATCTTGATGCGTTTTGAGAATTTTCCATTGAATTAAATCATTTTTTATGCATTATTTTGATCATAAGTTCAAAAAATCATTTCTGCTTATCTAAGAAGAGTTGGACATTGATTCTTTTTGCTTTGTTTTGTGTTTAGCATGTAGTTTCTAGGATTAAATGTCCATGGTTTGATTCCTCATTTTCAATTTGTTTGGTATTTCTTTTGTTTAGGAACCCTAAAAACCCTAATAACTTAGAAAAATCATAACTTGAGATTGGTTAAGAGTTGAGACCTCCCCTTTGGACCTTGGTTTAGTATAGGATTAGGGATCCTTTTAGTGGCATTTTCCATTTTTTATCTTAGGGTTTGCTTCTGTTTTTGGTTTTTGTTTGTTGTTTGATCCATAAACCCTAATTTGGGCTTTCATTTGCATCCTTCTTGCATTCTCTTGCATAACATGACTTGCCATGACATTTCAAGCATCCATGTGATTCATTTGACATCTTAAGACATGTAGAAAGCATGTTTGATCATTGCATCTTGCATTTGCCATGTTGTTTGCCATGTATGTTTCATAACTTTTCATGTAAGTTCATGCTCCTTAACCTGCATCATTTGCATCCATGAACTTGTATGAACATCTCCATGCCTTGCCTCATGTTTGTAGCACTCCATAGCATCATTACCATCATCAACATGTTTCTGGTTTTGTTTAGCATCATACCATTTCATCCCATTTTGCATTGCATTGCATTTCTTTCTAACATTTCAGGTGGTAAGCAAACTTGAGAAGTGAATTTGCCTTCACTTCTCATAACCTTTCTTTTCATCTCTCTTGCATCCATTGCTGCATTTATGTATGTGTATTGGATTGAGCTTGCTCATTCTTGTTCCTCCCACTTTCTTTCTTCAAGTGACTTGACTTCTTGAATGAAGCAAGTCACTTTGCTTCTCCTGATCCTTTCATCTGCTTCCTGGTGGTTCCATTGAAGATCTTTCTTTTGAAAACCTCACAAACCTTAGGAATAACCAAGCATGACAATGATTAGGGTTTTGATTAGTCTCCCCTCTTAGTTTTACCTTTGTGTCTCTCTTGAGTCTTCTCTTCTCATCTCATAATCAGGGACCAAACCCTAAAGGTTTTAAGGCTTTGTGATTAAGCTTATGCCTGCATCCTTCTCTTAGGATGGAGTGTATAACTTTAATCCTAAGTGTTAAACCCTTAATGTGTTTAACTCCCTTAATCAATTCACTTAATAAGTATCAAGACATTACACTTGTAACTTGGGCCTTGCATTAGGGTTCTAATTCTTCCTCAATTGGTTAAGAAGGACTAACCCTAGTGTTAATGGACAAGTCCACCTCAAGTTGTCTTACAAATCATAAAACTCACTTCATCATCATACCATTAAATAAAATCCACTCAATAAAGGCTTTGTTTTGTCATGAGTTTAATCCCTAACCATGGATTAAGTTGAGGAGTCTTCCTCAGCTTAAACATTCTCATCTATTATCCTTCTATTAGGATGGTGTAATGAGTCTGTTTAATCCCTGATTATGGCTTAACCTCATTACTCAACACTAAACAAAAACACCAAAAAACATCCAAATAATCACAAGTAGGTTAATGATCTTAATCCTACACCAAAGGTGATTAAGTGTGAGAACCTGACTTCACACTTAAGGTATTCTCATTACCCTTAATCAGAGGGAAGATGTGATGAGTTTACTAACCCATTAGTTTAGGCTTAAGCTCATTAACTTATGACAAACTTTCAAAAGCAATAAAAGACTGAAAACTCAAAAACAAACAATAATCGTCTCCTCCGGGATTCTTTTCTCATCTCATTCACTCACAAACGAGAACTTGCTTCTTCCGTCTAATGCAAGACAGTTAGCACCTGAGCCAGACAGGTCATACACTTGAGCATAGACAAGCAAGCAGTTCATCAGTCAATTCATCTTTCAGTCTCTTTGGGTCGAACTACGGTGTTCTGACTTCCTCATTGCACGAGAGGATACGTAGGCATAACTTAACAGTTATCGAACAAAAGTCTCTGTATATTCCCCCTCTTTCCAGCATCTTTCTCTTAGCCTCATTATCATGAGCAATTCATTCTCATCCTTACACTGACACATCATTATACACTTCACTTCACTTTACACTGACACCTGTACATCCTTTTCCAGCTATTTTATACACAGATTGCAATGACACTACCCCTTTAAAACACAAATCTTCTAAGCGTGGATCCCGTCGAGTACGACGGACAATCTGGGTGCTAATACCTTCCCAGGTTGTAACCAACCCCCTTTCTCAGTCTCTCTGGTTCGCAACCGTCTTATCCATCTTTTTCTAGGTCTATGCAGCATTGCCTTTCCTCCGGGATAAAAATGCCTAGCTGGCGACTCTATCCATCTCCAGTGAGTTCACGGCTGTGTGTTCTCATTGTCCCTCTCGCCGATCGTTCGCGTCTGTACCTTATTTGAGCCAGTCTCATCTTTCGGGAGCGACAGCTTGGCGACTCTGCTGGGGACCCTTATACTGTAACCAGGGCTTCTGGTTCTTTTTGTGGGTTCCTCCTAGCGCTTGATTGATTTGTGTTTACTGGGGTGTTATGTGCTTATTTGTGTTTGTATATTTGTGCTTATTTTTGCTTTATGTACAGTTGCTTTACTGCTTTCTTTATTGCTTTTGTATATATCATACTGTCATACTGCTGGCTGGATCTGGTTTTTGTTTTGGTGGGTGGGTGATTCATTGAGAGTTAAGGTCCTATACCTGGGACCTGAGTGACACCTAGGCTAGAGTGAATCATATTCTTTCCCATTCCATCTCGGTCTGGTGCGGGAATATGAAACACGGTTCAGATATGGGTTTCTTCTTGAGAACTCTGTGTTGCAGATTTCCTGCAATACTAGGGCTATCTGGGAAGCCTGCTAAGTCTGGATGACCTTTTAGTATTGACCTTCAGAAACTGAGGTGAATTAGAGGAGGAATTGTTATGGTTATTGTAAACACTGTACCTCCGGGTTAGAAGTGTTTACACTTCTCATAACTGATCCGAGCCTGAGGATCCTTGTTTTAGAACACCACCTGTGAGAGGGTTGGGCTGTTTACAGGTTTGCAGGTACCTTGACCTCAGAATACCCTGTTACTTTGATTAGATTAAGAGTACTCCATGTTGGAACAGTTCTTGTGATTCTAAACCCTGGACATGTGGCTCTTTATTTGAGCCCCCCACCTTGGTTACTGGATTTATGGACCTCCATCTGGAATTCTTGGACATACTTGGACCTATATCAGAGCTTTTGATCAGATTCAGCTCAGTCACAAACCCTTGCATATCATTCGCATACATAAACATTGCATCATATTGACATTTGCTTATTTGTGTTTCAGGGTATCCATTTTCATCTGGTTTTGGTTTTGACCCCATCTTCAGTATTGACCTATCTTCGTCAGCACCTGCTTCAGCTATCACCTGCACCAGCCAATCACTGGCCACTTCTTCAGTATTATCATCAGAACCTGTCTCTACTCAGTCTCAGCATCATGGCTCCTAAAAAGAGCAACATCACCTATCATTTCTTCCAGCCAGAGTTATCTGACATCAGGAGGATTCAGACCCTGGTCACTCCAGATCACATACCATTGTTCAGGGAACACTATGGGGATATACTTGATATGGTTATGGATCTGGACCCATCACAGAGAAGTCTGATCCACACCTGCCTTCAGTTTTATGATCCCCCACTGAGATGTTTCACTTTTCAAGACTTTCAGTTGGGCCCTTTATTGGAAGAATACTCATCATTGGTTGGTCTGCCTATCAGGGGTGGAATCCCTTTCAACCCTGAGATGGTCTTTCCTGGTAATGGAGAAGTAGCAAAGGCTTTGCATCTGGAACCTGTCCTGATTGAGCAGCATATGACTTCCAAAGCTGGAATCCCTGGCTTCCATCTGGACTTCTTGATCTCTCAAGCTACCCTGAATGCTTCTCTAGGAGAGTGGAAAGCTGTTTGTGCTTTATTGGCCTTGAGTGTATATGGAATTGTATTGTTTGCAGATGAGCCTCGATTCATTAGCAAGAATGCAATCCATCTTTTCATCTTGAAGAACCCAGTGCCCACTTTATTGGGGGATCTCTACTACTCAGTACATCAGAGGAATGAAAAGCAGAGGGGAAGATTAGTGAGGTGTTGTGCTCCATTGTTCCATACTTGGCTTCTCAGGCATCTACCCAGGACAGATGCATTTTTGAACCCTCATCAGCAGAGTAACTGGGCTAAGAGACTCACTGCTCTAACTTCAGCCGATATCAGATGGTGCACCCAAAGCACCAAGGGCAGGGATATCATCACCAGCTGTGGGCATTTTCCCAATGTGCCCCTAATAGGAGTTAAGGGTAGTATCAATTACAACCCTCTGCTGTTCAAAAGGCAACTGGGCTATGCACTGGTCCACACTCCTAAGGCACAGGACTTGGTTGAGACTCTTTATTGCGAGAACAAGATTAATCTGGCTATTGTTAGGCAGGCTGCTTGGGCCTGAGATAATGTTCAGACCAAGGGAGTAACCATTTTGGGGAAGTGCAGCAATGTGGCATCAGCACAATATTATGAGTGGTCCTATGCCAGGGCTCAATTCTCCGGGATGCCCTTTACCATAGAAGATGTGCCTGAATCATCTTCAGCACCACCCCCTGCCACTATCAGTTTGAAGGAGTTTGAGAGCTTGAAGGAAAGAAATGAGAAGTTAACCCAGGCTTTGCAGAAGACCCTCCGGGAGAGGAGTGATGGTATGAGGAAGATTGAGAGGTTAGAGAAGTTGAGAGTGGAGCATCTGGCTAAGATTGAGAAGTCTGGGGATTATATCAAAAAGTCTAAGGCTGGAGAACAAATTCTGAAGAATGCTTGCAAAGAGGCCCAGTTCCAGAGAGCGAGGACAGACTTGTATCTAAAGGAGAGTCAGGCTAGGTGGGTCAGGATCACCGAGGCTCGTACCCTGGAGGACAAGAGAGTTCAAGACAAGATAGAGCAACTAGAAGCTGGTGCAAAAGTGCAGCAAGAAGCCCTGGCAGCAGCCCAGAGGGAGATATCAGAGCTAAAGATCAAAGCAGGGGTGAAGAGGTCAAAGGACCAAACTCAGCACAAGAAGCTAGCAGCAGCTGTTACCACCCGGAATCTCCTCATCAGGAATCTCACGGAGCGTCCAGCTGATCCTGTGACCGAAGCACTTCTCCAGGAAGTTCGTGAGGATGAGTTTGGTCTTGGTGTTTGACCATTTGTTTGTTGTTGCTTTCATTCCATGTACTTTTGTTTTCTTGTAATATGTTTTGACCCCTCAGAGGGCTTGTATTTGTAAACAAACTATGTACCATTTTGCTTTTTGTAATATATGTATTAGTTTGTTCCATCTGAGTTTCACTTCAAAAGCAACATCAACAGCATCTTCAAGGGTCTGGAAGGGTCAAAACTGAATGCCAAACCGGATACCTTGAGAACAAATAAGCATACTGCATTGCATGCTAACCCCTTTTGTTTGTTTTGTAGGTTTTTGATTTATTGCCACTAACTCTGTTGTGACGTTCAGGAACTATTGCTCGGCGCCGAGTATTTCCCCTCAATCGTCCGCACCGTTATCCGACCCGTAGCAATCTTCCGGGCATCCAAATGGATCAGGTACAGCAGGACCTTGCAGAGGTCAGGACCCAAATGGCAAACGAAAGATTGGAAATGAGAACACAGATAGCTCAGTTTATGGAAGTAATGAACAACATGGCTCAGAGCCAGGAAAGATTGAGGGCCATGGTGGAAAGGCAAAACCAAGAAGATCCACATATAGGGACTGCCGGCACCAGCAACAATGAGAGGGTCCAACCTCATGTCAATCCCCCGGTATTTGGACCACACCTCCATCCAGAGGCCAATATCCCTGCCAATGTTCAGGGGACTGCCACTGCAGCCAGGGTACTTCAAGAAGATCCCCAAGAGGACCAGTTTACAGTAATGGGTGCTGGGGAAGAAGCTTATGATAGAAGGTTGGATGAGATAGCTGAGAAATTGAGGTCCTTAGAGTCTCAAAACTCTCTGGGTTTCGACGTCATGGACATGGGCTTGGTAGACGGGGTCAGGATCCCCCATAAGTTTAAGCCTCCTTGTTTTGAAAAATATAACGGGACTACATGCCCCCGGACTCACTTACAGTCATTTCTGGGAAGGCTGAAGGCCTATACAATGGATGAGAAGCTTTGGATGTTCTATTTCGAGGATAGCTTGACCGGAGCGTCAAGAGAATGGTACTCTCACTTGACAAGGGCAACTATTAGATGCTGGAAGGACCTGGCAGAGGCCTTCATCAGACAGTATCAGTATAACTTAGACATGGCACCCAACAGGACCCTCCTAATGGGAATGTCACAGTCTTCAAGGGAGAGTTTCCGAGAATATGCCCAGAGATGGAGGCAATTGGCTGCTGTTGTTCAGCCACCTATGTCTGAAAGGGAAATGGCAGACATGTTTATGAACACCCTTCAGGGGACATATATTGACAGGCTGGCTGCCTTCTCATCTACCAGCTTTGCAGATGTTGTCATAGCTGGGGAGAGGATTGAGAGCCTGTTAAAGATGGGTAAGATCTCAGATAACGGTGCAAGCTCGTCCAGTAGTACAAGAAAGCCTTTTGCAGGCCCAAGAAGAACTGGCGAGACCAATGCCATCCACACCAACAGGGGCAGGCCTCCATATGTTCACAGATCTGTGGCTGCAGTCACCATCCCTGCTCCAGCTCATCCTCAACCAGTTTATCAACCTCCGCAACAAAACTATCAACAACAACCTCAGTACCATCAACAGAATCAGTATCCTCCAAGAAACTACAACAACAGCAACACCAACAACAACAACCAGCAAAGGCCATTCCAACAGAGGCCGTCTCAAGCTAACAGGGTAATCGATCCGATCCCTATGCCATATGCTACATTGCTGCCACAACTCCTGAAACTCAACCTAGTTGAGCTAAGGACGCTGGCACCTCCAGATCCCAACAGTCTGCCCAGGAACTATGACTCCAACGCCAAATGTGCCTTCCATTCAAACGCACCTGGCCACAGTACAGAAAAGTGCAGAGCTCTGCATATGAAGGTACAAGACCTGGTAGACTCAAAAGCTCTGAATTTTGCACCACCACCCAATGTCAACAAAAATCCTATGCCAAACCATGGTGGTCCCCGAATTAACGCTATTGAAGAAGACAAGCCGTCTTATTTAATAACCAGTGTGGGTCAGATCCGGACACCGTTGGTAGAAATCAAGGCTCAACTCCTAGAATGTCAAATGTTCCCGGGGTGTGAGTTAGGTTGTGCTTACTGCAATATCTCGGTAAATGGGTGCGATAATTTGAGGAATGGCATAGATGGCCTCATTCAGAGTGGCCAGCTTCAGATCACCACATCATTTCCAACAAATCCAGCAATCTCATCAGCAACGGTTTCAGAACCTCCTACAACTGCAGCAACCATCGTTCCTGACAATTCTTCGGCTTCATCAACAAGTACTCCATCTATCATCTCAACTGATCAGTTATCAGCAAATTTTTCTTCTACAACTTCAACTTCATTCCATTTTGAATCCCCTGCAACAACAACATCCACACTCCCGACAATGTCTCCTACAACACCAACAACAAATCATGAAGATGTCTCTACTGTCACAATATTTTATGATCCTGAAAACAACTCCGTCTATAATTCAGAAGGTGCTGCTCCCATCAGAGCACCAGTAACAATTTATTATGATCCACAGACTATTACAGTTCCTTCAACAGCTGCAGTCAGTCCAGTCACCATCACAGTGCCTGGACCAGTACCCTATGAAAGCAGTAATGCCATCCCCTGGCATTACGGCTCTGACCTGTACTGTGAAAGACAAAAGATCACTTTTGAATCATCAACCCCTGCACTACAAGTAGACAATGTGGGAGGAGGCGGAGGCTTCACTCGAAGCGGACGTCTTTTCGCTCCACAAATTCAGAGACCCACTGCCGAAGCAGAAGCTGCTGCCAAGGCGAAAGGAAAAAGCTTGGTGCAGGAAGAACAGACTGTTAAGGAAGCTTTGAAAACACCATTCGATCAAGAGGTTGATGAGTTCATGCGAATCATCAAAAAGAGTGATTATAAAATAGTGGATCAGCTTCATCAGACGCCTTCCAAGATCTCAATCTTATCATTGCTTATGTGCTCCGAAGCCCATCGGAATGCACTCCTCAAAGTCTTGCACGCAGCTTACGTGCCTGAAGAGATCACTGTCAATCAGCTGGAAGCTGTAGTTGGAAATGTTAATGCTAGTCACGGACTAGGGTTCACCAATACTGATTTGACAACGGAAGGCCGCAACCACAACAAAGCCTTGCACATAACCATGGAATGTAAAGGTGCTGTCCTTTCCCATGTGCTGGTGGACACGGGGTCATCCCTTAATGTCTTACCTAAAAAGGCCCTGGTGAAGCTAGAATATGACGGATTGGCGTTGAGACCCAGCAACCTGGTGGTGAGAGCCTTTGATGGTTCAAAGAGATCGGTTCTGGGAGAGATTGAGTTACCCGTAACGATTGGCCCGCAGACTTTCACAACTACCTTCTACGTGATGGATATACAGCCCGCTTACAGCTGTCTATTGGGTAGGCCATGGATTCACGCCGCTGGCGCCGTGACCTCTACCCTTCACCAGAAGTTAAAATATGAGTGGGAGGGTCAAATCGTTACAATCTGTGGAGAGGAGGACATTTTTGTCAGCCACCTGGCTACTTATAAGTACATTGAGATGGATGGGGAGATCCATGAAACAATGAGCCAGGGGTTCGAAGCCTTGAATGTGAATGAAACATCTGCTGTACCTGGTACTTCTATATCATCGTACCAACAAGCCCGGAAGGTTGTTGAGGAAGGAACTGCCCAAGGCTGGGGCAAACTGCTATCGGTGGAGAAGAAAGAGGACAGATTTGGGTTGGGTTACAAACCAACTCAACAAGATCAAGCAGAGGCTGCGAAGGAGCCCAACTTTGTGAATGGAGGGATGCTAACCCCTGATGCTGTCAACTGTCTGGAAGACGAGCTGGAAGAGGAACGCAACCTGGAAAGCTGGATTCGTCCAAAGATCCCGGGGAGCAGTGTCTCGAACTGGTCTTCCCAGGAAATTATAAGAGTTACTCATGCAGAGTAATTATTATTTCCTGTATTTTTATAAGCATGCATCAAAGTCTTGCATCTTGCCCAAGGTGACAAGACTCATTTTGTAATCGGGCCATCTGTACTTTTTTGTGCAAACAAGATTAATCAATGAAATATCAGACATCTTTTTGCAAACGAGTCTTTTTCTTTTCGTTCACTGTTTTTCCATTCTTCTTTTTTGTACAAAAAATAAATGGCGGTGTTTTCAAAATGACAACTTTATTTCACTTTTCTAAAGCAAGATTAAAATCAATCACTAAAATGAACAAACTGAACCCTTGCAGAGAGTGCCTTCCAGACAGCACCGACAACAGCACGGCTATGACTTCGTATGACTTTGACAATCCGATCAATCAAGCTGATGAAGGGGTTGAAGAAGAATATGAGCTTCCTGAAGAGCTAGCCAGGTTGTTAAGACAAGAGGAAAAGGTTATTACTCCTCACCAGGAGGAGGTTGAAGTGATCAATCTTGGTACAAATGAAGACGTGAAAGAGGTTAAAATCGGGGCCTGCCTACAAGACTCAGTGAAGAGACGACTGATCGATCTGCTTCAAGAGTATGTGGATGTGTTTGCTTGGTCGTATCAAGATATGCCAGGGTTGGATACCGACATTGTTGTGCACAAGCTGCCTTTGAGGGAAGAATGCCCACCGGTCAAACAGAAGTTGCGCCGTACTCGCCCAGACATGGCTATGAAAATCAAGGAAGAGGTACAAAAACAGTGGGACGCCGGGTTCCTTGCTGTAACTAGCTATCCGCCGTGGGTTGCTAATATAGTACCTGTGCCTAAGAAAGACGGCAAAGTAAGAATGTGTGTTGACTACCGGGACCTGAATAGAGCCAGCCCGAAAGATGACTTCCCATTACCTCACATTGATGTATTGGTGGATAACACAGCTCAATTCTCGGTATTCTCCTTCATGGACGGATTTTCAGGATATAATCAGGTCAAGATGTCACCTGAAGACATGGAGAAGACAACATTCATTACACCTTGGGGCACGTTCTGTTACAAAGTAATGCCATTCAGACTGAAGAATGCTGGTGCCACATATCAACGGGCTATGGTGACATTATTCCACGATATGATTCATAAAGAGATAGAGTGTTATGTGGATGACATGATTGCCAAGTCCCTTACTGAAGAAGATCACCTGGTGAATCTACTGAAACTATTCAAGCGTCTGAGGAAGTACCAACTGAAATTGAACCCCAACAAATGCACATTCGGGGTGAGATCTGGTAAGCTGCTGGGTTTTATTGTAAGCGAGAAAGGGATTGAAGTTGACCCTGATAAAGTCAAAGCCATCCAAGAGATGCCTGCACCGAAAACAGAGAAAGAAGTTTGAGGGTTCTTAGGTCGATTGAACTACATTTCAAGGTTCATATCTCACCTGACAGCAACCTGTGAACCCTTGTTCAAGCTGTTAAGAAAGGAACAGACGGTCAGGTGGAACGAAGACTGCCAGAAGGCTTTTGACAAGATCAAGGAATATCTGCAAGAACCTCCAATCCTTATGCCACCAGTTGAAGGAAGACCTCTGATAATGTACTTGACAGTATTAGAAGAGTCGATGGGGTGTGTACTGGGCCAGCATGACGAGTCTGGTCGAAAAGAGTATGCAATATACTACCTAAGCAAAAAGTTTACCGACTGTGAACAACGTTATTCACTGCTCGAGAAAACTTGCTGTGCTTTAGCGTGGGCTGCTCGCCGACTGAGACAGTATATGTTGACCCACACTACTTTGTTGATATCCAAAATGGACCCAGTTAAGTACATTTTCGAGAAGCCAGCTCTTACCGGACGGGTTGCAAGATGGCAAATGATTCTCACAGAATACGACATCCAGTACACTTCTCAAAAAGCCATCAAGGGCAGTGTATTGTCCGAATATCTTGCTGAGCAACCCATTGATGATTACCAGCCTATGAGATTTGACTTCCCTGATGAAGACATCATGTTCATTAAAGCAAAAGATCATGAAGAGCCTATTCACACTGAAGGGCCCGACCCGGAAGAAGAATGGACTATGATGTTTGATGGGGCTGTTAACATGAATGGTCGTGGTGTTGGTGCAGTACTCATTACACCTAAGGGAGTTCACATGCCTTTCTCGGCAAAACTCGCTTTCAACTGCACTAACAACGAAGCTGAATACGAAGCTTGCATTATGGGTCTTGAGGAAGCCATTGACCTCAGGATCAAGACTTTGACCGTATTCGGGGATTCAGCTCTGGTAATCAATCAGACCAACGGCAAATGGTATACACACCAGGATCATCTGATACCTTACAGGGATTATACAAGAAGGTTATTGACTTTCTTCACAGCAGTCAAGCTTGAGTATATCCCTCGGGACGAGAATCAGTTTGCAGATGCTCTTGCTACCATTTCGTCCATGATCAAAGTTCAAGCTGCTAACTTTGTACCTCAGATTTCAGTGTCCAGACTCGACAGGCCAGCATATGTATTTGCAGCAGATGTTGTCAAAGATGATAAGCCTTGGTTCCATGATATTAAGTGCTTCTTGGAGGATCAAACATACCCACCTGGGGCATCTTCCAATGATAAGAAGACTTTGAGAAGGCTTGCTGGTAGTTTCTTTCTGAACACTGATGGGTCTTTATACAAGAGGAACTTTGATATGGTACTCCTCAGATGTGTTGATAAGACAGAAGCAGATTTATTGATGCACGAGGTGCACGAAGGATCGTTTGGTACCCATGCCGGAGGGCATGCCATGGCTAAAAAGTTGTTAAGATCAGGTTATTACTGGATCACAATGGATGCAGACTGTTGTGCCTACGCCAGAAAATGCCATAAATGCCAGATCTATGCAGATAGGGTGCATGTGCCTCCCAACCCTCTGAACATCATGGCTTCACCATGGCCCTTTGCCATGTGGGGCATTGATATGATTGGCAAGATTGAGCCAACCGCTTCAAATGGCCACAGATTCATCCTGGTCGCCATTGATTATTTCACTAAGTGGGTCGAAGCCGCCTCATATGCAAATGTTACAAGACAAGTGGTAGCCAGATTTCTGAAGAGAGATATCATCTGTCGATATGGAGTTCCCGAGCGAATCATTACTGATAATGGTTCCAACTTAAACAACAAAATGATGGCTGAATTATGCCGGGACTTCAAGATCCAACATCACAATTCTTCTCCTTACAGGCCGAAGATGAATGGCGCTGTTGAGGCAGCAAATAAGAATATCAAGAAGATTGTGCAGAAGATGGTAATCACTTACAAAGACTGGCATGAAATGCTACCGTTTGCCTTGCATGGGTACCGCACATCAATCAGAACGTCCACTGGAGCAACCCCGTATCAACTTGTGTATGGTATGGAAGCAGTCCTACCAGTCGAAGTTGAATTACCCTCCCTACGGGTATTAATGGATGTTAAACTGAGTGAAGCAGAATGGGTTCGGGCCCGATACGAACAACTGAGTCTGATCGAAGAGAAAAGATTGGCTGCAATCTGTCATGGACAGCTATATCAGAAGAGAATGAAGAGAGCCTTCGATCAGAAAGTCAGGCACCGAGAGTACCAAGTAGGAGATCTTGTGCTGAAAAGAATCCTCCCTCCTCATACAGACCACAGGGGCAAATGGACTCCAAATTATGAAGGACCATTCGTGGTAAAGAAAGTTTTCTCTGGTGGAGCACTGATGCTCAGCACCATGGATGGTGAAGATTTCCCGTCCCCTGTGAATTCAGATGCAGTTAAAAAATACTTCGCATAAAAATGACCCGCTGGACATAAAAACAGAATGTAAGTCCAGGCAAAAATAGGGCATCCCGGCGAGTCAAAAACAGAATAAAAGACTCGGGCAAAAATAAGGGAAAATAAACAAAAAATGTACACCCGCTGAGTTGAAAAGCCGCATTGGACAACTCAGGCAAAAATGGGTATCCCGATGGATTGAAAACCCGAAAGGGCGATCCATGCAAAATAAAGGAATGAGCGAACAACTGCATTCTGAATTCGTCTGTATCACCTACAACTTGGTAAGCTTCGAAAGGATCAAGCTTCAGTCAGAATCAGCCTTCTTCAGAAAGCAAGGTGAGAAGAACGTCAAAAGTCATACGAGTCATAGCAAGAGAGGAAGCTCCTTAAAGCGTCATCGACACTGCCAGCATTTTGTTTCTCAATTTGTAACAATCTCCTCATTTCAGGGGATTTGTTTCTTTGACTGTATCTCGCCAATTCAGGGCATTTGAATTAATAAAATCAGATTTTCAGTCATGTCTCGTTTTGTACATTTTATTTGCAAAAGATGTCTGATGTCTTAAAAGAAAAAAACTGATTGCATAAGAATACATATGCTTATCTTCAAAAATAAAAACATGCTTGTAGGAAATATGTTTACTCTCAGAAGTATTCTAAACTCCTATGACGGAATCCAGTAAGGGATACCTCGGGATTATCTTGTGCGTTTTTCTATCTTTTTCAGGATTGCAGTTATCCAGAACGCGACTCGGGGCATGCAAACTTTATCCCAGCAGGCTGGCAAATCAACACCCAATTTTTGCACCCGAAGTGCTCTCTCCCCAGCTGAGTTGCCTCCCATGACTTCTCCCAGCTGAGTTAGCCACTCATTACTTATCCCCATCAGAATGTTTAGGTATCACAAAAGGCACATATATCCCCGGCTGAGTCAAGGTTTCTCTTCAACAGAACCCCCAGGGAGGTCTCCCATTGATCTCTCTTTCTCCCCAGCCGAGTTGCCTTTATCCTCAGCCGGAGCACAAAAGTCAGGGAATCATCTCCCCACAGAATCCTCAGCCTCTATCCAGAAGAGCAATGCATAGGAGATCACAACAGAGTGAAGAAAGCTTCTACAAACCCCAGCTGGGACCCGTGTTACAAGGATATGTCAATCAGTGACCTAGATCCCCAAGCAGATACATCTCATCGAACCTACTAATGATCTCATCCCCAGCTGGGACGTCTATTTCAAACAGGATCGATCAAAGATCTTCGCAGCAACGGGATCCGAATCCCGGTTGGGTATCTTTGCATAATCATAGCATTCGCATCATATTCACCCACAAAGCGTAGCATTCCGTCTAACACGGAGCATTACGGCAAAAATCCAACATATAGCATAATCATAAGCCATGTTTCAAACCAACACTTGTGAATAATGACAGTTCATCAACGTACAGAAAAATCCCCACCAGGGTCCCCAACAAAAGCAGTTGCCTCACAATTCACAAACACCAGTATATACTCCTTTTGGCACCCGTCCGTGCCATCTTTCCCCAGTAAAGTCGCCTGAACACTCTTTACAACAAAATCACCCGTATTACAGATACTTCCTGACACCCGTCCGTGTTATACCCCAGCGGAAAGCCAAAGACATCCTCTTTGCACTCACATATACCTATATATACACTTTCTTGACACTCGTCCGTGTCATATCCCCAGCGCAGTCGCCTAGATCTGGTATATCAGATACTTGTTTATATTACACTCTTCTCCTTTTGACACTCGTCCGTGTCACTCTCCCCAGCAGTTAAACACTCATCTATACACCACTCGCTCTTATACAGATACTCGTCCGTATCTTGTATATACCAATTACATCCCCACAGATTCGACTTTGGTTCATGTTCTTTGTTAACCAGTTGGTACTCGTCCGTACCATCATCTCAGAATATGCGTCCAGTGTTTGTTTCTACATGATACTCGTCCGTATCATAGTCTTAAGGATGCTCGTCCGCATCTTTAATCCATACACTGTGTCAAAAACTTTTGTCTTCTTGGATATAGATACTCGTCTGTGTCTACTATTCCCCAGAAGAGTCTTTTCAGATTCAATGCTCGTCCGTGTTCTCTGTTAACCAGTTGATACTCGTCCGTATCATCGTCTCTGAACACGTGTCGGTATTTGTTTCTACATGATACTCGTCCGTATCATAGTCTTAAGGATGCTCGTCCGCATCTCTAATCTATACACAATACCAAACACTTATACTTTCCTTTCTTGGTTGTGAACGCTCGTCCGTGTTCACTATATCCCCAGTAGATCGCCAACAAAGCATTTTCTTTTATCTGACACTCGTCCTGTGTCATGATAACCCTGAGAGCAGCCGTACCCTGCTGAGTGGTCGTCCTCCACTTCTTGATGGTCGTCCTCCATCATGCTCATCCGATGGCCGTCCCCATCGTTGATTTTTAGCAGCCGTACCCTGCTAGGTGGTCGTCCTCCACCTCTTGATGATCGTCCTTCATCATTTTATCCAATGGCCGTCCCCATTGTTGATTTTGGTTATCTGGCATCCGTCCTATGTCATGAGAAACCTCGAGAGCAGCCGTACCCTGCTGAGTGGTCGTCCTCCACTTCTTGATGGTCGTCCTCCATCATGCTCATCCGATGGCCGTCCCCATCGTTGACCTCTTATCCGGCATTCGTCGCGATATTTTCGGCAGCTGTCCCCTGCCAGGTGGTCGTCCTCCACCTTTGATGGCCGTCCCCATCATATTCCTTTTATTCCCAACAGAGTAGCCGTCCCCTGCTAGGTGATCGTCCTTCACCTTTGATGGCCGTACCCCATCATCTGTTTATTTCATTTATTCTTTAACCCGATGGCCGTCCCCGTCGTGGTCCCTTTTCCTTTTTTAGCCCGATGGCCGTCCCCGTCGTGGTTTACTTTACTTTATGGACCTGATGGCCGTCCCCGTCATGTTTCATTAATTTCCAGAGAATCTTACTTTATCTTGATGGCCGTCCCCATCATAATCTTATTTTCCCAGCTAGTCGGCCGTCCCCGTCTTAGCTTTACCTTTTATCCCCAGCATGTCGGCCGTCCCCGTCATTGCTTTATTTTCCGCACTTTCCCCAACATGTCGGCCGTCCCCGTCATTGCTATTTACCCAGCAGTCGTCCTCTGCTCGACGGTCGTCCTCCGTCGCCTACACTTTACAACATACTTTATTTTCCTTTTACAATCTATATCCCTTTTCTTCTTCATTCTGTGAGTGCAAATTTTGGACTGTCTTTGGTATTCAACCACAAGTTATCTTGTTTGCCTGTTAAGCCGTTGCTTACAACCTACACAGCTAACTCATGTTTGAATAGGGGCAGCTGTAAACACCCCAAATTTGCCCTCACCCATTCACACCATGGCTTGTGATCATTTCATATGCATAAACACAATCATATCATCTCACATCTCATTTTTGATTCACTGCATAGTTTCTAAGTCATCTGCACCTAGGGTTTGTGATCTGAGCAATCCAAGAGCTTCTTGAGCCACTCCAAAGGCCATCAATCAATTCAAAGGGGTCTACATGTGTTCAAGTATCATATTACATCCTCACAAAGTCAAAAATGCAAAGGAATCACAAGAACTAGGGTTTGAGTGGATGCAGAGCCAGGCTAGACTGCACAGTTGACCTAAAATTAGGGTTTTGGTTCCAGAGGCCATAACCCCAAATTTTTTGGTCATTCTTGTTTCCATTGATCTCTATATGGTATAGGGAGTATGCATATCAATTTTCATGAAGAAATTCCATGGGGAAGTCATCTGATCAAGGGTTGACTTTTCAGACAAGTCAGTGTAAAATCAGGGCATCTGAGGCCCCCAGTGACCCAACCAATGGGTGATCTTCATCATTTTGAGTGTATATGATCTTTATTTGATCATGGAAGAAGGTTGAAGTTCACAAAAATCAAGCATTTAGGGTTTTTGCAAATGTTGACTTTTTTGGGCATAGTTGACTTTTCAAGAATGCTTCATTTTAGGTCATTTTTCAAGCCTTGATTCTTGATCCAAAAATGCTTCAAATGAAAAAACTTTGGTCATGAAAGTTGTAGATCTCATCTTTCCCTTTTCAAAAAGTACAAGAACATGATCAAACTCTTCTTGGATCAAAAGTTATGGTGTGACAAAGTTGGCAAAAATCATTGATTTTCAAGGCATGCTTCAAATGAGAATTTTGCAAAATCATGTACCAAGGCAAATTGCAACTTCTAATTGGATTCAAACCAGTATGCAAACATTCTACAAGTCACAAAATTCAGAATGGACTAGGCATTGCTCATGTTTCATGGCTTTTGGGACAAGATCTTTCCATGTGAACCATAAAGCAACAACTTGCAAAATCCTCGTGATCACTTCCTACAACTTGCTGCATTGGTTACTGCACTTTGCTAGCCTCTCACCTCATCTTGCTGCACCAGAACCATGCCTTGTACTAGCTATAGATCAAGCCATACTTTCCTTACACAAAATTTGACTTTTTGCAAAAGCAAACTTACCTATCACTGCAGGCCATGTCACATCATCCAGCCAATGGGATTAGTTTATACTTTTCATTTGCAAGCCATTCCATACAGCTAGCAAGGCTGAAACACTTCACACCAAGACATTCACAAAACACACCCCAGCTGCATTTTGCTTCGAAACTCTCTGCCTAACACACAAACATCCAAACCATTTCCACACTTCAACTCACCATACTTCATAGACCTCAAACCACCAAGAGCCAGGCCTGAAACAAGCAAGAACACCCCATTTCCATTTCTCACCTCAACTTGCAGTTTCATTCGAAACTCTCTCCATAGCTCACAAACATCCAAACAAACTTTACAAAGCTTCTCCCTTCACCATCTGGATCACAAAGAACCAATCACAATGGCCTGAAGCTACCAGAATCACCATAGCCATTTTTGACTGAGTTGAAGCAGAAGCTGTCTAAACTCCTTATCCAGCCAACATAAATTCCTTTTGAGCATCCAAGCATCCTCAGAGGGTTAAGTGGAGTGGATTGCACTGAAGGAAGTGGCCAGAAAGTCATCAGAGTGAAAGCCTCGAATCTCAGGTAGCTCCAAAATTATTTTTCCAGAAATTGTTTTTCATGTTATAAACTTGTTCTTTATGCTTCACTGAGTATCCTGGTGCTTTTGGTTTTTGAAATGGTGTTGATTTGAGAGTTTAATTCCTCTCTGAAACTTGCGTGCCCTAATTCTTTCTTGCTTCGATTCAGCTTTGTTAGGAAATATAAATTTGTTTTGAGTGAGGGTTTTGGTTCGTGAGTGGTTAAGGATCATTTCCCAATTATTAGATTTCATTTTAGTTAGGTTTTTGGGGTTTTGGGGATTTTCAGGGGAGATGCTGGCCGGAGAAGACGACCGGAAGTCTTCTCCGGCCACCTGAAAGTCATTTGTGCCCTAATCATGTAATTAGTGCCATTTGAATTTGGACCTTTGGATGCCGTTGACTGGTTGACTCCCCGCGCGAATGGAAGGCTCAGATGCATCCAATTAGCCCTAATCCACGTGTTTAGTTTAATTAATTCATAATTAAATTAATTACCTCAGAATCAATCCTGGCCACTAGATCTGGCGCCAGTCAACGCATTCAAACCAGGATGCAATCCCAGCCTCTCCTTCTGTTTACTTTCATTTTAATTTCATTTATTTTCATTTCTATTTGCACATTTAATTTAAAATAGTAAAAAATGTGTAAAAATTATGAAACTTTTTCTCATAAGTTTTATTAATTTTTATGACACAAAAATATTTTTGTTTTTATTTTTATCATTAAAAAAGTATTTTTAAATATTTAAAAGATTATTTTTAATTGATTAATGGAAATTAATTAATTAAAAATACTTTTAGGTATTTAAAAATCACCAAAAAATTCATGAAATGTTCTAAGACATTTAGAAACATTGTCCAACCTTCAAACCAAATTTATTTTTTGATCTTGATGCGTTTTGAGAATTTTCCATTGAATTAAATCATTTTTTATGCATTATTTTGATCATAAGTTCAAAAAATCATTTCTGCTTATCTAAGAAGAGTTGGACATTGATTCTTTTTGATTTGTTTTGTGTTTAGCATGTAGTTTCTAGGATTAAATGGCCATGGTTTGATTCCTCATTTTCAATTTGTTTGGTATTTCTTTTGTTTAGGAACCCTAAAAACCCTAATAACTTAGAAAAATCATAACTTGAGATTGGTTAAGAGTTGAGACCTCCCCTTTGGACCTTGGTTTAGTATAGGATTAGGGATCCTTTTAGTGGCATTTTACATTTTTTATCTTAGGGTTTGCTTCTGTTTTTGGTTTTTGTTTGTTGTTTGATCCATAAACCCTAATTTGGGCTTTCATTTGCATCCTTCTTGCATTCTCTTGCATAACATGACTTGCCATGACATTTCAAGCATCCATGTGATTCATTTGACATCTTAAGACATGTAGAAAGCATGTTTGATCATTGCATCTTGCATTTGCCATGTTGTTTGCCATGTATGTTTCATAACTTTTCATGTAAGTTCATGCTCCTTAACCTGCATCATTTGCATCCATGAACTTGTATGAACATCTCCATGCCTTGCCTCATGTTTGTAGCACTCCATAGCATCATTACCATCATCAACATGTTTCTGGTTTTGTTTAGCATCATACCATTTCATCCCATTTTGCATTGCATTGCATTTCTTTCTAACATTTCAGGTGGTAAGCAAACTTGAGAAGTGAATTTGCCTTCACTTCTCATAACCTTTCTTTTCATCTCTCTTGCATCCATTGCTGCATTTATGTATATGTATTGGATTGAGCTTGCTCATTCTTGTTCCTCCCACTTTCTTTCTTCAAGTGACTTGACTTCTTGAATGAAGCAAGTCACTTTGATTCTCCTGATCCTTTCATCTGCTTCCTGGTGGTTCCATTGAAGATCTTTCTTTTGAAAACCTCACAAACCTTAGGAATAACCAAGAATGACAATGATTAGGGTTTTGATTAGTCTCCCCTCTTAGTTTTACCTTTGTGTCTCTCTTGAGTCTTCTCTTCTCATCTCATAATCAGGGACCAAACCCTAAAGGTTTTAAGGCTTTGTGATTAAGCTTATGCCTGCATCCTTCTCTTAGGATGGAGTGTATAACTTTAATCCTAAGTGTTAAACCCTTAATGTGTTTAACTCCCTTAATCAATTCACTTAATAAGTATCAAGACATTACACTTGTAACTTGGGCCTTGCATTAGGGTTCTAATTCTTCCTCAATTGGTTAAGAAGGACTAACCCTAGTGTTAATGGACAAGTCCCCCTCAAGTTGTCTTACAAATCATAAAACTCACTTCATCATCATACCATTAAATAAAATCCACTCAATAAAGGCTTTGTTTTGTCATGAGTTTAATCCCTAACCATGGATTAAGTTGAGGAGTCTTCCTCAGCTTAAACATTCTCATCTATTATCCTTCTATTAGGATGGTGTAATGAGTCTGTTTAATCCCTGATTATGGCTTAACCTCATTACTCAACACTAAACAAAAACACCAAAAAACATCCAAATAATCACAAGTAGGTTAATGATCTTAATCCTACACCAAAGGTGATTAAGTGTGAGAACCTGACTTCACACTTAAGGTATTCTCATTACCCCTAATCAGAGGGAAGATGTGATGAGTTTACTAACCCATTAGTTTAGGCTTAAGCTCATTAACTTATGACAAACTTTCAAAAGCAATAAA
This sequence comes from Lathyrus aphaca, assembly GCA_963966055.1. Classification (NCBI taxonomy): domain Eukaryota; kingdom Viridiplantae; phylum Streptophyta; class Magnoliopsida; order Fabales; family Fabaceae; genus Lathyrus; species Lathyrus aphaca. The sequence continues at coordinate 434,392,988 of OZ014524.1, read as the reverse complement.
AGACTGAAAACTCAAAAACAAACAATAATCGTCTCCTCCGGGATTCTTTTCTCATCTCATTCACTCACAAACGAGAACTTGCTTCTTCCGTCTAATGCAAGACAGTTAGCACCTGAGCCAGACAGGTCATACACTTGAGCATAGACAAGCAAGCAGTTCATCAGTCAATTCATCTTTCAGTCTCTTTGGGTCGAACTACGGTGTTCTGACTTCCTCATTGCACGAGAGGATACGTAGGCATAACTTAACAGTTATCGAACAAAAGTCTCTGTATATTCCCCCTCTTTCCAGCATCTTTCTCTTAGCCTCATTATCATGAGCAATTCATTCTCATCCTTACACTGACACATCATTATACACTTCACTTCACTTTACACTGACACCTGTACATCCTTTTCCAGCTATTTTATACACAGATTGCACTGACACTACCCCTTTAAAACACAAATCTTCTAAGCGTGGATCCCGTCGAGTACGACGGACAATCTGGGTGCTAATACCTTCCCAGGTTGTAACCAACCCCCTTTCTCAGTCTCTCTGGTTCGCAATCGTCTTATCCATCTTTTTCTAGGTCTATGCAGCATTGCCTTTCCTCCGGGATAAAAATGCCTAGCTGGCGACTCTATCCATCTCCAGTGAGTTCACGGCTGTGTGTTCTCATTGTCCCTCTCGCCGATCGTTCGCGTCTGTACCTTATTTGAGCCAGTCTCATCTTTCGGGAGCGACACAAACTGTCTTGCATTAGACGGAAGAAGCAAGTTCTCGTTTGTGAGTGAATGAGGTGAGAAAAGAATCCCGGAGGAGACGATTATTGTTTGTTTTTGATGTTTTCAGTCTTTTATTGCTCTTTTTGTATTTGTCATAAGAAAATGAGCTTAAGCCTAAACCAAGGGTTAGTAAACTCATCACATCTTCCCTCTAATTAGGGGTAATGAGAATACCTTAAGCATGAAGTAAACACCTCACACTTAATCACCATGATGTAGGATTAAGATCATCAACCTACTTGTATTTATTTAGATGTTTTTGGAATTTTTGTTTAGTGTTAAGTAATGAGTTTAAGCCATAATCAAAGATTTAATGGACTCATTACACCATCCTAATAGAAGGATAATAGATGAGAACATTTAAACTGAGGAAGACTCCTCAACTTAATCCATGATTAGGGATTAACCTCATGACAAAACAAAGTCTTTATTAAATGGATTTTAATCAATGATAAGATGAAGAAGTGATTTTTTATGATTTGTAAGACAACTTGAGGGGGACTTGTCCATTAACTCTAGGGTTAGTCCTTCTTAACCAATTAAGGAAGAATTAGAACCCTAATGCAGGGCCCAAGTTACAAGCTTGATGTCTTAGTTATTATTAGATGAATTGATTAAAAGATTTAAACACATTAAGGGTTTAACACTTAGGATTAAAGTTATACACTCCATCCTAATAGAAGGATGCAGGCATAAGCTTAATCACAAAGCCTTAAAACCTTTAGGGTTTAGTCCTTGATTATGAGATGAGAAGAGAAGACTCAAAGATGACACAAAGGCAAAACTAAATGGGGGACTAATCAAGCCCTAATCATGATCATGTTTGGTTGTTCCTAGGGTTTATGAGGTTTGCAAAAGATCTCCAGAGAAACCACCAGGAAAGAAGCAGATGAATGGAGAAAGAAGCAGAGAGAAGCAAGACAACTTGCTTCACTTAAGAAGACAAGTTGCTTGAAGGAAGAAGGTGGGAAAAAGCATGAATGAGTAAGCTCACTCTAATACATAAGATAAAATGCAGCAATGATGCATAAAAGAGATGAGAAGAGATTGTGAGAAGTGAAGGCAAATTCACTTCTCAAAACAACTTACCACCTGAAAAGTTAGCAAAAGAAATGAGATGCCATGAAAATGAGATGAAATGCCATGATGCAAGACAAAGTCAGAAGCATAAACATGATTTCAATGATGCTAAGAGATGATGCAAACACATGTCAAGAGTTGTGGATGATCATACAAGGATGGGGATGCAAATGAAGCAAGTTTTGAACCATAAAGATTCATGAAAGTTTATGAAATGGAATGAACATATAACATGGAAAATGAATGATGCAATGATCAAACATGATTCTAATATGTCTTAAGATGTCTTATATGTCATGTGAATGCACAAAATGTCATGGAAAGTTCATGAATTCAAGCAAATGAAAGATGGATACAAAGGAAGGCAAGAATTAGGGTTTATGTGCAAGATACAAAGCAAAACTCAAAATCAGAAGCAGATGACAAGATAAAAAAATGCAAATGGGACAAAAGGAACCCTAACCCTACACAAGTTCACTGCCTAAAGGGGGAGACCTAATTCCTAACCCTAAAGAAGTTATGATTTTTCTAAGTCAACTAGGGTTTCAAGGTACCTCAAAAGGAAAAATGCACATTAAATTGAAAATGAAAGATAAATTCAAACCAATTTTATCTTAAAAACTACATGATATGAAGGATGCAATGCAAGAAGAACCATCATCAAACTCTTCATGGTTTGGCAGAATGAATTTTTCTAAGTTTGAACAAAAATATTGCCTTTAAACAACTTTAATTCAAATGAAAATTGTCAAAATACATCAAGGACCAAAAAGAAATTTGTTTTGAGATTTGATAATGTTTCTAAATTTTTTATAATGCAATGTGAATTTTTTTGTGATTTTTAAATACCTAAATGCATTTTTAATTAATTAATTTCCATTAACTAATTAAAAATAAACATTTAAATGATTTAAAATAATTTTTAATGCAAAAAATAAAAATAAAAATATTTTTGGGTTCTGAAAATTAATGAAAGGTTTGACAAAAAATTTCAGAATTTTTCAATGTATTTTACTATTTTTGAAAATTCGAACAAGTTAAATGAAAAAGAAATGAAATAAAATTAAAATAAAAGAAAGTATGTGCAATGGAGAGTCCAGATTGAATCTGGGCTTGGGAAGTTTGACATGGCGCGCATCTGGACGGCCCAGGTTCAAACTTCCCTAAACTTAATTAATCAATTAATTAACATTTAATTAAATCTGGATTAGGGCTAATGATCAGATCTCATCCATCCAATGCACGCGAGAAAGAACAATCGCACGACCTACATTCAAACTCGTCCCTAAACCCTAATTATCATTAATCACTTTCAGATGACCGGAACAGTGGTTCCGGTCATCTTCTCCGGCAAGCACAAACCCTAGTTTCTTCTACAGGTTACCAAACTCCAAATTTCTTCCACCAAAATGATCCTTTTATCAATCTAAACCTAAACCCTCATCTAAAACTCATTTATTTTTCCTCACAAGCATGAATCGAAGAAAAATACGAAACACGGGCAAATGTTCAGAGACAACATACATGGTGGTTTCGCACCCATTTTCAAAAGTAAACACATATTCATGATCAGGGGAGCATATAGCATCATAAAAGAACTTAAAAGCTAGTTTCTGGGGAAAAAGTTCTTCATGTTACCTGAGATGAAGACCCTCTGATTCTGAGCTTTCTGGACTCAAACTTTGTGCAAACCCTCTCCTTTGAACACCCTGATGATGAAATGAAGCTTGGAGAGCTTTGAGAATGGCTGGTTGTGGCTGTTTTGTTCTGGTGTAGCAGAAATGGAGGTCTTTGTGTGTGATGTTTCAATCTGTTTCAGGGGGTGGTTCTTGATCTATGGATGATTTGTGGTTGGTTGGTGAAGAAATTTTGGATTTTTGATGGCTGAGGAAGGAGTTTCGAAGAGGAGAAGTTTTGGACAGATTTTGTGCAAGTTGGATTGTGGGAGGTTTTTGGCTTGTGTGTGGCTTACTTTATGATCCATAACACATCCCTAAACTATTGGAAGAGGTCTGAGGAAGTGACTTGCACTGTGGGAATGGCATGGGGCAATTGGCCAAAAAGCCAATGTTAGGTGTACTTGAGGCATGGGTTGTGGCAGAGGCTATTTTAGGGTTGCTTTGGGTTCAGTTGCCTTCAAGGATGGCCATGGGATGAATTGATGTGATCTGAAATGGATGAAGGGTGAGATGCCATAGGTTTTGCATTTTTGCAACTTGTTGCATTTTGTGACTTTTGGCCATGAACATGTGACATCTCTTGGGAAATATGCAGCAAAATGCATCACATAATGTTGTTATGACACTTTGATATTGATTAGAGACCAAGCAAAGCCATAGGAACCCTTCTTGCAAGATTTCCCTCTTTGTGATTTTCATGAAAAGTAGCTTATGATTCTTGGAATTCAAGGCATGAAAGTGAGAAATTTCTTGGGCAAATCTGAATTATGAGCCATGAATTATGTTTGTGTGATGATTAGAAGCTGGTTTGAAGTCACATTTGGCCTTGGCATGAGGTTTTGCAACTTTCTTCTTTTGGTGCAAAAGTGAAAAATAAGTGATTTTCCCCAACTTTGACAAGCCATAACTTTTGATCCAAAATGAATTAGAATGAGTTCTTGTACTTTTTGAAAAGGGAATGATCCAATCTACAACTTTCATGACCAAAGTTTTCTCATTTGAAGCATTTTTGAATCAAAAAGAGAAGGTTGAAAAACTTTCCCAAAATAGCAAGTTTACATTATAAGTCACTTTCCCAAAAAGGCAATTTTGCAAATGGCTTGAAATTCTTCAATTTTGTGAACTTCTAACATCTTCTATGATCAAATAAAGATCATACACATTCAAAATGATGGAGAATGCCCTTTGGTTGGGTCACTGGGGGCCTCAGATGCCCTGATTTTGCACTGACTTGCTCAAGAAGTCATCTCTTGATCAGATGCCTTCCCCATTGAATTTCTTCATGAAAATTGATATGCATGATCCTTATAACATATAGAGACCAATAGAAACAAGAATGACCAAAAAAATTGGAGTTATGGCCTCTGAAACCAAAACCCTAATTCTAGGTCATCTGTGCAGTTAAACCTGGCTCTGCTTCCATGCCTTTCCCAGTTCTTGTGATTCTTTGATTTTCTTGACCTTGTGAGGATATAATATGATACTTGAACATACATGGACCCCTTTGAGATGATTGAAGACCTTTGGAGTGGCTTAGATAACTCTTGGATTGCTCAGATCACAAACCCTAGATGCAGATGACTTTGAATTAATGCAGTGAAACAAAAATGCAATATGAGATGCTATGGTTGAACTTATGCAAATGAAAAGATCACAAGCCATGGTTTGAATGGGTGAGGGCAAATTTGGGGTGTTTACAGCTGCCCCTATTCAAACATAAGTTAGTTGTGCAGGATGTAAGCAACGGCTTGACAGGCGAACAAGATAACTTGTGGTTGAATACCAAAGACAGTCCAAAATTTGCACTCACGGAATGAAGAAGAAAAGGGGATATAGATTGTAAAAGGAAGTAAAGTATAATTATAAAGTGCGGGTGACGGAGGACGACCGTCAAGCAGGGGATGAAGCAATGACGGGGACGACCGACATGCTGGGGAAAATGTGGGAAATAAAGCAATGACGGGGACGGCCGGCAAGCTAGGGATATAAGAGATTATGATGGGGACGGCCATCAAGTTCAAGGCATGAATGAAATAAATGATGAGGTACGGTCATCAAAGGTGAAGGACGATTACCTAGCAGGGGACGGCTGCTCTGTTAGGGATAAGATGAGGGACGGTCATCTAAGGTGAAGGACGATCACCTGGCAGGGGACGGCTGCCGTAAGTATTACGACATAGGACGAATGCCGGATAGAAAAAATCGACGATGGGGACGGCCATCGGATAAGCATGATGAAGGACGATCATCAAGAGGTGAAGGACGATCACCTAGCAGGGTACGGCTGCTCTCAGGGTTTATCATGACATAGGACGAATGCCAGATAACAAGATCAACGATGGGGACGACCATCGGATAAAATGATGAAGGACAATCATCAAGAGGTGAAGGACGATCACCTAGCAGGGGACGGCTGCTGAAAATATCACGACATAGGACGAATGTCGGATAGGAAGGGGTTCTAATGAATAGAGACTCCACTGGGGGTGATGAAGGACGATCATCAAAAAGGTGAAGGACGATCACCTGGCAGGGTACGGCTTCCGGAAGGTATCATGACATAGGACGAATGTCAGATGAAAGGAAATAGATCAATGGGGTTTGCTGGGGACTCTTCTGGGGAGGGTAGACACAGACGAGTGTCTAAATTCAAGAAGACATAATTGTTTAACACGGTGTATAGATTAAAGATGCGGACGAGCATCCTTAAGACTATGATACAGACGAGTATCAATAGAAACAAACGCTTGACGCCTGTTCAAAGATGATGATACAGACGAGTATCAATTGGTTAACAAAGAACACAGACGAGTGTTGATTCTGAGGGGATTTAAGTGGTATATACAAGATACTGACAAGTATCTGTATGAGTAAAAAAGTATGAGTGAGACACAGACGAGTGCTTAACTTGCTGGGGAGAGCACGACACGGACGGGTGTCAAGGAAGTGTATGGATATATGCACACAGGTGTTGTGAGTGCCAAGGGGATGTTTTGGCTTTCTGCTGGGGGTATGACACAGACGAGTGTCAAGAAGCATCTGTAATATAAGTGTCTGTTTGTAAAGAATGCTCGGGCGACTTTACTGGGGAACGATGACACGGACGAGTGCCAAAAGGAGTGTGTATATATGTATCTGTATTTGTGAGTGTAAAGGAAATGCTTTAATTTTCTGCCGGGGAATTTGGGGAGTATTTGGTATATTGCTGATGGTATTGTTAGTATTTACAAGTGTTTGATTCAGAACATGGCTTATGATTATGCAATATGTTTGATTTTTTGCCGTAATGCTCCATATTAGACGGAATGCTACGCTCTGTGGGGAAAATATGATGCGAATGCTATGATTATGTAAAGATACCGATTCGGGATTCGAATCCCGTTGCTGAGGAGATCTCCGGCTGATCTACTCGAAGCGGATATCCCAGCTGGGGATGAGATCATTGGTAGATCTGATAAGATGTATGATTCTGCTTGGGGAAGTAGGTCATTTTGACAGACCTATCTCGGTAATGAGGGATCCAGCTGGGGTTTGCGGGAGCTTTCGGCACTCTGTTGGGAGATCTCCAGGCGTTGTTCTTCTGGATAGAGGTTGAAACTCCGCGGGGGGATAGTTCCCTGTCTGACACTCGGCTGGGGAAGAAGAAAGATCACTGAAAGATCTTCCTAGAGATTTCTATGGGGATCCTGCTGAGGATGATACTTGACAACTCAGTCGGGGATATGAACACCTTCAGGTGCTGCCCTTTGAAGGAAATGTTGGAGAAGTAATGCCTGGCAACTCTGATGGGGAGGAAGCATCTCTGGTGCTGTTTGGAAGGTGTGCTGAGGAAACACTCACTTGGCAGCCTACTGGGGAGAAGCATTCATGCCCCATGTTGCGCTTTGAACTCCTGCAATCCTGTAAAGACAAAGAAACACACAAGTACCCCGAGGTATCCCTTACTGGATTCCATCATAGGATTTTAGACACTCCCGGGAGAAAATATATTTCTTGTAAGCACGTATTTTAGAAGGGAAGCATTTGTATTTATGCAATCAATATCTTAAGGACATCGGACATTTTGCAAATGAAAAAATAAAATGTACGAGACAAGATATGACTGAAAATCTGATTTTATTAATTTATGCGCCCTGAATTGGCAAGATACAGTCAAAGAAACGGATCCCCTGAAATGAGGAGATCGTTACAAATTGAGAAACAAAAAGACAGTGGCAATGTTGATGACGCTTCGAGGAGCTTCCCTTTTGCTCTGACTTGTATGACATTGACGTTCTTCTCATCTTGCTTTTGAAGAAAGCTGGTTCTGACCGATGTTTGAACCTTTCGAAGCTTACCACGTTGTAAGTGATACAAACGAATTCAGAATGCAGTTGTTCGCTTATTCCCTTATTTTGCGTGGATCGCCCTTTCGGGTTTTCAATCCACCGGGATACCCATTTTTGCCTGAATTGTCCAATGCGGCTTTTCAACTCAGCGGGTGTACATTTTTCATTTTATTTTCCCTTATTTTTGCCCGAGTCTTTAATTCTGTTTTTGACTCGCCGGGATGCCCTATTTTTGCCTGGACTTATATTCTGTTTTTATGTCCAGCGGGTCATTTAATGCGAAGTATTTTTTAACTGCATCTGAATTTACAGGGGACAGGAAGTCTTCACCATCCATAGTACCGAGCATCAGTGCTCCACCAAAGAAAACTTTCTTTATTATGAACGGACCGTCATAATTCGGAGTCCACTTGCCCTTGTGGTCTGTATGAGGAGGGAGGAGTCTTTTCAGCACAAGATCTCCTACTTGGTACTCTCGAAGCCTGACTTTCTAATCGAAGGCTTTCTTCATTCTTTTCTGATACAGCTGCCCATGACAGATTGCAGCCAATCTCTTCTCTTCAATCAGATTCAGTTGTTCGTATCGGGATCGGACCCACTCTGCTTCATTCAACTTGACATCCATCAGTACCCTCAAGGAAGGTAATTCAACTTCAACAGGTAGGACTGCCTCCATACCATACACAAGCTGATACGGTGTTGCCGCGGTGGATGTTCTGATTGACGTACGGTACCCATGCAAGGAAAATGGTAGCATTTCATGCCAGTCTTTGTAGGTGACCACCATCTTCTGTACAATTTTCTTGATATTCTTGTTAGATGCCTCTACAGCTCCATTCATCTTTGGCCTGTAAGGAGAAGAATTGTGGTGTTGGATCTTGAAGTCTCGGCACAGTTTTGCCATCATTTTGTTATTCAAGTTGGAACCATTATCAGTAATGATTCGTTCGGGCACTCCATACCGACAGATGATGTCTCTTTTCAGAAACCGGGCTACCACTTGCCTGGTGACATTTGCATAAGAAGCTGCTTCAACCCACTTGGTAAAATAGTCAATGGCTACCAGGATGAATCTGTGGCCATTCTAAGCAGTCGGTTCAATCTTGCCAATCATATCAATGCCCCACATGGCAAAGGGCCAGGGTGAAGACATCACATTTAGGGGATTCGGAGGCACATGCACTTTATCTACGTAAATCTGGCACTTATGACATTTTCTGGCATAGGCACAACAGTCGGCGTCCATTGTGATCCAGTAATAGCCTGATCTTAACAGATTTTTAGCCATAGCATGCCCTCCTGCATGGGTACCAAAGGATCCTTCGTGCACCTCGTGCATTAACAAGTCTGCTTTTGTCCTATCAACGCATCTGAGAAGTACCATATCAAAGTTTCTCTTGTACAGGGAACCGTCAGCATTCAGGAAGAAACTACCAGCCAACCTTCTTAATGTCTTCTTGTCATTGGAAGATGCCCCAGGTGGGTATGTCTGATCCTCCAAGAAGCATTTGATATCATGGAACCAAGGCTTATCATCTTTAATAACATCTGCTGAAAACACGTATGCTGGTCTGTCAAGTCTGGACACTGAAATCCGAGGCACAAAGTTGGCAGCTTGAACTTTGATCATGGATGAAATGGTAGCCAAAGCATCTGCAAACTGATTCTTGTCTCGAGGGATATACTCAAGCTTGACCGTTGTGAAGAAAGTCAATAACCTTCTCGTATAGTCCCGGTAAGGTATCAGATGATCTTGGTGGGTGTACCATTTGTCGTTGGTTTGATTAATTACCAGAGCTGAATCTCCGAATACAATCAAAGTCTTGATCCTGAGGTCGATGGCTTCCTCAAGACCCATAATACAAGCTTCGTATTCAGCTTCGTTGTTAGTGCAGTTGAAGGTGAGTTTTGCCGAGAAAGGCATGTGAACTCCCTTAGGTGTAATGAGTACTGCACCAACACCACGACCATTCATATTAACAGCCCCGTCAAACATCATAGTCCATTCTTCTTCTGGGTCAGGCCCTTCAGTGTGCACAGGCTCTTCGTCAGGGAAGTCAAATCTCATAGGCTGGTAATCATCAATGGGTTGCTCAGCAAGGTAATCAGAAAATACACTGCCTTTGATGGCCTTTTGGGATGTGTATTGGATGTCATATTCTGTGAGGATCATTTGCCATCTTGCAACCCGTCCGGTAAGTGTTGGCTTCTCAAAAATTTACTTAACTGGATCCATCTTTGAGATCAATAAAGTAGTGTGGGTCAACATATACTTCCTTAGTCGACGAGCAGCCCACGCTAAAGCACAACAAGTTTTCTCGAGCAGTGAATAACGTTGTTCACAGTCGGTAAACTTTTTTCTTAGGTAGTATATTGCATACTCTTTTCGACCAGACTCGTCATGTTGGCCCGGCACACACCCCATTGACTCTTCTAATACTGTCAAGTACATGATTAGGGGTCTTCCTTCAACTGGAGGCATAAGGATTGGAGGCTCTTGCAAGTACTCCTTGATTTTGTCAAAAGCCCTCTGGCAGTCTTCGTTCCACCTGACCGTTTGTTCTTTTCTTAATAGTTTGAACAAAGGCTCACAGGTTGCTGTAAGGTGAGATATGAACCTTGAAATGTAGTTCAATCTACCTAGAAACCCCCGAACTTCTTTTTTTGTCTTCGGTGCAGGCATTTCTTGAATGGCCTTGACTTTATCAGGGTCAACTTCAATCCCTTTTTCACTTACAATAAATCCCAGCAGCTTACCAGATCGCACCCCAAATGTGCATTTGTTGGGGTTTAACTTCAGTTGGTACTTCCTCAAATGCTTGAATAACTTCAACAGATTCACCAGGTGGTCTTCTTCTGTGAGGGACTTGGCAATCATGTCATCCACATAACATTCGATTTCTTTGTGGATCATGTCATGGAATAATGTTACCATAGCCCGTTGATAAGTGGAACCAGCGTTCTTCAGTCCGAATGGCATCACCTTATAACAGAATGTGCCCCAGGGGGTGATGAAAGTTGTCTTCTCCATGTCTTCAGGAGACATCTTGATCTGATTGTATCCTGAAAATCCGTCCATGAAGGAGAACACCGAGAACTGAGCCGTATTATCAACCAATACATCAATGTGAGGTAAAGGGAAGTCATCTTTCAGGCTGGCTCTGTTCAGATCCCGGTAGTCTACACACATCCTCAACTTGCCATCTTTCTTAGGCACTGGCACAATATTAGCAACCCACGGCGGATAGCTAGTCACAGTAAGGAAACCAACGTCCCATTGTTTTTGTACCTCTTCTTTTATCTTCATTGCCATATCTGGGCGAGTGCGGCGCAACTTCTGTTTTACCGGTGGGCAGTCTTCTTTCAGAGGTAGCTTATGCATGACAATATCGGTGTCCAACCCTGGCATATCCTGATAAGACCAAGCGAAAACATCTACATACTCCCGAAGCATGTCAATCAGTTGCTCTTTTACTGAATCTTGTAAGCAGGCCCCGATCTTAACTTCTTTCACGTCTTCTTCCGTACCAAGATTAACTGTTTCAATCTCCTCCTGATGAGGAGTGATAACCCTCTCCTTTTTCCTTAACAACCTGGCTAGCTCTTCAGGTAGCTCATAATCTTCTTCAACCCCTTCATCAGCTTGATTGATTGGATTGTCAAAGTCATACGAAGTCATAGCAGTGTTGTTGTCGGTGCAGTCTGAAGGGCTCTTTCTGCAAGGGTTTAGATTGGTTTATTTTAGTGATCAATTTTAACCTTGTTTAAAAAAGTGAAAATGAAGTTATTTATTTTGAAAAACATTGCCATTTTATTTTTGTACAAAAAGAAAAAATGAAAAGACAGTGAGCGAAAAAGAGACTCGTTTGCAAAAGATGTCCGATATTCATTTGTTAATCCATTTGCACAAAATTACAAGATGGCCCGATTACAAAATGAGTCTTGACATCTTGGGCAAGATGCAAGACTTGATGCATGCTTTAAAATACAGGAACTAATAATTACTCTGCAGGAGTAACCCTTATAATTTCCTGGGAAGACCAGTTAAGGACTTGGCTCCCCGGGATCCTTGGACGTATCCAGCTCTCCAGGTTGCGGTCGCTTTCCTCCTCGTCTTCCAAACTGTTTACAGCATCCAGGGTGAGCATTCCCCTGCTGACAAACTTGGGCTCCTTTGCAGCCTCTGATTGATCTTGTTGAGTTGGTTTGTAACCCAACCCAAATCTGTCTTCTTTCTTTTCCACGGGCAGCAGCTTGCCCCAGCCTTGGGCGGTACCTTCCTCAACAACCTTTCGGGCTTGCTGATATGACGCTATGGAAGTTCCCAGTACAGCAGATGTTTCATTAATGTTCAGGGCCTCAAAGCCCTGACTCATGGTTTCATGGATTTCTCCGTCCATTTCTATGTACTTATATGTAGCCAGATGGCTAACAAAGATGTCTTCCTCCCCACAGATGATGATGATTTGGCCTTCCCACTCGAATTTCAACTTCTGGTGAAGGGTAGACGTAACAGCGCTAGCGGCGTGGATCCAGGGTCTACCCAACAGACAGTTGTAGGCCGGCTGAATGTCCATCACAAAGAAGGTAGTTTTAAAAGTCTGCGGGCCAACCATCACAGGCAGATCAATCTCTCCAAGCACTGATCTTTTAGAGCCATCAAATGCTCTCACCACCAAATTACTTGGACGTAGTGCCAAAACATCATACTCCAGCTTCACTAAGGCTTTCTTTGGTAGAACATTGAGTGATGACCCAGTGTCCACCAGTACATGAGATAGAACAGCACCCTTGAATTCCAAGGTGATATGCAAAGCCTTGTTATGGTTGCGTCCCTCCGTTGTTAATTCATCATTGGTAAAGCCCAGTCCATGACTGGTGTTGACATTTGCCACCACAGTTTCTAGCTGATTAACGGTAATCTCCTCTGGCACATATGCTGCATGCAAGACTTTCAATAATGCATTCCGGTGGGCTTCGAAACACATTAACAGTGATAATATGGAGATTTTTGAGGGAGTTTGGTGAAGCTGATCCACCACCTTGTAATCACTTCTTTTTATGATTCTCATGAACTCATCTACATCTTGCTCAAAAGATATCTTCTGAGTTTCTTTGACAGTTGGCTCTTCAGATACCACACTCTTTCCTTTTGCTTTGGCAGCAGCTTCTGCTTCAACATTAGGTCTCTGTATTTGTGAGGCAAAAAGGCGTCCGCTTCTGGTGAAGCCTCCGCCTCCCCCAACATTATCAACTTGTGGAGAGGAGGTTGATAAATTCAGAGTGATTTTCTCCCTGTTGCAGTAGAGATCAGAGCCATAATGCCAAGGTATGGCATTACTGCTTTCATAAGGAACTGGTCCAGGCACCGTGATAGTAACTGGACTGACTGCTGCAGAGGAGGGTACTGTAATGGTGTGCGGATCGTAGTAAATTGTGACTGGTGACCTGGCAGGAGGTGCCATGGCTTGTTGTTGGAAATTGTCGTTGGGAGGAACGTTTGATGGGTCATAGTAGATTGTAACTGCTGAGACATCTTCATTAATTTTTGTTGGCGTTGTAGAAGATTCTGTCGATAAAATGGATGCTGATGTTGTAGAAGAAATGGTTGTTGAAATCTGACTTGTCGAAGTGATAGACGGAGTAACTGCTGATGATATTGATGAATCGGTAGGAATGATTGTTGTTGCTGTTGTAGAAGAATCAGGAATTGTTGTTAAAGGAATCGCTGGATTTGTAGGCGCCATTGTTGAGATCTGAAGGATTCCGTCCTTAATAAGACCATCTATGCCGCCTCTCAACTTTTCACACCCGTTGACTGCAATGTTGCAATACCCACAACCGAGCTCACACCCGGGGAACACTTGGCACTCTAGAAGCTGAGCTTTAATTTCGACCAGAGGTGTTCGAATTTGTGCAACACTGGTGATCAAAGTAGATGGTTTGTCTTCCTCAATGGCATTAATCCTCGGCCCACCATGATTAGGCATAGGATTCTTGTTGACATTCGGAGGAGGTGAAAAGTTGAGGGCTTTAGAATCCACCAGATCTTGGACTTTCATTTGTAAGGCCCTGCATTTTTCAGTATTGTGACCAGGTGCATTGGAGTGGAAAGCACACCTGGCATTGACATCATAATTCCTTGGGAGATTTAGGGGATCTGGTGGTGCCAACGTCCTTAACTCGACTAAGTTAAGCTTCAGGAGTTGTGGCAATAAGGCAGCATAAGGCATAGGGATAGGGTCAATCACCCTGTTTGCCTGTGATGGTCTTTGCTGGAAGGGTCGTTGTTGTTGATTGCTATTGTTGTTGTTGTAGGTTCTCTGTTGCGGGTACTGAACTTGTTATTGGTAATGTGGTTGTTGTTGTTGTTGATATGCTGATTGCTGAGGAATCGGAGCTGGAATAGTGATAGCTGCTACTGATCTGTGAACATACTGAGGTCTGCCCCTGCTGGCATGAATGGCATTTGTCTCACCGGTTCTTCGGGGTCCCACAAAAGGCTTCCTGGGATTACTGGATGAACTTGCACCATTATCAGAAATTTTGCCCATTTTTAAAAGGCTTTCAATCCTTTCCCCAGCTATAACTACGTCAGCAAAACAGGTAGAAGAAAAGGCAGCCAACCTATCAATATATGTTCCTTGCAAAGTATTCATGAACATGTCGGCCATTTCTCTTTCCGACATGGGTGGCTGGACAGCAGCAGCAAGTTGTCTCCACCTTTGGGCATATTCTCTGAAGCTTTCTCTGGAAGATTGAGACATTCCCATTAGGAGGGTCCTGTTAGGAGCCATGTCCAGGTTATATTGATATTGTCTGATGAAGGCTTCAGCTAACTCTAGGGTTAGTCCTTCTTAACCAATTAAGGAAGAATTAGAACCCTAATGCAAGGCCCAAGTTACAAGCTTGATGTCTTAGTTATTATTAGATGAATTGATTAAAGGATTTAAACACATTAAGGGTTTAACACTTAGGATTAAAGTTATACACTCCATCCTAATAGAAGGATGCAGGCATAAGCTTAATCACAAAGCCTTAAAACCTTTAGGGTTTAGTCCTTGATTATGAGATGAGAAGAGAAGACTCAAAGATGACACAAAGGCAAAACTAAATGGGGGACTAATCAAGCCCTAATCATGATCATGTTTGGTTGTTCCTAGGGTTTATGAGGTTTGCAAAAGATCTCCAGAGAAACCACCAGGAAAGAAGCAGATGAATGGAGAAAGAAGCAGAGAGAAGCAAGACAACTTGCTTCACTTAAGAAGACAAGTTGCTTGAAGGAAGAAGGTGGGAAAAAGCATGAATGAGTAAGCTCACTCTAATACATAAGATAAAATGCAGCAATGATGCATAAAAGAGATGAGAAGAGATTGTGAGAAGTGAAGGCAAATTCACTTCTCAAAACAACTTACCACCTGAAAAGTTAGCAAAAGAAATGAGATGCCATGAAAATGAGATGAAATGCCATGATGCAAGACAAAGTCAGAAGCATAAACATGATTTCAATGATGCTAAGAGATGATGCAAACACATGTCAAGAGTTGTGGATGATCATACAAGGATGGGGATGCAAATGAAGCAAGTTTTGAACCATAAAGATTCATGAAAGTTTATGAAATGGAATGAACATATAACATGGAAAATGAATGATGCAATGATCAAACATGATTCTAATATGTCTTAAGATGTCTTATATGTCATGTGAATGCACAAAATGTCATGGCAAGTTCATGAATTCAAGCAAATGAAAGATGGATACAAAGGAAGGCAAGAATTAGGGTTTATGTGCAAGATACAAAGCAAAACTCAAAATCAGAAGCAGATGACAAGATAAAAAAATGCAAATGGGATCAAAGGAACCCTAACCCTACACAAGTTCACTGCCTAAAGGGGGAGACCTAATTCCTAACCCTAAAGAAGTTATGATTTTTCTAAGTCAACTAGGGTTTCAAGGTACCTCAAAAGGAAAAATGAACATTAAATTGAAAATGAAAGATAAATTCAAACCAATTTTACCCTAAAAACTACATGATATGAAGGATGCAATGCAAGAAGAACCATCATCAAACTCTTCATGGTTTGGCAGAATGAATTTTTCTAAGTTTGAACAAAAATATTGCCTTTAAACAACTTTAATTCAAATGAAAATTGTCAAAATACATCAAGGACCAAAAAGAAATTTGTTTTGAGATTTGATAATGTTTCTAAATTTTTTAAAATGCAATGTGAATTTTTTTGTGATTTTTAAATACCTAAATGCATTTTTAATTAATTAATTTCCATTAACTAATTAAAAATAAACATTTAAATGATTTAAAAATAATTTTTAATGCAAAAAATAAAAATAAAAATATTTTTGGGTTCTGAAAATTAATGAAAGGTTTGACAAAAAATTTCAGAATTTTTCAATGTATTTTACTATTTTTAAAAATTCGAACAAGTTAAATGAAAAAGAAATGAAATAAAATTAAAATAAAAGAAAGTATGTGCAATGGAGAGTCCAGATTGAATCTGGGCTTGGGAAGTTTGACCTGGCGCGCATCTGGACGGCCCAGGTTCAAACTTCCCTAAACTTAATTAATCAATTAATTAACATTTAATTAAATCTGGATTAGGGCTAATGATCAGATCTCATCCATCCAATGCACGCGGGAAAGAACAATCGCACGACCTACATTCAAACTCGTCCCTAAACCCTAATTATCATTAATCACTTTCAGATGACCGGAACAGTGGTTCCGGTCATCTTCTCCGGCAAACACAAACCCTAGTTTCTTCTACAGGTTACCAAACTCCAAATTTCTTCCACCAAAATGATCCTTTCATCAATCTGAACCTAAACCCTCATCTAAAACTCATTTATTTTTCCTCACAAGCATGAATCGAAGAAAAATACGAAACACGGGCAAATGTTCAGAGACAGCATACATGGTGGTTTCGCACCCATTTTCAAAAGTAAACACATATTCATGATCAGGGGAGCATATAACATCATAAAAGAACTTAAAAGCTAGTTTCTGGGAAAAAAGTTCTTCATGTTACCTGAGATGAAGACCCTCTGATTTTGAGCTTTCTGGACTCAAACTTTGTGCAAACCCTCTCCTTTGAACACCCTGATGATGAAATGAAGCTTGGAGAGCTTTGAGAATGGCTGGTTGTGGCTGTTTTGTTCTGGTGTAGCAGAAATGGAGGTCTTTGTGTGTGATGTTTCAAGCTGTTTCAGGGGGTGGTTCTTGTTCTATGGATGATTTGTGGTTGGTTGGTGAAGAAATTTTGGATTTTTGATGGCTGAGGAAGGAGTTTCGAAGAGGAGAAGTTTTGGACAGATTTTGTGCAAGCTGGATTGTGGGAGGTTTCTGGCTTGTGTGTGGCTTGCTTTATGATCCATAACACATCCCTAAACTATTGGAAGAGGTCTGAGGAAGTGACTTGCACTGTGGGAATGGCATGGGGCAATTGGCCAAAAAGTCAATGTTAGGTGTACTTGAGGCATGGGCTGTGGCAGAGGCTATTTTAGGGTTGCTTTGGGTTCAGTTGCCTTCAAGGATGGCCATGGGATGAATTGATGTGATCTGAAATGGATGAAGGGTGAGATGCCATAGGTTTTGCCTTTTTGCAACTTGTTGCATTTTGTGACTTTTGGCCATGAACATGTGACATCTCTTGGGAAATATGCAGCAAAATGCATCACATAATGTTGTTATGACACTTTGATATTGATTAGAGACCAAGCAAAGCCATAGGAACCCTTCTTGCAAGATTTCCCTCTTTGTGATTTTCATGAAAAGTAGCTTATGATTCTTGGAATTCAAGGCATGAAAGTGAGAAATTTCTTGGGCAAATCTGAATTATGAGCCATGAATTATTTTGTGTGATGAATAGAAGCTGGTTTGAAGTCACATTTGGCCTTGGCATGAGGTTTTGCAACTTTCTTCTTTTGGTGCAAAAGTGAAAAATAAGTGATTTTCCCCAACTTTGACAAGCCATAACTTTTGATCCAAAATGAATTAGAATGAGTTCTTGTACTTTTTGAAAAGGGAATGATCCAATCTACAACTTTCATGACCAAAGTTTTCTCATTTGAAGCATTTTTGAATCAAAAAGAGAAGGTTGAAAAACTTTCCCAAAATAGCAAGTTTACATTATAAGTCACTTTCCCAAAAAGGCAATTTTGCAAATGGCTTGAAATTCTACAATTTTGTGAACTTCTAACATCTTCTATGATCAAATAAAGATCATACACGTTCAAAATGATGGAGAATGCCCTTTGGTTGGGTCACTGGGGGCCTCAGATGCCCTGATTTTGCACTGACTTGCTCAAGAAGTCATCTCTTGATCAGATGCCTTCCCCATTGAATTTCTTCATGAAAATTGATATGCATGATCCTTATAACATATAGAGAGCAATAGAAACAAGAATGACCAAAAAAATTGGAGTTATGGCCTCTGAAACCAAAACCCTAATTCTAGGTCATTTGTGCAGTTAAACCTGGCTCTGCTTCCATGCCTTTCCCAGTTCTTGTGATTCTTTGATTTTCTTGACCTTGTGAGGATATAATATGATACTTGAACATACATGGACCCCTTTGAGATGATTGAAGACCTTTGGAGTGGCTTAGATAACTCTTGGATTGCTCAGATCACAAACCCTAGATGCAGATGACTTTGAATTAATGCAATGAAACAAAAATGCAATATGAGATGCTATGGTTGAACTTATGCAAATGAAAAGATCACAAGCCATGGTGTGAATGGGTGAGGGCAAATTTGGGGTGTTTACAGTACCGAAAGATCCCTCGTGGACTTCCTGCATTAACAGGCTTGCTTCGTGTCTATCCACGCATCTGAGCGAGACCATGTCAAAGTTTCTCTTGTACAAAACCCCGTATGTATTCAAGAAGAAGCTAGCAGCAAGTCACCTCAAGGTCTTCTTGTCATTGGAAGATGCCCTAGCTGGGTATTCTTGCTTTTCCAGGAATAACTTGATATCAGAGTACCAAGGTTTCTCGTCAGACACGGCGTCTATAGAGAAGGCATGAGCTGGAGCGTCAAGCCTGGATATATCAATTATGGGCACATAGTTCCAACACAATACTTTGATTGACGAAGAAAGGGTGGCCAATGCGTCGGAAAACTGATTTTCATCACGTGGTATGTGCTGAAGTTTAACTGTCGTGAAGAACGTCAACAGTTTTCTAGCATAATCCCTGTATGGAATTAGATGCTCTTGATGCGTATACCACTTGCCAATAACTTGGTTAATGACGAGGGCTGAATCTCCGAATATATCGAGGTTCTTAATCCGAAGATTAATAGCCTCCTTTATTCCCATTATGCATGCCTCGTATTCCGCTTCATTGTTGGTGCACCCAAAAGTAATTCTGGCAGCGAAAGGTAAGTGAACACCTTCGGGAGTAATGAGTACGACACCAACTCCACGACCATTGATATTGACGGCCCCATCAAACATCAGCTTCCATTTGGATTCAGGGTCAGGCCCCTCCTCCGAAAGTGGTTCCTCATAATCATTTGCTTTGAGGTACATGATGTCTTCATCGGGGAAATCAAACTTCATTGGCTGATAATCATCCTCAAGAGGTTGTTGTGCAAGGTAATCCGACAATACACTTCCCTTGATGGCCTTCCGAGAAGTATATTGGATGTCGTATTCAGTTAAAATCATTTGCCACCTAGCAACCCTTCCGGTTAACGCTGGTTTCTCAAAGATGTACTTGACAAGATCCATTTTGGAAATGAGCAGTGTGGTATGAGTCAACATGTACTGCCCCAGTCGGTGAGCAGCCCATACCAAAGCGCATCAAGTTTTCTCGAGCAGTGAGTATTGGGATTCACAGTCGGTAAACTTTTTGCTAAGGTAATAAATAGCGTACTCTTTTCGACCAGACTCGTCATGTTGGCCTAGAACACACCCCATTGATCCTTCTAGCACGGTCAAGTACATGATTAAAGGTCTTCCTTCCACGGGAGGCATTAGAATTGGAGGCTCCTGCAAATATTCTTTTATTTTGTCGAAATCTCTTTGGCAGTCATCATTCCACCTGACCGTTTGCTCTTTTCTTAGCAGTTCGAATATTGGTTTGCACGTGGTAGTTAGATGAGATATGAACCGAGAAATGTAGTTCAACCTCCCTAAAAACCTGCGCACTTCTTTTTTTGTCTTCGGTGCAGGCATATCTTGAATAGCTTTTACTTTAGCAGGATCTACCTCAATTCCTCTTTGACTAACAATGAAACCCAGCAATTTCCCGGAACGCACCCCGAAAGTGCACTTGTTTGGATTCAACCTCAGCTTGTACTTGATCGGTCTATCAAACAACTTCTTTAGGTTGACCAGATGCTCTTCTTCGTCTCGGGACTTAGCAATCATATCGTCCATATAACACTCAATCTCCTTGTGTATCATGTCATGGAACAATGTGACCATTGCCCGTTGATAAGTTGCCCCGGCGTTCTTCAAACCAAAGGGCATGACCTTATAGCAAAATGTGCCCCACGGGGTAACGAACGTTGTCTTCTCCATGTCTTCCGGCGCCATCTTAATCTGATTATATCCGGAGAAGCCATCCATGAAGGAAAATACCGAGAATTGAGCAATATTGTCTACCAACACGTCAATGTGTGGCAACGGAAAGTCATCTTTTGGGCTTGATCTATTCAAATCCCGGTAATCAACGCACATCTGGACCTTTCCGTCCTTCTTTGGTACAGGTACAATGTTAGCTACCCAAGGTGGGTAACTAGTTACAGCAAGGAAACCGGCATCCCATTGCTTCTGAACCTCCTCTTTGATCTTCATCGCCATGTCAGGACGAGTTCTTCTCAATTTCTGTTTCACAGGAGGACAGTCATCTCTCAGAGGTAGCTTATGCACAACGATGTCGGTATCCAACCCTGGCATATCTTGATATGACCAAGCAAAGATATCCACATACTCTTTCAGCATACTGATCAACTCTTTCTTGACGTCGGCCTGCAGACTGGCCCCAATCTTGATCTCTTTCTTCACATCTTCACTGCCAATGTTGATGATCTCAATCTCTTCTTAATGAGGCTGAATAACTCGTTCCTCTTGTTTCAACAATCTGACCAATTCTTCAGGGAGGTCACAGTCTTCCTCAACCCCTTCATCAGCTTGGTAGACTGGATTGTCAAAGTCATGCATAGTCATAGCAGGAACGTTATCAATGGAATCCGGATGATCAACACTGCACAGATGATGTGCTTATTCAGAATTTGCTCATTTTGAAAAAGAGACGCTAACACAAAAACAAAAAGGAAAAACACATTGCCATTTTTTTATTTTTGTGAAAAAGTTTAAAAATAAAGAAGGAGAACACAATTTTGTCTGAAAATGTCCTTTTATTTCATAGCAAAATAAGATGCAATACAAAACATGGTGGCCCAATACAATGGATCCTAGCATCTTGGGCAGAATGCTGGATTTGACAATGCAGTATGCTAATAAAAGGAAACAAAATAATTACTCTGAGAGCCAGGTGACTTGAACAATGTCTTCAGCAGACCAATTTGTTAGCTCCTCGTCGGGCGCACACGGGTGAATCCAGTTGTCCCAGTCACCGTCACTGTCCCTATCTTGGCTTGCTGTACAGATCTGGTTGTGGTCGAGCAACCTAGCACTTGTAAATGTGATAGCCTTACCACTTGGAATAGACCCACCAGGCTGATACCCTAAGCCAAACTTATCATCTTTCTTTTCTAGCTCCAACAGCTTGCCCCAACCTTGGGCACTTCCGGATTGAACAACCTTTTTTGCTTCTTTGTAGGAATGGATGGATGTGCCTTCTTTCTCACTACCCTTCTCTACAGGAGTCAAGATGCTGACGTTGACTGCTTCGAAGGCTTGGCATAAAGTCTCATGGATTTCTCCATCCATCTCTACATACTTGAACATTGACAAGTGGCTTACGAAGATGTCCTCCTCTCCGCAAACTGTGATGACCTGGCCGTCAACCACATACTTAAGCTTCTGATGCAGGGTTGAAGTAACAACTCCAGCAGCATGTATCCACGGGCGTCCCAACAAGCAGCTGTACGCAGGCTGGATATCCATGACGTAGAAAACACTTTTGAAAACTTGAGAGCCTATCTTGACGGGCAGCTCAACTTCTCCAAAAACTGATCTTCTCGAACCATCAAAAGCTTTAACAATCAGATCACTTGGTCTCAGGACTATTCCATCAACATTAAGCTTCATCAATGCCTTCTTCAGAAGCACATTCAGGGAAGAGCCTGTGTCTACAAGAACATGCAACAACACAACACCCTTGCACTCCATAGTGATATGTAGTGCTTTGTTGTGGTTTCTGTCCTCCGACGTGAGGTCTCTGTCTGTAAAGCCTAGGACAGGGCTTGCATTAACACTGCCTACAACAGCTTCAAGTTGGTTGACAGTGATTTCCTGAGGAACATAGGCCATCTGCAGTACTTTCAATAAGGCCTCTCTGTGTGCGGGAGAACACATCAGCAGTGATAAAATGGAAATCTTGGAAGGTGTCTGGTTCAGCTGATCAACCACCTTATAATCACTCTTTTTGATAATCCGCATGAATTCCTCGACCTCTTTTTCAAATGTACCCTGCCCAGCCACAGGAGTAGTTGATTCATCATTCACAGCTTGCTTTCCTTTGGCTTTGGATGAAGCCTCGGCCTCGGGATCCCCTCTCAGCACAGGGGGAGCGAATAAACGACCACTTCTGGTGAAACCCCCAACTCCTCCGACATTCTTGACAGTCGGGTCAACAGCAGCAGACTTGCTCTCAATCTTTTGTCCAGCCGCATAAGCATCTGAGCCATAATGCCAGGGAATGGCTTTATCGTCTGTGTACGGAACAGGCCCAGGTACGGTGATAGTCACGGGACTAATTTCAGGAGCATAGATTGTAACAGGCTCTCTTCTGACAGGCATGTCAGCTTCATCATAGAAAATAGTAATTGTTGACACATCATCAGCTTCATCATTACCAACTTTGTTGAACTATAAGGATCCATCATCAATCAATCCTCTCTTCAGCTTCTCACATCCATTCTCAGCATTTAGACAGTCTTCACAATCAAAACAGCAACCAGGAAACACTTGACCATTCAGCAGTCTCTCTTTTACTACCCTCAAAGGAGTCTTCACTTTATCAATACTCAGCACAAGACTTAACTTGTCACCACCCTCAACAGCATTAATTCTTGCCCCTCCATGATTAGGGATAAGGTTCGAAGTAACATTCGGCGGTGGTGCAAAGTTGATTGCTTTAGAGTCTATAAGATCTTGAACCTTGTGATGCAAAGCCCTGCACTTCTCAGTCGAGTGCCCGGGTGCTCCAGAGTGGAAAGCGCATCGTGCATTGACATCATAACCAACTGGAAGCTCTCTAGGAGGTGGTGGTGCCAAAGTTCTCAGTTGAATCAGATTCAAATCCAACAGTCTTGGAAGCAAAGCAACATAAGTCATAGGGATGGCCTCAATCACCCTATTAGTCGGGCGAGTTTGCCTCGGCTGATACGGTCTCTACTGATAGTTGGTACGGGGTTGTTGTTGTTGTTGTTGATGTTGCTGATGTTGAGGTTGCATCTGTTGCACAGGAGTAGAAGGAATTGTGACTGCTGCCACATGCTCATATGGTCTTCTATAACCACGGCCCTGGCCTCGGCCAAATACAGCATTTGTCTCACCCTCTCTTCTTCTAGGAGGTCCACTGAAAGCTTTCCTCGCTCCATTCGAGCTGCTAGCACTTGTATCTTGGATCTTCCCCATCTTCAGCAAGGTCTCAACTCTCTCTCCAGCAATATCAATATCATTGAATTTAGTGGCAGAACTGGACGCCAATCTTTCAAGAAACACACCCTGCAAAGTCCCCATAAACATGTCAGGCATTTCGTTCTCTAGCAGCGGTGGTTGCACTCTGGTAGCGAGCTGGCGCCACCTCTGAGCATATTCTTTGAAACCTTCCTTAGCAGTTTGAGCCATGTGTTGCAATTGCGTTCGGTTTGGAGCCATGTCCAAATTATATTGATATTGTCTCACAAAGGCTTCTGCTAGGTCTTTCCAGCTCTTGATATTGACTCTTCTAAGCTTCATATACCATTCCAGAGAAGCTCCAGCCAAGCTGTCTTGAAAATAGTACATCCAGAGTTTCTCATCATCGGTGTGAACAGCAATTCTCCCAACGAAAGATTGAAGGTGGGTCTTCGGGCATGTAGTGCCATTATATTTCTCAAAGGTTGGTACTTTGAACTTGTATGGGATCCTGACCCCAGGAACCAAGCCCAAATCTGTTATGTCAAATCCCAAAGAACTCTGGGATTGGATGGCTCTGATTTGCTCAGCCATTTCCTCAAACCTCTTGTTCATCTCAGCTCCCTGACCTTCAGCTTCATCAAGCAGAGTGGATTGTTTGTCCTGATTATCCATTTGAATATTATTCAACCCATCATTGATTATTGTCACCCCTGGCTGTGTTACAGGAGCTTCAACCTGACGTGTGCCCGCACCGGTACGATTATCAGCAGCAGTAGTGTTGTTCCTGGGTTGTCCATTTTCTATCATCTCCCGTAGACGCTCTTGGTTCTGACCCATGTCGGCCATCAAAGTCATAAAGTTGTCCATCCTTATCCTCAGGTCAGCTAAGTCCGCTTGCATCTGGACCATGATTCTCTCTCTGTTGATCTTTGTTGGATATCTATGTGCTACTGGTTGTTCCCGAACTTTCCGGGGAGCTATAGTGCCTGAAACACAAAACACGTTAGAAACTGAGGCACAACCTGCAAAACAAACAAACAAGTTATATACAATGAAATGTAACAGTTCATGTTCCCAATTTTTAAGCATTTGCAATGCCCCAGTTCTGGCATCTACTCTCAGACAGTCACTTTCAGTATTTAACTCTCAGACTTTCTCTTTGATGAGTGTTCAGACATTAGCAGTAATCAGACAAACGAGTCTTGCACATTCAAAATGATATCTTTCACATTAATACTGGATATGAACAAACCACTGCCGGCTAAAAGTCAGAATACACACAGAAATATTCCCCGAAGGGTTACAAGCCAGTACATAAATAAAAGACAAAAGAAATAAAAACAAGACTCCTACAACAAGCCTGTAGGTAGTCTGAAAATAAACTAGGCTAAGGACCCAGGCTCTGCCACCTCTGCTCTGCTCTTCTTGACACCTGCTCTCAGCTTGAGCTCTTCAATCTCCTTCCTTGCTTCCTCCAGGGCTAACTGACTTTGTGCTAGTTGTTGGGTCTTTTCCCTCCGGATGGTGTGGACTTGCTCCACCTCTTCCTTCTTGAAGGCCATCTGAACTTCAAAGAACTCTTCTTTCTCTCTGAACTTCCTTTGCTCTTCCTCCCTTTGGCCTTGCAACCAAACAATGGATTATCGAGCATCTTTGAGAGTCTTCAAAGTCTTTTTGCGTTCAGCTTCTCTTTTAGCCTCCATTAGAGCCAACCTGTGGAAATGAGCTTCTCTACCAGCAAAGTCCTTCTCTTTGGCTACCAAGGATGCTTGGAGCTTCTGCAGCTTGTCTTCAGCTTCATTCTTGGCCCTGTTGGCATGATGGTACAGGCCTACCATCTCCGCATTCTCCACTCTAACTTCATGCAGCTGAGCTTCTAGCTTCTTGTACTCTTCAAGGGAGACAGTACTACTCTGACTAGGCACTTCTCTGGGATAAAATGGAGCCTCAACTGAGAAAGGCATGAGAAATGCTTCTACATGTATTTGCAACCATGCAGCATATGGTGGATACGTCTTGGGATCAACTCGGCCGAAGTCTTTCTTACCCTTTCTTATCCTGTGAGCCCAGGCTTGGACTGCTTGTTGTACCAACTCTTTGTTCCCTTCAACAGGAAAGTACAAAGATTCAGCAAATTCTTCCATCTGAGGAGGATCCTTCAAAGGATAGCCAAACTGTTTTCTGGCTAATGTTGGATAATAACTGATGACACCTTTCCTTCCCAGCAAAGGTACTCCAGCAAATCTTCCGTAACTGACCAGCAACTCTTTACCTAGAAGATCTCTGTCATATCCCCAGGCAATATCTTCAACAGTTAACCCCATCAGTCTTCTGGACCATCTCCACTCATCCCTCATCTCTTTGAAGGCACCTGACTTTGGCAGCTGTCTGGCAAACCACTCAGCAAACAAAGGAGCACAGCAGACTACTGGACCACCCATACCCTTCTCATTTCTGTAATGGACACTGTAGTAGAAGTCACCCAATAGAGTAGGCACTGGATTGCCTTTTGCAAAGATTGAGATCACCTCTAAATTAACAAATTCTTTCTCTCCAGGGAATAAGCTGGACCCATATACCATCAATGCAAGCAAAGCTCCAAAGTCATTCCACTTAGCTTCTGTAGCATATCTTTCTGCCTCTGGGATGAGCACACTCCAGGGGAGTCCTTTGCCTTCACTCTCTTGCAGAGCCTTCCTGACGGTAGAAGCTGGCAGACGACAAACTTTGGCTATGTCTTCTTCTTTAAGTACAACCTCAAACCCATAGAATGGCAATGCTTCTCTGACTGGCACATTCAGCATGTTGGAGATCTCTTCCAATGTTGGAGCTAAGATGTAACCTGGAAAAACAAAGCAACACAGTAGAGGATCATAAAATTGCAACAAGGTATGCAGACTGTCTTTCTGGTCAGCAGTGGGCTTGTCCACAAACTTCAGTATCTGGCCATATCTTTCCTTGAAATTACCCAAGACTTGGTCATTCATCAGACCTGCTAACTTCTGAACACTTCTAACTTCAGGCTGAAGAAAGGTATAGTGCACATTCTTTTTCCTTGGAACTCTTCTGATTTCTGCCATGGAGGCCTTATCAATCTGGGAAGAAGGTTCAGAGGTCCTATCAAGACAAAGGAACAGATTGAGGATTCTGAGTCTGAAAATTCTGAGAAAGAGGGAGGTAGTCTCCATGATACTGTGGGAGATTCTGATTCTGAAGCAAACTATTATCATGATCCTGCTAGTGAGGATAAGTACAAGATGCTGGTAGATAGAATGAATGCCATGGAGTTACAAAAATCTTCTGGACTGGATTTTGAGGATCTGAGTTTAGTATCTGGAGTGGTTATACCTATTGGCTTCAAGGTTCCTACTTTTGTGGTGTACGATGGTGTCTCATGTCCTAAGTTGCATCTAAGGTCCTATGTCCGAAGGATTCAACCACATACTGCTGATAAGAAGTTATGGATTCATTTCTTCCAAGAGAGCTTATCTGGAGCTCAATTGGAATGGTATTACCAATTGGAGAGTGTTAATATTCGTGATTGGAATGATCTTGCTGAGGCCTTGTATAGGAAATACCAATATAATGTTGATTTAGCACCTACTCGCATGCAACTCCAAAGCATGTCAATGGGTGCTAAGGAGAATTTCAAGGAGTATGCCCAAAAATGGAGAGACCTAGCTGGCAGAGTTCAACCTCCTCTGACTGACAGGGAGCTAGTGGATATGTTTATGAGTACGCTGAATGGTCCTTTCTATAGTCACCTCATTGGAAGCTCATCATCTGGTTTCACCGAGCTGATAATGACTGGAGAACGTTTGGAGAGTGGTATAAGAAGTGGTAAGATACAGCTAGGTGCCTCTTCATCAAACACTGCTAAGAATCCCCCTAGTGGAAAGAAGGATTCTAATGATGTGTGTGGTCAACCTAGTCGTAATAGAAGTCACCAATCTGTGGGAGCAGTTCACATTTCCAATCCTACTCCTGCAGCACCAGAGCTACCACAAAACAATCAACAGAAGCCTAGAAGACAATTCACTAAGATCAACATGTCACTGGCCCAAGCCTTGCAACACATGTTGAAAGGGGAACTCATTACTTTGAAGGACCCTCCTCAGAATCCTAATACTTCCTCTCCTCGATACAACCCTAATGCACGATGTGCCTATCATTCTAATTGTCCGGGACATGACACCAACAACTGCTGGGTGTTGAAAACCAAGATTCAAGATATGATTGAAGTTGGGGAGATTGAATTTGACCCTCCTGGGACTCCAAATGTGATTACTGCTCCCATGCCCAATCATGAGAAGACTGTTAACGTTGTTGATGAAGTTTCATATGTTTCCTCAATAGCAGATGTGACTACTCCCTTATCCATTATCAAGAAGAAGCTGGTGCAGGCTGGATTCTTTCCAGGTTGCAATGAAGACTGTTTTTATTGTGCCTACAAACCTGATAGCTGCTGGAAGTTGAAAGATGGTATTCAATGCCTCATGGACAATTACACTATATTGTTCGAGAGGACACCTTCTGTGGAAAGTATGTGTGAACATCTAACACGAGGTACGAAGGTTGAAGATGTGGACATGGTTGATAAAGTGCCAGTAAAGATCACCTCCAAAGGCCCTGTCAAGATCACTTCCAAGGGTCCTATCAAGATTACTGCTGAAGGCCTGGTGAAGACTGTTGCTGAAGTTAGAGTGCCTCCCATGATTATTACCACTCCTGGCCCTGTTCCTTATACTTCTGATAAAGCTATACCCTGGAATTACGGTTCTGATGTTTATATCCATGGTGTTAAGCAGGAACCTTTGACTGATACACCTGTTACTGGTGATAACCTTGATGTTGATAATATTGCTGGATCTAGTAAGATCACCAGAAGTGGAAGAATTTTCTCTCCTCCGGCTACCTCAAAAAGTGCAGTTACTCCAACTACTACCTCCACTTCTGAACCAAGTACTGATGCTCGGGGAAAAGGTCCTGTGGTTGAACCTGTGCAAGCTGAGACACCGGCTGCTGAAAATCTCTCTAAACAGATGGAAGAAGTGCTGAAGATCATTCGCAAGAGTGATTATGATATTGTTGACCAGTTGGGGCATACTCCCTCCAAAATCTCCATGTTATCTTTGTTGCTGTGTTCTGAGGCTCATGCTAAGGCCTTAATCAAGTTCTTAAAGACTGCTCATGTGCCAAATGAGATTTCTGTGGATCAATTTGAAAATTGTGTTGCACATCTAACTTATGATAATGGGTTAGGCTTTTCTGATGCTGACTTGACTCCTGCCAAGAGAAACCATAACAGAGCTTTGCATATCTCCATTGAATGTAGGGGCACTACCTTGTCTCATGTGTTGCTGGATAATGGTTCTTCATTGAATGTACTTCCCAAAGAGGTTCTGAACAAGCTCAGTCCTGAAGATGTTGTGTTAAGACCAAGTAATGTAGTGGTGAGGGCCTTTGATGGCTCAAGAAGAGTGGTACATGGAGAAATAGATCTCTCGATCAAAGTAGGCTCTCAAGTCATCAATTCTACTTTCTATGTAATGGATATTCGTCCTGCGTACTCCTATTTGCTTGGGCGCCCCTGGATCCATGGGGCAGGTGCTGTGACCTCCACTCTACATCAGAAGTTGAAATATCCGGTGAAGGGAAAGATCGTCACTGTTTATGGAGAGGAAGAATATATGGTCAGTCATGTGAATACATTTAAGTATGTTGAAGTGGAAGGTGAATATGTTGAGACTCCTTGCCAGACATTTGAGGTAGTTGCTTGGGTTGTTCCTGCTACTGAAGCTCCTCCTGTTGTTAAAAGAGTTCCTGTGGTTACTGTCGCTCCCCGGATTTCCATCTTGGTACAAACGCGAAAGTGGCGCAGAAAAAGAATAGAGTCGCCAGCCAGACATTTTTATCCCGAAGAGAGGGAATGGTAATGCTGCACAAACCAGAAGAAAGAAGAGGAAGGACACAGGTCCTACGAACCAAAGAGACTGAGTTCGGGAGTCGGTTACGACTTGGGAAGGTATTAGCACCCAGATCGTCCGCCGTACCCGACGGGATCCACGCTTGCAAAAGAAACTATTTCAAAGGGTGAGGGTATGAAAGCTGCGGCAAAAGAAAAGAAAATGAAAAGAAACTGGAACTGGAAAAGAACTGAATAATAAACAAAGAGAAAATATGTAGGGAAAATAAAGATTGTGCTCGAACGGGCCCTACCCCGCTGCCTACGTACCTCATCAGGATAATGAGGATCAGAGACGCTGTAGTTCCCCTAACTAGGGGTAACAAGGAAATTGCTTGTGAATTAAGGCTCGAACTGCCTATGTCATTGCTCAGGTGTTGCAGACTCGGACGACGAGTGCGTAACCGTCTTGCAAAGTGACAAGTAGGAGCAAGTTCGCGTATGGAGCGAATGAGGTGAGAAAAGAATTCCCGAAGGAAAGACGCTTATTGTTTATTTGTGTTTTTTATGAAGCTTTTATGAGTGTGTCACAAGGAAGTGAACTCAAACTCTTTTCCATGGAATGTGCACTTGTCACTACATTCCAAGATGGAATAATAGAACAAGCACACTCAAGTAAGGAGAAGATCCCCAAAACTTGAAACCAAAGATTAGGGCCTAAGCTCGCTAACTTGTTAAGTTATTAAGTGTTTTTGGTATTTACAGATGAAGAAGTGTTTTTTATGCTTTTCTTTATGAAGAAGATACCTTGATCAGACTTGTGCATCACAAGGTAAACTTGTACTATCCCAAGATGGGAAGACTACAAGCATACCTCATGGGATAAGGCTATGGATCAAGACATCACTTCAAACATTATTAAGTGTCTTTTATGGAGTTATGAGATGAGAAGATAAGAAGAACCAAAAGGATCTCAAAGGAAAAATTCTAAAGGGGGACTAAATAATCCTAAGTGTTAACATGCATGGATGTCCTAAGGGTTAGTGAGGTTTCTATCCTAATGAAGAAGGAAGAATAAGAGAAGAAGGGATGAGAAAGGCCTAAGCCCAACAAAAGAGGGTTAGTACAAGATAAACATAAGAAGAGAATATGAGAATTGGAGATGTGGAACTCAATTCCCACATCTCACACTTACCATAGCCCCTGCAAGGTTAGTATCAAGCATACAAATGAAACACAATGAGCAAGATAACATGCTAACATCACACAATCAGAAGTGAAATGATATAAACATATGCACAATGCAAATGCAACTTAAAAGAATGAGAGAAGAAATATGCAAGCTAAAGATGCAACATGAAACATATATGAAAACAAATGCACACTTATGAAATATGCAAAGCAAAATGCACAAGATATGGACTCAATGCTCACAACCAGAACCAAAACAAGATGGAGAAGGGCTTATGAAGCCAACAAGATGAAGAGAAAAGAGGTACAAGACCAAACAATTGCCAAATGGGAGTGAAAGAAGCAATGAGGTGAAGTAAAAGCACTTAAGGAAAGAAATGGCTTAAAAGGTAAGCAAACACAAAAATTCAGA
Organism: Lathyrus aphaca; assembly: GCA_963966055.1. Classification (NCBI taxonomy): domain Eukaryota; kingdom Viridiplantae; phylum Streptophyta; class Magnoliopsida; order Fabales; family Fabaceae; genus Lathyrus; species Lathyrus aphaca. Next base: position 434,361,851 of record OZ014524.1, on the reverse strand, counting down.
AGACACAAACCCTATCCTAGGACCAGGAAGGTACCCATACCCCAAAGGAACCCCAAATGAGAATAAGAAGTTGGCACAAGTGCCCTTCTAAGCTTATATGAGAGCTAAAGGTTCAAAGGAAGCGAAATGGGACAAGGTTCAAAGTAAAATTCAAAACAAATCAACCAAACAACTAAAAAATTCCACAATTGAAACCAAATGATCTTCAAACATGATGTAATAATGATCCAAAAGGGTTTGGTAAAATTCAGAAGCAAAACAAGTCAAATGGAGGCAAGATCACAAGCTAGGGTTACAAACTTCCATCACAAGTCATAGGATCAAGACTCAAGAAATAAGTTTCTAAAAATCAAGAGAAAAATCACATGAGAATTAAATTGTCTTAAGAATCCAGAGCAAAAAGAATGGGATCAAAATTCAAAATATTGAAGAGTATGGAAAATGGACAAGGCAGTGTGGTCAAAAGAGGATTCAAAAGAAGCTAAGTGAACCAATGAATTAAATCAAACACGTTTCAATGGAAAAAAAATAAAATAAAAATATGAGAAAATAAAAGAGACTCAAAATAATGTTTATGATTTTTTTGGGATTTTTTAGATGAAGGGAAGTATTTTAATTAAATGGAAACTAAACTGAATTGAAAAAAGAAAACAAAAGAAAAAGAAATTAAAAAGAATTGGATAGGAGGTGTGAAGAGTAAGGAGTGTACGTTGAGAATTAATTGGGCTGAAGGAGGTGGGGTGCGAATAGCCAAGCTGAGGGCCCATTATGGCGCAGGTTCATTAGGCTTGTGGTGGAGTTTTGTGAAATAAAAATGGAAAAAATCAGGATCCAATGGATCAATCGTACGCGTGCGAGTGAGGGCCTCATTAAATGAGGTGGCAGTTTGGTGTATTGTGAATGGTGGAACATGCTAAGTATGGTATGCTGCGCCACACTTTGAATTAAATGAAACAAACAGAAAAACACATGAGACGGATGGAACTAGGGCTACGTGGCTGCGTTTCAAGCACTGGATGAAAGGATCCCACGGTTCCTGCTCATCTTCTCCACACAAACCCTAACATGAACGGGACATAAATTCCGGTGACCGGAGCTAGGGCTCCGGCACTGGAAACATCAAACCATGAGCAAATCACCATTAAAATGCATCAAACTATCCAGATTGACTAATTGAACATCACTGATTTCAAAAATGACCTCAAAAACAACTAAATCTCAAAGAATCAAAGGGATCGAGCAAAATAAAGTTGCACCATCAAACTTTGAACTCAAATAACTTATGCTATGATGCATCATTTTTGAAACCAAACATTGCAGAATCATCAGTGAAGATCAAGGATCACAAAATGCATCATTAATTTCATTTCCAGATCACAAAATTTAGAGCCATACCTGAGGTGAAGATCTTGGTATAATGAGATATAAAACCAAAGAATGGGTGCAATGCACTCCTCTTACTCCCTAGATGCAAAATAAATGCATCTAAGGTCTTGAAACAAGCCGGATCTGAGATTTCAAAGCAAGTTTCTCTGAAATGGCAATGTCACTAAACTTGAGAATAAACTTCAATGAATGGTTGCTTAAGGATCCTGAGCTTGCCTAGATTACAGATCCACAATTGGTTTGGAGATTGGATGCTTGAGTGAAGAGGAATGAGAGAAAATGCAAAGTTTCATGAATTTTGTGAATGAGAGAATGAGAGAGATCTGAGGCTTGCTAAACCCTAATTGCTCTTTGTGTGACCTCACAAGGCAATGCTGAAAGAATGAAATGAAATGCACGAATCAATCATGAGAAAAGTGTGAATTTACATAATTAGCAACATGTGAGATAAGCATGCTATGCTCATGCTCTCTTGGGCCTCTCAGCACATGTTCAAGGCATTTACCACCCTTGATTCAAATCCAATCAATCATGGCCTTTAGATCAAGCCCTCACACTTATTTCATGACTTTTGCAAAATATCTTCTTTGTAAGCAACTTTCTCATTGTGCACGAAAATGTGATTTTCTTTGGAGCAAATTGGTCATAATGTGATGTATTTTAAGTTTGAAACACAATTGAACCAACACCAAGTCACACAATTCAGTTTTGAGGCCTTTTGCTTTTGGTGCCTTCATGAAAAGTGAATTTTTGCCCTAGAATCATCAAATTTTCGAAGGACATATAGGGAGATCTAGGAATCCTATGAAAATGTACTTGTACTTTTTGAAAATGGGAGCCCTTACTCTTCAACTTTCATATTTGACTTTGGTCCATTTGAAGAAATTTTGATCATGTTAAGGCCATTTGAAAATTAGGGCAAAAGTTGCCAAATTTGGGGTCAGCTTCCTGACATCCCTTACAAGTCTGACAAGTTTGGTTTGGGTTTCACTGCAGAGTCCCAGAAGGTTGTTCGTCGTGCTCGTGTTGTTCGTATCACCAATCAAGGGGTCATGAGAGATCAAATCAATGATGTGGGTGACTATAGTGAAGACTACAACCTGGATGATTGGATCTTTCCTACTATGGGTGATGGGTTCAACAACTGGAAGACCGAAGACGTTATTCCTATCACCTTTATTCAGGAGTAAATACTATTACTGTGTTTTTATTTTAAGTTTGTAATTTTGAACAATTAAACTTTTAAGCCTTGTGTCTTACTTGGGGCACAATGGTATGCTTGTTTCGGGATGTCATCTCATTTGCATACTTCATTCAATAAAAATCAATGGACGTTTCGTTTTCGTAAATATTGTGTTCCTTTGTCTTTCTTTTATTTTATTCTTCTTTTATCAGCTATGTGTTCTTACACACACCCACATCACTAAAATGCAGATCCTCATCTACTCTGGATCATGTTGATAACAGTTCTACTATTGCCAATTATAATTTCGAGAATCCGATCTATCAAGCTGAAGATGGAAAGGAGGAAGATTGTGAAGTACCTGTAGAGCTTTCTAGGTTGTTACAACAAGAAGAGACAGCTATACAGCCACATGAAGAGCCAATCGAAGTTGTGAATCTGGGAACTGAAGAAAACAGGAAAGAGGTCAAGATAGGGGCTGAACTAGAAGAAGGTGTTAACAGCAGACTAATTCAGATGTTACGTGATTATGTGGAGATCTTTGCTTGGTCTTATGAAGATATCCCAGGGTTGGATACAGACATTGTGGTTCACCGTTTACCAGTAAAAGAAGATTTTCGTCCAAAGAAGCAGATGGTTCGTCGCATGCGTCCTGAAATGTCAGAGAAGATTAAAGCAGATGTGATGAAACAGTTTGATGCAGGGTTCTTAGCTGTGACTTCTTATCCTCAATGGGTTACAATTGTGGTACCAGTACCTAAGAAGGATGGCAAGGTACGTATGTGTGTAGATTATAGGGATTTGAACAAGGCCATCCCTAAAGATGACTTTCCACTTCCTCATATTGATGTTCTGGTAGACAACACTGCTCAGCATAAGGTATTCTCTTTCATGGATGGCTTCTCTGGTTACAATCAAATCAAGATGGCACCTGAAGATATGGAGAAGACTACATTTGTTACACAGTGGGGCACCTTTTGTTATAAAGTGATGCCATTTGGTTTGAAGAACGTCGGGGCAACATATCAGCGTGCTATGGTGGCTTTGTTTCACGATATGATTCATCATGAAATAGAGGTATATGTGGATGATATGATTGCCAGGTCCCAGAATGAAGAACAACACCTTGATCATCTGCATAAGCTGTTTGAAAGGTTGAAGAAATACAAGTTGAGATTGAACCCAAACAAATGTACTTTTGGAGTTAGGTCTGGTAAACTCCTGGGTTTCATTGTCAGTGGAAAAGGTATTGAAGTGGATCCTGCAAAAGTGAAAGCTATACAAGAGATTCCAGCTCCCCGTACTGAGAAGGAAGTTAGAGGTTTCTTGGGACGATCGAATTACATTGCAAGATTTATTTCCCAGTTAACTGCTACCTGTGAGCCAATCTTCAAGTTACTGAAGAAAGATCAGGTGATGGAATGGAATGACGAGTGCCAGACAACCTTTAATGAAATCAAGAGATATCTTTTAGAACCTCTAATTTTGATGCCACCAGTTGATGGAAGACCCTTGATCATGTACTTAACAGTATTAGATAACTCAATGGGGTGTGTGTTGGGGAAACATGACGAGTCTGGTCGAAAAGAGCAGGCAATCTACTACCTTAGCAAAAAGTTTACCGACTGTGAAACAAGATACTCACTGCTCGAAAAAACTTGTTGCGCTTTGGCATGGGCTGCTCGCCGACTAAGACAGTATATGTTGACTCATACTACCTTATTGATTTCGAAGATGGATCCAATCAAGTACATATTCGAGAAATCTGCTCTCTCCGGACAAATAGCAAGATGGCAAATGATCTTAACAGAATATGATATACAGTACACTACTCAAAAGGCCATTAAAGGAAGTGTTGTAGCTAATCATTTGGCTCATCAAGCAGTGGATGATTATCAGTCAATGAGTTTTGAGTTCCCTGATGAAGACATTATGATTATTACCAAAGAACCTGGTGTAACACGGTGGGAGAACTGACTTTTAGTTATGTTGCGGATAGCAAGAGTCGCCACCGACTTTTATTTTATCCAAAGGAAAGGCATAAAAGAACAGGAAAGACCTTTAAAAGATTTTTTTGGGTCCGGGGGGTAGGTTATGTAAAGGGAAGGTGTTAGCACCCTTTACATCCATGGTTATCCATGGGCTCTTAGTTACTTAGCTCACTTTAAAATGTTTTTGAAATGTGAGGTGTGTGAATAAAAATTTTCTTAAGTATTTTATAATGATCCATGTAAGGATGCGTATAAAAACTTTGTTTTGAAAATTGTTTGAAAATATGAAGTGTTTGAAATGTTTTGGAGAGTGAGCAAGTATCTAAGAGAAACCTACCCTAAGTTTAAATCTTTTCTGTTCTTGAATCCTTTAAATGGTAAGACTATCCTATTATTAAGGAATAGGTAGTCATTACCTTGGATGTGAGGGACAATTGAAGGGACATCTGTTTATTTAGGCAACTGTGGGGTGTATAAGCAATTCGAAGGGACTTATCATCTTTATTCGAAAGGGACAAGATCATTACGAAGGCAACATTCGAAGAGACTTGATCTTTTTATCTGTTTAGGGACTAGATGATGTGAAATGAGGGACTTTGCTTTATACACCCTACTTGACCTTTTGTTTTAGGCAACATGAGAGGTAACCCTAGAAAGTGAGATGGCGATCAAAGATCGACTTACGTGTGTGAGTGTACAATTTTAAATATTTATCTTTTAAATTAGTGATCTAAATTAATTTTAAAATACAAACATGTTTCACTCCCTATTTTACTAACCATAGCATTTAAAAATAAATAATAAACATTATTACTAAAATATTACATAAAGGAAACAATTACATAATAATAATAATTAAAGCAAATTAAATAAATAAGCAAAAATAAATAATAATAATAATATAATTGGGGTTAGTAAAAAAATAATAATAATAAATCATAATATATAAATGGGGTTAGTAATAATAAAACAAATATCATATGAAAATAAACATAATTAATAATATAAACAAAAATGTTAGCACAATAATTAAAAGATCAAAATTTTTTATATGAACGATTATTATTTTAATATTAATAAACAATTATATACTAATTATTATAAAATTTTAAATTATGTACAAATTATAAAAATTATGTTAATTATAAACATATTATGATAATAAATTAAATTAGCAAATTTGAATTATTTTTAAGCATATATTAAAAATTATTTACATACAAGAATTAAATTATAAACAAATTATAAAATATATATATATATATATATATATATCATATTATTATATTAACAAAATTAAATTAAGAATTTTAATTATTTTAAGCATATTTATATACAAGATTTAAATTATAAACAAATTATAGAAATATGTACATGATTAAGGTTTATAAATAATAAATTAAAAAAAAATATAATAGAATTAAATTTTAAGTAAAAGAAAATTAGGGTTTTAAGAATAATTAGGTTTTTTAAAAATATTTTAGGGTTTATATATATATTTTTAGAATAACAAAATAACTATATATAATTTTACAATATTAATAATTTACAAAAATAAATAATTTTCCCTATAAGATTAAAATTAAAAAGAATGAATTCTAAAATAATATAAACATCCTATTTATTTTATCATTTGAATTTGTTTAAATAGAAAATTAATTAAATAACAAAAATCAGAAAAAGAATGAAAAAACCAAAACCTGCTTGGACTGGGAGTTGAACCCAGTCCCTAAGCTTTCAACCTCCAGGACCAACATTCCAACCACTGGGCCATGCGCGCGCATGTGATATAGAGCAAGCACCATCAAGTTTTGTTGTTTATCCTGAACAATTATGAAAAAAAACAAAGCAAATAATACCAAAGGCCTGGGGGGGATTCGAACCCTAGACCTTTGCGCAATACACAAACACACTTACCATTCCAGCCGGGAGGGCGCAACTGTTAATACAACCAACACAATTCATTATGTTTTAAATCTAACAATTAAAATGGAAAAATACGAAAAACTGCTGCAGCCAGGATTCGAACACAAGCCTTAAGGTCATACGCGTGCTTCCCTCACCACTGGGCTAACGTTGCATCTGTGAAATAATTCAACCAACAATTCTAAAAATATTATAATGAAAATTTGAATTTTAAATATGGCGCGCTGGCTTCATCTTCTTCCTTGGGTTTTCGCTGGTTTTCCTGCGAAAATTGTTGGGAGATTTCCTGCGAATTTTTATGCGCACAAACCCTGCCAATTTCATACACTCATCAATATGCAACGATTCATTAAATTGGTTACATGGTTGTGATCCCCAACCTTCATACAATTCAAATATGGTCTTAGAATCAATTTAAATTAAGTGAATCACAGAATCCCAATTTAGAGCTCAAAACCCTAACTATGGTGTTTTCATGATTCGGCCATAATTCTTCACCAAACAGTCCAGAAATCATCTACAAGTCATGACTAACACAAATCAAACAACAAAATCAATTAACATTAGCTAAATAGATGGAATCGAAAAATTCAAATTCAAAGACAAGAGAGATTCGGTTTATGCAATATAAGGTGCTTTGGATGCAAATGAGTATTGAGAATGATTCAAGGATGTCCAATAAACATGTCTCAACCTTCAAATCTCTTTGGAATGGCCTCTATGGAAGAATCCGAATTTGAAATTTTGGGTGATTTTTTTGATGTATGAACTTACTCTTTGAGGCAAGGAATCTGTGTCTTTGTGATTGGGTTATGTTGTATACTTATAGTAGACTGAATTAGGTCAAGAATAATGGATCATTGTGTGAATCTTTTGACTTTTTGAGATTGAAAAAGATTAAGTCTTAAATTTCTTGTGAATTCAACCTTTCTATTTCAAGCCAATCATCATAATTCTTATATCAATTTGATCCAAGCCATATTTATGATTTTCTAGAAGCAATATCTCATTTAAATATTTGATTTATCTATTTTATTTTGATTTAAAATGACTTTAAATGAATAAAATCAAAATAAATAAAATAAAAATAATAAAAAATATGAATTAATGAGGGTTGGGTCGTGCATGAGGTATTTGTATGGATTGGATCATCACATGGCAAGCCCATTTGGAAAAAATTGGTTTTAAGCCTCCATTTTCTTCATAAATCAACCAAAAATTTCCCAACTTTGCAAGGGCATATATCTTTCAATTTTAATGCTATGAGGGTGATTTTGGACATTTTCGAAAGCTTGAAGAGTCCTCTAACCAACCCCATTGGTTTCATGTCCATATCATTTACCATTCTCAAGTTATGCCCTTTTGAAGTTGTTGACTTTTTGTTGACTTTCAAAAGGACCTATAATGTCTTAGCTCATACCTTCCAAATGAAGCATTTTTGGGCTTGGCTTGTGAGACACAAAGTTGTAGAGAATTAAATTTCCTTCAAAATGAGCTTTGGATGGGAAAAATGTGATGAAGCATGTGAAAGTTATGGCTGGTCAAAGTTCAGTTGACTTTTCCTGAGGAAACCCTAATTTAGAAACCTTTGATTCTTGATGATCTGAAATCTCCTTGATGAATCATGATCAACCCTTGATCAAATGATGAATTTTACCTCATATACTTGATGTTGGCAAAAAATCATGAAGTTTGACTTTGGTTTGACCACAGTTGACCTCAGTTTGACTTTTGAACTACTTTGACTGATTTTGACTTATCTGATCATTTGACTGAGCAAACCTTTGAGAAAAGTCTTGAAACTTGTCATGGAGATTCTTAAACACATATAAGATGTTATGAAGCTCACTTGAAGTCTTGGAAATCCATTTAGCCTGATTAAAGTCAAAACCCTAGTTTTGGATGCACTGCTTAGGAGGATGCATTGTCTGAGGGAAATGTCAAATCTTCTGACTAATTGTGAACATTGTGACCCTCATGAACCTCATAAGAGATCTTGTGAACCTTGTGAACCATCATAAGATGTCTTGTGAACCTTGTGAACCTCATAAAGTGTCTTGCAAACTTCATGAACCTCATGAAAGGTCTTATGAATCTTGTGAACCATCATAAGATGTCTTGCAAACTTCATGAACCTCATGAAAGGTCTTGTGAACCTTGTGAACCTCATAAAGTGTCTTGTAAACTTCATGAACCTCATGAAAGGTCTTGTGAACCTTGTGAACCTCATAAAGTGTCTTGTAAACTTTATGAACCTCATGAAAGGTCTTGTGAACCTTGTGAACCTTCTTAGCACACAAAGTCTTGTATTGTGAGGGCAAATTTTGGGGTGCAACAGCTGCCCCTGTTCAATTTTCTGAAACCTGAGGGGTTAGATTGGTATATTTGCCAATCGTGACCTGGAAGGTTGAAGGGGATTGAACACAAAAGCCCAAAAATTTGCACTCACCGGTGCGTAGAGTGATACTGATGACTAGTTGAATGGGCTTAAAGATGCCAATTGGAGAAAAGTTCTTCAAATATGTCTCTTGGAGGGTAAAGCAGTCCAAGATATGAAGATATAACTTTCTGGGAAGATAAACAACGTCCCATAATAATGAGGTAACCTTTGGGAGGATAAACAACGGCCCAAGGTCATGATATGCTTTCAGGAGGATAAACAACGTCCCGAGGTATAATGATATAACCTTTGGGAAGATAAACAACGGCCCAAGGTAAAGATATGCTTTCAGGAGGATAAACAACGTCCTGAGGTATGAGTATAACTTTTGGGAAGATAAACAACGGCCCAAAGTCATGATATGCTTTCAGGAGGATAAACAACGTCCCGAGGAAATGATATGCTTTCAGGAGGATAAACAACGTCCTGAGGAAATGGTAGCTTTCAGGAGGATAAACAATGTCCTGAGGTAATGAGATAACCTTTGGGAAGATAAACAACGGCCCAAGGTAACAAGTGGTTGATGAAGTTTGTCTGCTGGAGAATTAACCTGAAAAACAAGATTATAACATTCTGTATGATAATATTAGTTTATGCATTATGTATGCATGTATGATATGATGCACTTAAGTAATGTATTATGTATTTATGTATATGTATGATATGATGTAAATGATGTATGTATGCATCATGCAGCTTGAAGCGTCTGGATATCTTCGTATAACAACTGTTGGCCAGGGAAAATAAATCCCAATTTGTTGCTGGAGAATATGAGGAACTCGTTCCCGTCTTGTTTGATAATATAGTATATATAACCTCCCGTCTTCGTTTGATAGTAGGGTGTCCATAACCTCCCGTCTTCATTCGTCGTACTCCTGTTGGAGGAATAAATTCCCGATTATCCGTATGAGGATAAAAGAGATGGATATAAATTCCAGGGGAGATGTGACTCGAAGTATTTATGAAGACGGATTTACCCTACTGGGGGACTTGTAGCTGTCTTGTGGGGATGAACCGGCGAAGCTTCGTTGAATTCCTTCCCTCGTCCGTCCTTAGTAAATACTATTACTGCATTTTCATGCATTTCTGGTAAACATCAATCATATTAAGCATTTATGCATTTCTGGTAAACATCAATCATATTCAAAAGCATACATACATTCAAACACAACCAATGGATGTTTCGCTTATGTAAATAGGGTAAAAGTAAATCAGGACTCAAAGATGGAGTTTTATTTATATCAAAAAGTGACCTATACATAGGTAGGTTTGTACAAGGAGATAGAAATCCTAGTAAGAGGAATTTGTCATAAAGTTTTACAAAACAAAGAAAATCAGCTATGTGAGAAATAATCCTTATTGAGTTTCAATTCTACTATTGTCATTATCTTCAAGTATCTCATCTTCTACTGTTGAGACGGAAACGATTGGATTGAGCTTTATCTGTTCGATCTTGAGTAAGTAACACAACTGGTTGCAGTTTCATGGGTGATCCAAACGAGACATAGTCATACGCTTTAATCCCTAACTTTTGCCTGGATTGCCCTTTCAGGTTTTCAATCCACCAGGATACCCTTTTTTGCCCAAGCCGCCCTTTCAGGTTTTCGACTTGCCGGGTGTACATTTTTTTTTATATATATCCCTAATTTTTGCCCAAACCCTTTTGGTTTGCCGGGATGCCCTTATTTTTGCCTAGGCCAGTCAACCTAGCGGGTCTCTTTTTATGCGTAGTATTTTTTAACTATGTCTGCGTTTACAGGCTGTGGGAAGTCTTCACCATCCATAGTAGCAAGTATCATGGCACCTCCTGAGAATACTGTCTTGACTACAAATGGTCCTTCATATGTAGGAGTCCACTTGCCCCTAGGATCACCCTGTGGTAATATGATACTCTTGATTACCAAGTCACCAGCCTGATATACCTTTGGCTTAACCTTCTTGTTAAACGCTTTGATCATTCGTTTCTGGTACATCTGGACATGACAAACTGTTGCTAACCTCTTATCATCAATCAAATTTATCTGGTCAAGTCGAGTCTGAATCCACTCATCTTCATCCAAGCCTGCATCCTTCATAATTCTTAAGGAAGGGATCTGAACTTCAATGGGCAAGACTGCTTCCATACCATAAACTAAGGAGAATGGGGTTGCCCCTGTTGAAGTACGTATTGTAGTACGGTAACCATGAAGAGCAAATGGTAACATCTCATGCCAATCCTTATAAGTAATATTCATCTTCTGTACAATCTTCTTAATATTCTTATTAGCAGCTTCAACTGCCCCATTCATCTTCGGACGGTACGGAGAAGAGTTGTGATGCTTAATCTTGAACTACGCGCAGAGATAAGTAATCATAGTGTTGTTCAGATTAGAGCCATTGTCAGTAATAATCCTTTCAGGGATGCCATACCTACATATAAGATTATTCTTAATGAATCGAGCCACAACATTTTTGGTAACAGATGCAAATGAAGCTGCCTCCACCCACTTCGTGAAGTAATCAATAGCAACCAGGATGAAACGATGCCTATTAGAAGCAGTGGGTTTGATCTCACCAATCATATCAATGCCCCACATGGCAAAAGGCCAAGGAGCAGTCAACACATTCAATGGTGATGGAGGTATATGGACTTTATCAGCATAGATTTGACACTTGTGACATGTTCTGGAGTGTTGATAGCAATATGCTTCCATGGTAGACCAATAGTAACCTGCTCTCAATATCTTCTTTGCCATAGTATGACCACTAGAATGAGTGCCAAAAATCCCATCATGCATGTCTTCCATAATCTCTGTTGCTTCCTTCTTATCCACACAACGAAGCATAGTTGAATCATGGTTGCGCTTGTACAAAATTCCATTACTCAAAAAGAACTTAGCAGAAAACCTTCTCAGAAACTTCCTATCTTTGACAGATGCCCCTTCAGGGAACTCCTGAGTTTCAAGATATCTTTTCACTTCATAGAACCAAGGTTTCTCCTCTGCTTCTTCAGTGCCAATCTTATTGCAGTATGCAGGCTTTTCAAATCTATCAATAGTAATCTTGGGAGCTTCATCATCCCAACTGATCTCAAACATGGATGCCATGGTGGCCAAAGCATCTGCCAACTGATTCTCTCTTCGTGGAATATGTCCAAAAGTAATCTCTTTGAAATGTGGGATCAAAGACAACACATGCTCTCTGTAAGGAATAAGATTATCATGTTTGGTATCCCAATCTCCTTTAATCTGACTTACTACCATGGTTGAATCTCCATACACATCAAGGAACTGAATCTCCATATCAATAGCAGCTTTAATACCCAGGATACATGCCTCATACTCAGCCATATTATTGGTACAATAGAAACAAAGTCTGGCAGTAATCAGAGTATGACAACCTTCAGGGGAACTGATCATAACACCAACACCATTACCAAGTGCATTAGAAGCTCCATCAAAAACCATAGTCCATCGGGATCCTTGTTCAGGTCCGTCATATTGTCCAGGTTCTTTGGTAATAATCATAATGTCTTCATCAGGGAACTCAAAACTCATTGACTGGTAATCATCCACTGCTTGATGGGCCAAATGATCAGCTACAACACTTCCTTTAATGGCCTTCTGAGTGGTATACTGTATGTCATATTCTGTCAATATCATTTGCCATCTTGCAATTCTTCCGGAGAGAGCAGGTTTCTCAAATATGTACTTGATTGGATCCATCTTCGAAATCAACAAAGTAGTATGGGTCAACATATACTGTCTTAGTCGGCGAGCAGCCCATGCCAAAGCGCAGCAAGTTTTCTCGAGCAGTGAGTATCTTGTTTCACAGTCGGTAAACTTTTTGCTAAGGTAGTATATTGCCTGCTCTTTTCGACCAGACTCGTCATGTTGCCCCAACACACACCCCATTGAGTTGTCTAACACTGTTAAGTACATAATCAAGGGTCTTCCATCAACTGGTGGCATCAAAATTGGAGGTTCTAGCAGATATTTCTTGATTTCATCAAAGGCAGTCTGGCACTCATCATTCCATTCCATCACCTGATCTTTCTTCAACAACTTGAAGATTGGCTCACAGGTAGCAGTCAATTGGGAAATAAATCTTGCAATGTAATTCAATCGTCCCAAGAAACCTCTAACTTCCTTCTCAGTACGGGGAGCTGGCATCTCTCGTATAGCTTTCACTTTCGCAGGATCCACTTCAATACCTTTTCCACTGACAACGAAACCCAGGAGTTTACCAGACCTAACTCCAAAAGTACACTTGTTAGGGTTCAATCTCAACTTGTATTTCTTCAACCTCTCAAACAACTTATGCAGATGATTAAGATGTTGTTCTTCATTCTGGGACCTGGCTATCATATCATCCATATACACCTCTATCTCATGATGAATCATATCGTGAAACAAAGCCACCATAGCACGCTGATATGTTGCCCCTGCATTCTTCAAACCAAATGGCATCACCTTATAACAAAAAGTGCCCCACTGTGTAACAAATGTTGTCTTCTCCATATCTTCAGGTGCCATCTTGATCTGATTGTAACCAGAGAACCCATCCATAAAGCAGAATACCTTATGCTGAGCAGTGTTGTCTACCAGAACATCAATATGAGGAAGTGGGAAGTCATCTTTGGGGCTAGCCTTGTTCAAATCCCTGTAGTCCACACACATACGCACCTTACCATCTTTCTTAGGTACCGGTACAACATTTGCAACCCACTGAGGATAAGAAGTTACTGCTAAGAACCCTGCATCAAACTGTTTCATTACCTCTGCTTTGATCTTCTCTGACATTTCAGGACGCATGCGACGAACCTTCTGCTTCTTTGGACGACAATCTTCTTTTACTGGTAAACGGTGAACCACAATGTCTGTATCCAACCCTGGCATATCTTCATAGGACCAAGCAAAGATCTCCACATAGTCATGTAACATCTGAATCAATCTGCTCTTGACACTATCCTCTAATTCAGCCCCTATCTTGACTTCTTTCCTGTTTTCCTCAGTTCCCAAATTCACAACTTCGACTGGCTCTTCATGTGGCTGTATAGCTTTCTCTTCTTGTTGTAACAACCTAGCAAGCTCTACAGGTACTTCACAATCGTCCTCATTTCCGTCTTCAGTTTGATAGATCGGATTCTCGAAATTATAATTGGCAATAGTAGAACTGTTATCAACAGGATCCAGAGTGGATGAGGATCTGCATTTTAGTGATGTGGGTGTGTGTAAGAACACATAGCTGATAAAACAAAAATAAAAGAAAAAGAAAGACAAGGAACACAATATTTACGAAAACGAAATGTCCACTGATTTTTATTGAATGAAGTATGCAAATGAAATGACATCCCGTAACAAGCACACCATTGTGCCCCGAGTAAGGCACAAGGCTTAAGAGTTCAATTGTTCAAGAAATTACAAACTTTAAAAAACAACAACACAGTAATAGTATTTACTCCTGACTAAAGGAGATAGGAATAACATCTTCAGCTTTCCAGTTGTTGAGCCTAGCACCCACAGTAGGAAAAATCCAAGCATCCAAGTTGTAGTCTTCATCATAGTCATCCACAGCATTGATCTGGTTCTTCATAATCCCCTGATTGGTGATACGAACAGCACGAGCACGACGAACAGCCTTCTGGGACTCTGCAGTGAAACCTAAACCAAATTTGTCAGACTTGTAAGGGATATCAGGAAGCTGACCCCAAATAGTACAACCACCTTCATCCACCACAGCTCTAGCATCTTTAAGGGAGGCCATTGTTGGAGGTACTCTGGTGACCACAGGAACTTTCTTGACAACAGGAGGAGCTTCATAATCATTAACAATCCAAGGAACCACTTCAAATGTCTGACACGGAGTTTCAACATATTCACCTTCCACTTCCAGATATTTAAAAGTGTTTACATGGCTAACAACATATCCTTCCTCTCCATAAACAGTGACAACTTTCCCTTCTACCGGATATCTCAGCTTCTGGTGTAAAGTGGAGGTTACAGCACCTGCCCCATGGATCCAGGGACGTCCCAGCAAACAAGAATACGATGGGCGAATAACCATTACATAAAAGGTAGCATTGAAAACCTGAGAACCAACTTTGATTGGGAGATCAATTTCTCCATGCACCACTCTTCTCGAGCCATCAAAAGCCTTCACCACTATATTACTGGGTTTCAACACAGCATCTTCAGGACTAAGCTTATTCAGGACTTCTTTGGGTAACACATTCAAAGAGGAACCATTGTCTATCAATACATGTGACAGGGTAGTGCCCCTGCATTCAATGGAGATATGTAAAGCCCTGTTATGATCCCTCTTGGCCGGAGTCAAATCAGCATCAGAGAAACCTAACCCATTATCATAGGTCAAGTGTGCAACACAATTTTCAAACTGGTCAACAGAAATTTCATTTGGTACATGAGCAGTCTTCAGAAACTTGATCAAAGTTTTGGCATGAGCCTTAGAACACAACAATAAAGACAGCATAGAAATCTTGGAGGGAGTATGCCCCAACTGATCAACAATGTCATAATCACTCTTGCGAATGATTTTCAATACTTCTTCCATCTGCTTAGAGAGATCATCAGCAACTGGCACATCAGTAGGTATAGGTGCAATAACAGGACCTTTTCCCCGAGCATCAGTGGTGGAGGTAGCAGCTGGAGTGACTGCATTCTTGGAGATAATTGGAGGAGAGAAGACTCTTCCGCTTCGTGTGATCTTACTAGATCCAACAATATTATCAACATCAACAGGCATATCAGCTAAGGGTTCCTGCTTAACACCATGGATATAAACATCAGACCCATAATGCCAAGGCACAGCTCAAACAGAAGAATACGGAATAGGACCAGGAGTGGTAATGACCATAGGAGCCACTCTAGCTTCAGCAACAATCTTCACAGGGCCTTCAGCAGTAATCTTAATTGGACCCTTATGAGTGATTTTGACAGGACCCTTAGCAGTAATCCTCACTGGCACTTTATCAACCATATCCACCTCTTCAACCTTCGCACGTCTAGTTATATGATCAACCATACTTTCCACAGAAGGTGGAGTCCTCTCAAACACTATGGTGTAATTATTCATGAGACGTTGAATCCCATCTCTCAACCTCCAGCAGCTATCCGGCTTATAGGTACAATATAAACAATCCTCACGACAACCTGGAAAGAACCCAGCTTGTACTAGCTTCTTCTTGATAACAGACAATGGTGTGGTCAACTCTGCAACTGAAGAAATATGTGAATCTTCATCAATTGCATTGACAGTCTTCTCATGATTTGGCATGGGCGCAGTAATCACATTTGGAGTACCCGGAGGGTCAAACTCAATCTCTCCCGCATCAATCATATCTTGAATTTTGTTCTTCAATATCCAGCAACTATTGGTATCATGTCCCTGACAATTCGAATGATATGCACATCGTGCATTATGATTGTACCTGGGAGAGGTAACATTAGGATTCTGAGGAGCATCTTTCAGAGTGATAAGTTCAGCCTTCAACAAGTGTTGCAATGCTTGGGCCATTGACATGTTGATCTTAGTGAACTGCCTTATAGCCCTCTGTTGATTTCCCTGTGGCTGCTCTGGTGTTGTAGGAGTTGGATTGGAAATATGAACTACACTCACAGATTGATGCCTTCTATTACGATCAGGTTGGCCATAAACAGCATTTGACTCTTTCTTCCCACTGGGAGGCTTCTTTGCAGCACCTGATGAAGAAGCACCCACTTGAATCTTGCCACTCCTGATACCACTTTCTACACGCTCTCCTATCATTATCTACTCGGTGAAGCCAGATGATGAGCTTCCAATGAGATGACTGTAAAAAGGACCATTCAACGTACACATGAACATATCAACTAACTCCTTGTCAGTTAGAGGTGGTTGCACTCTTCCAGCCAAGTCTCTCCACTTCTGAGCATACTCCTTGAAACTCTCTTTAGCACTCATAGACATGCTCTAAAGTTGAATGCGAGTAGGGGCTAAATCAGCATTGTATTGATACTGCTTATAGAAGGCTTCAGCAAGATCATTCCAATCCCGGATGTTGACACTCTCCAACTGGTAGTACCATTCCAACTGAGCTCCAGATAAGCTCTCTTGGAAGAAATGGATCCACAACTTTTTATCAGCAGTATGGGGTTGGATTCTCCTGACATAAGATCTCAGATGCAGCTTGGGACAAGAGACACCATCATAAACAACAAAAGTAGGAACCTTGAAACCAATGGGTATAACCACCCCAGATATCAAACTTAGGTCTTCAAAATCCATCCCAGAAGACTTTTGCAATTCCATAGCATCCATTCTATCCACCAGCATCTTGAACTTGTCCTCATTAGGCTCATGATAGTAGTTAGCCTCAGAATCAGAGTCCCCCATTCTATTGTGGAGACTGCCTCCCTCTTTATCAGACTCTTCAGACTCATAGTCTTCAACTTGTTCCTTGGTTTTGACAGGACCTCTGAACCTTCTTCCCATGTTGATTAGGCCTCCTGACCTTCTAGTCTTCTTAGTCTTCTTGGCCAGCAGTGTCTTCAATTCATCCTGCCCCTTGGACAAGTTCAGGATCAGCTCTTGGAACTGTGCATTCTGTGCCTGGAGATCTTTAACTGTTTGTTCAAGAGCCATTGCTGAAATAAACAGCGAGAAGATAAGAAACCTGTGCACAATAAACCTGTGATGCAATGATATGATGTATTAATGCGTATGCAATGTTTTCAAGGACCGCAGGATTTAAATTTGCTTAAACAAACAAGAAGGTAAACTTTTATTAGTAATAAATTTGTTTTGCCTCTTGGGCTTACAGAAAATGAAATGCAATAAATACAAGAGATGGGGTTTTAAGTCTCCCATGGACGTTTCCTCTTTGTGTTGAGGTATGAGTTGAGATTCCGTTCCTCGTGAAGTTGCTTTGTTAGTTCCATGATTCTTTCTTGGCTTGCTTTGTAATGAGCCTCGAAAGTATCCCTTTGCTCCTTCAACTGGATCCAGGACCTCTGTAAGTCTTCCATGTCAGTAGGCATGTCTGGGTGAAGGATGGTATAAGAAGTATTTCCTTCAGCAACAGGTTCCATGGTAACTGGCAGGATAGCAGGATATGACATCATGAGAGTCTGAGCACGAGATCGCACCCATCTGAGGTAAGCTTCCATAGGAATAGTGTACTTGGGCTCCAGAGTCTTGCTGTCAACCTTGTTCACTTTTCCCCATGCTCGTATGAACCTTTGACGGTAACCTTGAAGATCGTTGTCGTAGTCAAACACAATACCCTAAATCAACATGTCATGTGGGCCATCACTCCGAGCGTAACCAAACTGTCGTAAAGCTAAGGAAGGGTTGTAAGTAATGCCCCCTCTTATGCCTAGAAGTGGCACATTAGGGAACTCCCCACAACGGTCAATGATAGTAACATTCTCCATAGATCTGGAGCACCAATGAATATCTGAATGCGAGAGTAACATGATCCTCTTGGACCACCTGAACCCTTGTTCATTCTTCATTACTGAGCGAGGAAGGTGAGAAATAAACCACCTAGATAACAAAGGTATGCAGCACATCAGAGTTCCTCGTTCCTTTGTAGTACGAGTATAGAGAGAGTGCAGTATGTCTCCAAGCAATGTAGGCACTGGATTGTGACTCAGAAATATGTTGATGGCATGAATGTCTATGAACTGATCAGGATTGGGGAACAACACTAAGCCATAAATCAACAAGGCTAAAATCTCCTCAAAAGCATCATAGCTCATAGCCTTCAAGAATACTTGAGCCTTCTCTATCAACACCTTAGCAAGAATACCCTTAAATCTGCTTCTCGTTTCTAGAACAATGTCAGACTTCTTCAGATGTAGAGCTGCAGCAATAACCTCAGGTTTAGGCTCTTTTTCCAAGCCCGTGAATGGTTTCTGATCAAGTACAGGTATACCTAGAAATTTAGAGAACTCTTCCATTGTAGGAACCAGCTGGTAGTCGGGGAATGTGAAGCAATGGTGCTTAGGATCAAAGAACTGAAACAGAACACTCATCATGTCTTCATTGAAACCTGAAGTGACTAGATCCAGTAGGTGACCATGCCTCTTGATGAACTGAGAGTTTTCAGAAACTTGAGAAACCAACTCTTTAAGCTTAGCAGGTATCCCTACAAAGTTGATCCTGATAGTGTTTCTATGAGTAGAAGCCATGACCTACAACAAAGAACAAAGATAAATCCTTTGGTCCTTGAAATGGTTAGTGAAAATGCTATGCTTATGATGCATGATGATGTCATGATGTTATACTCAATCAAAAACATGTGGCACACACAAACAAGTCACACCATAGCCCTAGGTTTAAAGGCTTGCATGAGGTTCAAAGGTAAGTACCCTCCCCTGAAGTTTAGGTTGTTCATCCTGTCCTACAAAAGTAACCAGGTTCTAAGGGATCTCAATATCATTGATCCTTCACAAGGGTGGTTGTTCAGTAGGCAACTTACTTGGCAACCAAAACCCTCCAAGTTAGAATCTCAATGAGCGTAGTATCGAGTATCAACCAACTTCAGTCTTCACCAAAGCCGGTTATCTCACTACTTTCTAAAGGCCAAGATGGGATAACTAGGGTTCTAAAAGTTAGTTAGTGTATTAACAACATATGGCAGCCTCATATTATCCTCAACTTGACTTAAGGAACATAAGCACCAACCAAGAAGTCACACTAACTATGGCCACCAGATCAACCATATCGGTATACGCCGTACAGTTTCCTTGGTCTATTGCCATTTACCTAAGGTACACTAGATCCGGGTTAGGATCTTTCACACATAAGAGCCCAACAGATAAGTATAAAGCAAACAAGGCAAACAATTTTAAAGTGATCTAATTCCTAAGGGTACCCCTCTTTTATTAAATCCCCAGCAGAGTCGCCAGTTCTGTAACACGGTGGGAGAACTGACTTTTAGTTATGTTGCGGATAGCAAGAGTCGCCACCGACTTTTATTTTATCCAAAGGAAAGGCATAAAAGAACAGGAAAGACCTTTAAAAGATTTTTTTGGGTCCGGGGGGTAGGTTATGTAAAGGGAAGGTGTTAGCACCCTTTACATCCATGGTTATCCATGGGCTCTTAGTTACTTAGCTCACTTTAAAATGTTTTTGAAATGTGAGGTGTGTGAATAAAAATTTTCTTAAGTATTTTATAATGATCCATGTAAGGATGCGTATAAAAACTTTGTTTTGAAAATTGTTTGAAAATATGAAGTGTTTGAAATGTTTTGGAGAGTGAGCAAGTATCTAAGAGAAACCTACCCTAAGTTTAAATCTTTTCTGTTCTTGAATCCTTTAAATGGTAAGACTATCCCTATTATTAAGGAATAGGTAGTCATTACCTTGGATGTGAGGGACAATTGAAGGGACATCTGTTTATTTAGGCAACTGTGGGGTGTATAAGCAATTCGAAGGGACTTATCATCTTTATTCGAAAGGGACAAGATCATTACGAAGGCAACATTCGAAGGGACTTGATCTTTTTATCTGTTTAGGGACTAGATGATGTGAAATGAGGGACTTTGCTTTATACACCCTACTTGACCTTTTGTTTTAGGCAACATGAGAGGTAACCCTAGAAAGTGAGATGGCGATCAAAGATCGACTTACGTGTGTGAGTGTACAATTTTAAATATTTATCTTTTAAATTAGTGATCTAAATTAATTTTAAAATACAAACATGTTTCACTCCCTATTTTACTAACCATAGCATTTAAAAATAAATAATAAACATTATTACTAAAATATTACATAAAGGAAACAATTACATAATAATAATAATTAAAGCAAATTAAATAAATAAGCAAAAATAAATAATAATAATATAATTGGGGTTAGTAAAAAAATAATAATAATAAATCATAATATATAAATGGGGTTAGTAATAATAAAACAAATATCATATGAAAATAAACATAATTAATAATATAAACAAAAATGTTAGCACAATAATTAAAAGATCAAAATTTTTTATATGAACGATTATTATTTTAATATTAATAAACAATTATATACTAATTATTATAAAATTTTAAATTATGTACAAATTATAAAAATTATGTTAATTATAAACATATTATGATAATAAATTAAATTAGCAAATTTGAATTATTTTTAAGCATATATTAAAAATTATTTACATACAAGAATTAAATTATAAACAAATTATAAAATATATATATATATATATATATATATATATATATATATATATATATATATCATATTATTATATTAACAAAATTAAATTAAGAATTTTAATTATTTTAAGCATATTTATATACAAGATTTAAATTATAAACAAATTATAGAAATATGTACATGATTAAGGTTTATAAATAATAAATTAAAAAAAATATATAATAGAATTAAATTTTAAGTAAAAGAAAATTAGGGTTTTAAGAATAATTAGGTTTTTTAAAAATATTTTAGGGTTTATATATATATTTTTAGAATAACAAAATAACTATATATAATTTTACAATATTAATAATTTACAAAAATAAATAATTTTCCCTATAAGATTAAAATTAAAAAGAATGAATTCTAAAATAATATAAACATCCTATTTATTTTATCATTTGAATTTGTTTAAATAGAAAATTAATTAAATAACAAAAACCAGAAAAAGAATGAAAAAACCAAAACCTGCTTGGACTGGGAGTTGAACCCAGTCCCTAAGCTTTCAACCTCCAGGACCAGCATTCCAACCACTGGGCCATGCGCGCGCATGTGATATAGAGCAAGCACCATCAAGTTTTGTTGTTTATCCTGAACAATTATGAAGAAAAAAAACAAAGCAAATAATACCAAAGGCCTGGGGGGGATTCGAACCCAGGACCTTTGCGCAATACACAAACACACTTACCATTCCAGCCGGGAGGGCGCAACTGTTAATACAACCAACACAATTCATTATGTTTTAAATCTAACAATTTAAATGGAAAAATACGAAAAACTGTTGCAGCCAGGATTCGAACACAAGCCTTAAGGTCATACGCGTGCTTCCCTCACCACTGGGCTAACGCTGCATCTGTGAAATAATTCAACCAACAATTCCAAAAATATTATAATGAAAATTTGAATTTTAAATATGGCGCGCTGGCTTCATCTTCTTCCTTGGGTTTTCGCTGGTTTTCCTGCGAAAATTGTTGGGAGATTTCCTGCGAATTTTCATGCGCACAAACCCTGCCAATTTCATACACTCATCAATATGCAACGATTCATTAAATTGGTTACATGGTTGTGATCCCCAACCTTCATACAATTCAAATATGGTCTTAGAATCAAATTAAATTAAGTGAATCACAGAATCCCAATTTAGAGCTCAAAACCCTAACTATGGTGTTTTCATGATTCAGCCATAATTCTTCACCAAACAGTCCAGAAATCATCTACAAGTCATGACTAACACAAATCAAACAACAAAATCAATTAACATTAGCTAAATAGATGGAATCGAAAAATTCAAATTCAAAGACAAGAGAGATTCGGTTTATGCAATATAAGGTGCTTTGGATGCAAATGAGTATTGAGAATGATTCAAGGATGTCCAATAAACATGTCTCAACCTTCAAATCTCTTTGGAATGGCCTCTATGGAAGAATCCGAATTTGAAATTTTGGGTGATTTTTTTGATGTATGAACTTACTCTTTGAGGCAAGGAATCCGTGTCTTTGTGATTGGGTTATGTTGTATACTTATAGTAGACTGAATTAGGTCAAGAATAATGGATCATTGTGTG
Source organism: Lathyrus aphaca (assembly GCA_963966055.1). NCBI lineage: Eukaryota > Viridiplantae > Streptophyta > Magnoliopsida > Fabales > Fabaceae > Lathyrus > Lathyrus aphaca. Next base: position 434,339,175 of record OZ014524.1, on the reverse strand, counting down.
AATCTTTTGACTTTTTGAGATTGAAAAAGATTAAGTCTTAAATTTCAAATATTTGTGAATTCAACCTTTCTATTTCAAGCCAATCATCATAATTCTTATATCAATTTGATCCAAGCCATATTTATGATTTTCTAGAAGCAATATCTCATTTAAATATTTGATTTATCTATTTTATTTTGATTTAAAATGACTTTAAATGAATAAAATCAAAATAAATAAAATAAAAATAATAAAAAATATGAATGAATGAGGGTTGGGTCGTGCATGAGGTATTTGTATGGATTGGATCATCACATGGCAAGCCCATTTGGAAAAAATTGGTTTTAAGCCTCCATTTTCTTCATAAATCAACCAAAAATTTCCCAACTTTGCAAGGGCATATATCTTTCAATTTTAATGCTATGAGGGTGATTTTAGACATTTTGGAAATCTTGAAGAGTCCTCTAACCAACCCCATTGGTTTCATGTCCATATCATTTACCATTCTCAATTTATGCCCTTTTGAAGTTGTTGACTTTTTGTTGACTTTCAAAAGGACCTATAATGTCTTAGCTCATACCTTCCAAATGAAGCATTTTTGGGCTTGGCTTGTGAGACACAAAGTTGTAGAGAATTCAATTTCCTTCAAAATGAGCTTTGGATGGGAAAAATGTGATGAAGCATGTGAAAGTTATGGCTGGTCAAAGTTCAGTTGACTTTTCCTGAGGAAACCCTAATTTAGAAACCTTTGATTCTTGATGATCTGAAATCTCCTTGATGAATCATGATCAACCCTTGATCAAATGATGAATTTTACCTCATATACTTGATGTTGGCAAAAAATCATGAAGTTTGACTTTGGTTTGACCACAGTTGACCTCAGTTTGACTTTTGAACTGCTTTGACTGATTTTGACTTATCTGATCATTTGACTGAGCAAACCTTTGAGAAAAGTCTTGAAACTTGTCATGGAGATTCTTAAACACATATAAGATGTTATGAAGCTCACTTGAAGTCTTGGAAATCCATTTAGCCTGATTAAAGTCAAAACCCTAGTTTTGGATGCACTGCTTAGGAGGATGCATTGTCTGAGGGAAATGTCAAATCTTCTGACTAATTGTGAACATTGTGACCCTCATGAACCTCATAAGAGATCTTGTGAACCTTGTGAACCATCATAAGATGTCTTGTGAACCTTGTGAACCTCATAAAGTGTCTTTCAAACTTCATGAACCTCATGAAAGGTCTTGTGAATCTTGTGAACCATCATAAGATGTCTTGCAAACTTCATGAACCTCATGAAAGGTCTTGTGAACCTTGTGAACCTCATAAAGTGTCTTGTAAACTTCATGAACCTCATGAAAGGTCTTGTGAACCTTGTGAACCTCATAAAGTGTCTTGTAAACTTTATGAACCTCATGAAAGGTCTTGTGAACCTTCTTAGCACACAAAGTCTTGTATTGTGAGGGCAAATTTTGGGGTGCAACAGCTGCCCCTGTTCAATTTTCTGAAACCTGAGGGGTTAGATTGGTATATTTGCCAATCGTGACCTGGAAGGTTGAAGGGGATTGAACACAAAAGCCCAAAAATTTGCACTCACCGGTGCGTAGAGTGATACTGATGACTAGTTGAATGGGCTTAAAGATGCCAATTGGAGAAAAGTTCTTCAAATATGTCTCTTGGAGGGTAAAGCAGTCCAAGATATGAAGATATAACTTTCTGGGAAGATAAACAACATCCCATAATAATGAGGTAACCTTTGGGAGGATAAACAACGGCCCAAGGTCATGATATGCTTTCAGGAGGATAAACAACGTCCCGAGGTATAATGATATAACCTTTGGGAAGATAAACAACGGCCCAAGGTCAAGATATGCTTTCAGGAGGATAAACAACGTCCTGAGGTATGAGTATAACTTTTGGGAAGATAAACAACGGCCCAAAGTCATGATATGCTTTCAGGAGGATAAACAACGTCCCGAGGAAATGATATGCTTTCAGGAGGATAAACAACGTCCTGAGGAAATGGTAGCTTTCAGGAGGATAAACAACGTCCTGAGGTAATGAGATAACCTTTGGGAAGATAAACAACGGCCCAAGGTAACAAGTGGTTGATGAAGTTTGTCTGCTGAAGAATTAACCTGAAAAACAAGATTATAACATTTTGTATGATAATATTAGTTTATGCATTATGTATGCATGTATGATATGATGCACTTAAGTAATGTATTATGTATTTATGTATATGTATGATATGATGTAAATGATGTATGTATGCATCATGCAGCTTGAAGCGTCTGGATATCTTCGTATAACAACTGAAGGTTGTCATACCCCGATTACTGCAAGACTTTGTTTCTATTGTACCAATAATATGGTTGAGTATGAGGCATGTATCATAGGTATCAAAGCTGCCATTAAGATGAAGATTCATTTCCTGGACGTATATGGAGATTCAGCTCTGGTAGTTAGTCAGATTAAAGGAGATTGGGATACCAAGCATGAAAATATTATTCTTTACAGAGAGCATGTGTTGTCCTTGATCCCATATTTTGAAGAGATTACCTTTGGACATATTCCACGAGGAGAGAATCAGTTGGCAGATGCATTAGCCACCATGGCATCTATGTTTGAGATTAGTTGGGATGATGAAGCTCCCAAGATTACTATTGATAGATTTGAGAAGCCTGCATACTGCAATGAGATTGACATTGAAGAAGCAGAGGGGAAGCCTTGGTTCTATGAAGTGAAAAGATATCTTGAAACTCAGGAGTTCCCTGAAGAGGCATCTCTCAAAGATAAGAAGTTTCTAAGGAGGTTTTCTGCTAAGTTCTTCTTGAGTAATGGAATTTTGTACAAGCGCAATCATGATTCAACTTTGCTTCGTTGTGTAGATAAGAAGGAAGCAACATAGATTATGGAAGACATGCATGATGGGATCTTTGGCACTCATTCTAGTGGTCATACTATGGCAAAGAAGATATTGATAGCATGATACTATTGGTCTACCATGGAAGCTGACTGCTATCAACATTCCAGAACATGTCACAAGCTTCAAATCTATGCTGATAAAATGCATATACCTCCAGCTCCATTGAATGTGTTGACTGCTCCTTGGCCTTTTGCCATGTGGGGCATAGATATGATTGGTGAGATCAAGCCTACTGCTTCTAATGGGTATCGTTTCATCCTAGTTGTTATTGATTACTTTACAAAGTGGGTGGAGGCAGCTTCATTTGCATCTGTTACTAAGAATGTGGTGGCTCGATTCATTAAGAATAATCTCATATGTAGGTATGGCATCCCTGAAAGGATTATCACAGACAATGGCTCTAATTTGAACAATACCATGATTACTGATCTCTGCACGCAGTTCAAGATTAAGCATCATAACTCTTCTCTGTATCGTCCAAAGATGAATGGGGTAGTAGAAGCTTCTAATAAGAACATTAAAAAGATTCTACAGAAGATGACTGTTACTTACAAGGATTGGCATGAGATGTTACCATTTTCTCTTCATGGTTATCGTACTACAATACGTACTTCAATAGGGGCAACCCCATTCTCCTTAGTTTATGGTATGGAAGCAGTTCTGCCCATTGAAGTTCAGATACCCTCCTTAAGAATCATGAAGGATGCAGGCTTGGATGAAGATGAGTGGATTCAGACTCGACTTGACCAGATAAATTTAATTGATGAGAAAAGGTTGGCAGCTGTTTGTCATGGCCAGATGTACCAGAAACGGATGATCAAAGCTTTTAATAAGAAGGTTAAGCAAAAGGTATATCAGGCTGGTGACTTGGTAATCAAGCGTATCATATTACCACAGGGTGATCCTAGGGGCAAGTGGAATCCTACATATGAAGGACCATTTGTGATCAAGAGGATATTTTCAGGAGGTACCATGATGCTTACTACTATGGATGGTGAAGACTTCCCACAGCCCGTAAACGCAGACATAGTTAAAAAATACTACCCATAAAAAGAGACCCGCTAGGTTGACTGGCCTAGGCAAATATAAGGGCATCCCGGCGAACCAAAAGGGTTCGGGCAAAAATTAGGGATATATATATATATATAAAAATGTGTACACCCGGCAAGTCGAAAACCTGAAAAGGCGGCTTGGGCAAAAAAGGGTATCCCGGTGGATTGAAAACCTGAAAAGGCAATCCAGGCCAAAGTTAGGGATTAAAGCGTATGACTATGTCTCGTTTGGATCACTCATGTAGCCCCAATTGGTTGTGTTACCTGACTCAAGTTCGAACAGATAAAGATCAATCCAATCGTTTCCGTCTCAACAGCAGAGGATAAGATGCTTGAAGATAATGGCAATAGTAGAATTGAAACTTAATAGGATCATTTCTCACATAGCTGTCTTTCTTTGTTTTGTAAAACTTTTACGACAAATTCCTCTTACTAGGATTTCTGTCTCCTTGTACAAACTTGCCTGTATATAGGTCACTTTATAATATAAATAAAATTTCATCTTTGAATCCAGATTTACTTTTACCCTATTTACATAAGCGAAAACGTCCATTGGCTGTGTTTGAATGTATGTATGCTTTTGAATATGATTGATGTTTACCAGAAATGCATAAAATGCAGTAATAATATTTACTAAGGACGAACGGAGGTAGGAATTCAACGAAGCTTCCCCGGTTCATCCCCACAAGACAACTACAAATCCCCAGCAGGGCAAATCTATCTTTATAGATACTTCAAGCTACATCTCCCCTTGAATTTATGTCCATCTCTTTTATCCTCAGTCGGGATACTCAGGAACGTATTCTTTCAATAGAAGTACGACGAACGAAGACGGGAGGTTATAAATACTATGCTATCAAACGAAACGGGAACAAGTTCCTCATATTCTCCAGCAACGAAGCGGGATTTATTTTCCTAGCCAGCAGTTGTTATACAAAGATATCCAGACGCTTCAGGCTGCATAATTCATACATACATCATTTATATCATACTATAGCATATACATAGTGCATAATACATTTACTTAGATGCATCATGCCATGCATGCATACATATTGCATAAACTAACCTTTTCCTTGCAGGATGGTTATATGCAGATAAAATACTATCAACAATTCACCACAGGTCAGAAACGATCTATACGAAGGTCTAGTGCTGATACTTAATCATTACTCAAGATATCCTTGGATAGTAGGCAAACGGTCTATACGAATATCTATTCCCTAATCCAGGATATTTTCAGGGGATATAATTGCCACGAAGATTTAATCCTGATATTCTTTTGTCCTTGGATAGTAGGTAAACGGTCTATACGAAGATCTATTCCCTAGTCCAGGATATTTTCAGAAGATTTAATCCTGATACTCTTTTTATCCTTGGATAGTAGGCAAACGGTTTATACGAAGATTTATTCCCTAGTCCAGGATATTTTCAGGGGATTTAATCCTGATATTCTTTTGTCCTTGGATAGTAGGCAAATGGTCTATACGAAGATCTATTCCCTAGTCCAGGATATTTCCAGAAGAGATAATCGTCACGAAGATTTATTTCTACTGGTCTATTCAGCAATTCAAAATAGTTCAGAGACGATCTATACGAAGGTCTAGTGCTGATACTTAATTCAGAAAGAAATCACTATGAAGATTTGATTCTGACACTTAAATTAGAAGTATGTTCTTAGATACGATTCAGAGACAGCCTATACGAAGACCTAGTAGTGATATCCAATATCAACATCAAGATATTATCACCTCCTGATATTATGGATGGCATCTATAAGCCCATCTCCAGTTCTTCCAAGTGGCATCTTCAAGCCCACTTAAGCATATACAACTAATCATTAGTGTTACTTTACGCATCGGCGAGTGCAAATTTTTGGGCTTTTATGTTAAATCCCCTTCAACCTTCCAGGTCACGAATGGCACATACGCCAATCTAACCTCTCAGGTTTCAGAAAATTGAACAGGGGCAGCTGTTGCACCCCAAAATTTGCCATCACCAAGATAGAACATTGTGTACTAAGGTATCCCTAGAGGTTCACAAGGTTCACAATGTTCACAAGGTATATCAAGAGGTTCACAAGGTTCACAAGGTATCTCAAGAGGTTCACAAGGTTCACAATTAGTCAGAAAGTTTGACAATTCCCTCAGACAAAGCATCCTCCTAAGCAATACATCCTAAACTAGGGTTTTGACTTTCATCAGGCTAAATGGACTTCCAAGGCTTCAAGTGAGCTTCATGGCATCCTATATAGGTTCAAGAATCCCCATGTCAAGTTTCAAGGCTTTCCCAAAAGGTTTGCTCAGTCAGATGATCAGATATGCAAAAGTCAATCAAAGTGGTTAAAAAGTCAAACTGAGGTCAACTGTGGTCAAACCAAAGTCAAACTTCATGATTTTTTGCCAACATCAAGTATATGAAGTAAAATTCATCATTTGATCAAGGGTTGATCATGATTCATCAAGGAGATTTCAGATCATCAAGAATCAGGAGTTTCTAAATTAGGGTTTTCACAGGAAAAGTCAATTGAACTTTGACCAGCCATAACTTTCACATGCTTCATCAAAAATTTTCCATCCAAAGCTCATTTTGAAGGAAATTGAATTCTATACAACTTTGTGTCTCACAAGTCAATCCCAAAAATGCTTCATTTGGAAGGTATGAGCTAAGACATTATAGGTCCTTTTAAAAGTCAACAAAAAGTCAACAACTTCCAAAGAGCATAACATGAGAATGGTAAACGATATGGACATGAGACCAAAGAGGTTGGTTAGAGGACTCTTTAAGCTTTCCAAAATGTCCAAGAACACCTTCATAGCATTAAAATTGAGGGATTTGTGCCCTTGCAAAGTTGGGAAAGTTTTGAGATGTTTATGAAGCAAATGGGGTCTTAGAGCCAAATTTCACCAAATGGGCTTGCATTTTTATGATCCAAACACTTCCATGACATCATGCACGAATTAAAAATTATTTATTCATATTTTTATTCATTTTATTTTATTTATTATGATTTTTTACATTAAAAATCATTTTAAATCAAAATAAAATATAAAAGTGTGAATATTTGATTTGATTTTGGTTCTAGAAAGTCTTAATGGTTATTTAGAAGTGATTGAAACTATACAAAATCAGATCATACAAAAATAGCAAGGTTATATCAAAAAAATTCAATCTTTGAAAGTGAATCTTTTTCAATCTCTAACCATCCAAAAAGCCCAAAAAGCTATCACTTTTTTGACCTAATTTCACTCACCTATATACATAGAACATAAGACAAGCATTGGACACGAATTTTTGCAGCTTCTAAGAGCATTCTTGACATTCAAAAATCCATTGAAAATTCAAAATTCGGATTTACATTTAGAGGGCAGTTAAAGGTATTTTGAAAACATAGAGATGATCCTTGGACATCACTGAATCTATCCCAACCTTCAAAAGCATCAGAATCATATTCATATGCCTCACCCGAAGCACTTTTGTTCTTGATTTTTTTTTCCGATTCAATGGATTTACATGTTTATAATGCATTTTGATCATGTGTTGATGTTTGTATGTTCCTACAGATGGTTTCTGGATAGTTTGTATGAAGAACCATGGCTTAATCGTGAAAATGCCATTGTTAGGGTTTTGCTTGCCGTTTAGGGTTTTCCAATTAAACAAATTTAAATGAATTATAACAACACCAATGAATTGTATAAGACATAAGGATCATAATGACATGATCAATTTGGTGAAATTTCACAGGTTTCATGGTGTTTGAGGAAACACAGGTTTTCCTGGGAACCTTAATTCGCAGGTAATATCGCAGCTAATGTTGTAGGAATTTTCGCAGGTAAAATGAAGAAGATGATGAAGGCTGGCGCGAAAAACTAATTTCAAATTTTGTTCTGTTTTTATATATTATTTGTTTCATTAGGTTATCACAAGCGCGCGCTTGGTTCAGTTGGTAAAGGCTGTGATGCTGGCAAACTCAGTACCTGGGTTCAAATCCTAGGTTCACCCAATTTTTTTTCACAATTGTTTTCTTTTGCAGGCTTATTATTTAATCATTGGGAGTCATATGGACATCACCAGCGCGCGCTGGCCTGGTTGGTTTTGTGTTACACATGTGAGGTGAGAGGACCTGGGTTCAAATCCCAGGTCCTTACTTTTTGGCCATTATCTTTGTTTTTCTTATTTTTAATATATTTTCTTAATTAATTCTATTTTATTTATTTTAGTATTTATAAATTATAAAAACTAATTTCTAAATGACATTATACTATTTTCTTAAAAAATTTATAATTTATTTTCTTAAATGTAAATTTATTTCGTAATATATACATATGTTTGTAAATAAATTAAATAATTAGATTCATATTAATTTGATTAACCCTAAAATCCTAACCCTAATTTTTTCTTAATTAAAATACAAAACCCTAATTTTTATTTACCCTAATTTTTATTAACTTTACATTTAATTTAATTAATTTTTTCTAATATATAATTAATCCTTTGTTGTAAATAATTATTATATTGTTTATTATCATTATAATTTTCTTATTTTCTTTTAAAAATTCTTTTAAAATTGTTTATTTAACTTAAAAATATCCTCTTAAATTTTATATTTTGTATATTTGTGCTAACCTCTTTTCTTATGATTATTATTATTACTAACCATTTTAATTATTGTTTATTTATTATATATTTATCATTTAATTATTTTTTATTATTATGTAATTGCGAAAGCCATGTAATAGTCGTAGGTTATTTTTGTCTCTATTTTATTGTTTATAAATATTTTTATTGCCATGGTTAGTAATAATAGGGTGTGAACAACTATGTGTAATTTAAAATAATTTAGACAACTAATTTAAACAAGATAAATATATAAATGCAAACACTCACACACATAAGTCGATCTTTGATCACCATCTCACACTTTCTAGGGTTACTCCTCATGTTGCCTAATTATAAGGTCAAGTAAGGTGTCTTAAAGCAAAGTCCCTCCATTAATATCATCAAGTCCCTTTAAGTTTATAAGATCAAGTCCCTTCGAGGTTGCCTACGGAATAATGATCTTGTCCCTTTCGAATAAAAGATGATAAGTCCCTAGGAATTTCTAAAGACACCTTACAGTTTCCTAAATACAGATGTCCCTTCACATGTCCCTTATAACATCCAAGGTAATGACTACATATTCCTTAATAATAGGGATAGTCTTACCATTGAAAGAACACATAAGAACAGTAAAGAATTAGCATAGGGTAGGTTCCTCTTAAGTACTTGCTCACTTTTCTTCAAAATACTTCATTACACTTCACATTTCAAATAAATTTTCAAAACAAAGTCTTTATATACATCCATACGAGGATCATTATAAAGTACTTAGAAAATTTTTAATCACACACTACACCTTTCTCAAAACATTTTAAAGTGAGCTAAGTAACTAAGAGCCCATGGATAACCATGGATATAAAGGGTGCTAACACCTTCCCTTTATATAACCTACCCCCCGAACTCAAAATCTTTTTAAGGTCTTTCCTGTTCTTTTATGTCCTTTTCTTTTGGATAAAATAAAAGTCGGTGGCGACTCTTGCTATCCGCAACATTTAACTAAAGTCAGTTCTCCCACCGTGTTACAGTACATATATACAAAGTCCATGATCAAAATCAGAAGCAAATCACATGATAAAAAATTGAAATTGCATCCAAACAATCCCTAAACCTTCACAAGAGAACTCCCCAAAGATGGAGGTCAGAAGCTATACCAAAGTCAAGTTATGGTTTTCCTAAGCTTGGCTAGGGTTTTGGACACTTTACAAAGAAAAAGTCAAAACAAATTGAAAATGCAATGCAAAAATATGATTTAAATGTCCTAGATACTAGATGCAACATGTAAAAGAATGCAAAAAGAACCAAGTACAAACTCATTTTGGTTAGGCATAAATGATTTTTTGAATTAGGGTTATGAAAAATGGGATTTTCAAAACCTTAATTCAAGTTTAATTGTCAAAACATGATCAAACCCTAAAATAAATTTTGTAAATGAGTTTGTAAATTGATCTTATTGTTCAAAGAGGCTCTCTGATTTTTTTGGTGATTTTTAAATACCTAAAAGTATTTTTAATTAATTAAAATGAATGAATGAATTAATTAAATAATACAATTAAATGATTTAAAAATAATTTTTTAATGCAAAAAATAAAAATAAAAATGTTTTTGGGTTTTTAATATTAATTATAGTGAAATTGTAAAAAATCAGAATTTTTGAAAATGTTTTACTATTTTAAATAAATAAAGGAAATAAAAATGAAATAAATAAAATAAAAATGAAAAGTAATTGAAAGGGATGGCTCAGATTGCGTGGAAGCTTGATCAAGGGTTGAGATTGCAAGTTAGCTTGACTAGACGTATGAGAATCCAAGGGTCCAGGTTCAAACTTATGATACGCGCGTTATCCAAGGGTCCATAATTAATCTGATTTAATTAATTAGCTTTTATTTTAATTAATTAAAATTAGGGTTAATGACCTAATATGAACCGTCCAACACTTATCCTAATCAGAATGTAAGGGCCCACGTTCAATCTGGGCATCCTAACCCTGATCACTTTCAGATGACCGGAACAGTGCTCCGGTCATCTTCTCCGACCAACTTAAAACCCTATCTTCTTCCCCAGGCCACCCCAAGCCCTCTAACCTGCCCATAAACACTTCCCACACTTCATGGAACACAAATCAATCATCAAACGACATTTATAATACATGAATCAAGCAAATCGAAACAAAAATCAAAACACGGGCAAACTTTCAGAACAACATAAAATGGTCATTTCTTACTCATTTTCAAATCTAAACACATCTAGATGATCAGTGCAACATGAAGATTCATTTTGTAACAAGAAAATGAAGTTATGAGAAAACATTTCTTGAGCTATACCCGAGCTGGAGACCTTCGAAAGTGAGCTTTCAGAGCCTCCCTCTTGTGCAAATGGACTCCTTTGAACCTCATGAGGCTAATGGAATGCTCGAATGGAGTTGAAAGTGGCTAGTTTGAGAGGTCCAGTTCTGATATGGTAGAAAATAAGGTTCTTGTGTGTTGTGTTTCAGGCCATTGTGAGGGGTGGGATTTGTTCTATGGGTGATGTGTGGTTGATTGGTGAAGAAATTTTTGAAGTTTGATGGCTGGATTGAGAGAATCAAAGAGAGGAAGTTTTTGGGAATTTTTGTGCAATATGAGTATGTGTGTCTTCTGAGCTCTTGTGTGTTGTGTTTTATGATCCTTAGGCAATGCATAAACAATTGGAATGAGCCAGAAGAGTAGATATCCACTGTAGGAATGGCGTGGCTCAATTGGCCAAAAAGTCAAAAGTTGTGTACTTGAGGTATGGGCCATGGCAGAGCTGATTTTCTGGATGGATTGTGTTCAGCTGGCTTCAAGGATGACCTTTGGATCAAATGTGGTGAGCTGTGATGCTTGGAACACAAGTTTGAAGTGATTTTGCAAATTTCCAACTTTGTGAAGTTTGTGAAAATTGGCCATGAAATGCCTTGGTTCTTGGCTGGATCTTGGTCTAGAAATGGTTCTTATCATTGTTATGATATGTATGAGTGGATTAGAAGTCATGTAGAGGCCTAAAATTCACTTTTGCACATTTCCCTCTTTGACATGAACTTTGAAAACTACAAGATTTTTCCCAACTTTGACTTGCCATATCTTGAGTTCTAGGATGAATCAAAAGGAGTTCTTGTACTTTTTGAAATTGGGAAGATCCAATCTACAACTTTCATGTTTGAAGAAAATTCATTTGAAACATTTTTGATCAAGAAAGAGGAGGTTGAAAATCTTTCCCAAAATGGAAAGTTTTCATTACAAGTCATGTCCAAAAATGGCAACTTTTGCAATGGCTCAAAATTCTTCAATCTTGTTATCTTTCAAACATTCCTAAGACCAAATAAAGGTCATAGGACCTCAAATTGATGATGATGACCCTTTGGGACCCTTGTTGGAGGCCTCAGATGCCCTAATCCTGACTTTTCTTGCACAACAAGTCACAGCTTGATCAGATGACTTCCTCAGTGAATTTTTGCATCAAACTTCATACACAAGCTCCCTATATCATATAAAGACCAATGTAATCAAGAATGACCAAAACTTTTGGTTGTAAGGGCATCAAACCCAAAACCCTAATTTTAGGTCATTTGTGCAAGAACCCTGAGCCTGCCTGGGTGGCTCTGCAATCTCCTATGATATTTTGACTTTCAAGAACTCTTGGGGGTGTAATATGACCTTAGAACACTCAAGGACCTTCTTTCCATGCTTCATGGCCACTGAGATACCTCATACTCTCTTCAAGATTCATCTGATCACAAGCCCTAGCTGTGCAGAGATGCAATAAGATACTAAATGTGAAAATGCAATGTAAGATGTAGTGATATGCTATGCAATATGTGTGATCATAAGCCAAGGCATGAGAAAGTGAGAGGGAAAATTTGGGGTGTTTACAATTATCCATAAGGAAACTCATAAACAACAAAAACAACAAAAACAACAAACAAAAAGAAGTATGCAATGATTCTCTCAAGCTTGGGGATTACGATCCCGAATGGATGGATAACATCGATGGTAAGTGATAGGTTGAGAGTCATCCATATCAACTTCGGTAAATTGAAGGAAATTGCTATTGAGAGAGTTGAACGCATTGTCTTAAGCAGCCAAATGATCTTACAATGTTGTATACCGAGTGTCTTGAACGAAAACATAAGCAGCAAACGCAGTATCTTGTTCATTTAAACGCCTTTCTAATTCCGAGTATCTTTCAGTTTGAGTTGTGTAATAGGCTTCTTGTTAAAGTTGCATATTCTGAAGCAGAGCCATGATGCTAGATGGATCATCTTGATGTGGTTGAGATGGAAGGGGAGATGAAGGGGCAAATCGAGTAGCAGTGTTTGTCCAGTCGGTGTATTACCACTCACCCCATCCTTGATTTGCATAGGATGCAGAATCATTAGATGGAATACCGTTCCATTCTTTGTTGTCATTTGTCAATTCTTCATTTAGAACATTTCTTTCATTTTGATCCTCAAGATCGTCCCCTTCAGAATTTTCTTCCAACTCATGATTAAAATCACCTCTTAAAAGATACCGATACCGTTTTTCTTTAGAATCCCATATGTGACCCATAAGACTCAGTGTCTTTTGTTGAAACCAATTTGTGTCAGATAAAGAAACCATGGGTAAGTCGCTACCAACAATTTCAACTTTGTTGATAATAGCTTGAATAATTGATGGATAGGCAAGAGAAACTCATTTCTTTTCCTTTAGAGCAAATATACGACTAGTGAAATAATGTGGCCAGTTAACTTTTACCTTGTTCCGAAGAATGTATATCAGATGAACTTCACCCATGTTGATACGAGAAAAGCCTCCTTTCTTTGGTCATAGATTGTGTGACAATATCCAATGAAGGATGCGATCTAACAACTTAACCTTTCCAGTGGTGGTTGAATTTGGAAACAAATCAGAATTTACAATGGAGTCAGAGAATGGGTCTTTAGGCATACCATTTAATTCCGAGCGAAATGTGTAGTTCTCCACTTGAGATGTGTCAGTCATCAAGATACTAGCTTCCTCAAGATCAATGCGAAACAAGTTTTTCCAAACTTGAGCATTTACAACAAACATTCTAGTTCACATACGAAAATTAAATTCAAAACCTTTAAATGTCCCAACCAGTCCAACATAGAACATTCTTACCAAATCCTCATTATAATTTTCATGACAAGAGATAAAAGGGTTGATACCATGAAAATCCATTAGTACAACAATGTGAGGAATATGCATCTGATTTACATTTGTTCTTGAATACACATATTGAGGAACAATTTTCCTATTCTTGAACTTTTTATTATAAACCTCAACCAAATCAGATGGAAGAAGAGATAGAGCATTTACCGATAGAGATGATTGTGACGAAGAACCTCATGACCTTTTTCCTGTAGCTCTTGAAGCCATTGTTGAGAATGAAGAAGAAATTTGAGACTTTGAGAGAGAAATGGGGTTTTAGGGTTTGTTGAGAAACTTGAGAGAATATGAGATGATAATGAGATGAAAATGGAATTTTTAATGAGTTTAGATGATTAGAATTCATAAACACAATTAAATGAAAGTCAAAAAGTGATGGGATGCATTTGATGTGCCGGCCTAGGGGAAAGGGAGGAAGACGACGCGTCTTTTCAAGACAGCCAAATGTCATATGATACCACAATGATTCGGCTCAAAATTTAAAATGATTCAGCTCAATTTATATTTGAAATGAGTCGGCTCAAAATAGCAAGGAGTTTGACTCATAAGGTTCCATGAGCCGACTCATGAGTCGGTTGGGACCCGACAATTTTGATTGAGATTTTCCACTAAAATGCACTTAAAACACATCAAATTATGATAATATCACCTTATATGTTAATTAATAGACATACAACCAAATATAACCCGAAAGAAGATAAGAAATAGATAAAGACACTAACATAAGCATAACCACACAATTATATTAGATATCATGGATGAATAGAGACAACTAAGTTTAGAAGGATATTACCTCGAGTATATGTGAAAGTGAAGTAAAATAACACTACGCTAAAAGAGAAGTTAGTGACAAGATAAGTTGAGCCAAACAATAATATAAGACAATGCAATGATTATCAAGATCTATCCGAGATGTCAAGAACACCAAGTTCCCTACGAATATAAAAGAAAGGATCGGTAGCAAGTGGTTTTGTAAAAATGTCGGCGAGTTGATTCGAACTATCAACATGCTCAAACACCACATCACATTTCTCTACATGATCCCTAAGGAAGTGATGTCTTATTTCAATATGCTTAGTGCGCAAATGAAGAATATGATTTTTGGTAATATTGATTGCACTAGTGTTGTCACACAAAATTGGAATTTGTTTAAGAGAGATATTGAAGTCAAGTAATTGTTGTTTTAGCCATAGAATTTGGGCACAACAATTTTCGACCGCAATATACTATGCCTCCGCAGTTGACAAAGCAACCGAAACTTGCTTTTTGCTATGCCAACTAACAAAAAGTTTGAAAAGAAGTGACAAGTTTCACTAGTGCTTTTCCTATCCACTTTGCAACCGACAAAGTCGGAATCGAAAAAACATACCAAAGAGCAATCACTACCCTTAGGATACCATAGTCCAAACTTAGACGTACCACAAAGTTACCTAAGTATACGTTTAACTGATTTTAAGTGTGATTCATTAGGGCACGATTGAAACCTAGAACACATACATACACTAAACATAATATCTGGATGCGATGTGTTAAGATAAAGAAGGGATCTGATCATGCCTCGATACCTTTTTATATCCACATCCTTACCCTTTTCATCATGATTAAGACTAGCAGCAGTAGGCATTGGTGTATCAATGGGCTTGGAATTTGTCTATCAAAACTTTTGAGTAACTCATTGCAATACTTTGTTTGGCTTATGAAGGTTCTATCTTCAAGTTGTCTAATTTGAAGTCCGAGGAAGAAGTTAAGCTCCCCAATCATACTCATCGCAAATTCACCTTGCATGGAACTTGAAAATTCTCTGACCAGCTTCATGTTAGTAGATCCAAAAATAATATCATCTACATATACTTGAACTAATATAGAGTGGTTTCCTTCTCTTTTAATAAATAGTGTAGTGTCAACTTTTCCTCTTGAAAAACCTTGATTGGTCAAAATTTTACTTAGACGCTCATACCAAGATCTAGGAGCTTGTTTGAGACCATACAAAGCACGTTTAAGCTTGTACACATGATTTGGTTTTTCATTGTTTTCAAATCCAGGAGGTTGACACACATACACCTCTTCATTTATATATCCATTAAGGAAAGAACTCTTAACATCCATTTGATATAATTTGAAATTTTGTGAACATGCAAATGCAAGTAAAAGGCGTATAGCCTCGAGGCGGGAAACAGGAGCATAAGTCTCCTCATAGTCTATGCCTTCCTCTTGGTTATACCCTTGAGCAACAAGACGGGCCTTGTTACGAATAATGATACCGTTTTCATCCAATTTGTTCCTAAAAACCCATTTGGTGCCAATCACTCGATGATCTCACGGAGGTGGAACAAGATCCCAAACCTCATTTCTTTTAAACTGATTTAGTTCCTCTTGCATGGCTAGAAACCAATTTTCATCAAGTAAAGCCTCTTTGGCATTTTTAGGCTCAATTTGAGAGAAGAAAGCATGATAAAAACAAAAGTTACTTATCTTTGATCTAATAATGACACCCTTTGAGATATCTCCGATAATGTTGTCGATGGGATGGTTTTTTGATGTTTTCCATTCCAATGGTAGATCATTTTAGGGAGATGCTTTGTCCATATGTTATATTGCTTCTAGAGCTGCTAAAGTTGAGCATGGTCAAGCTTCGTACCATGAGACCTCCTCCTCCTGACAATCTACCTCCAAATTTTGATGCTAACGCCAGGTGCGAATTCCATTCGGGTGATCAGGGGCACAATATTGAGAAATGTGGGGCTTTTCAGAATAAGGTACGGGACCTAGTTGACTCCAAGGAGATTAATTTCGCTCCTCACCCAAATGAACTCTAGAATCCAATGCCTAATCACGGCGGAACCGGTGTCATGGTAATTCTACCAGATGGTCCATGTTAAGCTGAAATCTCCGAGTTAATCACCCAGAACGCCAGGGTATTCATGAAGCAAATAAAGCCAGTAGGATTCAAATACTTGTAGTCGTGGCAACAGTTTGTCTTCCCTTTGTTCATTTTCATCCCTATTGAGGGGAACTACGTCGCTCTAATTCTTCATTGGTCATCGGTCAATGGAGATACGTAGGTAGAAGATCGTCAGGTCTTTCCGAGCAACCTTATGGGGCAACTTTACTCCCCAACTTTACTCTTTCCTTTAGACGTCTCGTGTCAGAGTCAAAACAATTAGAAGAAGAGGTATGATTGCCATGGTTGGGTATACGGCCGCTGTAACATCCCGAAAATCTAAATTTAATTATTTAATCATTTATTTAATTAATTTAGAAAAATTGGAGAGTTTGAGTGAATTAGAGAATTTTGGAGAAAAAGAGTATTTTTATATAATAAGGATAAATATTGTTTTATTATACTATTTTATTATTATTATTATTAAAAATATATTAAAGAAAAATGGTAAGGTGGTCCTTTTGTGAAATATATGAGGGTAAATAGGGAAAAGACTTAACTGGGATGTGTTTTGGTAAAAAGGAATACACGATCAGTTTTCTCATTTTTCTATCGTGTTTGGTGAAGTGCTCTGAAGAAAGAAGAAGCTCAGAGTCAGGAGGTGATAACGAGAAAACGTATCGATTATATTGCTAGGTTTCATTGACGTTTTATCGCATAATCACCGTTTTAACACTCGATTTCTCGAGTTTTTCTTACCATTTTGCAGGTACATCATTATATGGAGCTAAATCATGAATTAAGAGAAAAAGGAACAAAATCAAGCATAAAAAGATGAAGAAATGAAGAAGCCTGCAAAAACTGCATATTTTGATGCAGCCACGATCGTCACAAGGGTGTCACGACCGTGACACCCCAAAATGAAGCATCACGACCGTAAGAGCATTGTCACGACCGTGACACTAAAAAATCACAAGCCACGAACGTGAAGACCTTGTCACGACCGTGACAAGGGTAAAAATAGGTTTTTTTGACCAAGACTACGTCAAGGCATTACGTGAAGAATTTGTTTCCTAAATATTTGCCACGTTCCTGCATTCCCTCCACAAATTCAGCAAGGCCCAAGCAACAAAGGTCCAAAAATCCAGCCCATTTAGGATTCTATAAATAGTACAAGTTCTATGAACAATGTACAGAGCATTTTATTATTGAATTTTCTGCGGAAGCTCTGCCGAACTGTTTTACGACCCTTTCTTATTTCTGCATTATTTTCTGTTTCGTTCTTATTGTATCCAAACCCGCCATATAACAATTTCCAACATCAGGAAATTGTTATACATTTATATTTTTTTTTTTAAAACCTTCAGCCTTTGTTATTTTCGAATTTCGCCAACTCCAAGCTTTCCGGTCTGTGGAAGAAGGAGTCTGCTCTAATATTGTTAACCAGGTTTTTCATTATATTGCAAATTTAATTATTTATAATGTTTATTTATTTTTCTGCCATGAGTATTTTATTATTTAATTTTCTGTCTCTGTCTGGTTCAACATCGATGAGTAGCTAAACACCTTAGGGCGGTATGTAGTTAGAACAAACTTAACCGGTAAAATATAACCATAGGCTAAAAATAATTAATCACTTAACATTCTGGCTGATACTTTTTAATTAAATAGACCTTTTCGTTACGAGAGTAAGAAAAGAATATTAGGTTAGGTCAAGACCACGAGAGTGTGAGGTTTTAACCAGATAGCTAAAGTTAGGCATTTAAATTAAACACAGCGAGAGCGCTTTAAAATAAATTAGAATTACTTAGTTTCCAAAAATTACCTCTAAACACTTATGGGCTAGCGAGAGCAGGCATAGGGCTTTAGGGATAAGATCTGATATAAGACCACGAGAGTGTGAGTTGAGGGTATTTAAACTGGTAATCTCTACCGAATAGATTAAGTAAACATCTTTATAAGCCTAGGTTAGATTGACCCACCTAAGTTAGTATAATTACATACCGACCGCCTTAGTATTACTTTATTAAAACTTAAATTTAATTCCGCCTTTAATAGTCTTAAAAATCAACAAAAAATCGTGACAACCATTCGCCTTAGCTAAACTAGAAGTTCATCTAGCACTAAGTAACCATAGAATCCCTGTGGATCGATAATCTTAAATATTACTTCGATAGGCTGTGCACTTGCAGTTAAGATACCGCTAGACGCATAATTAGACACGTCTTTAGCCCATCAAGTTTTTGGCGCCGTTGCCGGGGATTCCTTAATTTAGTTACTAGTGCATTTAGGTAGCATTGTCTAGACTAAGGTATCAACTATTTAATTTAATTTAATTTCCGAGTGTATGCCAAGTACTCGCTCTAAAAGCGAAGACTTGTAACCTCTAATCCCTGAATCGGAACGCTTCTTACACGTAAGAAGACGTATATTCGATTACGAAAATAATTACAATATTCCAGATCTTCAATTAGATCCGCCTAAACCAGTCGTAACATCAAAGGACGCAGAGATGGCTGAAGAACAAAATCATCCACTCAAGTATTACGCCAGTCCTTCGCAAGCTGAACCGCATTCAAGCATTGCCGCGCCGGCTATCAACCGAAATGATTTCGAACTAAAACCTTCGTTGATATCAGCCGTGCAACAAAATCAATTCGCCGGTAATTCTACCGAGGATCCGAATCTTCATCTTTCGATCTTTGTGCAATATGCCGATACCGTAAAAGCCAATGGAGTTACCCAAGAAGCTATTAGACTATGTTTATTTCCTTTTTCGCTTCGAGACAGAGCAAGAGCTTGGCTTCAATCTCTGCCTTCGAACTCAGTAACTACGTGGGAGGAACTAAAGAGAGTTTTCTTGAATAGATATTTTCCACCTAGCAAGACAGCTATGCTGAGAGCTCAGATCAACGGATTTAAGCAAAGAGAAAGTGAATCATTATTCGAAGCTTGGGAACGCTATAAGGATCTGCTGAGACTTTGTCCACATCACGGATTAATAGAATGGATGGTCATCCATACCTTCTATAATGGACTCTTGTACAATACAAGAATGACAATTGACGCTGCCGCGGGCGGTGCATTGATGGACAAAGAATATAATGATGCCTATGCACTCATCGAAAGTATGGCTCAAAATCATTACCTTTGGGGAAGCGAGAGAGTCGCAACTGAGAAACCAACAAAGGGAGGTATGTACGAAGTAAGTAGTATGGACCAAGTCAATGCGAAGTTCGACCAACTAAGCCAAAAGATCGACAACTTGGCCATAACACCAACAACCAACGTGGCTGCAGTAACACCTAACTGTGAGTTATGTGGAGTTTCAGGACACGAAGTTTCTGATTGTCAACTATTGACAGGAACTCCCACTGATCAAGTGAATTATGCTCAAGGAAACCCTTACTCAAACACATATAACCCAGGTTGGAAGAATCATCTGAACTTCTCCTATAAGAATAACAATGCTTTATACGCACCAGGTCAAGCACCAGCTACATCACCAGGATATCAAAAAATTGCTCCTAATGTCCCTAGAAAATCGAACCTTGAGTTGATAATGGAGAACTTTATAGCTAACCAATCTCAAACAAACAAGGACTTCTTAAACCAAAACATTCACACTAATGAGCAGATTAAACAATTAGTGAGCAAAGTAGATGCATTAGCTACACATAACAAAATGCTAGAAACTCAGATTTCACAAGTAGCTCAACAACAAGCACCTACTGCTGCACCAGCTGGAGTATTCCCTGGACAACCTCAACCTAATCCGAAAGGACATGCTAACGCTGTGATATTAAGAAGTGGCAAGGAACTTGACGGACCTACCGATCCAAGACTTGACAATCCAGCCATGCACCAAAAACCGGATAAACCGACTGAAGTGGTGAATGATCCAGAAGAAAAGGAAGATGACAATCAATAGGTAGTGGAGAAAGAACAACCTTATGTGCCTCCACCACCCTATAAACCACCAATTCCGTACCCTCAAAGATTAATAAATTCCAAGACGACGGGTCAATTTAAGAAATTTGTCGAACTTCTGAAACAGTTGAATATTACTATTCCGTTTACAGAAGCAATTACCCAAATACCCTCGTATGCGAAGTTTTTAAAAGAAATCTTATCCAATAAGAAAAAGATAGAGGATAACGGAACAGTTACACTTACTGCCGAATGTAGCGCCATAATTCAGAATAAAATGCCTCCTAAGCTAAAAGATCCAGGAAGTTTCTCTATACCCTGTGTAATAGGAAAATTCGTCATTGACAAAGCTCTATGCGATTTAGGAGCCAGTATCAATGTTATGCCCTTAACGATTTGCAAAAGGCTAGACATGGGAGACCTAAGACCAACTAAAATGTCTGTTCAACTAGCCGATCGCTCTGTTAAATATCCTGTAGGCATACTAGAAAACGTCCCAGTACGTATAGGACAATTCTACATCCCTACTGATTTTATAATCATGGACATCTCTGAGGACTCCACTACACCTATCATACTAGGAAGACCATTCTTAGCTACCGCCGGAGCTATAATAGACGTAAAAAGAGGAAAGCTAACCTTTGAAGTAGGTGAAGAGAAAGTTGAATTTATTCTAACACAATTCTTACAATCACCAGCTATAGAGGATACATGCTATCTATTGGACGTAATTGACGAATGTGTAAGAGAAATGGAACTAAAAGAGACCACTTATTCTGAAATAATGAAAATTCAAATCCCTCCGATTTTCGAAGATGATAATTGGCGTAAACCGTATCAGGATGATAGTCTAAGCGAAAGTTTAGCACTTACACCGGATCCTATGCCAAGTAAAGATAAACCTACATTAGGATTAAAAACTTTACCTCATAACCTAAGGTACGAATTCTTAGACGTTGAATGTAAAAGACCAGTTATAATAAATTCCAGTTTAGGAACTATAGAAACAAAGAAACTTTTAGATGTCTTGAAGAAATATCCAACTGCATTAGGATATAACATATCTGATCTCAAAGGAATATGTCCTTCAGTTTGTATGCATCGTATTCTGCTAGAAGAAGATTGCAGAACCTCCAGAGAATCTCAAAGAAGAATTAACCCAACCCTTAGCACTGTAGTAAAAGAAGAAGTTAAAAAATTACTAGATGCCGGAATAATATATCCAATTTCTGATAGTGAATGGGTTAGTCCAATACATGTAGTGCCAAAGAAAGGAGGTATCACTGTTGTGAAGAACGCTCAAGGCGAATCGATATCGCAAAGAGTAGTGACGGGATATAGAGTATGCATAGATTATCGTAAACTAAACAAAGCCACTCGAAAAGATCATTTCCCACTACCTTTTATAGATCAAATGTTAGAACGATTAGCCAAGCATTCTTACTTCTGTTATCTTGACGGTTACTCAGGATTTTTCCAAATCCCTATCCATCCAGATGATCAAGAGAAGACTACATTCACATGCCCTTATGGAACGTTCGCTTATAGACGAATGCCCTTTGGATTATGCAACGCTCCTGCAACCTTTCAAAGATGTATGATGTCAATCTTCGCAGATTTTATAGACAACATCATGGAAGTGTTCATGGACGACTTCTCTGTATGCGGGCAAAGTTTTGAAGGATGCTTATCGAACTTAGAAATGGTGTTAGAAAGATGTGTGAAAGTAAACCTCGTGCTTAACTGGGAGAAATGTCATTTTATGGTCAACGAAGGAATCGTATTAGGTCATGTAATATCCGACAAGGGAATTGAAGTTGATAAAGCTAAGATTGAAGTAATAAAAGATCTTCAACCCCCTAAAATCGTTCGAGAAATACGAAGCTTTTTAGGACACGCCGGTTTTTACCGACGATTCATCAAAGACTTCTCAAAAATTACTAAACCTCTTACTGGTTTATTAATGAAAGACGCTGAGTTCATATTCAATGAAGATTGTCTTAAAGCATTCGAAACTCTAAAAACAGCCCTCATCACCGCACCAATCATGCAACCCCCTGACTGGAGATTACCTTTTGAAATCATGTGCGATGCGAGTGACTATGCTGTAGGCGCAGTTCTAGGCCAGAGGAAGGAAAAGAAACTTCATGCGATTTACTATGCCAGTAGAACCTTAGATTCTGCCCAGATGAACTACGCCACTACCGAAAAAGAATTGTTAGCAGTTGTCTTTGCGCTTGACAAATTCCGTTCTTACCTAGTTGGAGCGAAAATAATCATTTACACAGACCATGCTGCTATCCGATATTTATTAACTAAGAAAGATGCTAAACCAAGACTCTTAAGATGGATTTTACTCTTACAAGAGTTTGATCTAGAAATAAAAGATAAGAAAGGTACTGAGAACGTCGTAGCGGACCATTTATCTAGAATAGAAGGTATTAAAACCGAACAAGTGTCGATTAACGATGATTTTCCGTATGAACAGCTGATAGCACAATTAGGAAGCGACCTAGCTCAGTTAGATATAAATGAACCAGAATCCGTGGAAACAATCCAGACAACTGTAGGACTGCCATGGTACGCTGACATTGTCAACTACCTAGCCGCAGGAGCTCTTCCACCCGATCTAACCTATCAGCAGAAAAAGAAATTCTTTCATAATCTGAAACATTACTATTGGGATGAACCATTATTGTTCAAAAGAGGACCAGATGGAATATTTCGCCGATGTATTCCCGAAGAAGAAATAGAAGATGTCATTGCTCAATGCCATTCATCTCCTTATGGTGGACATGCAAGCACTTCCAAAACTTGTGCAAAAATCTTGCAAGCCGGGTTATTCTGGCCTAATCTATGGAAGGATGTCCACATCGCTGTTATAAATTGCGATCGGTGTCAACGCACTGGCAATATTTCAAGAAGAGATGAAATGCCTCAAAAAGGAATATTAGAAGTAGAAATCTTTGACGTCTGGGGAATAGATTTCATGGGACCATTCCCATCATCTTTCGGTAATAATTACATACTCGTAGTTGTTGATTATGTTTCAAAATGGATTGAAGCTATAGCTTCTCCTACAAACGATACACGAGTAGTAATAAAGCTTTTCAAAAATATAATCTTTCCCAGATTTGGTGTGCCCAGACTCGTCATAAGTGACGGTGGCTCGCACTTCATCTCAAAAATCTTTGACAAATTACTATCTAAGTATGGAGTAAGACACCGTGTGGCTACACCATATCATCCACAAACGAGTGGACAAGTCGAAGTCTCAAACAGAGAAATTAAACAAATCTTAGAAAAGACTGTCGCCATATCTCAGAAAGATTGGTCATCTAAACTTAATGAAGCTTTATGGGCTTATAGGACCGCTTACAAGACACCCATAGGTACTACACCTTTCAAATTAGTTTATGGAAAATCTTGTCACCTCCCGGTAGAACTAGAACACAAAGCTTATTGGGCGATTAGAACTCTCAATATAAACTATAATGCTGCAGGAGAAAAGTGAATCCTAGACATTAACGAATTAGAAGAATTAAGGCTAGATGCTTATGAGAATGCTAAGATATATAAAGAAAGAACTAAGCGATGGCATGATAAACGCCTATCTAGGAAAGAATTTAGTGTGGGAGACATTGTACTCCTCTTTAATTCAAGACTTAGGCTCTTTCCTGGAAAATTAAAATCTAGATGGTCAGGACCCTTTGAAATAATTAAAGTATTCCCGAGTGGAGCAATAGAGATTAAGGGTAGGAATAGTGAACCATTCATAGTAAACGGACAACGTTTAAAACATCATCATAAAGTTGAAAATAGAGATTATGCGAATAATCTAAAGCTTTTAGAGTTGTCCACTAATTCCCCTGATTAATCTAAACCTAAGCATTACGTCAGGCTTTTGACGATAAAAACAGCGCTTAGTGGGAGGCAACCCATTTACTTATTTAATTATTTAAGCTATTCTTTTTTTAGCATGTTGTTATTTATCGTTTACTATTTGTTTATTTGTTTTGTCATTTTATAGTTTTATTTTATATTACTATTATTGCCATTACATTATGCATTTCATTTTCTTATTTTTATCTTAAATCACTTTTTACAGATTTTCTAAAAGTCTTTTCCACTTTCCTTCTTCCCCCGATTTGTTTCCTCCATATTTGCACTGACCATGGCTAACCAACCAATTAACCATATGGAAACCAAATTTAGAGGTAGAAACCAAAGAATGAAATTTGAAGAGTTATCACAGAGGCAAATGGATTTGACCCTGTACCCAGATGATCGGACTATGGAAACCCTAGGTATACATGATAGCATCATGTACTTGTTTAACCGACTCGGATGGGAGAATGCATTGATCCAACATAAGTTTGTGACTTACCGCGAGCTCACCCTTGAGTTCCTTAGCTCCTTAATTTACCTACCTGAGCGCGGTTTTGGATTTAGGAAAGGATTTATTAGTTTCCGCCTATTTGGAATAGAATATGACTTTAACCATAAAGAACTAGCTGACTTGTTAGGATTCCCTAGTGGACCATTTGCTTTTACTACCACACAGGTAGAATTGATGGATATTGAGCTAGATTTCTTTTGGGGAACTTTAACCGGAAACTACCACCCTGAACCAAATAGCATGAATAATGATGAGATCCATAACCCTGCTCTCCGTTACTTCCATAAAATCCTTGCCCACACCTTCTTTGGAAAAGAAGAAAACATTACCGGAGTTTCTAAAGATGAAATATTTATTATGTCATGTTTCACTAATGGACAGCCTGTTAATGGTGTACCTTTCATGATGCAAACCTTCACCCGTATCCAAGAAGAACCTGAATTACCTATCTTAGTAGGAGGTCTTGTAACCATGATTGCTGATGCTTTAGGACTTAGGTACCAATTGCACAGGTGCAACCGTTTAGGTAACATCCGTCCTATGAATCTTAACTTCTGCTTTAATAGACATATCATAAGGAATTTAGGACATCCACCTTTTGAGTACCTAATCCGGAACGAGGTAGTAACCCTGTTCACATTGCCTAACCATGCTAGAGTAAGTGTTCACAATAAGGATAACTGGCTTTATGAGTTAAATCCACCTGATTATCCACCCACTCCTGAAACACCTCAGTCTTACAAGATAAAAGATGATACAATGACCGATGTCGAAACTGACCCTGAGACACCTCCTGGTTACCATGACATTGAGCACACTGAAGAAGTACATGAAACCCCTGAAGTGAATCAAGGAGATTATGCTAACAACTTACAAAACATCATGAACACTCTCAATGCTTACCAAACTGACATTAACTTATTTAAAGAAGACATTAAGAGCATGCGATTGGATATTATAGGGTTGACTGACATAACCTGCGAACAATTCTATCACTTGAACTCCGCCATCGAAGACTTGAAGAAACGCTTTTGATAATGTTATAAGTGATTTAGTTTATTTTTCCCATTGTTTTCGTTTCTAGTTAGATTTATTTTTCGCAACAATTTCATACCGCATTTCCATTTATGTAATCTCATTTTCAATTACTTTATGCAATGCACCTTTAATTCCAAAATTTCTCCATTTTTAGCAATTTATATATTTTTCATCCTATGTACTGTTATGCTTGCGTTTATTCATATTATATATACAATCTCTCATGCCATGCAAGTTATTGAAGTACTGTGTTGAAATATTATACTATATGGTGTTTATAATTTAATATGAGTGTTAGTGAAGAAAATACATTATTATAAAATATGTGAAATAAGTGAGAAAGTGTTTTCTGGAAATTATTCAACGAAGCAAACCCTCACGGTCGTCACTCCCCCATAACGATCGTGACGTGCTCATTTAGCGTGTCACGACCGTCGCACCCCTGTCACGACCGTGACGACCCCTATTACAGGAATCGTGAGAAACAGAACTGTTTCTCTTCGTGCCTCTTCTTCTTCTTCCTCCATAACTTCCAAAAAAACTACCCATCTTCTCCATAACCTCCGTAACCCCCCATTACCAACTTTAAACTCATTAACCCCCCATTATCACAACCTACTACATTCTCACTCTCCATTATTTTATCCCGAATCAATATTTCTTTCATTTTACCATTTTTTTTTCACAAAACATCAAAAATCTTCATTCTTCACTCTAAGCTCTTGCATGCAATGGATACTATTACTTTTAGAGAAGGTGATGCTGGAGAAACTCAGAGAGAACGATTTCTCCGATTCCAAAACCGCGGTGTGCAACCTACACGTTACATTGACACTGTCTGTTTGAGGGAACTCGGAATGCTTGCCAGTGTTACGAGCCTGCTTCAAAAAGTCGGTTTGTGGGATCTTTGCAGTCAACCTCAGCCCACATTCGAGCTTCTGACACTGGAGTTCTTAAGCTCGTTCAGTTACATCACCGGCACCGGTTCTCAGAGTCAGCTCACCGGTTTTGCAAAATTCAGATTGCATGGCCAAGAGTTCAACCTTTCGCAAGACAGGATCGCCGAGTTATTAGGCTTCGATCACGGAACTGAAGCTCACCGTCGCGTGCCCGATAATTTTAGTGAACCCGCTTTCACTCTATGGCACGACTTAACCAACACCCGTGCATCAGCCTTCCAAAGCCTCAACGCTACGCACATTCACAACCCGACCATCCGCTATTTCCACTGAGTCATTTGCAACACCATCTTCGCTCGAGAAAGCAACCATAAGCTCAACTCTAAGGAGCTTCTATTCTTGCATTGTGCTCTTAATGACGAGCCGATCAACGCTGCCCCTTTCATGCTTTACCACATCCAGGCTATTGCGCACAGAGGATCCACCCCGTTCTTCATAGGCGGCATTGTCACCACCCTCGCCATTCAGTTGGGGCTTGGTGACTTGGTCGCAGATCAGCCTCACCTAGCCGCAGAATTCCTCACCAAGAGTTATTGCAGGTCCGCTCACCTGATTGCGCAGCAAGAGGATGGCAGGTATAGCCCTGTTGTCCATGGAACCATATTTCACCATATCATTCTGTCGTCCCGCGACCGCATCGACCCATCCAGCCGAGCCAACTGGCTCTTTGTTCTACCTGATGCTGCCGACCACGCTCCTATCCATGATCAGGCAGATCTCCCTGCGGATGAGATGCAGGACGCTATGGATGCAGCTGAGCCTGTCCAAGATATACCAGAGTCATCTACCCGACAGCCTCCTGCACAGGACTTCACTCTTGAGGATGTCCTCCGTGCGATTCATCAGCAGAACCAGATGAACGCCGCACTGGAGCGCAGGCATAAGGAGCAATACGATGCTTTACTCGGCACTATTGCAGCAAACCAGGCAGCTACTAATGAGAGGTTTAACGAGATTTTCAGCGAGTTAGAAGCCTTGCGTATCGACATCACTGGGACCACCAGCACCGGTTCTGATCCTGAAGCGACTCCTTCCAGACGCCGCTCCCGCACCAGAAGCCGACCCCGCGGTCCTCAGCAGCCATAGTTCTAGTTTTACTTATGTTTGTTTTTCGTTTTTGTCGTTTGTACTGTACTTTAACCGCATTTATATCACAACATTGAGGACAATGTCTGATATCGTGTGGGAGAGGTACCTTTCATTTCCGCATTTTTCCTTTTCGCATTTTTCCATTTCGTTGTATTTTCAATTCCGTTGTATTTCCTTTAGTAAGTCAATGAAGCGTGCAAAATCTTTATGATATTTTCTTTAGTTTCGAATTTTCCCCGTTTATTTAGCCATAACCGAAAAAAAAAACTTTAATTATTCGCATTACCCGACTTACCTGCGAAATCGTAAATAGGAAGCTGAGAACGATTAAACAAGACCAATACAATCTTGACACCTTTGACTTCCTACTTAAGCGATTCCATTCCGATTACCATTACGAGTACACTTCTAGTTTCAGTTCAAAAGTAACCCCTAGTAGTTTATACTAGCAGTCAGCACCGTCTGAACACAAACCACGTGGGGAGCCGATGAATATAAGCGTTTGATGCCTAATCAATAATGATCCTTCATATCTCGATGCAAAATGAAAAGAAATTGCACCAAAGTACACGGTCGCATATAAGAAACGAGAAATATGAGAAGGAGTCCATTGCGGGTTGGTTCAGAGGTACTGGTTCTGAACTCGGTAGGGCGTGCTACGGCTCGATCCCCCACAACCTCCAAATCGGATAAAAATATGTAGGGTTACCACACTCGTGTACCAGACCCCGTGCTCAAAAAGGATCAAAGTCGCTAACCGGCTACTCCACTACGTGCGTGCTAAGGCAAAGGGCTTAATGTGATTGCGCTAGAATGAAACCGGGCGAAATAAGATCGAAAAAACTTTAGGTGAAATCGTAAAGTAATTGCCGATTGTCTCGTTTAACGGGAAGTCGACGACATAGCTTGTTGCTTGTGTCATTAGTGTATCGGTAGTGTTCTATCAAAGTACCGGATTATCCGACAAAACGATCCCTCGTATGATTTGTTATGAGTATGCGTGAATAAAATCTTGTCCGCCGATTTTCAACCGACTATTTGCTTGAGGACAAGCAAAGGTTTAAGTTTGGGGAAGTTTGATAACGAGAAAACGTATCGATTATATTGCTAGGTTTCATTGATGTTTTATCGCATAATCACCGTTTTAACACTCGATTTCTCGAGTTTTTCTTACCATTTTGCAGGTACATCATTATATGGAGCTAAATCATGAATTAAGAGAAAAAGGAACAAAATCAAGCATAAAAAGATGAAGAAATGAAGAAGCCTGCAAAAACTGCATATTTTGATGCAGCCACGATCGTCACAAGGGTGTCACGACCGTGACACCCCAAAATGAAGCATCACGACCGTAAGAGCATTGTCACGCCGTGACACTAAAAAACCACAAGCCACGAACGTGAAGACCTTGTCACGACCGTGACAAGGGTAAAAATAGGTTTTTTTGACCAAGACTACGTCAAGGCATTACGTGAAGAATTTGTTTCCTAAATATTTGCCACGTTCCTGCATTCCCTCCACAAATTCAGCAAGGCCCAAGCAACAAAGGTCCAAAAATCCAGCCCATTTAGGATTCTATAAATAGTACAAGTTCTATGAACAATGTACAGAGCATTTTATTATTGAATTTTCTGCGGAAGCTCTGCCGAACTGTTTTACGACCCTTTCTTATTTCTGCATTATTTTCTGTTTCGTTCTTATTGTATCCAAACCCGCCATATAACAATTTCCAACATCAGGAAATTGTTATACATTTATATTTTTTTTTTAAAACCTTCAGCCTTTGTTATTTTCGAATTTCGCCAACTCCAAGCTTTCCGGTCTGTGGAAGAAGGAGTCTGCTCTAATATTGTTAACCAGGTTTTTCATTATATTGCAAATTTAATTATTTATAATGTTTATTTATTTTTCTGCCATGAGTATTTTATTATTTAATTTTCTGTCTCTGTCTGGTTCAACATCGATGAGTAGCTAAACACCTTAGGGCGGTATGTAGTTAGAACAAACTTAACCGGTAAAATATAACCATAGGCTAAAAATAATTAATCACTTAACATTCTGGCTGATACTTTTTAATTAAATAGACCTTTTCGTTACGAGAGTAAGAAAAGAATATTAGGTTAGGTCAAGACCACGAGAGTGTGAGGTTTTAACCAGATAGCTAAAGTTAGGCATTTAAATTAAACACAGCGAGAGCGCTTTAAAATAAATTAGAATTACTTAGTTTCCAAAAATTACCTCTAAACACTTATGGGCTAGCGAGAGCAGGCATAGGGCTTTAGGGATAAGATCTGATATAAGACCACGAGAGTGTGAGTTGAGGGTATTTAAACTGGTAATCTCTACCGAATAGATTAAGTAAACATCTTTATAAGCCTAGGTTAGATTGACCCACCTAAGTTAGTATAATTACATACCGACCGCCTTAGTATTACTTTATTAAAACTTAAATTTAATTCCGCCTTTAATAGTCTTAAAAATCAACAAAAAATCGTGACAACCATTCGCCTTAGCTAAACTAGAAGTTCATCTAGCACTAAGTAACCATAGAATCCCTGTGGATCGATAATCTTAAATATTACTTCGATAGGCTGTGCACTTGCAGTTAAGATACCGCTAGACGCATAATTAGACATGTCTTTAGCCCATCAGGAGGCTGTGGAGAACCCCAGAGAAGAGTGTAAAGCGAAGAAATTCTCTAAGGTATGGGGAGTTTTTATAATCTATTGTAAATGTGTAGGAATTGGACTATGAATAGATTAGGATTGTATGAGTTTATGAGTTTTAGGGGTTTTGATTTAGGTGGAGTTTATGAGAGAAATCTTGATGAATTAGAGTGATTAGAATGAGTTATAATCATATATTTGTTTGTATAATTGTTATCTTTATGTTGTTGATGTTTGATTGATGTTTTTAAATGGTTTTTGAGTGTTTTGATGTGAAACCCGTAATGGGATTTGGGGGTTTTTGGTGTTGAAGCAGTCTGCAATTGTATAGCAGAGAGCTGCTGGAAAACGTGCGTTAACCGGTTAACGCTATGGGTTAACCGGTTAACCATTGAAAATTTGGTGTTTTTCTAAAAGTTTCGCAGGCGTTAACTGGTTAATGCTATGGGTTAACCGGTTAACACTGTTTGAGAGGCAAATTTTAATTCTTTAAAAAAATCCATAACTTTCAAACCGTAAGTCCGATTCGCATTCCATTTGAAGCGTCGGAAAGAGCATAAACTGAACTTTATTTTGATGAATAAAAATGAGAAAAATGCAATAGTTTTAATAAATGAATTTATGAAATAACCTTGTAATTGACTCATAATTTACCGGGTACGGGTTAATTCTTGATGTGTCAGAGTGGTTATATGACCAGTGTTCTGGGTGTAATGTCATGATGATATATATGATTATTTGATGATTGGTTTGCTGATGTGAAATGAATGATGCGAATTATTTTGATGAATTTTACGATGTAGCGTATCATTGCATTTCATAACATTCACGATGGGGCTTCGGCCTATTTTATTGCTTCAATCCCATTGTGTGGATTGAAGTGTCTCGATGATTTACGATATGCTCCTTTGTGGAGGGTTGATGGTCATGTATCCATCTCACGATGAAAATGGTACCACATGCATATTGCATATCAGGATGTTAGAATTGCATATTCTGGATGAATTTCATGACTGTGTTGGTGTTGCTTAATTTCATGATCGTGTTTTTGTTTTTGCTGAATTTTATAGTTGATGATGCCATGATATGTCGTACTAATTTATTTATGTTCTATATTCTTGTACGTTTATGATATATTATGATTACTCACCCTGCCTGCTTGGAAATGTTGCCTCTTTCTTGGGTAACTTGCAGATGATAAAGAATAGGCTTGCAGTGCAAGAGGAGTCTTTCATGAGTCTCAGAGCGTGCTTTAGTATTCCTTAGAAGTGGTTTTGGTCTATGTGTCCTGCTCTGTGTCATGTAACACTGGGACGGGGTTTATTTGTTAAACTGTTTTAAGTTATGTTATTACTTTGATAAATGTTTTCTCATTATATGATGTTGAAATTCAGGATGGTGAAAATTATGTTTATGAAGTAAAAATTATGATTTTGAAATACGAAGTTTAAATTCCGCTGCGAAATGCTATATGTTATTCTTGATGTTGATTAACCCGTGTTACGGGACAGGACACTGTTTGTTTGAATTATGATGAAATGTGATACCCTTTCTCGATGATTACTCTGATATTATTTAAATATTTTGTTTTGGGGTAGAAGGGTGTTACATTAGTGGTATCAGAGCAGGTCGGTCTGTCCGGCCAAGTCTTGTTGTTGTCAGTCTGTTGTCAAGTCATTATTTACTTAACAATTATTCTCTTTTGATGTGGTAAGTGTTGTGCAGAATGGCTGGAAAAAACATGCGTGCACTCGCTGATGCTATTGCAGCTCTTGCTCAGACTACTACTCGTAACAATGCGCGTGATGAGTTTCGTGCCTTGGAGAAATTCCAGAGGAATAATCCACCTATGTTTGAAGGAACTCATGACCCGGCGAGCGCACAGAAGTGGCTCAAGGAAATTGAGAAGATTTTCAGAGTGATGGCGTGTGCTGACGCGCAGAAAGTTCAATTTGGGACTCATATGTTGTCTGAGGAAGCTGAAGACTGGTGGGATAATACTCGTCAGTGTCTAGAGGATGAGGATGTTGTGGTGACTTGGACTGTGTTTAAGGCGGAGTTCCTTAAGAAGTATTTTCCGGAAGATGCTCGTGGTAAGTCAGAGGTAGAATTCCTTGAACTGAAGCAAGGAAACATGACAGTGGCAGAGTATGCTGCCAAATTTGAAAGGCTGGTGAAGTTTTGTCCTCACTACAACATGGCAGATGTTGAACTTTCCAAGTTCCTTAAGTTTGAGAATGGGCTGAGACCTGAAATTAAGCAGGGAATTGGATGCCAACAAATTCGCAAGTATGCAGAGTTAGTCGATAAGAGCCGTATTTATAACGAGGACAACCGAGCTCGGTCAGCTGACTATAAACAGCTGAGCAAGAAGAAAGACAAGAGTCAGTATAGAGGGAAACCTTATGTGACTACTAGTGATAAAGGGAAGCAGAAGGCATCTGATGAGAAGAAGCAAAGTAGGGGAGCTGCTAATGTACCTGTTAAGTGTTACAAGTGTGGAGAAGCAGGTCATAAGGCCGATGTGTGTACCCCCAGAGTTATGAAATGTTACCGTTGTGGCAAGCTTGGGCATAAGATGAGTGATTGTCCTAATGAGGGCCCAACCTATTACAATTGTGGTGAACAAGGGCATATCAGCGCCCAATGCCAGAAACCAAAGAAGAATGCTGCTATTACTCAGAATGCTAGGAGAGTTTTTGCGTTAGCTGGTTCAGAAGCTCCAAAGAAGGACAACTTGATCAGAGGTACCTGTTTTATTAATAATACTGAGTTGATTGCAATTATTGACACTAGAGCTACACATTCATTTATTTCTCTTGAGTGTGCTATTAGATTGGGTTTAAAGTTGTCTAATATGAACGGTAATATGATAATAGAGACTTCTGCTAATGGTTCTGTGACTACCATGCTTGTTTGTTTGAAGTGTCTTTTGACAATTTTTGAGAAGAATTTTGTGATGGATTTGGTGTGCTTACCATTACACCAAATCGATGTTATCCTTGGTATGAATTGGTTGGAATTCAATTATGTTCATATTAACTGTTATAGTAAGACAGTGAAGTTCCCTGAATTGAGCGGGAATGGTGAGTTGATGTTTTTATCTGCTAAGCAAGTGGATGAACTTGTATTGGATGAAGCTTTGATGTTTACAGTGTCTGCATCATTATAAGTTGATGATAAGACTGTCAGTGCAGAGTTGAATGTGGTTTGTGAATTTCAAGATGTGTTTCCTGGTGATATAAGTGATTTACCACTGGAACGTGAAATTGATTTTTCTGTGGACTTAGTACCGGGTACGAGTCCTGTCTCGATGGCTCCTTATAGAATGTCGGCTTCAGAGTTGAATGCGTTGAAGAAACATTTAGAAGAATTGTTAGAGAAGAGGTTCATTAGACCCAGTGTTTCTCCTTGGGGTGCTCCGGTGTTGCTCGTTAAGAAGAAGGATGGTAGTATGAGATTGTGTGTCGATTACCGACAGTTGAATAAAGTGACTATCAAGAATAAGTACCCACTTCCAAGGATCGATGATTTGATGGATCAGCTAGTAGGTGCTTGTGACTTTAGTAAAATTGATCTGAGGTCTGGTTATCATCAGATTCGAGTTAAAGCTGATGATATTCCGAAGACAGCTTTCAGGACAAGATATGGGCATTACGAGTATACGGTGATGCCGTTTGGGGTTTCTAATGCGACTGGTGTGTTTATGGAATATATGAATAGGATCTTTCATGAGTATCTTGATAAATTCGTGGTGGTTTTCATAGATGATATCTTGGTATATTCTAAATCAGAAGAGGAACATGCCGAGCATTTGAGGGTTGTGTTGCAAGTGTTGAAAGAAAAGAAATTGTTTGCTAAATTATCTAAGTGTGAGTTCTGGTTAAAGGAAGTGAGTTTCCTCGGCCATGTAATTTCAAGTGGTGGAATTTCGGTGGATCCCTCAAAGATTGATGCGGTATTGCAGTGGGAGACTCCGAAGTCAGCTACAGAAATTCGTAGTTTTCTTGGGTTGGATGGTTACTATCGTAAGTTCATTGAAGGTTTTTCTAAGATAGCTTTACCGTTGACGCAATTGACTAGGAAGGGTCAAGCGTATGTGTGGGATGTTGCTTGTGAAAAGAGTTTCATAGAACTGAAGAAAAGATTAACGACCGCGCCAGTATTGGTCTTACCGAATCCAGATGAGTCCTTTATAGTTTATTGTGATGCTTCCAAGATGGGTCTTGGTGGAGTTTTAATGCAGGATAATAAGGTGGTTGCTTATGCTTCTAGACAGTTAAGAGTTCATGAGAGGAACTATCCTACTCACGACTTAGAGTTAGCAGCTGTGGTGTTTGTGCTTAAGATTTGGAGGCACTACTTGTTTGGTTCGAAATTTGAAGTATTCAGTGATCACAAAAGTTTAAGGTACTTGTTTGATCAGAAAGAGTTAAATATGAGACAGAGGCAGTGGCTTGAATTATTGAAAGATTTTGATTTTGATTTGAATTACCATCCTGGTAAGGCAAATGTTGTGGCTGATGCTTTGAGTAGGAAGTCGTTGCATATTTCGATGCTTATGGTGAAAGAATTGGAAATGATCGAGCAATTCAGAGACATGAGCTTGTTGTGTGAAACTACTACTGATAGTGTGAAATTGGGAATGTTAAAGCTGACCAGTGAGATTTTGGAAGAGATTCGTAAGGGTCAGAAATCTGATTTGAAATTAGTTGATCAATTGATGTTGGTTGATCAAGGTAATGCAGGTGACTTTCGAGTTGATGAAGATGGAGTTTTGAGATTCCGAGATAGAGTATGTGTTCCGGATATTACAGGAATTAAAAAGAGTATTTTAGAAGAGGGGCACAAGAGTCGACTGAGTATTCATCATGGTGCTACGAAGATGTATCATGATTTACGCAGGTTGTTTGGTGGTCGGGTATGAAAAGAGACATTGCTGAATTTGTGTATGCTTGTTTGACATGTCAGAAGTCAAAGATAGAACATCAGAGACCTTCAGGTATGATGCAACCATTGAATGTTCCTGAGTGGAAATGGGATAGTATTTCCATGGATTTCGTGACTGGGTTACCTAAGACTGCTAGAGGTAATGATTCGATTTGGGTAATTATTGACCGGTTAACTAAGTCGGCACACTTCTTGCCGATGAAGATTAACCATTCCATGCAAAGGTTAGCTGAGATTTATATTGAGGAAATTGTGAAGTTGCATGGTGTACCTTCAAGTATAGTATCGGATCAGATTCCGCGTTTTACGTCGAGGTTTTGGAAGAGTTTGCAGGATGCCTTTGGTACTAAATTGAGGATGAGTTCTGCTTATCACCCGTAAACGGATGGCCAGACGGAAAGAACAATCCAATCTTTAGAAGATTTGTTGAGAGCTTGTGTATTAGATCAAGGAGGGTCTTCGTATAGTCATTTTCCATTGGTCGAGTTTACGTACAATAACAGTTTTCATACTAGTATCGGGATGGCTCCATATGAGGCGTTGTATGGTAGACGTTGCCGTACTCCATTATGTTGGTATGAGTTAGGAGAGAGTTTAGTACTTGGGCCAGAGATTATCCAAGAAACAACTGAAAAGATAAAAATGATTCAGGAAAGGATGAAAACGTCGCAGAGTCGTCAAAAGAGTTATCACGATAAGAGAAGGAATGCACTTGAGTTCCAAGAGAGAGATCATGTGTTCTTAAGAGTTACTCCTATGACTGGTGTGGGAAGAGCTTTGAAGTCTAAAAAGCTCACTCCATGTTTTGTCGGTCCGTATTAGATTATGCAGAGGATATGGGAAGTTGCCTATCGAGTGGCTTTACCTCCCTCTCTTGCGAATTTACATGATGTATTCCATGTATCACAGTTGAGGAAGTACATTCCGGACCCGTCGCATGTAATTCAGATAGATGATGTTTAGGTGAGAGATAATCTGACGATTGAAGCTTTACCAGTGAGGATTGATGGTAGGGAATTGAAGCAACTACGAGGCAAGGAAATTGCTTTAGTGAAGGTATTGTGGGGAGGACCAGCTGGAGAAAGTTGGACTTGGGAGCAGGAAGATCTGATGAGGGAGTCATATCCGACTCTATTTACTTCAGGTAATTTTCGAGGACGAAAATTCTTTAAGTAGGGGAGAGTTGTAACATCCCGAAAATCTAAATTTAATTATTTAATCATTTATTTAATTAATTTAGAAAAATTGGAGAGTTTGGGTGAATTAGAGAATTTTGGAGAAAAAGAGTATTTTTATATAATAAGGATAAATAGTGTTTTATTATACTATTTTATTATTATTATTAAAAATATATTAAAGAAAAATGGTAAGGTGGTCCTTTTGTGAAATATACGATCCAACATCAGAATTGGGCCTAACTGCCATTGAAGTGCTATGGGCATCATCTATTATTTCTCTTTGTACCCCCTACGCCATGTTGAGTGAAGGACTGGGCCTGGGCCAGATTTTGTTATCTGCCATCCTCAGGATCATGCTTATTCACCTCCCATGTTTCTTTATTATTTTTTCCTTAGAAAATTGTTAATTAATGTGCTTACAAAATGTGGATTAATTTTCGTATTGACGATTTTTGTTAATTAACATATGGATTAGTTTTTTTAACACTTTTTAATTAGATTTTTTGTTGATAATTTTAATTATTATGGTGAATTAAGTTTGATAAGTATTCATGAGTTTTTTTGTATCGATTTCGATTATGGAAAGGCTTCACAAAGAACTTATGGAAGATAAGCATTTATTTTGCTTATGGAGATCATAATACATTGTTTGAAGTTTTATTGGATTTCTTTTATGTGAGGAATCGACAATTCGATCAAGTAAGTAATCTCGTTTCTCCACTTTTAAGCATCATTATAGTTGTATGCGGCTTAGGACCATATAGCTTAAGGTGCATATTGAGCCCTCCCACCTGAGGCACTGAATTTATTTGTGATATATGTTGATTAGTGTCGATTTCGGAGCTTAGGGATTAGGTTACAAACCATTAGGATCGCTTCCTGTCACTTCCCCTCAAAATCCACTTTTTTGCTCGTTTCGTCGCAATTATTAAAAATAGTTTTACGTGGGATAAAATTCTAGAAAAATTCATGAGTGATCTTCATCTTCATCCTCTTAGTTAATTTGTCGTATTTTTTGTTTCCTGATTTGGGTGGTTTCAATATTTTAGTTGGATTTTAGATCACAAGCTGTCCCAAAACAAAGTGTTTTGACATAAGGGACCGAAAACGATTTTTCCCCATAGGTGTGAAACCTATTTTTTGTGTGTGATTAATCACTGTAATTTGTGACATTTTGATTCTCATTATGAATTTTTTTCATAATTTTTAGTGCCCTTTTTGATCCACTTTGCGGAGTTATTTTTTGGTGATCATGCTTTGTTACCTTGCTAATCAAGGAATTGTTTTGGCACTTTGGTGCATAATTTTGTAGAATACTTTTGGACCATGTAAGATAATCACTATATCATTCCAGGTATTTAATTTCATAATTTTTAAAGGCTTTTTGCTATTTTTCCATGTCACCTAGATCCTAGGTTGATTCATGTGTCTATTTGTTGCATAACTTAAATGATAAGAAGACATTCATGCCATTTTCTTGAAGGGATTTTTGGTAGCTTTTAGGAGTTGATTATAGATCATTTATATGTCTTTAATTCCAGTCATAGGTCACTTTTTGAACCATACTCATTTGGTTTGTTTTGGTGCTTTAAAGTGCATACTTATGTGAATTAACTTTAACCTAAAATAGATTCTCTTCTCTTCTAATTAATAACTTGAATTATTTGGAAATCATTAATGCCTATTCATGCATTCTAAGTGCATCTCATACCTTGTATGCTACTGACCCATAATCATTTCATGCATATTCACATGCCATTCTTCCTTAACTTTCATCATGTGCGATCTTATGCGATTTTTGTTTGTTTCTTCTCACATCTTCTTCTCCTTGCTCCATAGGCCTAATCCGTTGCATACATGATTGTATATTCATTCATCCACATTCATAAACATTCACTACTGACTTTGATACTCATTTAATGTATTAATTCATGCTTGTAAGCCATATGCATTCATACTTCATCCATAAACCCTAATTTGCATTCATGTGAACTTAGGTGAACTTTTTGTACATAGTTTGACATAGTTTGATCTTGTGAGGTATCCTAGTATACTTATGGACCTATAGCATGTAGCTACTGACTTTAGAAGTCATGTAACCTTTAGGTACCTTCACCTTTAAACTTAGGTCTTATTTTGAACCCTAGTTCCATTCTAGGACGTTTATGGTACTTAATCGATTTCATGCTTTGATTTTACTTCCGATATGCATTGTCATGCTAACTTTTGTTTTGTAGGGGGAATATTGAGGTAAGCCTCACTTCATTCCTATCTTTTATGCATTCTAAATGTGTTTTCCTTAGCACTTGGTGTTTTCTTATAGGTTTTCCCTTTTTTTAGAGACAACTTAACTTCCTTAGGAAGTAAATTAGTTTCTAACTCTTTTTTCTTCTTTTCCTTTTCTTTCTTAGGATTAGAATACCTCATTAACCATAGGATCTCCCATGTAAATAAATCAATAAAATTAGGGTGTGTCTTAGTTCCCCACTAGATTTTGCCTTTTCGCAATTTGAGTCATTCTTTCTCATCTTCAAACAAAATCCAAAAAAACAATTAACAAATAAATGAAAGGATCCTTTGTGTATAGCCTTATTCCATGAAGCACTTGCATTCATTCCATCTTGGAGTGGTGTAAGCTCGTCTATCATGATGTACAAGTCTAATCAAGGGATTGTTTCATAAAACAAATAAATTCAAAATACTTCTCATAAAAGACAAAAAAAACAAACAATAAGCGACTATCCTGCGGGAACTTCTCTTCTCATCTCATTCACTCATAACGCGAACTCGCGACGACTTGTCTTTCATGCAAGACGGTAAACGCACTCGTACCAGACGAGCCTGCAACACCTGAGCATAGACATACTCATTTCCAGCATAAAAAACACAAACAAATAGTTCTCGCCTTAGTTAGGCGAACTACGTCGACTCTGATCCTCATTATCCCGATGAGGTACGTAGGCGCGGGGTAGGGCCCGTTCGAGCATATTCTTTATTTTCCCTACATTTACCCCTTTCTTTCCATTCTCTTTTCTTATTCTTTTTACATTTCTCATTCCAGTTAGCAGTTTTTGTTCAGCAGCATTCTTATTTCTCACCCTTTGAAACAAACAAGCAAGCGTGGATCCCGTCGGGTACGACGGACGATCTGGGGTGCTAATACCTTCCCAGGTCGTAACCGACTCCCGAACCCAGATCTTTGGTTCGCAGGACCTTGTCCTTTCCTTCTTCCTCAGGTTTGTGCAACATTACCTTTCCCATTCTTTCAGGATAAAAATGTCTGGCTGGCGACTCTACCTTTTCCGCGCCACTTTCGCGTTTGTACTAGGATGAAAATCCCGGGAGCGACAAGACTCCGAAGTCAGCTACAGAAATTCGTAGTTTTCTTGTGTTGGATGGTTACTATCGTAAGTTCATTGAAGGTTTTTCTAAGATAGCTTTACCGTTGACGCAATTGACTAGGAAGGGTCAAGCGTATGTATGGGATGTTGCTTGTGAAGAGAGTTTCATAGAACTGAAGAAAAGATTAACGACCGCGCCAGTGTTGGTCTTACCGAATCCAGATGAGTCCTTTGTAGTTTATTGTGATGCTTCCAAGATGGGTCTTGGTGGAGTTTTGATGCAGGATAATAAGGTGGTTGCTTATGCTTCTAGACAGTTAAGAGTTCATGAGAGGAACTATCCTACTCACGACTTAGAGTTAGCAGCTGTGGTGTTTGTGCTTAAGATTTGGAGGCACTACTTGTTTGGTTTGAAATTTGAAGTATTCAGTGATCACAAAAGTTTAAGGTACTTGTTTGATCAGAAAGAGTTAAATATGAGACAGAGGCGGTGGCTTGAATTATTGAAAGATTTTGATTTTGATTTGAATTACCATCCTGGTAAGGCAAATGTTGTGGCTGATGCTTTGAGTAGGAAGTCGTTGCATATTTCGATGCTTATGGTGAAAGAATTGGAAATGATCGAGCAATTCAGAGACATGAGCTTGTTGTGTGAAACTACTACTGATAGTGTGAAATTGGGAATGTTAAAGTTGACCAGTGAGATTTTGGAAGAGATTCGTAAGGGTCAGAAATCTGATTTGAAATTAGTTGATCAATTGATGTTGGTTGATCAAGGTAATGCAGGCGACTTTCGAGTTGATGAAGATGGAGTTTTGAGATTCCGAGATAGAGTATGTGTTCCGGATATTACAGGAATTAAAAAGAGTATTTTAGAAGAGGGGCACAAGAGTCGACTGAGTATTCATCATGGTGCTACGAAGATGTATCAGGATTTACGCAGGTTGTTTGGTGGTCGGGTATGAAAAGAGACATTGTTGAATTTGTGTATGCTTGTTTGACATGTCAGAAGTCAAAGATAGAACATCAGAGACCTTCAGGTAAGATGAAACCATTGAATGTTCCTGAGTGGAAATGGGATAGTATTTCCATGGATTTCGTGACTGGGTTACCTAAGACTGCTAGAGGTAATGATTCGATTTGGGTAATTATTGACCGGTTAACTAAGTCGGCACACTTCTTGCCGATGAAGATTAACCATTCCATGCAAAGGTTAGCTGAGATTTATATTGAGGAAATTGTGAAGTTGCATGGTGTACCTTCAAGTATAGTATCGGATAGAGATCCGCGGTTTACGTCGAGGTTTTGGAAGAGTTTGCAGGATGCCTTTGGTACTAAATTGAGGATGAGTTCTGCTTATCACCCGCTGTAAACACCCTAAATTTTCCCTCACCCATTCACACCATGGTTTGTGATCATTCTCATATGCATAATCTCAATCATAGCATCTCAATTTACATTTTTGATTCACTGCATGGATTCTAAGTCATCTGCACCTAGGGTTTGTGATCTGAGCAATCCAAGAGCTTTTTGAGCCACTCCAAAGGCCATCAATCACTTCAAAGGGGTCCATGTATGTCCAAGCATCATTTTATATCCTCTCAAAGTCAAGAATGTCAAAAATCACAAGAACTGAGAATGGTATGGAAGCAGAGCCAGGCTTGACTGCCCAGATGACCTAAAATTAGGGTTTTGGTTTCAGAGGCCATAACTCCAATTTTTTTTGGTCATTATTGTTTATATTGGTCTCTATATGGTATAGGGAGTATGCATATCAATTTTCATGAAGAAATTCCATGGGGAAGTCATCTGATCAAAGGTTGACTTTCTGGGCAAGTCAGTGTAAAATCAGGGCATCTGAGGCCCCCAATGACCCAACCAAAGAGTGTTCTTCATCATTTTGATTGTATATGATCTTTATTTGATCATGGAAGATGTTGGAAGTTCACAAAATTGAAGAATTTCAAGTATTTTGCAAAGTTGACTTTTTGGGCAAGTTTGACTTTTAATGAATTTGTCATTTTAGGCAACTTTTCAACCCTTACTTTTTGATTCAAAAAAGCTTCAAATGGAATAACTTTGGTCATGAAAGTTGTAGAATAGATCATTCCCTTTTCAAAAAGTACAAGAACATGACCTAATTCATTTTGGATCAAAAGTTATGGTTTGTCAAAGTTGGCAAAAATCACTAAATTTCAAGTCATGCACCAAAGAGGCAAAGTTGCAAATTCACTTCTCAAGGCCAATTAAGTCATCAAATGGGATTCTAAACTTTACCACATGATCACATAACATCTAAAGTTCAGAATGCACCCAAGGAATCACATGTTTTATGGCCCATGGATCAAGTTTCTTTCATAAGAACCAAAGGCAAGGCAAGTTACAAAACTCATGATAACTTCTCATCCACTTGCTGGCTAGTTTGCTGATCAATCCTAGGCCCTTCCTCACATCATGCTGCGCAGCACACCCTCCTTGTACTTAGCTAGAAAGTGGCCCATGCCTCTCTTACACAAAGTTGACATTTTTGCAAAAGCACCCATACCAATCAATAAAGCACATGTCACCTCATCTGACCAATGGGAATTGTTTATGTGAATCAAATGCAAGCCAAACATAACAAGAAGCAAGCCTGAAACTCACCATAACTCAGCATCCTCATTTTCACCCCCTTGAGCAAAAGCTTTCGAAACTCTCAGCACAAGCCTCAAACACACAAACCAACTTCACCAATCATCTCACCATGCTTCACTGAACACAAACCAACCTTCAAAGCAGCCTGAAACTCAAAGAATCAGAAACACGATCACCACACCACCTTGAACAGAACCTCTGCAAACTCTCAAACCAGCCCAAATAAATTTGTTCCAAGCCTTTCAGAAGCACAAGGGAGGTCACAGGAGTGGTTTTGCACAAGAGAGGAGGTCAGAAAGTTCCAGACTGAAAAGCTTCAAACTCAGGTAGCTTCATGAACTTTTTTTCCAGAAATGGATTTTTAAGTTCCTAAGTTGTTCTTCATGATTCACTGATCACTCTGATGTTCTTGGTTTTGAAAATGGTTGAGAAATAAGCATTTAATCTTACTCTGAAACTTTTCTGACCTAAAAGTGTTTGCTTTCGATTCATGTGATTGATGAAAGATAAATGAGTTTTGAGTTAGGGTTTTGATTCAGGGGGATGTGGGGATGCTTTCTGGGTTCTTAGTTTTCGTTTTAGTGAGGTTTTGAAGATTTTAGGGATTTTCAGGTGGGGTTCCCACCGGAGAAGACGACCGGAGGTCTTCTCCGGCCACCTGAAAATAATTAGGGTTAAACCCTGTCATTAATTGTAGTTTGAATTTTGAGCGTTGGATGAGTTGACTTAGTCCACTCCCGCGCAGGCTCAATGGCTCAGATCCTTTCACTTAACCCTAATTCAGTTTAATTAACATAATTAATTAGGTTTAATTTGAATTTCCCAGAAGCAATCCTGGCCTTCCAATCTCGCGCGAAGTCTTTCCCTCCACTCCAAGTTTAAACCCTGGCCTTAGATTACGCTGACTTTCCATTTAAATTCATTTTCTTTTTATTTAATTTCATTTGTTTTGTTTAATTTATTAAAAATAGCAAAATCATTTTAAAAATTCTGAAATTTTTTGTACAAACTTTTATTTAATTTCAGAAACCAAAAACATTTTTATTTTTATTTTTTGCATTTAAAAAATATTTTTAAATATTTAAAAGTTTATTTTTAATTAATTAATGAGAATTAATTAATTAAAAATGCTTTTAGGTATTTAAAAATCACCAAAAAATTCATGAAACCTTAAAAAACATTTAGAAACATTGTCCAACCCTCAAACCAAATTTCTTTTTTGATCTTGATGCATTTTGATAATTTTCCATGGAATTAATTCATTTTCAAAGCATTATTTTGATCCAAACTTCCAAAAATCATTTCTGCCTAACCATTGAGAGTTGGACTTTGATTCCTTTTGCATTGTGTTGTGCATATCATGTAGTTTGTGAGATTAATTTAGCATGAATTGATCTTACATCTTCCA
The DNA here is from genome assembly GCA_963966055.1 of Lathyrus aphaca. Classification (NCBI taxonomy): domain Eukaryota; kingdom Viridiplantae; phylum Streptophyta; class Magnoliopsida; order Fabales; family Fabaceae; genus Lathyrus; species Lathyrus aphaca. Next base: position 434,294,954 of record OZ014524.1, on the reverse strand, counting down.
TTTGTTTGGCATTTTTCTTGTTAAGGTACCCAAAAACCCCAAGGAAACTTAGGAAATTCATAACCCTAATTAGGTTAAGAGTTGGAACCTCTCCTTTGGGCAGTGAGTTGGTATAGGTTTAGGGTTCCTTTGAATGCATTTTCAATTTTTTATCTTGATGTTTGCTTCTGATTTTGGTTTTTGTTTGATGCTTTGATCATAAACCCTAATTTGGGCTTCCATATGCATCCATCTTGCATTTGCATTCATACCTTGACTTGCCATAGCATTTTGTGCATACATTTGATTCATTTGACATCTTAAGACATATTGAAAGCATGTTTGATCATTGCATCTTATATTTGCCATGTTGTATGCCATGTGCATTTAATAACTTTTCATGTATGATCATGGTTCTTAACTTGCTTCATTTGCACCCATAAGTTTGTAGGATCATTCCCATGCTTTGTTTCATGTTTGCATCATCTCATAACATCATTATCATCTCATATATGCTTCTGGTTTTGGTGTGCATCATGCCATTCCATCTCATTTTGCATTGCATTCCTTTACTAACTTTTTCAGGTGGTAAGTAACTTTGAGAAGTGAATTTGCCTTCACTTCTCACAACTTCTTTTCATCTCTTTTATGCATCCATGCTGCATTTTGTTATGTGTTTGAGATTGAGCTTGCTCTTTCTTCTTCATGTTACCTTTCTTTTCTCAAGTGACTTGACTTCTTGAATGAAGCAAGTTACTTTGCTTTCTCATTGCTCCATTCATCTGCTTCCTGGTGGTTCCTCTGAAGATTTCTTTCTTAAACCTCACAAACCTTAGGAACAACCAAGCATGACAATGATTAGGGTTTTGATTAGTATCCCCACTTAGTTTTTACCTTTGTGTCTCATTTGTGTCTCTCTTCTCATCTCATAATCAGGGACTAAACCCTAAAGGCTTTAAGGCTTTGTGATTAAGTTTATGCCTGTATCCTTCTATTAGGATGGAGTGTATAACTTTAATCCTAAGTGTTAAACCCTTAATGTGTTTAAATCTCTTAATCAATTCACTTAATAATCATCAAGACATCACACTTGTAACTTGGGCCTTGCATTGGGGTTCTAATTCTTCCTTAATTGGTTAAGAAGGACTAACCCTAGTGTTAATGGACAAGTCCCCCTCAAGTTGTCTTACAAACCCTAAAAATCACTTCATCATCATATCATTAAATAAAATCCACTTAATCAAAGGCTTGTTATGTCATGAGTTTAATCCCTAATCATGGATTAAGTTGAGGAGCTTTCCTCAGTTTAAACTTTCTCATTTATTATCCTTCTATTAGGATGGTATAATGAGTCTATTTAATCCTTGATTATGGCTTAACCTCATTACTTGACACTAAACAAAAACACCAAAGACATCTAAATAATCACAAGTAGGTTAATGATCTTAATCCTGCATCAAAGGTGATTAAGTGTGAGAAGTTGACTTCACACTTAAGGTATTCTCATTACCCCTAATCAGAGGGAAGATGTGATGAGTTTACTAACCCATTGGTTTAGGCTTAAGCTCATTAACTTATGACAAACTTTCAAAAGCAATAAAAGACTGAAAACTTAAAAACAAACAATAATCGTCTCCTCCGGGATTCTTTTCTCATCTCATTCACTCACAAACGAGAACTTGCTTCTTCTGTCTAATGCAAGACAATTTGCACCTGAGCCAGACAGGTCATACACTTGAGCATAGACAAGCAAGCAGTTCACAAGTCAATTCATCTTTTAGTCTCTTTGGGTCGAACTACGGTGTTCTGACTTCCTCATTGCACGAGAGGATACGTAGGCATAACTTAACAGTTATCGAACAAAAGTCTCTGTATATTCCCCCTCTTTCTGGTCTCATTCCTTAAGCCTCATTATCTTGAGCATACTCTCATCCTTACACTGACACTGTATATATTCACATTTCACATCTCTTACACTGACACCTGTACATCCCTTCCCAGCCCCTTTTATACACAGATTGCACTGACACTACCCCTTTAAAACACAAATCTTTCAAGCGTGGATCCCGTCGAGTACGACGGACAATCTGGGTGCTAATACCTTCCCAGGTTGTAACCAACCCCATTTCTCAGTCTCTCTGGTTCGCAACCGTCTTATCCATATCTTTCTAGGTCTATGCAGCATTGCCTTTCCTCCGGGATAAAAATGCCTAGCTGGCGACTCTATTCATTCCCTGTGAGTTCACTCCTGTGTGTTCTCACATCCTCCTCTCGCCGACCGTTCGCGTCTGTACCCTATTTGACCCGGCTTCATTTAGTGGGAGCGACACCCGCAAACGGATGGCCAGACGGAAAGAACAATCCAATCTTTAGAAGATTTGCTGAGAGCTTGTGTATTAGATCAAGGAGGGTCTTGGGATAGTCATTTGCCATTGGTCGAGTTTACGTACAATAACAGTTTTCATACTAGTATCGGGTTTGCTCCATATGAGGCGTTGTATGGTAGACGTTGTCGTACTCCATTATGTTGGTATGAGTTAGGAGAGAGTTTAGTACTTGGGCCAGAGATTGTCCAAGAAACAACTGAAAAGATAAAAATGATTCAGGAAAGGATGAAAACGTCGCAGAGTCGTCAAAAGAGTTATCACGATAAGAGAAGGAAAGCACTTGAGTTCCAAGAGAGAGATCATGTGTTCTTAAGAGTTACTCCTATGACTGGTGTGGGAAGAGCTTTGAAGTCTAAAAAGCTCACTCCACGTTTTGTCGGTCCGTATTAGATTATGCAGAGGATATGGGAAGTTGCCTATCGAGTGGCTTTACCTCCCTCTCTTGCGAATTTACATGATGTATTCCATGTATCACAGTTGAGGAAGTACATTCCGGACCCGTCGCATGTAATTCAGATAGATGATGTTTAGGTGAGAGATAATCTGACGATTGAAGCTTTACCAGTGAGGATTGATGGTAGGGAATTGAAGCAACTACGAGGCAAGGAAATTGCTTTAGTGAAGGTATTGTGGGGAGGACCAGCTGGAGAAAGTTGGACTTGGGAGCAGGAAGATCTGATGAGGGAGTCATATCCGACTCTATTTACTTCAGGTAATTTTCGAGGACGAAAATTCTTTAAGTAGGGGAGAGTTGTAACATCCCGAAAATCTAAATTTAATTATTTAATCATTTATTTAATTAATTTAGAAAAATTGGAGAGTTTGGGTGAATTAGAGAATTTTGGAGAAAAAGAGTATTTTTATATAATAAGGATAAATAGTGTTTTATTATACTATTTTATTATTATTATTAAAAATATATTAAAGAAAAATGGTAAGGTGGTCCTTTTGTGAAATATACGATCCAACATCAGAATTGGGCCTAACTGCCATTGAAGTGCTATGGGCATCATCTATTATTTCTCTTTGTACCCCCTACGCCATGTTGAGTGAAGGACTGGGCCTGGGCCAGATTTTGTTATCTGCCATCCTCAGGATCATGCTTATTCACCTCCCATGTTTCTTTATTATTTTTTCCTTAGAAAATTGTTAATTAATGTGCTTACAAAATGTGGATTAATTTTCGTATTGACGATTTTTGTTAATTAACATATGGATTAGTTTTTTTAACACTTTTTAATTAGAGTTTTTGTTGATAATTTTAATTATTATGGTGAATTAAGTTTGATAAGTATTCATGAGTTTTTTTGTATCGATTTCGATTATGGAAAGGCTTCACAAAGAACTTATGGAAGATAAGCATTTATTTTGCTTATGGAGATCATAATACATTGTTTGAAGTTTTATTGGATTTCTTTTATGTGAGGAATCGGCAATTCGATCAAGTAAGTAATCTCGTTTCTCCACTTTTAAGCATCATTATAGTTGTATGCGGCTTAGGACCATATAGCTTAAGGTGCATATTGAGCCCTCCCACCTGAGGCACTGAATTTATTTGTGATATATGTTGATTGGTGTCGATTTCGGAGCTTAGGGATTAGGTTACAAACCATTAGGATCGCTTCCTGTCACTTCCCCTCAAAATCCACTTTTTTGCTCGTTTCGTCGCAATTATTAAAAATAGTTTTACGTGGGATAAAATTCTAGAAAAATTCATGAGTGATCTTCATCTTCATCCTCTTAGTTAATTTGTCGTATTTTTTGTTTCCTGATTTGGGTGGTTTCAATATTTTAGTTGGATTTTAGATCACAAGCTGTCCCAAAACAAAGTGTTTTGACATAAGGGACCGAAAACGATTTTTCCCCATAGGTGTGAAACCTATTTTTTGTGTGTGATTAATCACTGTAATTTGTGACATTTTGATTCTCATTATGAATTTTTTTCATAATTTTTAGTGCCCTTTTTGATCCACTTTGCGGAGTTGTTTTTTGGTGATCATGCTTTGTTACCTTGCTAATCAAGGAATTGTTTTGGCACTTTGGTGCATAATTTTGTAGAATACTTTTGGACCATGTAAGATAATCACTATATCATTCCAGGTATTTAATTTCATAATTTTTAAAGGCTTTTTGCTATTTTTCCATGTCACCTAGATCCTAGGTTGATTCATGTGTCTATTTGTTGCATAACTTAAATGATAAGAAGACATTCATGCCATTTTCTTGAAGGGATTTTTGGTAGCTTTTAGGAGTTGATTATAGATCATTTATATGTCTTTAATTCCAGTCATAGGTCACTTTTTGAACCATACTCATTTGGTTTGTTTTGGTGCTTTAAAGTGCATACTTATGTGAATTAACTTTAACCTAAAATAGATTCTCTTCTCTTCTAATTAATAACTTGAATTATTTGGAAATCATTAATGCCTATTCATGCATTCTAAGTGCATCTCATACCTTGTATGCTACTGACCCATAATCATTTCATGCATATTCACATGCCATTCTTCCTTAACTTTCATCATGTGCGATCTTATGCGATTTTTGTTTGTTTCTTCTCACATCTTCTTCTCCTTGCTCCATAGGCCTAATCCGTTGCATACATGATTGTATATTCATTCATCCACATTCATAAACATTCACTACTGACTTTGATACTCATTTAATGTATTAATTCATGCTTGTAAGCCATATGCATTCATACTTCATCCATAAACCCTAATTTGCATTCATGTGAACTTAGGTGAACTTTTTGTACATAGTTTGACATAGTTTGATCTTGTGAGGTATCCTAGTATACTTATGGACCTATAGCATGTAGCTACTGACTAAAGAAATTCATGTAACCTTTAGGTACCTTCACCTTTAAACTTAGGTCTTATTTTGAACCCTAGTTCCATTCTAGGACGTTTATGGTACTTAATCGATTTCATGCTTTGATTTTACTTCCGATATGCATTGTCATGCTAACTTTTGTTTTGTAGGGGGGGATATTGAGGTAAGCCTCACTTCATTCCTATCTTTTATGCATTCTAAATGTGTTTTCCTTAGCACTTGGTGTTTTCTTATAGGTTTTCCCTTTTTTTAGAGACAACTTAACTTCCTTAGGAAGTAAATTAGTTTCTAACTCTTTTTTCTTCTTTTCCTTTTCTTTCTTAGGATTAGAATACCTCATTAACCATAGGATCTCCCATGTAAATAAATCAATAAAATTAGGGTGTGTCTTAGTTCCCCACTAGATTTTGCCTTTTCGCAATTTGAGTCATTCTTTCTCATCTTCAAACAAAATCCAAAAAAACAATTAACAAATAAATGAAAGGTTCCTTTGTGTATAGCCTTATTCCATGAAGCACTTGCATTCATTCCATCTTGGAGTGGTGTAAGCTCGTCTATCATGATGTACAAGTCTCATCAAGGGATTGTTTCATAAAACAAATAAATTCAAAATACTTCTCATAAAAGACAAAAAAAACAAACAATAAGCGACTATCCTGCGGGAACTTCTCTTCTCATCTCATTCACTCATAACGCGAACTCGCGACGACTTGTCTTTCATGCAAGACGGTAAACGCACTCGTACCAGACGAGCCTGCAACACCTGAGCATAGACATACGCAGTTCCAGCATAAAAAACACAAACAAATAGTTCTCGCCTTAGTTAGGCGAACTACGTCGACTCTGATCCTCATTATCCCGATGAGGTACGTAGGCGCGGGGTAGGGCCCGTTCGAGCACATTCTTTATTTTCCCTACATTTACCCCTTTCTTTCCATTCTCTTTTCTTATTCTTTTTACATTTCTCATTCCAGTTAGCAGTTTTTGTTCAGCAGCATTCTTATTTCTCACCCTTTGAAACAAACAAGCAAGCGTGGATCCCGTCGGGTACGACGGACGATCTGGGGTGCTAATACCTTCCCAGGTCGTAACCGACTCCCGAACCCAGATCTTTGGTTCGCAGGACCTTGTCCTTTCCTTCTTCCTCAGGTTTGTGCAACATTACCTTTCCCATTCTTTCAGGATAAAAATGTCTGGCTGGCGACTCTACCTTTTCCGCGCCACTTTCGCGTTTGTACTAGGATGAAAATCCCGGGAGCGACAAGACTCCGAAGTCAGCTACAGAAATTCGTAGTTTTCTTGTGTTGGATGGTTACTATAGTAAGTTCATTGAAGGTTTTTCTAAGATAGCTTTACCGTTGACGCAATTGACTAGGAAGGGTCAAGCGTATGTATGGGATGTTGCTTGTGAAGAGAGTTTCATAGAACTGAAGAAAAGATTAACGACCGCGCCAGTGTTGGTCTTACCGAATCCAGATGAGTCCTTTGTAGTTTATTGTGATGCTTCCAAGATGGGTCTTGGTGGAGTTTTGATGCAGGATAATAAGGTGGTTGCTTATGCTTCTAGACAGTTAAGAGTTCATGAGAGGAACTATCCTACTCACGACTTAGAGTTAGCAGCTGTGGTGTTTGTGCTTAAGATTTGGAGGCACTACTTGTTTGGTTTGAAATTTGAAGTATTCAGTGATCACAAAAGTTTAAGGTACTTGTTTGATCAGAAAGAGTTAAATATGAGACAGAGGCGGTGGCTTGAATTATTGAAAGATTTTGATTTTGATTTGAATTACCATCCTGGTAAGGCAAATGTTGTGGCTGATGCTTTGAGTAGGAAGTCGTTGCATATTTCGATGCTTATGGTGAAAGAATTGGAAATGATCGAGCAATTCAGAGACATGAGCTTGTTGTGTGAAACTACTACTGATAGTGTGAAATTGGGAATGTTAAAGTTGACCAGTGAGATTTTGGAAGAGATTCGTAAGGGTCAGAAATCTGATTTGAAATTAGTTGATCAATTGATGTTGGTTGATCAAGGTAATGCAGGTGACTTTCGAGTTGATGAAGATGGAGTTTTGAGAATCCGAGATAGAGTATGTGTTCCGGATATTACAGGAATTAAAAAGAGTATTTTAGAAGAGGGGCACAAGAGTCGACTGAGTATTCATCATGGTGCTACGAAGATGTATCAGGATTTACGCAGGTTGTTTGGTGGTCGGGTATGAAAAGAGAGACATTGCTGAATTTGTGTATGCTTGTTTGACATGTCAGAAGTCAAAGATAGAACATCAGAGACCTTCAGGTAAGATGCAACCATTGAATGTTCCTGAGTGGAAATGGGATAGTATTTCCATGGATTTCGTGACTGGGTTACCTAAGACTGCTAGAGGTAATGATTCGATTTGGGTAATTATTGACCGGTTAACTAAGTCGGCACACTTCTTGCCGATGAAGATTAACCATTCCATGCAAAGGTTAGCTGAGATTTATATTGAGGAAATTGTGAAGTTGCATGGTGTACCTTCAAGTATAGTATCGGATAGAGATCCGCGGTTTACGTCGAGGTTTTGGAAGAGTTTGCAGGATGCCTTTGGTACTAAATTGAGGATGAGTTCTGCTTATCACCCGCAAACGGATGGCCAGACGGAAAGAACAATCCAATCTTTAGAAGATTTGCTGAGAGCTTGTGTATTAGATCAAGGAGGGTCTTGGGATAGTCATTTGCCATTGGTCGAGTTTACATACAATAACAGTTTTCATACTAGTATCGGGTTTGCTCCATATGAGGCGTTGTATGGTAGACGTTGTCGTACTCCATTATGTTGGTATGAGTTAGGAGAGAGTTTAGTACTTGGGCCAGAGATTGTCCAAGAAACAACTGAAAAGATAAAAATGATTCAGGAAAGGATGAAAACGTCGCAGAGTCGTCAAAAGAGTTATCACGATAAGAGAAGGAAAGCACTTGAGTTCCAAGAGAGAGATCATGTGTTCTTAAGAGTTACTCCTATGACTGGTGTGGGAAGAGCTTTGAAGTCTAAAAAGCTCACTCCACGTTTTGTCGGTCCGTATTAGATTATGCAGAGGATATGGGAAGTTGCCTATCGAGTGGCTTTACCTCCCTCTCTTGCGAATTTACATGATGTATTCCATGTATCACAGTTGAGGAAGTACATTTCGGACCCGTCGCATGTAATTCAGATAGATGATGTTCAGGTGAGAGATAATCTGACGATTGAAGCTTTACCAGTGAGGATTGATGGTAGGGAATTGAAGCAATTACGAGGCAAGGAAATTGCTTTAGTGAAGGTATTGTGGGGAGGACCAGCTGGAGAAAGTTGGACTTGGGAGCGGGAAGATCAGATGAGGGAGTCATATCCGACTCTATTTACTTCAGGTAATTTTCGAGGACGAAAATTCTTTAAGTAGGGGAGAGTTGTAACATCCCGAAAATCTAAATTTAATTATTTAATCATTTATTTAATTAATTTAGAAAAATTGGAGAGTTTGGGTGAATTAGAGAATTTTGGAGAAAAAGAGTATTTTTATATAATAAGGATAAATAGTGTTTTATTATACTATTTTATTATTATTATTAAAAATATATTAAAGAAAAATGGTAAGGTGGTCCTTTTGTGAAATATATGAGGGTAAATAGGGAAAAGACTTAACTGGGATGTGTTTTGGTAAAAAGGAATACACGATCAGTTTTCTCATTTTTCTATCGTGTTTGGTAAAAACTCCCCATTTCTCTAAGGTATGGGGAGTTTTTATAATCTATTGTAAATGTGTAGGAATTGGACTATGAATAGATTAGGATTGTATGAGTTTATGAGTTTTAGGGATTTTGATTTAGGTGGAGTTTATGAGAGAAATCTTGATGAATTAGAGTGATTAGAATGAGTTATAATCATATATTTGTTTGTATAATTGTTATCTTGATGTTGTTGATGTTTGATTGATGTTTTTGAATGGTTTTTGAGTGTTTTGATGTGAAACCCGTAATGGAATTTGGGGGTTTTTGGTGTTGAAGCAGTCTGCAATTATATAGCAGAGAGCTGCTGGAAAACGTGCATTAACCGGTTAACGCTATGGGTTAACCGGTTAACCATTGAAAATTTGGTGTTTTTCTAAAAGTTTCGCAGGCGTTAACCGGTTAACGATATGGGTTAACCGGTTAACACTGTTTGAGAGGCAGATTTTAATTCTTTAAAAAAATCCATAACTTTCAAACCGTAAGTCCGATTCGCATTCCGTTTGAAGTGTCGGAAAGAGCATAAATTGAAATTTATTTTGATAAATAAAAATAAGAAAAAGGCAATAGTTTTTATATATGAATTTATGAAATAACCTTGTAATTGACTCATAATTTACCGGGTACGGGTTAATTCTTGATGTGTCAGAGTGGTTATATGACCAGTGTTCTGGGTGTAATGTCATGATGATATATATGATTATTTGATGATTGGTTTGCTGATGTGAAATGAATGATGCGAATTATTTTGATGAATTTTACGATGTAGCACATTGTAACACGGTGGGAGAACTGACTTTAGTTAAATGTTGCGGATAGCAAGAGTCGCCACCGACTTTTATTTTATCCAAAGGAAAAGGCATAAAAGAACAGGAAAGACCTTAAAAGATTTTTGGGTTCGGGGGGTAGGTTATGTAAAGGGAAGGTGTTAGCACCCTTTCCATCCATGGTTATCCATGGGCTCTTAGTTACTTAGCTCACTTTAAATTGTTTTGAGAAGTGTAGTGTGTGATTAAAAATTTTCTTAAGTACTTTATAATGATCCTTGTACGGATATATATAAAGACTTTGTTTTGAAAATTGTTTTAAAATGTGAAGTGTTATGAAACGTTTTTGAAAGAGTGAGCAAGTACTTAAGAGGAACCTACCCTAATTTGAATATTTTCTGTTCTTAAATATTCTTTCAATGGTAAGACTATCCCTATTATTAAGGAATAGGTAGTCATTACCTTGGATGTTGTATGGGACATATGAAGGGTCATCTGTGATTAGGCAACTGTAAGGTGTACTTAGCAATTCGAAGGGACTTATCATCTTTTATTCGAAAGGGAAAAGATCATTTACGAAGGCAACCATGAAGGGACTTGATCTTATAATCTTAAAAGGGACAAGATGATATTAATAAGAGAAGGGACTTTGCTTTATACACCTTACTTGACCTTTTTGTTTAGGCAACATGAGGGATATCCTTAAGAAAGTGAGATGGCGATCAAAGATCGACTTACGTGTGTGCGTGTACAAATTCATACATTTATCTTATAATTAGTGATCTAAATTGATTTTAAAGTACAAACATGTTTTCACTCCCTAATTTACTAACCATAGCAATTTATAAAATAAATAAATAAACGACAAAATACTACAACTATTACATGGCTTGTACAGTTACATTATAATAAAATAATTTAAACAATAAGCATATAAATGAATAATAAAAAGATTAGTAATAAAAATAAATATAAGAGAAAAGAGGTTAGCACAATAATATACAATATAGAAATCAATTAAAATTTTAGATTTAAATAAATAATTTTTTTAAGAATTTTAAGATGAGAATAAAATAATAATAATAATAATTATATACTAATTTATTTACAAAAATAAACAGGATTTAGAAATATTTAATAATTAAAGTGAAGGATTAAAGTTTTTAAAAGAAAATTAGGGTTTTGAGAATTTAGAAAATAAATTAGGGTTTTAAAAATAATTAGGGTTTTATAAAAATATTAGGTTTTTAAATTTAATATACAATATTAATTCAATTATTTACAAAATAAATTATATATAATAATATGGACATACAAATAAATTATAAAATAAAATATTGATTTTAAACATATACAATTTATTCTATGAAAACCATATTATATTATTATTATTAATTCATTATATAATATTTAATTAAAATTAAATAACAATAAAAGAAAAAGAAAATAGAAAAAAACAATTAGGTTAAAAAAAATGGGGGATGCCTGGTTTTGAACCCAGGATCTCCCCATTACCAGCAAGGAGACACACCACTGGGTTGCGCCTGTGTAGCTAGTGAGGGAATAAGCCCAAACCATTATATATTGAACCTACAAAAATATGAAAAAATAAATGAACAAAAATGAAAAACCTGGGAATCGAACCCAAGTTTCAAACGTTACCAGCGCGTATCACAACCACCAGACCAAGCATCACTAGTTGAAATATAATAAAACATAATTCTAAAAATATTAATTTAACAATTTGAATTTCCCAGATGGCGCCAAGGAGCTTCGTCTTCTTCATCATACCTGCGAAATTTCTTGCGATTTTACCTGCGAATTTTCATGCGTTTTCTCTCCTTCAAGAACCTACGAAACTTGGATCTTTCTTAATACGTAAAATTTCAACAAATTAATCACATAGACATGATCCCTACATCATACACAATTCATTGACGTTCTTAAAATTCATTTATATTAGTTCAATTGAGAAACCCTAAACGACTTCCTCAAACCCTAACAATGGTAAGTCTTTGATCCCGCATCGAAATTCAAATTAATTCATCCAGAAACGTTCCTTGTATCATAACAAACACAAAACATCAGTCAAATATGATTTATCATGAGTGAATATATAAAAACGAAAAATTATAAGATGAGCATGAACATGGATTCGTATTTCATGATTTAGTGCATGGATGGATGGTTTTATGATCCAGAAACACTCAGTGACCTTCAAGGAATAATTTGCAACCTTTATTTTGTCTTGAGAGTGGCTGGAAGTATCAAACCGAATTTGAGTTTTCTTTCAAAATTTTGAAGTTTGTTCTTATGCTAGGAGGCTGTGAAATCGTGTCTAGCACTTGTCTTTGTGTTGTATATATATATGGTACAATGAATTAGGTCAAAAAAATTGCTCAAGACTTTGGATATTTGGATAGTTTGAGATTGAAAAAGATTTGACTTTAAAACTTGAAATTTCTTGATATAAGCTTGCTATTTTAAGATGATCCTCATAATTCTTGTATCAATCCAATCCAAATATACTTTATGACATTCTAGAAGACAAATCAATTTAAATCTTCACTATTTTATATTTTATTTGAATTTAAAATGACTTTTAATATAAAAAATCATAATAAATAAAAATAAAATGAATAAAATTATGAAAATATTAATTTAATTTCGTGCATGATGTCATGGAACCAATTGGATCACAAAAAAGTCAGCCCATTTGATGAATTATGGTTTTAAGACCCCATTTACTTCATAAACCTCTCAAAAATTTCCCAACTTGGCAAGGGCACAAATCCTTCAATTTTAATTCTATGAAGGTGTTCTTGGACATTTTGGAAAGCTTAAAGAGTCCTCTAACCAACCTCTTTGGTCTCATGTCCATATCATTTACCATTCTCAAGATATGCTCTTTTGAAGTTGTTGACTTTTTGTTGACTTTTAAAAGGACCTATAATGTCTTAGCTCATACCTTCCAAATGAAGCATTTTTGGCTTCGCTTGTGAGACACAAAGTTGTAGAGAATTCAATTTCCTTCAAAATGAGCTTTGGATGGAAAAATTTTGATGAAGCATGTGAAATTTATGGCTGGTCAAAGTTCAGTTGACTTTTCCTGTGAAAACCCTAATTTAAAAACTCCTGAATCTTGATGATTTGAAATCTCCTTGATGAATCATGATCAATCCTTGATAAAATGATGAATTTTACCTCATATAATTGATGTTGGAAAAAAATCATGAAGTTTGACTTTGGTTTGACCACAGTTGACCTAAGTTTGACTTTTTAACTACTTTGACTGATTTTGACCTATTTGATCATCTGACTGAGCAAACCTTTTGGAAAAGTTTTGAAACTTGACATGGGGATTCTTGAACACATATAAGATGTTATGAAGCTCACTTGAAGTCTTGGAAGTCCATTTAGCCAGATGAAAGTCAAAACCCTAGTTTAAGATGCATTGCTTAGGAGAATGCATTGTTTGAGGGAATTGTCAAATTTGTCAACCAATTGTGAACTTTGTGAACCTTGTGAACCTTATGAGATGTCTTGTGAACCTTGTGAACCTTTTGAGCCTCTTAGTACACCAAGTCTTATCTTGTGAGGGCAAATTTTGGGGTGCAACACACATCATTGCATTTCATAACATTCACGATGGGGCTTCGGCCTATTTTATTGCTTCAATCCCATTGTGTGGATTGAAGTGTCTCGATGATTTACAATATGCTCCTTTGTGGAGGGTTGATGGTCATGTATCCATCTCACGATGAAAATGGTACCACATGCATATTGCATATCAGGATGTTAGAATTGCATATTCTGGATGAATTTCATGACTGTGTTGGTGTTGCTTAATTTCATGATCGTGTTGTTGTTGTTGCTGAATTTTATAGTTGATGATGTCATGATATATCGTACTAATTTATTTATGTTCTATATTCTTGTACGTTTATGATATATTATGATTACTCACCCTGCCTGCTTGGAAATGTTGCCTCTTTTGTGGGTAACTTGCAGATGATAAAGAATACGCTTGCAGTGCAAGAGGAGTCTTTCATGAGTCTCGGAGCGTGATTTAGTATTCCTTAGAAGTGGTTTTGGTCTATGTGTCCTGCTCTGTGTCATGTAACACTGGGACAGGGTTTATTTGTTAAACTGTTTTCAGTTATGTTATTACTTTGATAAATGTTTTCTCATTATATGATGTTGAAATTCAGGATGGTGAAAATTATGTTTATGAAGTAAAAATTATGATTTTGAAATACGAAGTTTAAATTCCGCTACGAAATGCTATATGTTATTCTTGATGTTGATTAACCCGTGCTACGGGACAGGACACTGTTTGTTTGAATTATGATGAAATGTGATACCATTTCTCGATGATTACTCTGATATTATTTAAATATTTTCTTTTGGGGTAGAAGGGTGTTACAGCCGCTACTTGAAGATTACAAGTCTGTGAAAAAGTTGTCGATCACTAAAAGTATCCAAGACTGATAGGTTCTGACGGAGTCAAGCCTCCTCAACAATGGCAATATTCAATTTTTTTACTGCATTTTCATTTGTGGTTTCTGTTATTTGCAAAACATTTGTATACATGTACGAAAGTTGTTTGCTTTTGAATGATAATCATAATAAAACTCGCGTGTTTTCTTGAAGTAATTCATTTGTATTCATTTATAGTTTTGTATGTGTGCATTACAATACCAACTGCCATGTTTAAACTCTACGAGGGAGAATGACGAAACGAAAACGCAAAGAATCTCTAATTATGTGCTCTCGAATAAAACCTTGTTGACGATGTACATGATTTGTTTCAAATCCCTAAATACCGGAGATATAAGGGAGATAGACCCTCGCTAACCCCTTTGAGCCTTGAAGAAGGAGTTTCTTTTTGCATTAAAAAAAACCCTTACGTTTAACCCGGGGCAGGGTAGGTGTTAGCTAGTTGGACCAAGTGTTCAGACTTTCATAAAAGAGTGTATTTGAGGATCCATTACATTCCATCATCCCAATCAAGAGGTCCAAAGACCGAAAACCACAATGGGTATCCAAATCAAGAGGTCCAAAGACTGGAAACCACAATGGTTATCCTTCATCAACCAAAGAATGAGGCAGTCACAATCCTCACAAACCAATCAAGACAAACAATGTCACACGATTTGTTCAAAAAAAAGGAAATGAAAAGCCCGCTAAGTCGAAACTTGAAAACAAGCGACTTAGGCAAAAGTTAGGGCATCCCGCTGGACTTTGCAATCAAAGATTCACAAGAATCAGTCCAGGAAAAAGTTAGGGAGCGGGGTTTGAGACTAAACTCATCAACCGGCTCGTCACTAACAATATCCGGAAGGGGTTCCACACGAGACATATCAAGGTCTTTAACAATCTCATTTGAAGAGGCACCGACACCAATAACAACACTACCATTTCCGACAACTTTCAGATAAGATTCATCAAAAGATACATGTACTGATTCTTCAATAATAAGCAACCTTTTATTGTATATTCTATATGCTTTGCTTGAATTAGAGTATCCAAGAAAGATGCCCTCATCCACCTTTGAATCAAATTTACCAAGGTTTTCTTTTCCATTATTTAGCACAAAACATTTGCAACCAAAGACATGATAATGTGACACATTTGGCTTTCTTCCTTTTAAAAGTTCATAGGGCGTTTTATTTAGAATAGGACGAATAATGATCCTATTTAATACATAGCACGCGGTGCTAATAGCATCGGCCCAAAAGTATTTAGGAAGACCACTATCATTGATCATAGTTCTTCCCAATTCCTCTAACACAAGATTTTTACGTTCCACAACGCCATTTTGTTGTGAAGTTCTAGGAGCAGAAAAATTATGATCAATGCCATGTTTCTCATAAATTTTTTCAAAGAGATGATTTTCAAACTCACCTCCATGGTCACTTCTAATGGTTACAATGTTTGTGCCAAGTTTATTTTGAGATAATTAGGCAAAAGTTTCAAAATCCGAAAAGGTATCACTTTTACTAGCTGATTTTACCTGATCAGGAGGGCCTTCTAGTAATTGGATGTGAACAGCAAGATGGATGGAATGGAGGGGGGTACCTGCAAGGCACTCCGATGCCAAAGTTAATAGAGGTACCAAAAGTGGTAAGCTAGAAGAGTTAAATCAAAATACCTGACCCTTTAGTGAAAAAGGGTATTTATAGTGAGCCCCCAGCGCTGGGCCAAGGTCCTTCTTTGGACTGGATCAGCTAGGCCCAAAGAATAACTGCCAAGGAACGCGTAAGAAGCTTGAAGACCTAGCAAAGTGGTCTGGTCCTTGGTCCAACTGCCCCTATCTTTCAGGAGATAATGGGGGACAGTTGGGTGATGTGGCAAATGAAATGGTAGACTTGTTCTTTGCCCGTCTCTAAGTATATGCCCGACACATGGAACGCGTGCCCGACCGTTAAGTAGCTCTGCCCGTCCAACAAGTATATTTGCCCGAACGTATGTGCGTCTGCTTGACGTATTGGGCCATAGCCCAATACAGTGGAGGCCCAGTCCAAAACACTAGTGTTCTGGGCAGGCCCAACTCCCAGAATTGGGCCAGGCAAAGTGACGAGCTGACACGCTCGACGTCGAGCACCATGCCAAGGATAACGATCCTTGTCGACCAAAGTCATACCGACCAGAATGAAATCCCCCAACGGCTAGTTTTGACCGTTACCTATTCGTTCGGATTCCACGATCCGCGCCAAACAGTTTGAACCAATAACCATCCACCAACGACAATATATAAACCCTCTCAGAGGAGAGAGCCAGGTATTCAATTCTCTCACCTTAATTCTCGTACTTGCACACTCTTTGCTCAGTTTCTTACTTTAGCATCGGAGTTCCTTGCAGGTATACCCCCCTCTTCTCCTCACCAACTGTCCTTCAGCAACGCTCGACGCCAGCCATATCGGATCCTGATCTCCAGGTACGATCAGGTGGCGCCGTCTGTGGGAATAACTGATTTCCCCGTTCTTCTCTCTCAAAATCTTCAAGAACCAAAGTTTTTACCAAGATCCATGGCTACTCGAGACAACAATTCGGACAATCGTTCGAACGACGGTATGCTCCTCACGCAACGTGAGAGCAATGTTAATCACCCTCCCCACGAAGAAACCCTGCAGAATCGCCCAGATGGGAAGACAACCTCATCTTCCCCCGATCGCGACCAACCTCTAGAAAGTCGCCCAGAGGTTCCTCTTCCTCCAACACCTTCAGGATCTGATTTCACAGTGCTGGCTGAGATTCTGAACCAGACAAATTTGTTACTCCTCGCCCATGGCGAGAAGATTGCCCGTCTCGAGGACAATAACCGTCGACCATCCCGGTCTCCCGCGAGACATCAAAGAAGACGCAGTCCTTCTCCTCCCAAGAGGAAGAGTAAAGGACACAATGATGAATCCACTAGTGACAAAAGGTCCCGCCCACCTCCTCCTCGATCTTCCCCTCCAAGAAATTCAAGAAAGAGCAGATCAAGATCCACATCACCCCGTCGAGCGAGGAAGCACGTGCCCATGTCTCCTTCATTCAATTCCAGCGACGATGAAGACATCAGGGGCCCCCTCTCATCGGAAATTATGGCAGCTAAACTCCCACGGGGTTTGGAAAAACCTCCACCCTTAGGCTCATATGATGGGACCACAGATCCTGACGAGCTTATCGAGAATATTGATGCTCTGCTCGACTACCGAGGGGTGCGAGGGGAAATCAAATGTCGCCTCTTTCCTACAACTCTGAGGAAAGGAGCGATGACGTGGTACAAAAGCCTCGAGGCAGAGTCCATCACTTCCTGGAAACAGCTCGGACGCACATTTTCCAGGCACTTCACCGCCTCTAGACGACAGCCGAAGATGGAAGCATTGCTCGAAGCGATCATCCAGGGGAGACGAACCTCTATGAACCTATATCGAGAGGTTCAACAAAGAAGCAGTCTAGGTATCCACAACGGACGACATGAAGAAGTACTTGCTGGAGCAAGGACTGCGCCCGTCGACCGATTTCCACCGAGCGGTTGGCATCGAGACCCCGACCACCCTTGACGCTTTCTTGTTGAAAGCCCAAGCTTACATCCAATATGAGGAAAAGCAGGCGGCTAGCTCCGTCCGAGACGCGCGGCGTCACGAGGATGCAAAGCCCCACCGGGTCGATGAACCCTCAACATCTCGTCGGGGAGGAAACAAAAGAAAGGATGATCGCCCCCGTGAACCGCAGGAGCACAGAGGACCCATCGGCCGATTTCATGAATATACTCCCCTCCTGGTCTCTAGGGAAAAGATCATGTCCGAATGTGCCAACTCAGAATTCAGGCAAGCAGGAGTACGCTATCCGAAGCAGCTGCCTAGCAAACCGGGCGCGGACAAGACGAAGTACTGCAGATTCCACAAGAGTCACGACCATAATACCGAAGACTGCATCCATCTCAAAGACGCAATCGAGATACTTATTAAAGACTGGCACCTCAAACAGTTTACCAAATCAAGAGACACCCCTCGACAAGAAGCGCATGAGACTCAAAAGATCGAAGAAGTTGTACCCATACCAGCAGATGCGAACATGCAGGTTGCCCTGAGCATCTACCGCCCAGAAGATTTCTTCCTGCCCGACCACACGGGGAGCCCAGGATATTTTTCCTCCCACAACCCGTGGGAGACCTTTCCCTCTGCAATGGTCATCTCAGGGGGAGGATTTAACAAAATCACGGCCGGATCCGTAAAGAGGAAATTCGACCAACTGATCGCGAAAGGCCCTGCTCAGAGCGCGACCATGGATCCCCCAAGAGAGGGCTCAATACCCCTTGCTTTTTACCGAGAGGAACTCTTAGGAGGAGCACCAAATGCCAGCATCCCACTACTTATCCGTGCACGGATGGCAAATTTTGATGTGAGGAGAATCCTGGTGGACCAAGGTAGCTCCTGCGGCATCATGTACTCCCAATTATTTTCAACACTCCAGTTGAATGAAACACACCTGACTTCGTACGTCAGATCAGACTTACAGGGTTTCAACGGAGCAGTCTCCCGACCATGGGGCTACGTCGATCTCTTCGTCACCTTCGGGACATCCGAAACCGCCATAACTGTTCGCGTTCAATTCCTGGTCGTAGACTGTCCGTCGTTGTACCAATGCATTTTGGGACGACCAACATTGGCCGAGCTGATCGCTGTTCCATCCACCGTTCACCTAAAAATGAAGTATTATACTACTTCGGGCAAAGTCGCTACGCTACACGGTAACGTCGAAGCTGCCCGCCGATGCTTTAAAGCATCATCCAGAGGTCTCAGCTCGATATCTTACCAACCAAACCCATCAGCCCTGACTTCTCCGAATACTCCACAAACATCCAAGGCTTTTCCTCAGGTTGACTCAATCGATCTAGACTGCAGGTTCTAAGATAACGACGAGGGCGTTCGGAGGCTGACCGATTCACTTTCCCGGCCAATTCTAGACGGAGAGTTCAAACTAATTCCTTTGGGGGATGATCCGGCTCGGTGCGTCAAGATCGGGGCCCATCTGCCCGACTTGGCGAAACGAAAATTAGAAGCATGCCTCAAGGGAAACGCGGATCTGTTTGCTTGGAACGCCGCAGAAATGCCAGGGCTCGACCCCGAGACGGGTTGTCATCACCTCTCCATCGACCCAACGCACAAAGTGGTCGCCCAACGTAGGAGGAAGCAGTCGACCGAGAAAACCAAAGCGGTCGAATCTACTGTTAAAGACCTCCTAGAGGCAAATTTTGTAACTAAGGCCAGGTATACAACCTGGCTCTCAAATGTTGTACTTGTTAAAAAGTCTAGTGGAAAATGGAGAATGTGCGTTGACTATATTGATCTTAACCGGGCATGCCCGAAAGACGCATATCCTTTGCCCAACATTGACAAACTGGTCGACAATTCGTCCGGTTTCAAGATATTGTCCTTTATGGATGCCTACTCGGGGTACAATCAAATACCCATGGCCGTGTCCGACAAAAAATACACGGCCTTCATGACCGAATCTGGCAACTATTATTATAATGTTATGCCCTTCGGTTTAAAAAATGCGGGCGCGACATATCAGCGCATGATGAACAAGGTATTTCGGGCAGAAATCGGGGACATGCTTGAAGTATACATGGACGACATGATCGTCAAATCTCAGCAAGAGACGGACCACGCGTCCCACTTGAGAAAGGTACGATCAAGCCCGGAAATGCAAAATGCGTTTCAATCCCGAGAAGTGCACGTTTGGGGTCCGAGCAGGGAAGTTCCTCGGATTCTATTTAACCGAACGAGGTATTGAAGCCAACCCTGACAAATGTCGGGAATTCACAGAACTTTCTACTCCTAATTCTAACAAATCCATACAATCGTTGAACGGGGTCCTCGCTTCCCTCGCACGATTTGTGGCAAAATCCGCCCTCCCCTTTTACAAACTCCTCCGTAAAGAGGCCACATTTGAATGGACGGAGGAGTGCGAGCAAGCCTTGTCCCACTTGAAAAGGGCATTATCTGAGCCCCCAGTTTTGTCCAGGCCCAAAGAAGGGGAGACTTTTTACCTTTATCTCGCCGTAGCAAATGAGGTCGTAAGCGCAGCCCTCGTACGCGACCTACCCGAGGGACAAAAACCTATTTACTTTACGAGCAAGGTGCTCCACGGCCCCAAACTTCGATACCTCCGGGTAGAAAAGGTGGCCCTCCTTTTTGCAGCCAGAAGACTACGACATTATTTCCTAGCCCACACCATCATTGTGAGAACAAACCAACCCATAAGACAATTACTCGGTCGACCAGACATGGCCGGGAGAATGTTAAAATGGTCATTGTAACTGTCCGAATTCGATATCAAAATTGAAGGGAGACAAGCTCTCAAAGCTCAAGCACTAGCCGACTTTGTAGCAGAGCTCACTTTCACCGAGCAGGAGCCGAAATCTCCATCCAAATGGACCATCTTTGTAGACGGAGCATCTAGCCCGGCAGGTAGTGGAGCTGGAATTATCCAGGAAAACAAAGAGGGAAACATCATCAAAGTATCTTTAACTTTGTCCTTCCCCACATCCAACAACTAGGCGGAATACGAAGCTTTCCTGGCAGAAATACGACTCGCGACCGACCTGGAGGCAGAAGAAATCACAATTTGCACAGATTCCCAGCTGGTCGCTAATCAAGTTCGAGGAGATTTCTAGGCCAAAAACGACAATATGGCCGAATACCTGGCCCTTGTAAAGGACAAACTAAAACGATTCACAAGCATAGAGGTCAAACACGTCCCGCGAGAGAATAATACCCGAGCTGATATCCTTTCCAAGTTGGCAAGCACTAAAAGAAAAGGAAACAACAAGTCTGTCATACAAAAAGTGCTCCCCCGACCAAGCATTGGACAATCTTCAACCCACCTAGACATTAATATCGTAGGAGACGCGAACTGCTGGATAACCCCAGTGTTTAACTACCTGACCAAGGGTGAGTTACCAACAGACCCGAAAACGGCCAGCACAGTGCGTCGAAGGTCATGCTCGTACTCTTTTATCGGTGGGCGTATGTATCGCCGAGGTTTCTCCACGCCGCTCCTCAGGTGCGTAGAGGAAGAGAACGTCCCACACGTACTAAGAGAAGTCCATGAAGGAATTAACGCACATCACCCAGGCGGACGATCGTTAGACCGAAAGATCCTCCGGGCAGGGTACTATTGGCCGACACTCCAACATGACACAAAAGAGCGCGTAAAAAGATGCGACAAATGCCAACGACACGGGGATGTACACGTAGCACCCCCTACCGAGCTAAAATCGCTATCTTCCCCGTGGCCATTCACGTGGTGGGGGATGGACATCTTAGGGCCATTCGTCGTCGGATCCGGCCAAAATAAATACCTCATTGTGGGCGTCGATTATTTCACTAAATGGATAGAAGTTGAGGCCTTGGCCAAGATTACTGCACTCAACATACTACGCTTCTTTAAGAGGAGCATTCTCGCTCGGTTCGGGGTACCACTCGCCATTGTAACCGATACGGTACCCAATTCACTGATAGACATTTCAAAGAATATGTTGCTTCGGTAGGAACAAAACAACATTTCGCTTCGATTGAGCATCCCTAAACCAACGGACAAGCAAAAGCTGCAAATAGAGTAATCCTAAGAGGTCTGAAACAGAGACTGGACGAGCACAAGAAACACTGGGTCGAGGAGTTACACAGCGTACTCTGGGCATATAGAACCACTCCCCACTCAACGACCGGTGAATCCCCGTTCCGGTTGGCATATGGGACCGAAGCAGTAATTCCTGTGGAAATGCATTTCCGATCCAGGCGGACAGAGTTTCCAATGGACCAAGACACCAACTCCGAAGCTTTAAGAAAGGAGCTTGACCTGGTAGAAGAAATCCGACAGAAGCCGCTCTCTGAGAGGCCACTCTAAAACAGAAAATAGCAGCTCGGTACGACTCAAAAGTCATAAGACGGGCATTTGAAGTGGGTAGTCTTGTTCTAAGAAGAAATCACAGAGATTCCCGCGAAGGAAAACTAACGCCTAATTGGGAGGGCCCGTATCGCGTCCGGGCAAAGACTGAAAACGGGGCCTATTATTTAGAAAATCTTCACGGGGAAGAACTTGCTCGGCCGTGGAACGCCGAGAAGCTCAAGCAATATTACAGTTAATTACAAAGTCACCTTGCTCGGATCTCAAGCGAGGAGCAATGGGTCTGAATAAACCTGCGTGCCCAGGTACAATAAAAACATTGTAAAATAACAAACGACCACCAAGGTCGGGTAATTTTACTAAAAGGTTGCGACCCCGAAGGGCCGACTTGTTCATAATTACACACAAAGGGGACCATGTCCCCGAGCAAAACAAAAGGCATAATAAATTACAAAGTAACGGCGCGTAGGCCAGACTAATTCCCCTCCCCTTCTGGAGCACCGGGTTGACCTTCGCTCTGAGGCGACTGCATCTCTGGTTGTTCAGGCTGAGCAATCACCCCGGGCTGGGAGTCCTCCACGATCAAGTCTGCAAGGACCACTATCTGACCATCCTCGACTTTGTAGAGATAGCTGATGTGGCTGGTATCCAGAGCCAATTCAGGATGAAGAGCTCGTATCTGGTCCACAACGTTTTGGAAACTGAGCTTAGTCGACGAGTTCAGATCTTCCATGTCCTGGTCGATCCGAGCAAGAAATCGGGCCCTGGTCACCAAACTCTTGGTGTCGGCATCCTCATCCTCCTTTGGGCAAAAGGCGTCCTTCAGCTTTTTGCTCTAGTCCAAGGCCCTCCTCTTATCGACCTCCAGCTTGGCGATGATGTTTCCCCGATCGGTCAGCTCCTTAACAGAGGCAGTAGCTTCCTCAGAAGTCGTACCCAACTTTCGTTCGGCAGCAGCCAAGAGCTCCTTCAGCTTTGCCACCTCCCTTTCCTGCCCAGGGTTCCCTTCGGCCGTCAACCAGGCCATAGACAATACCTGCATAACTGCGCTCGCGTCCTGGGCCAGAGATAGACGCCGGGCAGGGCGATCCATTGCCTCAACGAACAAAGAGTCTGCTCGATCAAACTTCATGCTCGTCCCTTCGAAATAGTTTCGCTTCACAAAGCAAGGCGGCAACACATGTTTCGGTCTGGGGGGAGCATTGACCGTCAAATCCACGGTCGCTGCAGATTTATGTTTCTTCATGAGCGAGCCAGTAGACGCGCTCGGAGACCCTTGAACCAGGGGGCCCGACCCGGAGCCGCTCGTTTCGGTCAGCTTGGTTTGAACAACCCGCGACCTCTTCTTTTGTTTTTGGCGCAGTCGCTCCTGGATTTTGTTTAGGGGGTTCGACATGGAGCCTACAAAGAAAAAGAATACAAAATTAGTCACGAACGCCCAAAATTATCAAAACATAATAACAAGCAGAAATAAAAACAAATACCAAAGAACTCGGACACTTCTTGCCCGGTGTTACACGCCAAGAGATCTGTGACGTCTATCAAAGGACACTCCACAGCCTCTCCCCCGTCCTGATCCAGCATTATCTTACCCTCCCCGTCCAGCAGAGGATTCGGAGTAAAAGAGGCTACCAACTTCCGAAAAGCCTCGAAGCTAGCCGCATTGTCCTTGTTAAGAGAATCCCCTACTTGGACAAACTCACTAACCGGGCGTCCGTAGTGAGAATAACTCCACGAGAAGGGAAACAGCCAGAGCCTCCTCGGAATCACCTGCCCTCGGTCATCGAGTCTGGGCTCATCATTTTCGTCGGTATCTATCCCCAGGAAACTCAGTGCTCTCACGGCTTCCGCGCTCGCTGACTTTACCAAAAAGTAATCTGTCTTGAAATCCCGGATAGATTCCGAGTGAGCTTTGAAGATCTTGGTCCGCTGTTTGAAGGAAAGAAATCCCTTTCGGTCGGTCCCCCGCCCTACCTGGCGCTGCAGCGAGAACAAGCGAAAGAACGGGGGAAGCATGGCCCCAACACCCAGATGGGCGCACGTCACCTCGAACGCTCTCAGGAACGCATAAGAGTTGGGGTAAAGCTGATACGGGGCTACACCTAAGTGCCCGAGCACGACACAAACCAGATCACTGAAGGGCAAGGTTACCCCTAGGATCGATGTCGCGTACTCTTACATTGAAAACTTCCGGCCGCCGAAGTCTGAAAATATCCGGTCATCATCCCCCGGGCAGGTGACGACCCAATCCTCCGGATCGCCAACAGTAGGCAAAGGCTCCGCGCGAGGCCTCGAGAAAGACGACACCTTATCAAGCAGGTCTTCCACTACCCATTCTTCGAGCACGATTATTTTTTCTGGACACCGAGGGGAATTGATCGTCTCTCCCGAGTCAGGGGCTCCTTCCTCCGTTGTGGTCGCGTCTGATTCGCCCGACGAGCTTCTAGAGTCAAAATAAACAGATGCGGAAGAACCAGAATCTTCCGAGGACAACCTCCTCCGAGGAAATATCGAGCGGGTCTATAAGCGAATTCTCACCTGAAAAGCAGAGGAAAGGCGTCAGTGAATTCGATTAGAATATCAAATCCACCCTTCCACCGCTCAACAAGTGAAAGGGCGCGTATCAGCCCAGGAGTAAGATCCCGAGCCATAGCCCTCGGCTAACCATCGCTCAAGCCGATGGCCAGCGCCCGACAACGGCGAGGATATGATCAAAACCTAGATGCTTACCAGGTCCTAGGTCAAAATCGACCAGGACCATCGTCGACCACGAATTAGGGTTCGTAGTCGACGAGCAACAGTGACAGAAGGTCTCTAATCTACTTATTCTAAGCCTAAATTATCGGAAAATCTATCCTATGCCACATGCATTGCTAAAATATCAAGCCTATGACTAAGAAAAACGCAAATAAGAGCCTTACATGGAGCTTGGGAGGCCATTGCAGAAGAAGTTAGCTTGGAATGCGGTGGTCGACGGATGAAAGCGGTGGTCGACGGCTAAGAACAGTGGCTGATTTACAAGCAGTGCAATGGAGAAGAAGGAGAAACGAAAAAGCTTACAAAATGCCTTGGGTTCCTATTTATAGGGAAGGGAACACGTGCAGAAACGCGTGACCCCTACCCCTAGGCAATGATTACCTACGCTCTAGCCCCTAGGCTAGCCGTCATAACATTAAATAGGCGCGAATTCCCAAACACGCCAACTTTTCGTTTCATATTCCCCCTTCGTCGAGCGACCAAACAACTGCCCGCCTGCCATGGGTCATCGAACGATCACTCCCTGGTCCGCGCACGAAAGACACCAGACGCACTGCGTACGCCTTAGACAAGAAACCATCACTAACTCACCGCTCCTCCGCAGGAGCAACGACTTGTGGGGCTCCTGTTCTTGGCAGGCCTAACTCCCAGAATTGGGCCTTGCAAAGTGATGAGCTGACACGCTCGGTGTCGAGCGCCATGCCAAGGATAACGGTCCTTGTCGACCAAAGCCATACCGACCAGAATGAAATCCCCCAACGGCTAGTTTTGACCGTTACCTATTCGTGCGGATTCCGCGATCCGCGCCAAACGGTTTGAACCAATAACCATCCACTAACGACAATATATAAACCCTCTCAGAGGAGAGGGCCAGGTATTCAATTCTCTCACCTTAATTCTCGTACTTGCACACTTTTTGCTCAGTGTCTTACTTTAGCATCAGAGTGCCTTGCAGGTACACCCCCCTCTTCTCCTCACCAACCGTCCTTCAGCAACGCTCGACGCCAGCCATATCGGATCCTGATCTCCAGGTACGATTAACTAGCTAAGAAGATTGTCCAACAAAATCTAGAGTAGTCGTCAACAATAAAAAAACCATAATAGTTTCCTCCTATACTTTTGATTCTATAAGGACCAAAAAGATCCATGTGTAGAAGTTCAAGAGGTCTAAAAGTAGAAACTTTTTTTATTTATTTATAGGATATCTTTGTTTGCTTTCCCATTTGGCAAGCATCACAAAGATGGTCCCTAGTGAACTTTATGTTTGGCAAACCGACTGTCGCTCCCGATAAATGGGAAATGGCCCAGATAAAGGTACAGACGCGAACGGTCGGCGAGAGAGGGATGTGAGAACACACAGGAGTGAACTCACAGGAAATGAATAGAGTCGCCAGCTAGGCATTTTTATCCCGGAGGAAAGGCAATGCTGCATAGACCTAGAAAGATATGGATAAGACGGTTGCGAACCAGAGAAACTGAGAAAGGGGGTTGGTTACAACCTGGGAAGGTATTAGCACCCAGATTGTCCGCCGTACTCGACGGGATCCACGCTTAAAAGATTTGTGTTTTAAAGGGGTACTGCCAGTGCAATTTGTGTATAAAATAGCTGGAAAAATGTAAGTGTCAGTGTAAAAGAAGTGAAGTGAGTAATGTACAGTGTCAGTGTAAGAACAGGAATGAAATGCTCATGACCATGAGGCTTAAAGAATAAGGCTGGGAGAAGGGGGAATGTACAGAGACTTTTGTTCGATAACTGTTAAGTTATGCCTACGTATCCTCTCGTGCAATGAGGAAGTCAGAACACCGTAGTTCGACCCAAAGAGACTGAAAGATAAATTGACTTGTGAACTGCTTACTTGCCTATGCTCAAGTGTATGACCTGTCTGGCTCAGGTGCAAACTGTCTTGCATTAGACGGAAGAAGCGAGTTCTCGTTTATGAGTGAATGAGATGAGAAAAGAATCCCGGAGGAGACGATTATTGTTTGTTTTTTGAGTTTTCAGTCTTTTATTGCTTTTGAGAATTTGTCATAAGTTAATGAGCTTAAGCCTAAACCAGTGGATTTAGTAAACTCATCACATCTTCCCTCTAATTAGGGGTAATGAGAATACCTTAAGTGTGAAGTCAGTTTCTCACACTTAAACACCTTTGATGTAGAATTGAGATCATTAACCTACTTGTGATTATTTAGATGTTTTTGGTGTTTTTGTTTAGTGTTGAGTAATAAGATTAAGCCATAACCAGGGATTAAACAGACTCATTACACCATCCTAATAAAAGGATAATAGATGAGAATGTTTAAGCTGAGGAAAGCTCCTCAACTTAATCCATGACTAGGGATTAAACTCATGACAAAACATGCCTTTGATTAAGTGGATTTTATTTAATGATATGATGATGAAGTGATTTTTAGGGTTTGTAAGACAACTTGAGGGGGACTTGTCCATTAAAACTAGGGTTAGTCCTTCTTAACCAATTAAGGAAGAATTAGAACCCTAATGCAAGGCCCAAGTTACAAGTGTGATGTCTTGATGATTATTATGTGAATTGATTAAAGGAGTTAAACACATTAATGGTTTAACACTTAGGATTAAAGTTATACACTCCATCCTAATAGAAGGATGCAGGCATAAGCTTAATCACAAAGCCTTAAAACCTTTAGGGTTTAGTCCCTGATTATGAGGTGAGAAGAGAAGACTCAATGAGACACAAAGGTAAAAACTAAGTGGGGGACTAATCAAAACCCTAATCATTGTCATGCTTGGTTGTTCCTAAGGTTTGTGAAGTTTACAAGAGAAGTCTTCAGAGGAACCACCAGGAAGCAAATGAAAGGATCAGGAGAAGCAAAGTAACTTGCTTCATTCAAGAAGTCAAGTCACTTGAGGAAAGAAAGTAAGAAGAAGAAGAATGAGCAAGCTCAATCTCAAACACAAGATAAAATTCAGCAATGATACATAAGAGAGATGAAAAGAAGTTATGAGAAGTGAAGGCAAATTCACTTCTCAAAGTGACTTACCACCTGAAAAGTTAGTGAAAGAAATGCAATGCACTGCAAGATGAGATGAAATGGCATGATGCAAATCAAAACCAGAAGCACATATGAGATGATAATGATGCTATGAGATGATACAAACATGGAACAAGGCATGGGGATGATCATACAAACTTATGGATGCAAATGAAGCAAGTTAAGAACCATGATCATACATGAAATGTTATGAAGTGCACATGGCATACAACATGGCAAATGAAAGATGCAATGATCAAACATGCTTCTATTATGTCTTAAGATGCCAAATGAATCAAATGGATGCACAAAATGTTATGGCAAGTCAAGGTATGAATGCAAATGCAAGATGGATGCATATGGAAGCTCAAATTAGGGTTTATGATCAAAGCATCAAACAAAAACCAAAATCAGAAGCAAACATCAAGATAAAAATTTGAAAATGCAATCAAAGGAACCCTAAACCTAATCTAACTCACTGCCCAAAGGAGAGGTTCCAACTCTTAACCTAATAAAAGTTATGAATTTCCTAAAATTCCTAGGGTTTTTGGGTACCTTAACAAGAAAAATGCCAAACAAATGGAAAATGAAAGATCAAATCATGCCAATTTAATCTCACAAACTACATGCTAAACAAAATGCAATGCAAAAAGAATCAAAGTCCAACTCTCAATGGTTAGGCAAAAATGATTTTTTGAAGTTTGGATCAAAATAATGCCTTGAAATGATTTTAATTCCATGAAAAATTCTCAAAAGACATCAAGATCAAAAAAGAAATTTGGTTTGAGGGTTGGACAATGTTTCTAAATGATTATGAAGGTTTCATGAATTTTTTGGTTATTTTTAAATACCTAAAAAGTATTTTTAATTAATTAATTCTCATTAATTAATTAAAAATAAACTTTTAAATGATTTAAAAATATTTTTTAATGCAAAAAAATAAAAATAAAAATGTTTTTGGTTTCTGAAAATTAATAAAAGTTTGTACAAAAATTTCCAGAATTTTTAAAATTGTTTTACTATTTTTAAATAAATGTAGAAAAGAAATACAAAATAAATGAATTAAAATTAAAATAAAAGAAAGTAAACACATTGGACGGATCAGATTGAAACTGGGGGAGAGGCTGTTGACTGCGCGCGCAATCCTAAGGTCCACATTCAAACTGAATTAATCTCACTTAATTAATTAAATAATTGTGATTAGGGTTTTAATGTGAAATCTGGTGCGTTCATTCACGCGGGAGTCAATGCCAGTCAACCCATCCTACGCTCAGTATTCAAACCTAGCCCTAATCCTCATTAATGCACTAATCACTTTCAGGTGGCCGGAAATGACCTCCGGTCATCTTCTCCGGCCACACTCTCCCCTGAGAATCTCAATCTCACTCCCTAGGCATCTAAAACAAAATCTTTTTGCCCAGAATCCATCCCCAGACATCATACAACACGAATCAACAAACAAAATGCATTTATTTTTCGTATCCAAGCTGAATCGAATCAAAAGGGGTTTAGGTCAAAAAGTTTCAGGAACCACATACATACTCAATACTCAATCATTTTCGAAACAAAACATATCAGCATGATCAGTGGAACATAGAGAATCATTTAAGAACTTAAAAACATGTTTCTGGAAAAAATGTTCTTGAGCTCACCTGAACTGGAGCTTTGATTTCTGACACTTTCTGGCTGGCCCTTTGATCCAAAATGCCTCTAATGAACCTCCTGAGAAGCTTGCAGTGCTTGGTTGGAGTTTAAAATGGCTGGTTTGGAAGTTTGAACAAGTTCTGTTCAGTGGAGTGAGGAAATCGTGTTTCTGATTCTGGGGGTTTAAGACAATGGTGATGGGTGCTTTGTGATCAGGGAAGTGTGTTTAGTTGATTGGTGAAGTTGGTTTGTGTGTTTGTGACTTGTGTGATGAGTTTCGAAAGCTTTTGCTCAAGAGGGTGAAAATGAGAA
This sequence comes from Lathyrus aphaca, assembly GCA_963966055.1. Classification (NCBI taxonomy): domain Eukaryota; kingdom Viridiplantae; phylum Streptophyta; class Magnoliopsida; order Fabales; family Fabaceae; genus Lathyrus; species Lathyrus aphaca. The sequence goes on along the minus strand of OZ014524.1, from coordinate 434,265,117 downwards.
TGCTGGCTTGTGGAGTGTTTCAGGCTTGCTTCTTGTTATGTTTGGCTTGCATTTGATTAGTATAAACAATTGCCATTGGTCAGATGAAGTGACATGTGCTTTATTGATTGGTATGGGTGCTTTTGCAAAAATGTCAAAGTTGTGTAAGAAGGGCATGGGCTACTTGCTAGCTAAGTACAAAGGGCATGTCCTGCGCAGCATGAGGTGAGGAAAGGCCTAGGGTTGATCAGCAAACTAGCCAGCAAGTGGATGAGAAGCTATGATGAGTTTTGCAACTTGGCTTGCCTTTGGTTCTTTATGAAATATCTTGATCCATAAGTCATAAAACATGTGATCCCTTGGCCCATTCTGATTTTTAAATGTTGTGTGATCATGTTGTGAAGGTTAGACATCAATTAGAAGCCACAAATTGCCTTGGTACAAGAATTTGCAAGTTTCCCTCTTTGGTGCATAACTTGAAATTTAGTGATTTTTGCCAACTTTGGTGAACCATAACTTTTGATCCAAAATGAATTAGGTCATGTTCTTGTACTTTTTGAAAAGGGAAAGATCTATTCTACAACTTTCATGACCAAAGTTTTTTTTATTTGAAGCTTCTTTGAATCAAAAAGTAAGGGTTGAAAAAGTTGCCTAAAATGGCATTTTCATTAAAAGTCAAACTTGCCCAAAAAGTCAACTTTGCAAAAGACTTGAAATTATTCAATTTTGTGAACTTCTAACACCTTCTATGATCAAATAAAGATCATACACAATCAAAATGATGAAGAACACCCTTTGGTTGGGTCATTGGGGGCCTCAGATGCCCTGATTTTGCACTGACTTGCTTGAAAAGTCAACTCTTGATCAGATGACTTCCCCATGGAATTTCTTCATGAAAATTGATATGCATACTCCCTATACCATATAGAGACCAATAGAAACAAGAATGACCAAAAATATTGGAGTTATGGCCTCTGAAACCAAAACCCTAATTTTAGGTCATCTGTGCAATCAAACCTGGCTCTGCTTCCATACCATTCTTAGTTCTTGTGATTTTTTTGACATTATTGACTTTGAGAGGATATAATATGATACTTGAACACACATGGACCCCTTTGAAGTGATTGATGACCTTTGGAGTGTCTCAAGAAGCTCTTGGATAGCTCAGATCACAAACCCTAGATGCAGATGACTTTGAATCTATGCAGTGAATCAAAAATGTAATATGAGGTGGTATGACTGAGCTCATGCATATGAAATGATCACAAGCCATGGTGTAAATGGGTGAGGGCAAATTTGGGGTGTTTACACCGACTACTAAGTTTTTGGAAACAACCTTATTTAGCAAGTCAAAGTTGATATGAGCTAAACGTCTATGCCAAAGCCAAGAATCTTCACTTTTGGAAATTAGACATTTAGGATCACTCATGGTCATCAAATTAAAATCAATCATGTATACATTGTTAACCCTAAAGCCTTTAAACATATCCTCTTTGTTTTCATTATGTTCAATTATGCAACCTTCTTTAGAGAATGGGACTTTATATCCCTTGTCACACAATTGACTAATGCTAACAAGATTATGCTTAAGACCTTCTACTAAGAGGACATTAGAGATAGATGTAGAGGATGGATTACCTACATTACCTTTGCCGAGTATAGCTCCCTTGTTGTTATCACCATAAGTAACAAATCCCTTCTTCTTAGCCACAAAGTCAAGAATAAGGAAATGTCACCTGTCATGTGTCTTGAGCATCCACTATCTAGAAACCAACGTTTCTCCGTAGCTTCAAGACACTCCACCTACATGATTAGACAAGAAAGGGAGGTACCCAATTTTCATTGAGTCCTAGAGTGTGAGTGAAAATTTGGTTGCATTTAGGCAACCATTGACAAATGCCTTTAGGAACCAAGTATCTCATAAACCGACATTTGGCAATCGTATGACCTTCCTTGCAACAATAGTGACATTTCAAGAATGGTTTAGACTTGCATTTACTATTTTGATCCTTCACAACATAAGTATACCTTTTATATGGGTTGTTCATTGATTCTATAAAGTTTTAACGATCAATAGTAAAGGTCATCTTAGGTTCTGATAACTTGTCTAATTTGGCTTGAAGAGTTTTAACTTCTTTTTGCCAAATGCAACACGTTTCACAACTATGAAAGTTATGTCATTTTCGCTTGTCTTCTATCATAGGTTCTACCATCGATTTCTTAAGAGCTTTCATCGCATTTTGATTATCCGATACCTTTTTCTCTAAATATGCAAAAATTATTTTTTCAGATGCAATGCGCTTAAAAGCTTCCTTAGCCTCTTGATGGAGAACTTTAAAAGTACTAAGTAGATCATTATAAGACAATTTTTCAGCATTATCATATTTAGCATGTTTTACCTCTTTCTTGCCTTTCTTATGAGCCATGAGGCAAAGATTTACTTTCTCTTCCTCATCACTTGAGCTTACTTTTCTAGAAGATTCACTATCACTTTCCCAAGCAATATATACTCTTCTATCTTTGTTTCCTTTCCTTTGATGCTTATCTTTAGCTTTGTCTTTCTTTAGCATTGGACAATCCGGTTTGTAGCGACCCAGTTTTCCACAATTGTAGCATGACCCTTTACCTTTCGTACTTTTAATAAAATCTTGCTTGGAAGGATTAGATTTTCTTCGATAGTTGATGAGACGCTTGTCCGAATGAGATATTTCATTCTTTCTAAGATATCGATTATATCTTCTTACAAACAAACCCATATCTTCATTTGATTCGTCTTCATCATCACTTGAATCACTCTCACTATCTTTATTGGTGGAAGATTTTGAGGAAGAAGCCTTCAAAGCAATAGACTTCTTCTTCTTCTCATGATCTTTATTCTTCTCATTCTTTTCCTTCTTTTCATTATCTTCATGCTCATGTAAATTTAAGAGCTCTTGTTCATGCTCTTGTAGCTTTCCAATAAGTGTAGTTAAATCCAAGGTTCTTACGTCATTGGCTTCTTTGATTGTCGTAACTTTTGGCAACCATTCCCTAGTAAGACATCTCAAAATTTTGTTAGTAGCTACATCGTTAGGAGTAGTTTTACCAATAGCGTTTAAGCGATTCATCAAGTGAGAGAATCTTTTTCCCATTTTACCAATGGTTTCCCCTTGGCAAATGTGAAATCAATCAAACTCTGGTTGTAGAGTATTAATTCGTGCAAGCTTTACATCATTGGTTCCCTCATGGGCAACTTGTAATGCTTCCCACATGGCCTTAGCCGTAGTATGATGAGAAACTCGAAACATCCGCTCCCAAAGAAGCTATAAGCATATTTCGAGCTTTCCAATCATAGCTATATTTCTTTTCATCATTCTCATCCCATTGTGCTTCCGGTTTTTCAATTTGGACATTATCCAGACCGGCCATAGTTATTTGAAAAGGTTCGTCTTGAATAACTTTCCAAATTTTTCTATCAACATAGTTGATATGAATGTGCATACAATCCTTCCAATGACTATAGTTTTCTCCGATAAAAAATGGAGCTCTATTGTACGCCCCCGTTGGATCGTTGTCCATTTTCCAATAAGTTGTATGTGAAGCACTAGATGAACCGGTGCTCGTGATACCACTTGTTAGACGATAGTGCAGATCTAGAAGGGGGGTTGAATAGATCCCTTTTTCAAAAATTAATTTTCAAAAATTAATTGAAAATGTATTGCGGAAGTTTCCCGGAAAATCGTCTAATTAATTTTGAAGTCACCAAAGATCGGATATACGCTTAAACCAAATGGAAATAGAATGTTGACAAGATGAATTAATAATTCACAAAAGATTCACTTGATAATACCATAATTGATAAACTACTCTTAAAAATTATATAGAGTAAGAAAATAAGCACAAGTAAATTGATTTTGTGTGGTTTGACTTTTTGACAAACATTTGGTGTGCAAAACACAAAGTGTAACTTTGTTGTATCAAGTAGTGCAAAATTTTACACAATGTAGTTATCACTTTTGAGTATGACAATTTGTCAAACACCTTGAGTGCACTACTTAGATACACCCGAATTTTTTAGAGCACACAAAATCAAAATGAGCAAAAGTAAAATGCGAGAATAGTAAAGAACACAAGGAATTTGTTTAGGCAGTTCCTTCGTCGTCCTCGCTCGAAGTACTCTGCCCCCAATTCACAATCGAATTGAGAAATTTTATTAAAATTGCAATTGTTTTACAAGAAGAAAAATAGATGAACCAACAAACCAATCCGTGTTGAATATGCTGTCAAATCTTCTTCTTGTCCCTTGATTCAAAGTAGAATCAAGTCCTCCACGTGTGTCGATAAAGCCTCCGATTAATTGCTCCCTTCTTGCAAGGATATACGATCCTTCAAACTTTGAGCACGACTGAGTTTCTTCAACACTTGTGAACCCACAGAGATCTTCACAATTCTCTGTTTACCGTGATATGAAAGAACGATCCACTTGATCTTCAATCTACCTCACTCGGCTGAATCTACGAACAATAGTTGTGTGCAAAACCCCCAAATCTTCTAAGATCTTGGAGGAGAAAACCCTTCAGATTTTTCCAAGAAAAACCCACACTCTCTAGACCCAATCTGAAACTCTAATTCACGATTGAACGTTATCTTCGAAGCAAGCACCTTAATCAACAAAGATTATTGTGTGTGATTGTTGATGGATGCAAGAAGGAAGAAGATGAAGAGACAAGTGTGTATATCTTTCACTTTTCTTGTTAACCTCTCAAAAGAAATAAAATCAGCTATTTATATTGGTTAGATAAAAATAGAAAAGTAGAAAGCAAGAATTAATTAAAAAAAATTGACAGCTACAGGAACGAGCCTGCTTAAATCAACAAATGAGCCTGCTCAAACTACTGGGTGAGTCGGCTAAAAGGAGAGAGAGTCAGCCTATTGAGACCCGCACACTTTGGGAGGAAAAACATTTTAATGAGTCGGCTCATGAGGGGTTTTGAGCCAACTCATACATACCCAATGAGCCGACCAAAAATTGGCCTCAGGCAGCCTGTTGGGACCCGCGTGTTTTGGTACCAAACACACTGAATGAGTCGGCTCATGGTGGAATTTGAGTCGACTCATTCAGTTTATTTTCACATAAATGACATTTCTTCCTTTTTCTTTGTGAATCAAGCACACTTTCAATCATGCCAAGTTTTTGACACATTCAAAATCCATGCCATGTCTCACACCTGTACTTTCTTCTAAGATTTTTTTTGTAAGCATGGAATTTGATTAAACGAGTACTAGGGGTACTCGAACCCTGATACAAAATTCAGATAAAATCCGAGCAAAGAAATTAAGCACCAATTGAACCTTACACTAGACAAAGAAAAAGGTCTTTGCAAAAGCTATAAAAGTTACAATTGGATTGCGCAATCTCCCAGATAAAAGTCCACCTCTAAACTAAATTTTTTATATTCCAAACTAAGTCGTCCAACACGCACTTCTCGTTCCTAAACGACATGCTGTTCCTCAACCCCCAAATACTCCAACAAGTGGCCAACCATACAAACACCTCACTCCCTATCCCAACTTTCTTGTTTTACAGAAGCTGAACCAAGCTAAATCGTGTTGAAAAATATCAAAACCAGGTTTTACAAATGGAACCTCCATACCAAGCCAAGAGGAGATGTTAGCCCACACTTTCTTAGAAAAGTCACAAATGAAGAAAAGACGGAGAAAGTCCTCTTGAGAAGAATTCCAAAATTCACAAAAAGTTTCCTCCAAAGGTAAAATGTTTCTATGAAAAAGCAAATTTTTTAGAGGTAACCTACTGAGAAAAAGCTTCCATCTGAATGCTCTAATACGAAACGGAGTCGAAAATTTCCACACGGAGGCAAAAACTGCCTTAGCCATGGCTGAAAAACCAATATTAAAAAACTTAGAGAAATGGGCCAAGTAGCCTTCCCTTGTCGTGTAAGAAGAAAACGAAGAGCCTTGCCAAGTAACCGAGTCAAGAACATTACAATTTGGTTCATACAGAAGCAATATTTCAAAAAAGTTGAAGAACTCCTGCTGAAACAGAAGCCCACCTGAACTATCCACTCCACAATCACTCCAATGCCATTCTTCATTTTCCCACGAGCCCATCTCCGCAACAGTAGCTTTCTGGAATTTCGAAACAACAAATAAATTCAGAAACCTTTCTCTCAAGCTAGACTCCTCAATCCAAACATCATTCCAAAAGGAAATACAACCACATTTTCCTAAGCAATACTTGATCTTAGAATTGAATACTTCATAATGGAGCTTGTTCTCTAGACGCAGAAAATCGTTCCACCAAGCGGAAGAGGAGGAAGGACGACTTAGAAGACAACCAGAAATAGAAAAATACCATACCTTTCTTGAATGATCTGCTGCCAAAAAGAATCATCCATATTGAGAAGACGCCACCTCCATTTAAGCATTAAACTTATGTTGAATTCCTGCACTCTTTTGAAACCGAGTCCGTCACTCTCAAGAGGAAGACAAAGGTTCTCCCAAGACACCCAATGCACCTTTCTCTTATCCGCCTCCTCCCCTCACAAGAATTTATTCTAAAGCTTAGTTAGAAGTTGATAGACTTTAATCGGAGCACGATAGAACGAAAACAAGAAAACCGGTAGACTACTAAGTGATATTCTAAAGTACATTCGTTGAAAACAAATATCATAGGATAAACTTTCTGAAAACAATAAATCAATATTAATTAAATGAAAATAATTGAAGATGTTTTGATTAAAAAAATTATTTGAAGGTTAAATAATCCTAAATTTTTACTCTAAAATTTTATCATATATTTTGTGGTTTTGCAAGAAAAAATAATATGTTTTTAAAATCACTTTATTCATTTATTTATTAATTTTGGTACATCTTAAAATCACTATATAACTTGAACTAAAACCAACCACATAAAAAATGACATTTATTTGACAGAGCCACAATTCCAAATTAAAATAAATAATAAAAAATGTGGAGCTAAACAATAAATGATATTAAAAATCCAAAATTAAAATATAAAGGTTGAATGATTTGACTGTATTATGTTTAACCTTCTTCCATTTTCCATTTGCGGCATCTCCGAATAATTCTTTCGCATCTTTTCTATATTTCCTTTTTCTTCCATTTTTTCTCTAGGTATATTAAGGTTTTGCACCACCGCTTCAATTTTCACCGATTTTTCACTATGTCTTCTTCACTTGTAAAGATCGAAGACCATCACCACCTCCCCAAAGATCTTTACAATCTCTCAATCAAAGATCTGGTAATTGTGATGCATGTTTATTCCCTTTTATGATAGGTCTGTTTTTATCTATTAGTTGGAGATTTTGGTTCTTTGATGTTCAATTGCGTTTTCAATTTCATATATGTTTAAAAAAATTTGCGTTCTTGTGCGAATTCTCTTTGAATGTTATTTTTCTAGGGTTATCTTTTTTTTTTTCTTTCTTTCTTTTCTTTCTAGGTTAGAATTGATGCACTTGTGTTTGTGTTTGATTCTATTGTTTATTTTCGTTATTATTGATGTTCAGATTGGAAAGGTGACTGAAGAAGAAGAGAATCATCCTGTAGGATTTGGAAAGCATGGTGGAATATGTGCAATTTGTTTGGAGGTGATAGTGCTACAAGAAACTGCTCTTGTAAAAGGTTGCGAGCATGCTTATTGGTAAAAAAACGTCTCTTTTTGTTACTTTTGGCATCAAGCTTATGCAAATCATATTTTCTTGCTTTTCCAATTTCATTTGGATTATAAATGTTATGAGCTTGAAAGCATATGTATTTGTGTTCTGTTTTTAAACTTTTGTGTATGGGATTTGAGAATCTATACCTGCCTTGACTGAACTTTTATAATATCAATATATTAGTTTGTTATCAATTTTTCCACAAGTCAAACAAAGGATTATAATGGTTTAGTTATTATACATATTAAGCATTGAAGTTCCCAGATAATTGATTGGATGATACTGATGGCCCATGTAATCATGCAAACAAATTATGCATTATCTATGAAGCACGGACACCTCTAGGAGTAGGTGTGTCGCGGTGTCCAACACGCGTCGGTGTCCGACACTTGTATGACACCCGTACGACACGTATCGGAAAAGTCAAATAAGTGTCGGAAATGGTTTTTTTCTTTGTTTCGACACTCTTTGAATCAATTGTTGACACATGTATGACACTCATAACACATATGTTAGACAATTCAGACAAGTGTTTCAAACAAAAATTTGTGTTTTTCTCTGCTTCAATTTCAACGCACCTTTATACATATTTTGGACAAATCTCACGTAAATTTAAAATTGTTAAACATATTTTTAATCTATGTTATCAATAAACAATTAAAGACATTAATTTTGATTAGAGTATTTTCAATTTTTTTAATCATAGATGAATAAATAAACCTCAAATACCCTCTTATATATAGCGGTGTCGGTGTCCTATGTTTTAATATTATCGGTGTCGGAGTCCTATGTTTTAATATTATCGGTGTTGTAGTGTCCGTGTCGTGTCGGAGTCCGTGCTTCATAGTGCATTATAATGTTTCTGTTAGTGTTAGTGTATATATTATTGGAAAGCATCTTTGAGAAAGCTAGATGCAGAATAAATTTTGAAGCCTGAAGAATAAGATGTATCTTTGCAGAAGTAACTTTTATTCAAAAGAATGAGATGACCTGTGTTGAACTCATCATGACTATTTGGTCATAGGTTCTCATGTTAGGATTAAGTCATTTAAGAGTTTAAGTTCTTAGATCAAGATAAATATTTTTACAATTCCTCTAGCACATGACATTTGTTAATTATTGACTAGTTTATTTGATGAATTTATGGTTGTGATAAAGGCATGAACAAGTCATTTATGATTTAACTTGGGCCGTATTGGTTCTTTTCATTAATTAAATGTGTAACTGTGGTTAGCTTCTTAACACTTATCTGTTATATTAGATACTCTGCAATTACATCATTTAATTTCCCTTTGGGTCGTCTGATTAAATTCTCTTGATATTTTTTCTGAGATAAGTGTATACTTGTTGAGTTTTAAATTATAATGTTTGATTAATAACTATTTTGAGGTTTAGATATTTTTCTAGGTGTGACATGTAATTGTTTTTAATGGTAATGGTTTGTTTTTGTGTAGTGTAACATGCATTCTTCATTGGGCCACATACAGTAAGAAAGTTACCTGCCCTCAGTGCAAACACCCATTTGATTTCCTCGCTGTTCATCGCACACTTGATGGAAGGTAATAATTCATTTTTGTTTTTATATCTGATTCAGTTCATGCTTTAGTCATCTTGTTAATATTTCTGAATTTGTTGAAAGGTCGTCACCGTGTCTATAGAATGAAACAGCCTCTTGTCTATAGAATGAAAACAGCTTTTTATTATAATGATGGGTTCAATATGAAGTATATATTTTGGAAATACCTGTGTTATTAATGTCTGGTTAATGAATATAAAGATGAAATTTTTAATGTTTGGTTTGAATTCCTTTGTCACCAGAAAGTATTCTACTATTCTGAATAATTAGATAATTGCAATCTTGTTTTAGATGTTAACGGTTGTATTTTTGTCAAAATTCTCAGCTCCTTCAATTATACTAAATAAAATACTACCATCTCATGGAACATAAACTTTTTAAGGACGAGGAAGAATGTCAAACAAATAATATAGTCAAACTACTCAATTTTTTGTCCCTATTATACTACTTTATAGGTTAAATGTTGCATTAGTTTCTTTTTTGACAACTCAATTTCTCTGACAATAATCTCAATGCATGCTTAATTTGAGAAGTGGCTAAAATTGCGTGCTAACTGTTTGACTTTTGTGCTAACTGTTTGACCTTTTATGCTTTTATGCTTGACAGTATTCAAGACTACATGTTCGATGAAAGTGTTTGCCTACTACTTCGGGCCAAGTGGTTCAAGCCTTTAACTGTTGAAGAGTGTGCAGTTGTTGAAGAAGATATCTATCAAGAGATAGAAGACTATTTTAATCAGTATGAAGAAGCTGACGACGATCTAGATGACGACGAGGCTTATTATGGTGCTTCAGCAAATGTACGGCTTGGCAACCGTAGATGGGGAGACAACGGTTTTGTTAGGGCTGGGCGTCAAGAAGCTCGGCCAGTCCATCGACCAAGCTTCCATGATTCAGGAGCAAGTTCATCGCGCGAGCCAAAGAAGAAAGAACAAGAGTGTCCAAAAGTTATGACAGGAAGACGTGCAAAGAGGGCACTGAAAAGGGAAGCTGCTAATAAGGCAGCTGAAGTGAAGCATCAGAAGCATTTGGATAGGTTGGGTAGGAACTAGGAAGTGATTCTAATTTAATTATGTCAACGAAGCCTCCTTCCCTGAAGATATATTTTATCTATTTTCTTCATTTACATATTTTTTGTACAGTATTTCTGTGGTCTGAAGCAGCATCTGATAGATCGCGGGGTAAGCTGTTTTTTTAGAATAATGGCTTGGTTGATGCAATCCTTAACTCACTGTATCATTGAGCAATTTAGGTTTTCAATAAGTAGTCAATACATCTCTTAGTTGTACATAATTTCCCTGGGATGATGATCTTGTACCTTCTTGATGCTGATATCTTGTATTTTTTTTCAAAGTTAAGCATTGAAATAAAGAGAACTCCTATTGTGGAGATACCAAAGTTGTGTCAAATCTTCTATCTTACATTAGATTTAAGAATTGCTCTAACCTTTTACTGTAATGGTTTAACTCTACGTACGTAATGTATGTATTGAAGCATTGAAGCAAGCAAGATATATTAATATAATGTATGTATTGAAGCAAGCAAGATATATTAATAGGGAGAACTAAAGGTTCTCCAACCTTTTTATACCAAAACTGGAACAACTCGAAACAAAAAAGAAATTACAAACCAAATTGAACTACGAAATAAATAGTAAAGAATCTTTACTAAAATCATAGAAGCTACAATTGGGATATGTAATGTCACCACAAAGGGACTATTTTCAAACTAAAGTTTTTATACCCCACACCGTACTAATAACATTCCAATTCTCCAACCGAAAACTAACCTCATTCCTAATCAACCATAAACTCCACATAGTGGCTAACCACATGATTCCTACTTTGCATTCTTTTACTTTCTTTACACGACAAAAAGCACACCATTCCATAAAAGATGATAAACCTTCTTCCTCTCTAACCTCCAGTTTACCTATCCAACTAGCTATTTCACTCCAAATCTTTTTCACCTCATAGCAAGAACGGAAGGAATGATTCAAATATTTCGGATGGTTCCCACAAAAAACACAATTTCTATTATCAATGTTAAAATATATACCTCGCTTAGCCAAAAGATCCTTCGTAGGAAGTCTATTTACAAAAATCCTCCAACAAAAAGCTTTTATCTTAAAAGGTACCCCTATACTCCAAATTAAAGCCAAAACCTTATCGTTCCTATTGAAAGGACCAAACAGGATGTTGAAAGAAGCATAAAAATCATAACAAGAAGCTACCGTAAACCTACCGTTGGAATAAAAAACCCAATCTACCACATCATCACCCTCCTCTTTAATCTCATGAACACCTAGCCTCTCCATTAAAGAAGACATCTTCTCCGCCATACTCGGATACCTCCCCACCGCTTTTGATAAACCATGTCCTCCCATTGCCAACGACCACCTCTCCACTTAGAAACTCTCTTTAAACACGAGGTCTAAAAAAGATCCGAAAACTCCTCCCTCAAACTCTTACCACCCAACCACTTAGTCTCCCAAAAAGGGGTAGAAAAACCCTTAGCCACCGCGAACCTAGTATTTGAAACAATAGGATCTTTAAAGGAATTTTTACCAATTGATAAAATATCCTTCCACCAAAAGGAATGAGCATAAGAGATTTTCCCCCTCCACTCCGCAAAAAACCTTCAAAGAAATATCTCCATAACGTGCCTTTAAAATATCAAACCAAAGGGCATTATCTCTTTGAAGAATTCTCCATCTCCATTTGTTTAGAAGAGCTAAGTTGAAGTCCGCCAAATTTTTAATTCCTAAGCCTCCTTTCTCATAAGGTAAAAAAACATTCTTCCAACTAACCCAAAGAATCTTTCTCTTCTCCTCCACTCCACCCCATAAGAAATTACTTTGAATTGAAACGATTTCTTTAACCACTTTTGAAAGCATCTTATAAAAAGACATAGTGAAAATAGATAAAGAACATAAAATGGACTTCAATAAATTGATCCTCCCTCCAAGGTTAAGAAAACGATTCTTCCACCCCATCAAACGCAACTTCATTTTAGACACTAAAGAATTCCAAGAGAAGACTTCCTTGGATTTGATCCAATGGGAATACCAAGAAATAAGAACTTGCAACTTTCTACTTTACAAGAGAGAACATAAGATGCCGCTTCCAAAAAGTAATTGTTGGAATTAATTCCGATCAATTTACTTTTATGATAATTGATTCCTAGACCTGATACTAGTTCAAAGCTCTCAACACCGTCTTCAACGCCCAAACATGCCTCCAATTCCCTTCCCCTACTAATAAAGTGTCATCCGAAAATTGAAGAATGTTTATGTAACACTTCCTTTCAATACCAAAGCTACTAAATTCTCCATTCTCACAAGACTTTCTAACCAAACCCACCAAGCCCTCCTCCACCAAAACAAAAAGAAAAAGGAGATAAAGGATCACCTTGTCTCAACCCCATCTCCACAACAAACTCCTTTGTTTGACTCTCATTCACTAGCACCAACATCTTACTTTGAAAAACCAACATCTCCATCCACTTTCTCTATAATGGACCGAATCCCATCTTCAACAACATGGATCTCAAAAGGTTCCAACTAACCTTATCATAAGCCTTTTCAAAGTCCACTTTGAAAAGGAGGCAATTCTTACCTTCCTTCTTAGCATAATCAACAACTTCATTAGCCACTTGAACCCCATCAAGAAGTTGCCTACCCGGAACAAAAGCGCTTTGAGAAGGAGAAATAATAGAGCTAAGTACACATTTCAACCTTCCCGCCAACACCTTAGATATCACCTTATACATACAACCAACAAGGAAAATTGGTCTATAATCATCCAAGGAAACCAAATTAGGAGATTTCAGAATCAAAGTCAAGAAAGAAGAGGTGACTGTAACACCCCAAAGTCAATTTAATTATATTGATGTGTTTTCTTGTGAATTATGATGTTTGTGATGTTTATTGATGTTTTGTGAAGTTTGAGGGTAGCTTCTTATTTTAATAATAATTAGAATAATTAAGTATATAATGTTTAGTTTATTATTTGAGATTTAATAAAATAAAATAAAAGGAATTAAAGGATGAGGGCATTGTGGTCTTTTGGTTGAGGATAAGTGAGGGTTTTATGGGAAAAGGCTAAAATGGGTCCTAGGGGCAAGAGTGACAAAATAGGAAAAACTTGGAAAGAACAATCATTTAGAACGATCGCGCTTTTGGAAAAAAGGAAAAGAGCTTTGGAGAAGAAGATAAGTTAGGGCTTGAAGGCTAGAGAGAAATTGCGAAAAATTTATCGAAAGCTTACGGAATTAAGGTATGGGGAGTATTTTCCTTAGATAATATAATGTGGGAAGGGAATTGGGGGGTTTTGTGGTGTAGTTAGGGAATAGGGTTTTGATTTTATGATTTTGTGTTGTTGAGGATGATTTCATGATGAATTAGATGAATACAATGATGTATATGATGTAAATGATGTTGTTATGATGAATGTCGATGTTAATGAGGTTTTCTGGTGTAATGCTGTTGAATTGTGGGTTTTGGAGGGGGTTTTGTCGCAGAAGGGAGAAGGCTGAAATTGCAAAAAAATTCTGCAGAATCGCGAAGCTCGCTTAGCGAGAAAAGACAGTGAACTGGGCGCTTAGCGAGTATGAGGTCTCGCTTAGCGAGCCCTGAAAAACTTAGAAAAATGTTTTGTTTTTGAAAACTGTTTTAGGGTAGTATGTTCTAGGTTGCTATGACGTTGTGGAGTGGTCAAATAATGTGTCTTTGAGGCTATGTGAGTAGAGTTAGTAATTAAGTGATGTATGATAAATTATTTGATGTTTCTTGAATTATGATGTATGATTTCATGATGTAGAGATATGATGTAGGATGAGTGTGATGTATGATGTCCCATGAGTATTTATATGATGTTATGAATGATGTATGGGGATTAATCAATTAAATATGAATGCGGATGCAATGTTGTGATGTTTTGAGGATGATTAATGTATATTGCGTCTTGCATTCATGACATTGAATTTATGAGGGAACTCTGGTCCATTGGTAGCTTCAATCCTATTGTGTGGATTGAAGTGATATGATGTTTATGATGTGATCCCTTTGGGGAGGGTTGATGGCCCAGTGTCTATCACATGAGGATGTTTCGCTACCACATGCATTAATAAGAGATTGCATTTCATTCTAAATGGCATAACATGAATGCATTGGTGTTTTGTGTAATGATGAGATGCATTTAGTGATGTGTATTAAATGAGCATGATGAATATTTCTATGACTTGATGATGATGATGATGATGATATGTATAAATGAGTTGTAAATGAATTGTTGTTGTTTTGTTTTGAATTCTTAATTCTATATTATATTATGGAATGTGAATTTACTCACCTTGTCTGCCTTCTGGTGATGGTCTATTATGCCATCCTGCAGATAATCAAGGTTAGCTCAGTGCGTGCTTAGCTCGAAGATAGTGAGTCGTCGAGTTAGTTAGAAGTGAAGTCATGCTTTGTGTCTAGTAACATCGGGATGGGTTTCGCTTGAATGATTATGTTTAATTGGATTAAGATGTTAAGTTTATTTGAGTATTTTGATAAAATGATATTTGAGATGATTTATGAGTTTTGTTTAATTGAAGAGGATTTTTATGACTTGTTTTTTTTTCCGCTGTATAATTATGAAGAAAAGATTTATGTTGCTTTCATGACTTTATGAACCCATGTTACGGGACAGGACTCTAGTTGATGTTTTGACTTTTAATTTTCAAGAAGTAAATGTGATGCCCTTTTTATGAATTTTAATCTGATAATTGATTTAAATTGCTTAATCTTCGATGGGGGTAGAAAGGGTGTTACATTAGTGGTATCAGAGCAGGTCGGTCTGTCAGTTATGTAATTGTTAGTCGTGTCAGTTTTTGAGTTTGAGTGTTTTGAGGATTGGGTTGTTTTCTGATGTTGTTGGTGATTTGTAGAATGACTTCGAATCGTGCTCTTGCAGTTGCAGTAGCTGCACTTGCTCATGCTACGATGCAGAACAACAATCGAGATGATTTCCATGCTTTGGGGGTTTTTCAGAGGAATAATCCACCCAAGTCCGAGGGTTCTCATGAACCGAAGAACGCTCATAAGTGGCTGAAGGCGATTGAGAAGATTTTCAGAACTATGGCATGCTCCGATGCTCAAAAGTTGCCGTTTGGCACCCATATGCTGGATGAGGAAGCTGAGGATTGGTGGGATAATACCCGTCAGAGATTGGAAGAGGTTGGGGTTGCGATAACTTAGAACGTGTTCAGGAAAGAATTTATGAGTAATTATTTTCCTGAAGATGCTCGTGGCAAGAAAGAGGTTGAGTTCTTGGAACTGAAGCAGGGGAACATGACAGTTGTAGAGTATGCTGCAAAGTTCGAGAGGTTGGGGAATTTTTGTCCTCACTACAACTGTGATGATGCTAAATTTTCCAAGTGTTTGATGTTTGAGAATGGGATGAGACCGAAAATCAAGCAAGCGATTGGTTGTCAGCAGATCCACAGGTATGCTGAACTTGTGGATAAGATTAGGATTTATGATGAGGATAGTCGAGCTAGGTCTTCTCAGTATAAGCAGGTGAGTGAGAAAAGAGATAAGGGTCAGTTCCGAGGGAAACCTTATACAAATCCAAATGATAAGGGGAAACAGAAGGGTAAGGATGGGAAGAACCCAAGTGGGGGAGAGGATTCTACTCCTCTCAAGTGCTATAAGTATGGCGAAGCAGGTCACAAATCTGATGTGTGCACTGCTACTGTGATAAGATGTTATAAGTGTGGAAATAAGGGTCATATGAAGAACGAGTGTACTAGTGCTGAACCAACTTGTTTTAATTTCGGAGAAAAAGGACACATCAATACTCAGTGCCAAAAACCGAATAAGGTTGCTACTGCAGCTCAGACTACTGGTAGAGTGTTTGCTTTGAGTGGCTCATATGCTCAGAATAAAGACAACTTGATTAGATGTACTTGTTTTATTAATGATGTTGAATTGGTTGCTATAATTGATACTGGAGCTACTCACTCGTTTATTTCGATTGAGTATGTGACCAGGTTGAATTTACATTTGATTGTTATGAATGGTAATATGTTGATTGAAATGCCTATTGACAGTTCAGTTACGACTAAACGTGTGTGTTTGAAGTATCCCTTGACCATTTATGTTAAGAATTTCTTGATGGATTTGGTGTGTTTGCCTTTGCGCCATATGGATGTTGTTCTGGGGATGAATTGATTAGAGTTTAACTTTGTGCATATATACTGCTATGCAAAGACGATGGAGTTTCTAGAGTTTAGTGAGTGTGGGGAGATGACGCTTCTATTCGCGAAGCAAGTGGATTAACTTCTAGAAGATGAAGCCCATATATTTGCTTTGTTTGCGGCATTGCAAGTTGACTGTTGTCGCTCCCCCGAAAAGACACTAGGTCAGATAGGGTACAGACGCGAATGGCCGGCGAAAGGAGAAAATGAAGGTGAAGTGAATAGAGTCGCCAGCTAGGCATTTTTATCCCGAAGGAAAGGTAATGCTGCATAAACCTGGAAAGAGATGGATAAGACGTTTGCGAACCAGAGAAACTGAGAAAGGGGGTTGGTTACAACCTGGGAAGGTATTAGCACCCAGATTGTCCGTCGTACTCGACGGGATCCACGCTTAAAAGATTGTGTTTAAAGGGGTAGTGTATGTGCTACCTGTGTGCAAAAAGCTGGAAAAGAATATACAGGTGTCAGTGCAAAAGGGTGAATGCTCAGGAACTGAGGCTTCAAGGAGAATGCTGAAAGGGGGGGAAGACACAGAGACTTTTGTTCGATAACTGTTAAGTTATGCCTACGTATCCTCTCGTGCAATGAGGAAGTCAGAACACCGTAGTTCGACTCAAAGAGACTGAAGATAAAATTGATTGTGAACTGACTGCTTGTCTATCCTCAAGTGTAAGAGTCGTCTGGCTCGAGTGCTAACTGTCTTGCAATAGACGGAAGAAGCAAGTTCTCATTTGTGAATGAGTGTGATGAGAAAAGAATCCCGAAGGAGACGATTATTGTTTGTTTTTGTGTTTTCAGTTTTGTTATTGTTTTTGATGTTTTGCATAAGTTAATGAGCTTAAGCCTAAATCAAAGGCTTGTAAACCCATTATATCCTCCCTGATTAGGGATAATGAGCCCACTTAAGTATGAGATAAGCATCTCAACTTAATTGCCATGATGATGTAGGATTAAGATCATTGACCTACTTGTGATTAATTAGATGTTTTTGGGTTTTTGTTTAGTGTTAAGTAATGAGTTTAATCTCTAATTACAGATTAATGGGCTCATTACACCATCCTAATAGAAGGATAATAGATGAGAACACTTAAGCTGAGGAAGATACCCCAACTTAATCCATGGTTAGGGATTAAATTCATTATATAACAAGCCTTTATTAAGTGGATTTTAATTAAGGGATGAGATTAAGAAATGGCTTTTATGGTTTGTAAGACAACTTGAGGGGGACTTGTCCATTAAACACTAGGGTTAGTCCTTCTTAACCATAAAGGAAGAATTAGAACCCTAATGTAAGGCCCAAGTTACAAGCTTACGTCTTGATGGTTATTAAGTGTTTTGATTAAGAGATGTAAACAAATTAAAGGTTTAACACTTAGGATTAAAGTTATACACTCCATCCTAAGAGAAGGATGCAGGCATAACCCTAATTCCAAAGTCCTAAAACTTTAAGAGTTTAGTCTCTGATTATTGAGATGAGAAGAGAGACTCAAGGAGACTCAAAGGTAAAAGCTAAAGGGGGACTAATAACAACCCTAATTATTATCATGCTTGGATGTTCCTATGGTTTGTAAGGCTTAAGAGAGATCTTCAAGGAAGCCACCAATGGAAGAAGCAGATGAAAGGAGGAAGAAACAGAAGATATAAGTTACTTACTTCAATGAAGAAGATAAGTAACTTAAAGAAAGAAAGTGAGAAAGAACATAAGTGAACAAGTTCACTTCAAGGAAAAGTAAGGATGCAAATGAATAAGATAAGAAGGCATGAGAAGTGAAGGCAAATTCACTTCTCAAGGTAACTTACCACCTGAAAATGTTAGCATGAATGCATAAGGTATAAAGGATAAAGAAATGGAATGAAATGAGATGAAATGATCAAAGTAAGAAGTGTTTATGCAATGTTAATGTCATGTGAGATGATGCAAAGTCATACAAAGTGCATATGTATGATCATACAAGAATAAGATGTCATGTAAACATGCTTTGAAGTTTGAAAACACATGAAAGTTAATGAAATGAAATGAATGCAAATCATGGAAAATGAAAGAATAAATGATCAAGCATGATTCTAACATGTCCTAAGATGTCTAAGGTGACATATGAATGCAAGAAATGTCATGGCAGGTTCATGTATGGATGCATATGCAAGATGAATGCAAATGAACATATAAAATTAGGGTTTTATGAATGTATGAGATGCACATGACCAAAACAGAAGCAATGCACAAGATAAAAAATTTAAAATTCACTCAAAGGAACCTTAAACCTATACTAGGTTACCATCCAAAGGGGGAGGTCAGAAACTAAACCTAGAAGAAGTTATGGATTTTCTAAGTTTGCTAGGGTTTTTGAGTGATCCTCAATGTAAAATGCCAAATAATTTGAAAATTCAAGATAAAAATGAATAAAAATGTTTTTAGATGCTAGAGGGAATGTACAAAGCAAGGAAAAAAGACTCATTCACAAACTCAACTTGGTTCTAGGGTTATGAATTTTTGAAGTTAGGGTTAGAAAATGAACATTTTTAAGAACCCGAATTCATTGAAAAATCTCAAAGTAAGATCAAAACCAAAAAGAAATTCGTAAGATGAGTTTGTAAATATTTCTAAAAGTCTAAGAATGCCCTCTGATTTTTTTGGTGATTTTTAAATACTTAAATGTATTTTAATTAATTAAAATCAATTAATTAATTAAATAAAACATTTAAATGATTTAAAAATATGTTTTTAATGTAAAAATTAAAAATAAAAATATTTTTGGGTTCTGAAAATTAATAAAAGGTTTGATAAAACTTTTCAGATTTTTTTTAAATCATTTTTGCTATTTTTAATAAATATACAAAATAAAATAGGAAGAAAATAAAAATAAAAATAAAAGTATGCAAGATCAAAGGCTGAGAATGCAAGCTGACAGATCCAAAGGCCCAGCGTGCCAATCAATAAGACCAGCAGTAATCAGAATCAAAGGCCCACATTTAAACTCTCATCTCGCGCGTGATCTAAGGGCTACAATTCAAACTCAGCTAATCAGACTTAATTAAATTAATTAATTTATAACTAGGGCTAATGACCTAATCTCTACCGTTCAGCATGCGCGCGAAGCCAAGATCTAAAGGTCCAGATTCAAACCTAGCTAATTACATTGATTAACCCTAACAACTTTCAGATGACCGAAACAGTGTTCCAGTCATCTTCTCCGGCGAGCAAAAACCCTAAATCCTTCCCTAGGCCTCTAAACTCCAAATTTCTTGCCCAGAAATGATCCCCTAACATCCCTGAACCTAAATCCCCAAACAAAGTTCATTTATCATGCATCAAAAGGGCAAATCGAAGCAAAACATTCTTAGGTCAAAAACTTTCAGAGAACTCATACATGCTTAATACTCAATCATTTTTCAAAATAAACACATCAGGATCATCAGCACATCATGAAGATTCATCTAAGAACTTAAAAAAACATTTCTGGAAAAAATGTTCTTGAGGTATACCTGGGTTGAAGCTTTACACTTTGGAGCTTTCTGGCCACTTCTTTAGTGCTTTTTCACTCCAATGAACCCCTTGGTGCTTCTGGCAAGCTTGAAACAAGTTTATGTAGGTTGTTTTATGAGTTTCAGTTCAGAGGAAGCTGAAATCGTGTTTTGGTTAGAGGGTGTTTCAGGCCAATGTGAGGGGTGGGAAATGATCTTGGGATTATGTGGAGATGATTGGTGAAGGAATTTTGGATTTTGGTTGGCTGAGTTGAGAGATTCGAAGAGATGAAGTTTTGAGGGGATTTTGTGTAATCTGAGCTATGGAGAGTTTCAGGCTTGTGTGTTATGTTCTTTGTGTTCCTTAGGGTTAGTATAAGCAAGTGTGATTGGTCAGAGGAGTTGGTGTGGCTCAGTTTGATTGGTATGGTGTAAAATGCAAAAAGTCAACATTGTTTGTACCTCAAGCATGGGCACGAGTCAGAGCTGTATTTGGGCATGTCTGGCCTCAGCTGAGTTCATGGAGAGCCCTTGGATTGAAAGATTGCAGCTGGAACACTTGATGCTAGGGTTTACAAGGTTTTTGCATATTTTCCCTCTTTGATGTTTCTTGTGCTTCAAGGCATGAAATGACCTAATTCTTGGGCCAATTCTGAGTCTTTGATGTTGTTTGATCATGTTATGGCATATTTGTACACATTTGAAGTCATTAGAATGTTGGAACATGCCATTTTGCAAAATTCCACTTTGACATGAAACTTGAAATTTTAGGATTTTTGCCAACTTTGAAAGGCCATATCTTGAGTTCTAGGATGCATCAAGACATGTTCTTGTACTTTTTGAAAAGGGAAAGACCTAATCTACAACTTTCATGACCAATAATTTTTCATTTGAAGCATTTTTGGTCATGAAAGAGGAGGTTGAAAAACTTTCCCAAAATGGAAAGTTTCCATTACAAGTCATTTCCATTTTTGGCAAGTTTGCAAATGGCTCAAAATTCTTCAATATTTTGAACTTCCAACCACTTCTAAGATCAAATAAAGATCATATAACTTCAATTTGATGAAAATATCCCTTTGGTTCCATTGTTGGGGGCCTCAGATGCCATGATTTTGACTTAACTTGCTCAAGAAGTTACCCAGTGAACAAATGACTTTCATAATGAATTTCTTCATCAAACTTGGTACACATGATCCTTATAACATATTAAGAAAATTAGAAACAAGAATGGCCCAAAAATTTGGAGTTAAGGCCTCTGAAACCAAAACCCTAATTTTGGTCATCTGTGTAGTGAAAACCCTAGCTCTGCTTCCATGCCTTGCCAGTTCTTGTGATTTCTTGACTTCCATGAACTTTGAGGGACACAATATGATGGTAGAACACACATGAACTCTCTTGGAATGCTTTAAGACCTTTGGGATGGCTCAGATGGATCCTTGGATTGCTCAGATCACAAACCCTAGATGCAGATGAACCTGAACTATGCAGATGAAACAAATATGCAATGTGAGATAGTATGCCTATGAAAATGCAAAAATGAAAGATCACAAGACATGGTGTGATATTAGTGAGGGCAAATTTGGGGTGTTTACAGCTTCCCCTATTCAAACATGAGTTAGCTGTGCAGGATGTATGCGCCTTGCTTAACATACAAACAAGATAACTTGTGGTTGAATACCAAAGACAGTCCAAAATTTGCACTCGCTGAATTGAAGAAGAAAAGGGATATAAATTGTAAAAGGTAGTATAGCATGATTATCAAATGCGGGCGATGGAGGACGACTGCTGGGGATAAAGCGGTAAGTAAAGCAATGACGGGGACGGCCGACAAGCTGGGTAAATAAAGAGACCATGACGGGGACGGCCATCAGGTTATGAGATAAGATTTCTATGGGGATTAAAGTAAAGGCAATGATGGGGACGACCATCAGGTTTGAAAAGTAACGTAAACAACGATGGGGACGGCCATCGGTTTAAAGAATAAATGAAATAATGATGAGGGACGGTCATCAAAGGTGAAGGACGATCACCTAGCAGGGGACGACTGCTCTTTATCACGACATAAGATGAATGTCGGATAGAAAAGGTCGACGATGGGGACGGCCATCGGATAAGCATGATGAAGGACGATCATCAAGAGGTGAAGGACAATCACCTAGCAGGGTACGGTTGCTCTCGGGGTTTATCATGACATAAGACGCATGTTAGATAACAAGATCAACGATGGGGATGGCCATCGGATGAAATGATGAGGGACGGTCATCAAAATGTGAAGGACGATCACCTAGCAGGGGACGACTTCTCTTTATCACGACATAGGACGAATGTCGGATAGAAAAAGGTTCCAACAATGGGGACTCCATTGGGGAAGGGATGAGGGACGGTCATCCAAAGGTGAAGGACGATCACCTGGCAGGGGACGGCTGCCGAAAGTATCACGACATAAGACGAATGTCGGATAGAAGAAAATTGTTCTTGTTGACGACTTATTGGGGAACGATAAACACAGACGAGTGCTTACGCTCAAGAATAAAAAGGTATAGGTGTTTGACGCTGTGTATAGATTAAAGATGCGGACGAGCATCCTTAGGACCATGATACAGACGAGTATCGATAGAAACAAACGCTGACGCGTGTTCAGAGATGATGATACGGACGAGTACCAACTGGTTAACAAAGAACACGGACGAGAGTCGAATTTTTTTGAGGAGTGATATATATATACAAGATACAGACGAGTATCAAAGACTTCTGTATAAGTATGAGTGAGTATTGGTTTGTTGGTGAAGTACGCGTATGACATGGACAAGTGTTTGATTTACTGGGGAATGTATGACACGGACGAGTGTCAAAAGAGACTATATATAAGTTATGAACAAACATTTGTATGTGAGAGTGTAAAAAGTGTTTTGGCGACCTGTGGGGATAGGATGACACGGATGGGTGCCAAAAGGAGTGTGTTATAAACAAGTGTTTGGTTTGCAACAAGTGTTTTGGCAATCATGATGGGGGTGTATGACATGGACGGGTGTCAAAAGAGCATGTATATCTATTTTTGAGAGTGCAAAGGAGGTGCTTTGGCTTATATCTGCGGGGAATAATACGACACGAACGAGTGTCGAAAATGGTATATATGAACAGGCATTTGTGTTGGAGAGTGCAAATGGGACACTTTGGCTTTTATTTGCAGGGGTTGTGAGTTTTTATATTCATTGCTGATGAAATACTGATGGTAATTGCAGGTGACTGGCTCGAACCTGACTTGTGATCATGCAAATGTTTGATTTTTGCCGTAATGCCCCGTATTAGACGGAATGCTACGTTTATTTTGGTGATTTATGATGCGAATGCTATGATTATGCAAACGAGAAACCGATCCGGGATTCGGATCCCGCCGAAGAAAAGATCTCTGGCTGATCTTCTTGGAGGGATATCCCAGCTGGGGAAGAGATCATTGGTAGATCTGTTAGGAGATATAACTCTGCTTGGGGAAATAGATCATTGGTTGATCTACCCTGTAAGGAGAACTCAGCTGGGGAGAAGGAAGCTTTCGTCACTTTGTTGTGCAAGAGTTTCAGACATTGATCTTCTGGGGAGAGGATGGAAACTCTGTGGGGAACTTGGCTGGGGATGCTCCTGTTGAATAGACCTGTGCTAGGGATGAGGAGGCTTTGACAACTCCTCTGGGGAAAAGCATTTCAGATACTGCTTGGGGAGGAGGTATGTTAGGGAAGGGATGCTTGGCATGCCACATGTCGCGCATTGAATACCTGCAATCTGTTAAGACAAAAGAAACGCACAAGTATCCCGAGGTATCCCTTACCGAATTACGTCATAGGAGTTAGATATTCCTGAAAGTAAATATATTTCCTTCAAGCATTTATTAAAAATGGTGTCATTTGTTTTTATGCAAGTACTTATTATGAATATTGGACATTTTGCAAACGAAACAAAAATGTACAAAACGAGGTATGACTGAAAACTTTGATTTTATTAATTTGGGTGCCCTGAATTGGCAAATACAGTCAAAGAAACAAATCCCCTGGAATGAGGAGATTGCTATAAATTGAGAAAAGTAAAAGTGCTGGCAATGTTGATGACGCTCCGGTGAACTTCCTTTGCTATGACCTGTATGACCTTGACGTTCTTCTCATCTTGCCTTCCGAAGAATGTTAATTCTGACTGATGCTTTATCCTTTCGAAGCTTAACAAGTTGTGAAGAATACAGACGAATTCAGAATGCAGTTGTTCGCTTATTCCCTGATTTTGCGTGGATCGCCCTTTCGGGTTTTCAATCCACCGGGATACCCATTTTTTCCTGAGCTGTCCAATACGGCTTTTCAACTCAGCGGATGTACATTCTTTTCAATTTTCCCTTATTTTTGCCCGAGTCTTTTATTCTGTTTTTGACTCGCCGGGATGCCCTATTTTCTCCTGGACTTACATTCTGTTTTTATGTCCAACGGGTCATTTTATGCGAAGTATTTTTTAACTGCATCTGAATTCACAGGGGATAAGAAATCCTCGCCATCCATAGTTGTGAGCATCAGTGCTCCACCAGAGAAAACCTTCTTTACTATGAATGGACCATCGTAGTTTGGAGTCCATTTGCCCCTGTGGTCTGTATGAGGAGGAAGAAGTCTTTTCAGCACAAGATCTCCCACTTGGTATTCCCGAAGCCTGACTTTCTGATCGAAGGCTTTCTTCATCCTTTTCTGATATAACTGCCCATGACAGATTGCCGCTAATCTCTTCTCTTCGATCAGATTTAGTTAATTGTACCAATAACGGACCCATTCGGCTTCATTCAGCTTCACATCCATTAGTACCCGTAAGGAGGGTAGCTCAACTTCAATAGGTAGGACTGCCTCCATACCATACACAAGCTGATAAGGCGTTGCCCCAGTGGACGTTCTGATTGAGGTTCGGTACCCATGCAAGGAAAATGGTAAGATTTCGTGCCAATCTTTGTAAGTAACCACCATCTTTTGCACAATCTTCTTGATATTTTTGTTAGCCGCCTCAACAGCGCCATTCATCTTTGGCCTGTAAGGAGAAGAATTATGATGTTGGATTTTGATGTCCCGACACATTTCTGCCATCATTTTGTTGTTTAAATTGGAACCATTATCAGTAATGATTCGCTCGGGTACTCCATATCGACAGATGATGTCTCTTTTCAGAAATCTGGCTACCACTTGTCTAGTTACGTTTGCATATGAAGTTGCTTCAACCCATTTGGTGAAGTAATCAATGGCTACCAGGATGAATCTGTGGCCATTTGAAGCAGTCAGTTCGATCTTTCCAATCATGTCAATTCCCCACATGGCAAAGGGCCAAGGTGAAGACATTACATTCAAAGGATTTGGAGGCACATGCACTTTATCTGCGTAGATCTGACATTTGTGGCATTTCCGGGCATAGGCACAACATTCTGCATCCATTGTGATCCAGTAGTAACCTGATCTTAACAATTTCTTGGCCATTGCATGTCCTCTTGCATGGGTACCAAAAGATCCTTCATGCACCTCGTGAATCAACAAGTCTGCTTCTTTCTTATCAACACATCTGAGTAGCACCATGTCAAAGTTTTGCTTGTATAATGAACCATCAGCATTGAGTAAGAAACTACCGGCCAACCTTCTTAATGTCTTCTTATCATTGGATGATGCCCCAAGTGGGTATGTCTGATCCTCTAAGAAGCATTTGATGTCATGGAACCAAGGCTTGTCATCTTTGGCGATGTCTATGGAGAATACATATGATGGTCGGTCTAGTCTGGATATCGAAATCCGAGGCACATAATTTGTAGTTTGAACTTTGATCATGGAGGAAATGGTAGCTAAAGCATCTGCGAACTGATTTTCGTCTCGAGGGATATACTCAAGTTTGACTATTGTGAAGAAAGTTAACAATCTCCTCGTGTAGTCATGGTATGGGATCAGATGCTCTTGGTGAGTATACCATTTGCTGTTGGTCTGATTGATTACCAAAGCTGAATCTCCGAATACATTCAATATCTTGATCCTGAGGTCAATGGCTTCCTCAAGACCCATGATACAGGCTTCATATTCAGCTTCATTGTTAGTGCATGCAAATGTGAGTTTTGCCGAGAAAGGAATATGAACTCCTTTAGGTGTAATGAGCACTGCACCAACTCCACGACCATTCATATTGACAGCCCCATCAAACATCATAGTCCATTCTTCTTCTGGGTCAGGCCCTTCAGTGTGAACAAGCTCTTCATGATCTTTTGCTTTTAGGAACATGATGTCTTCATCAGGGAAGTCAAATCTCATTAGCTGGTAATCATCAATGGGTTGCTCAGCTAGATAGTCAGATAGTACACTGCCTTTGATGGCTTTTTGAGATGTGTACTGAATGTCATACTCTGTCAGAATTATTTGCCATCTTGCAACCCTTCCGGTAAGTGCTGGCTTCTCAAATATGTACTTGACGGGGTCCATTTTTGAGATCAATAAAGTGGTGCGGGTCAACATATACTGTCTTAGTCGGCGAGCAGCCCACGCTAAAGCACAACAAGTTTTCTCGAGCAGTGAATAACGTTGTTCACAATCGGTAAATTGTTTGCTTAGGTAGTATATTGCATACTCTTTTTGACCAGACTCATCATGCTGGCCCAACACACACCCCATTGATCCTTCTAATACTGTCAGGTACATTATTAAAGGTCTTCCTTCAATTGGAGGCATAAAAATCGGAGGTTCTTGCAGGTACTCCTTGATTTTTTCAAAAGCCTTCTGACAATCTTCGTTCCACCTGACTGTTTGTTCCTTTCTTAATAATTTGAACATGGGTTCACAGGTTGCAGTAAGATGAGATATGAACCTTGATATGTAGTTCAACCTACCCAAGAAACCCCGAACTTCCTTTTTAGTCCTAGGTGCAGGAATCTCCTGAATAGCCTTGACTTTGTCAGGATCAACTTCAATTCCTTTTTCACTTACGATAAATCCCAGTAGTTTACCAGAACGTACCCCGAATGTGCATTTGTTGGGGTTTAGCTTCAGCTGATACTTTCTTAGACGCTTGAACAACTTCAGCAGATTCACCAGATGACATTCTTCAGTGAGGGACTTAGCAATCATGCATCCACGTAGCATTCAATTTCTTTGTGTATCATGTCGTGGAATAACATTACCATAGCCCGTTGATAAGTCGCACCGGTGTTCTTTAGTCCAAAAGGCATTACCTTGTAACAAAATATGCCCCAAGGTGTGATGAAGGTTGTTTTCTCCATGTCTTCGGGTGACATCCTGATCTGATTATACCCAGAAAAACCATCCATGAAGGAAAACACCGAGAATTGAGCTGTGTTGTCCACCAATACATCAATGTGAGGTAATGGGAAGTCATCCTTCGGGCTAGCTCTGTCCAGGTCCTGGTAATCCACACACATCCGTACTTTGCCATCCTTCTTAGGAACTGGTACAATGTTAGCGACCCGCGGCGGGTAACTAGTTACAGCAAGGAAACCGGCGTCCCACTGTTTTTGTACCTCTTCTTTAATCTTCATGGCCATATCTGGGCGAGTACGGCGTAGCTTTTGATTCACTGGAGGGAAATCTTCTTTTAATGGCAGCTTGTGCATAACAATGTCCGTATCTAGACCTGGCATATCTTGATAGGACTAAGCAAAGACGTTGTAGTATTCTCGAAGCATGTCAATGAGCTGTTCTTTTACTGAAGCCTGCAGACCGACCCCAATCTTCACTTCTTTCAAATCCTCTTCGGTGCCAAGATTAACTGTTTCAACCTCCTGATGAGAAGTGATCACTTTCTCTTCTTTCCTCAACAACCTGGCTAACTCTTCAGGTAACTCATAGTCTTCTTCAACCCCTTCATCAGCTTGATTAATTGGATTGTCGAAGTCATACAAGGTCATAGTAGTGCTGTTGTCGGTGCAATCTGGAGGATAATCTCTGCAAGGTTTGAGATTTGTTCGTTTTAGTGATCAATTTTAATCTTGTTTTAGAAAAGTGAAAATGAAGTTATTATTTTGAAAACATTGCCATTTTATTGTTTTGTACAAAAGTGAAAAATGAAAAGACAGTGAGCGAAAAAGAGACTTGTTTGCAAAAGATGTCCGATATTCATTGATAATCCATTTGCACAAAATTACAATATGGCCCTATTACAAAATGAGTCATGACACCTTGGGCAATATGCAGGACTTGATGCATGCTAAAAAAAGCAGGAAATAATAATTACTCTGCAGGAGTAACCCTTATAATTTCCTGGGAAGACCAGTTAAGGACTTGGTGCCCCGGGATCCTTGGACGTATCTAGCTCTCCAGGTTGCGGTTGCTTTCCGCCTCGTCTTCCAGGTTGTTAATAACATCTGGGGTGAGCATCCCCCCAATGATGAACTTCGGCTCCTTAGTCGCCTCTGCTTGATCTTGTCAGAATGGTTTGTAACCTAAACCGAATCTGTCCTCCTTCTTTTCCACCGGTAGCAGCTTGCCCCAGCCTTGGACATTACCATCTTCAACAACTTTCCGTGCTTACTGATAGGAGACAATTGAAGTACCCATCCTATCCTCCTGGGATGCAGCAAATACTTCAGTCGTTGCTTCACTGACATTCAGAGCCTCGAACCCATGGTTCATGGTTTCATTGATTTCACCATCCATCTCAATGTATTTGTACGTAGCCAGATGGCTAACAAAGATATCCTCTTCACCACAGATGGTGATAATCTGTCCTTCCCACTCATATTTCAATTTCTGGTGAAGGGTCGACGTAACTGCGCCAACGGCGTGAATCCATGGTCGACCCAACAAACAGGTGTAGGCCGGCTAAATGTCCATCACATAGAAAGTAGTCTGAAAGACATGCAGACCGATTATCACAGGCAACTCCACCTCTCGAAGAATAGACCTCTTGGAGCCATCAAAAGCCCTGACCACCAGATTGCTTGGTAGGAGAGTTATACCATCATATTCGAGCTTAACAAGAGCTTTCTTCGGCAAGACATTGAGTGAATACCTAGTGTCCACAAGAACATGAGAGAGTACAACCCCTTTGCACTCTAGGGTTATGTGCAAAGCTTTGTTGTGGTGACGTCCTTCTGTTGTTAGATCAGCATTGGTGAAACCTAACCCATGGCTAGTATTGACATTAGACACCACTGTCTCAAGCTGATTCACTGTGATCTCTTCTGGCACGTAGGCAGCGTGCATAACTTTAAGTAGTGCATCCCGATGAGCTTCGGAACACAACAACAGGGATAAGATGGAGATCTTAGAAGGAGTCTGGTGGAGCTGATCCACAACTTTGTAGTCACTTCTTTTAATTATCCTCATAAATTCATCTACATCCTGATCAAAGGATGATTTATGAGTCTCTTTTGATGCAGATTCTTCAGGTATCACACTTTTACCTTTGGCTTTGGAAACAACCTCTGCCTCAGTATTAGTTCTTGGATCTTGTGACGCGAAGAGGCGTCCGCTTCGGGTGAAGCCTCCGCCTCCCCCGACATTATCCACTTGTGAGGTAGGAACTGAAGAATCAAGAAGGACTTTTTCTCTGTTGCAGTAAAGGTCTGCACCATAGTGCCATGGTATAACATTGTCTTTAACATATGGAATGGGCTCTGGCACCGTGATGGTGACTGGGCTAACTACGGTAGAGGTTGGAACCGTTATTGTTTATGGATCATAGGAGATGGTGACATGACTTCTGGTGGATGTTGGTGGTGATTAATTGAAGCTTGATTGTTGCTGAAACTGTTGCTGAGATTGTTGTTGATAATTGTTGGAAACAGGGACCGTTGCAGGGTCATAATAGATGGTAACTGTGGAGACGTCGTTGTTGGTGGTTGCTATAGTTGTAGAAGTGGATAGAATGGAACTGTTGTTTGTTGAAGTGATGGAAGAAGTGGTTGCTGATTTTGTAGACGAGTCGGTAGGAACAATCGTTGTTGCAGTTGTAGGAGAATCATTTATTGTTGAAAAAGGAGCTGCTGGTGTTGTAGAAGCTGTTGTGGTTATTTGAAGAATACCTTCTTTGATCAAGCCATTGATGCCATTCCTTAAGCTTGCACACCCGTTCACGGAAACCTGGCAAGATTCACAACAGGCCTCACAACCTGGAAACACCTGACATTTCAAAAGCTGAGCTTTAACCTCTACCAGAGGTGTCTGAATACTTGCAGTATCTTCAATTGGAATCATGGGTGAGCCTTCCTCTATAGCATTAATCCTCGGCCCACCGTGGCTTGGCATGGGATTTTTCATGACATTGGGAGGTGTTGCAAAGTTTAGGGCCTTTGAATCTACCAGATCCTGGACCTTCATATGCAGGGCCCTGCATTTTTCCATGGAGTGACCAGGTGCATTAGAATGAAAAGAACACCTAGCGTTGACATCGTAATTTCTCGGAAGGTTCTGAGGATCAGGTGGAGCCAATGTCCTCAACTCAACAAGATTGAGCTTTAGGAGTTGTGGCAACAATGTGGCATATGGCATTGGAATAAGGTCAATCACCCTATTGATCTGAGATGGCCGCTGTTGAAAAGGGCGTTGTTGATTGTTGTTATTGTTATTGTAGGATCTTTGTTGAGGGAACTGTGGCTGTTGAGGAAAGTGCCGTGGTTGTTGAGTATACTGAGGAGGTGGAGTAAGGATAGTGATGACAGCAACTGATTTGGGCAGATATTGGGGTCTCCCTCTTCCCATGTGTACAAAAGTTGTTTCACCAGATCTACGGGGCCCAACAAATGGCTTCCTTGCACTGCTTGAACTGGCATTGTTGTCGGAGATCTTTCCCATCTTTAGTAAGCTCTCAATTCTTTCCCCAGCTATCACCACATCTGCAAAGCTGGTGGAAGAAAAGGCAGCCAATCTGTCAATATAGGTACCTTAGAGAGTATTCATGAACATATCTGCCATCTCCCTTTCTGACATTGGGGGTTGAACAACAGCAGCTAGTTGCCTCCACCTTTGGGCATACTCTCTAAAGCTCTCACGGGAAGATTGTGACATTCCCATCAGAAGGGTTCTTTTTGGAGCCATGTCCATATTATACTGATATTAACGGATGAAAGCTTCTGTCAAGTCTTTCCAATTTCTAACTGTGGCTCTGGTCAAGTGTGAGTACCATTCTCGGGATGCCCCTGTCAAGCTATCCTCGAAATAAAACATCCACAGTTTCTCATCCATGGTGTAGGCTTTCAATCTTCCTAGGAAAGATTAGAGATGGGTACGTGGGAGGGATGTGCCATTGTATCTTTCAAAACAAGGGGGTTTGAACTTGTGAGGAATTCTAACCCCTTCCACCAATCCCATGTCCATGACATCAAAACCTAGAGAGTTTTGGGATTCAAGAGACCTTAGCTTCTCTGCAATTTCATCCAACCGACGATCTTAAACTTCGTCTCCATCCCCAACCACAATAAATTGTTCTTCTTGAGGGTCTTCCTGCAAAGCCCTCCCTCCAGTGTTACCTTGGGTGTTTCTTATAGCGTTGATGTCTGGGTTCAGATGAGGTCCAAACTCTGGTGGATCAGTACGAGGCTGTACGTGATCGTTGTTACTGGTACCCCTTGTACCTGGATGGTTTTCCTCGGGAGTTTACAGCTCGACTAAATCTCTCAGTCTCTCCTGGCTCTAAGCCAAACCAGTCATAACTTCCATGAATTGATTCATTTGGGCCCTCATCTTTGTCCTCTCATTGGCCATTTGGGTCCTCACATCATTCAAGTCTTGCTGAACTTGATCCATTTGTAATCCCAGAAGGTTGTTTCTTGTCGGATACCGGTGCACTCTATTGACAGGGAACACCCTTCTGCGAGCAATGTTTCCTGAAATCACAACAAAGTGAGAAACAACAAAAAACAAAACCTACAAAACAAAGAAAAGATGTTAGTATGCAATGCAAGATGCCTATTTGTCTTCCAAGGGTATCTGGTTTGGCTCTTTGGTTTTGACCTTTCCAGACCTCGAGGAACTGATGATGTTGCAAAGAGATTAAGCCCACAAAAATAATACAAACCATATATTACAAAGAGTGAAAATACATAGTTTGATTACAATAAAGTCCCCATGGTGGGTCAAAATACAACAACAAAATCAAAAGTACAAACAAAAGAGAAATACAAGTACAAGGAAATCAAACATCCAGTCCAAAATCATCCTCTCTGACTTCTTTCACGAGAGCCTCAATCACTGGGCAAACTGGGTGCTCTGTGATAGTCCTGATGAGGAGGTTCCTAGTGGCAATGGCACTGGTCAACTTCTTATGCTTATCCTGGTCCTTTGATCTCTTTATCCCCGCCCGGAGTTTCAAATCAGAGATATCCTTCTGTGCTGCTAACAAAGCTGCCTGATTCTTCTTCTCACTAGCCTCCAGTTGCTCTATCCTAGCTTGGGTCCTTTGATCTTCCTGTGCACGAGCCTCAGTGATCCTGATCCACCTAGCCTGGCTCTCCTCTAAGTAATGCTTAGCTCTGGCCTTCTGAGTTTTAGCTTCCTTGCAAGCATTCTTCAGTACTAACTCTCTTGCTCTAGCCTTTCTGATGTAGTCATCCGTCTTCTCAATCTTGGTCAAGTGCTCAATCCGGAGCCTCTCTAACCTTTCATTATCCAGACGGATGTCATTCCTCTCCCAGAGGGTCTTCTTCAAAGCTTCAGAGAGCTGAGCATTCCTTTCCTTCAATTTCTCAAACTCCTCTAAACTGACAGTAGCTGCAGGCTCCATTGCTGAAGGTCCAGGTACATCCTCCAAGGTGAATGGCATCCGGGTGATCTGCCCCCTAGTACGAGACCGGTCAAGATACTGAGCTGAGGCTATGTTGTTGCACTTGCCAAGAATAGCTGTCCCCTTAGTCTGAATGTTGTCCCAGGTCCAGGTTGCCTGTCTGACAATGGCAAGGTTGTGCTGGATGTCACAATAGAGGGTTTCTGTCAAATCTTTCCCTCTTGGGGGATGTACCAAAGCATATCCTAATTGTCTCTTGAAAAGCAAAAGGTTGTAGTTGATGCAACCTTTTACTCCAATCAAGGGTACATTGGGATATTGCCCACAACTAGTAATGATATCTTTGCCCTTGGTGCTCTGGGTGCACCATCTTATGTCTTCTGATGTAAGGGCAATCAATCTCTTAGCCCAGTTCCTTGGTTGATGAGGATTCAGGAAAGTGTCTGACTTCGGCAAGTGCCTTAACAACCAACAGTAGAAGAGGGGTGCACAACATCTGACCAATCTCCCCCTTTTCTTTTCATTCCTTTGATGCACTGAGTAGTAAAAGTCTCCAAGCAAGGTAGGGACTGGATTCCTCAATAAGAATAGGTGAATAGCATTCTTGCTTACAAACTTTGGATCGTCTGCAAACAAGATAACTCCATATATGCTGAGTGCCAAGAGTGCATAAACAATATCCCACTTTCCTACTGCAGCATGCAGGGTGGCCTGGGAGATCAAGAAATCCAAGTGAAGGCCTGGGATTCCAGCCTTGGTGGTCATGCTCTGATCAATAAGGGTAGGCTCCAAGTGTAAAGCCTTAGCTATATCTTCGTTCTTGGGAGCAACCATCTCAGGATTGAAAGGAATCCCTCTCCTGATGGGGACACCTAACAACATGGAAAATTCTTCAAGCAAAGGCCCCAACTGAAAATCAGGGAATCTGAAACATCTGAGAGGAGGGTCATAAAACTGCAAACAAGTGTAAATCATGCTCCTTTGGGATGCATCTAAATCCATGATCATGTCCATAATACCTCCATAATGTTCCCTGAATAAAGGGACATGATCAGGAGTGATGAGAGACTGAATCTGTCTGATGCCTGTCAAAGTGGGCTCAAAGAAATGATAGGTGATGTTGCTCTTTCTGGAAGTGTCCATGCTGACAATGGATGCTGGTGAAGAAGACTGAGAGTAACTGCTGACAAAAGCCACTGAAACAGATGCTGGAGAAGAATCTCGGATGAAGACAGCTAATGGAGAGAACTGGAAAGAATCTCTAGTGAAAATGCTGGTGAAGAGTCTCTGATGAAGACAAACTAATGAAGGTGCTGGAGAAGAAACTCTGATGGAGATAACTGGAGGAATCTGAGCAGTAGAACAAGTCAAAACCAAACCAAAGATAAGAATGTGGGTACCCTGTAAAACAAATAGACAAATGTTAAATGATGCAAAATGATGTATGCATAATGATATGCAAAGGGTCTGTGATCAAGTGCTGGATCTGTTATCTGCCTTGATAGGGTCCATGTATGTTCATAAGTCCGGATGGAGGCTTAGAAATCCAGTAACCAGGTGGGGGAATCAAATAAAGAGTCACAAGTCCAGGGTTTCACAAGAACTGTCCCAAATAATACAACCTTAACAAATCCAGTAACAAGGGTATGATGAGGCCAAGGGTTTCTACAAACCTGTAAACATCCCAACCCCCTCACATGTATTGTTCTAGAACAAGGATCCTCAAACTTGGATCAGTTATGAGAAGTGTAAACATTTCTAACCCGGAGGTACAATGTTTACAATAACCATAAAAGATCCTCCTCTAATTCACCTCAGATGCTGAAGGTCATAAAAAGGTCATCCAGACTTAGCAGGCTTCCCAGATAGCCCTAGTACTACAGGAAATCCGTAGCACAGAGTTCTCAAGGAGAAACCCATGTCTGAACCGTGTTTCATATTCCCGCACCAGACCGAAATGGAATGGGAAAGAATATGAAACCACTCTATCCTATGTGTCACTTAGGTCCCTGGTATGGAACCTTAATCACTCAACAATCCCTTCCACCAAGGTAAACACAGATCCAACACAGATGATGATAACAATATGAAATGCATAAAAACTGTAAATGAAAGCAATAAATAAAGTTGTACAGAAAATAAAGCAATAAACAATAAGCACAAGTAGCACATAAACCCGCGTAAACACAAATCAAGCAAGCGCTAGGAGGAACCCACAAAAAGAACCAGAAGCCCTGTTTGCAAGATAGGTTCCCTAGCAGAGTCGCCAAGCTGCCGCTCCCCCGAAAAGACACTAAGTCAGATAGGGTACAGACGCGAATGGTCGGCGAAAGGAGAAAATGAAGGTGAAGTGAATAGAGTCTCCAGCTAGGCATTTTTATCCCGAAGGAAAGGTAATGCTGCATAAACCTGGAAAGAGATGGATAAGACGGTTGTGAACCAGAGAAACTGAGAAAGGGGGTTGGTTACAACCTGGGAAGTTATTAGCACCCAGATTGTCCGTCGTACTCGACGAGATCCACGCTTAAAAGATTGTGTTTAAAAGGGTAGTGTATGTGCTATCTGTGTGCAAAAAGATGGAAAAGAATATACAGGTGTCAGTGTAAAAGGGTGAATGCTCAGGAACTGAGGCTTCAAGGAGAATGCTGAAAGGGGGGAAGACACACAGACTTTTGTTCGATAACTGTTAAGTTATGCCTACGTATCCTCTCGTGCAATGAGGAAGTCAGAACACCGTAGTTCGACTCAAAGAGACTGAATATGAAATTGACTGTGAACTGCCTGCTTGTCTATGCTCAAGTGTATGACTCGTCTGGCTCGAGTGCTAACTGTCTTGCATTAGACGGAAGAAGCAAGTTCTCGTTTGTGAATGAGTGTGATGAGAAAAGAATCCCGAAGGAGACGATTATTGTTTGTTTTTGTGTTTTCAATTTTGTTATTGTTTTTGATGTTTTGCATAAGTTAATGAGATTAAGCCTAAATCAAATGTTTGTAAACCCATTATATCCTCCCTTATTAGGGATAATGAGCCCACTTAAGTATGAGATAAGCATCTCAACTTAATTGCCATGATAATGTAGGATTAAGATCATTAACCTACTTGTGATTAATTAGATGTTTTTGGGTTTTTGTTAAGTGTTAAGTAATGAGTTTAATCTCTAATCACAAATTAGTGGGCTCATTACACCATTATAATAGAAGGATAATAGATGAGTGTAACACGGTGGGATAACTGACTTTCTATAAATGTTGCGGATAGAAAGAGTCGCCACCGACTTTTATTTTATCCAAAAGGAAAGGACATAAAAGAACAGGCAAGACCTTAAAAGATTTTGAGTTCGGGGGGTAGGTTATACAAAGGGAAGGTGTTAGCACCCTTTATATCCATGGTTATCCATGGGCTCTTAGTTACTTAGCTCATTTTGAATTGTTTTAAAAAGGTGTAGTGTGTGATTAGAAACTTTCTAAGTACTTTGTAATGATCCTCGTGTGGATGTATACAAAGACTTGTTTTTGAAAATTGTTTGAAAAGTGAGGTGTAAGGAGTGATTTTGAAAAATGAGCAAGTAACTGAGAGAAACCTACCCTAGATTAAGTCTTTCCTGTTCTCATGTTCTTTCAATGGTAAGACTATCCCTATTATTAAGGAATAGGTAGTCATTACCTTGGATGTATAAGGGACATGTGTAGGGACATCTGAACTTAGGCAACTGCAAGGTGTGTTTAGCAATTCGTAGGGACTTATCATCTTTTATTCAAAGGGACAAGATCATTTATCGTAGGCAACCTCAAAGGGACTTGATCTTTTAAATCTGTAGGGACTTGATGATATTTGTGAATGGACTTTGCTTAAGACACCTTACTTGACCTTTTAAAATAGGCAACATGAGAGGTAACCTTAGAAAGTGCAAGATGGCGATCAAAGATCGACTTACGTGTGTGAGTGTTCATATTCAAATATTTACCTTTTAAAGTTAATTATTCTAAGTTAATTTTAATCACAAGTATGTTATTCACACCCTAGAATTACTAACCACATAGTAAATACATTTATAGCAAAAATAAAGCAAAAATTCAAACCTAAACTATTACAAAGCTTCGGGACAATTACAATATAATCGAGAAATATAATAAAGATAAATAATAATAAACAAGCAATAATTAGTAATAATAATAATAATTAAGATAAAAGGTTAGAAAACTAAAAATAAGAGATTAGCAAAAATAAATTAATATTAGAAAAGATTTTAAATTTTTAATAAAGAAAATAGGTTTTAATGATAATAAATAAATACTAAATTATATACATATTTAATAATTGATTAATGATTAATTATAATTTATAAAAATATTAAGTTAAATTCTAAAGTTAAGAAAAATTAGGGTTAGGGTTAGGGTTAGAAAAAATTAGGGTTAGGATTGTAATCATGAGAATTAGGGTTTTAAATTATTAATTTACATATAATCAATTTATTTACAAAATATATATAATATTAATAATATGAACATATAATGAAATAAATATAAATAATTTGTTTTTTTGAAAATAAAGTTTGAATTTTTAAAAATATGAATTTTTTGTATAAGAAATAATATAAACATTTTATTTTAGAAATTTGTTATTTAAGAAATTAATTAGATGAATATAATATAAATAAAAACAAAAAAAATGAAAAAAAATGAGAAAAATAACATACCTGGGGCTGGGATTCGAACTCAGGCCCTAGGCTCTCCTCACTTTGGACCAGCAACGTTACCACCAGGCCAAGCGTGTCTTGGTGACTATATGCTGGGTACGAATCCTTTTGTTATTAACATGCAAAAATCAAAATAAAACACAAAAAACAAAATGGCCTGGGGGGGAATCGAACCCAGGACCATTATATTCACAAGCAAACACACAAACCAGCTGAGCCACATGGGGCGCGTTCAATATAGATTCAACAATAAAACATTTTATTTTAAAACAAATTTTTGAATCAGATTTTGGCGCCAGGCTGCTTCATCTTCAACCTATTACCTGCAATATTTCCTGCGAATATATTTACGAAATTTCCTACGAGTTCTTTCCTTCAAGAACCTGCGAAATTGAATCTCTCACAATACGTAAAATTTCAACAAATTTGTTATACAAACATGATCCACACATCAAATCCAATTCAATGACGTCTTTAGAATTCATTTATATTGGTTTAATGGAGAAACCCTAAACGGCCACTCTAAACCCTAACAATGGCAACTTCATGATCTTGTATCGAAACTCAAATTAGATTGCCCAGAAACGTTCCTGAGCTCATCACAAACACAAAACAATCATCAAACACAATTTATAATGCACAAATAATTGAAAACGAAAAAATCATAAAAGTGCCAAAACATTGATTCGGTTATGACTTTTACATTGCCTTGGAAGTGTCTCTAAGTCCAAAACTGAATATGACTTTTTTGTGTGAAAATTGAAACTTTGTTCTTACTCTTGGAGGCTGCCAATTCGTCCCCTTGCACTTGTGATCAGTTTGTGTATATGTAGGGAGTTGAATTAGGTCAAAAGCTTTTGGATTTATGGGCTTTGGGGAGATTACTTGATCATGAAGATTCACTTCCTTCAAATATTGAAAATATCTTATAAAACCTTTCTAAATTAGGTCAATCTGATTTTACATGATTTCAATCATCTTTAATTGACTTTTAAGAATTTCTAGAATGAAAATCATATCAAATATTGAGACTTTCATATTTTATTTTGATTTAAAATGATTTTTAATGTATAAAATCAAAATAAATAAAATAAAATAAATAAAAATCTGAATAAATGATTTTTAGTTCGTGCATGATGTTATCATGAAGATTGGGTTGCAAAATGATAGGCCCATTTGGAAAAAAATAGATTTAAGCCCTTATTTTCTTCATACACCCCTTGAAAATCTCCCAACTTTGACAAGGCAGAAATCCCTCAATTTTAAGGCTATGAAGGCGTTCTTGGACATTTTGGAAAGCTTAAAGGGTCCTCTAACAAACCTCTTTGGTATCATGTCCATATATTTTACCATTTTAATGTTATGCCCTTTGGAAGATGTTGACTTTTTGTTGACTTTTGAAATGACCTATAATGTCTTAGCTCATACCTTCCAAATGAAGCATTTTTTGGCTTGGCTTGTGAGACAAAGAGTTGTAGAGAATTTAATTTCCTTCAAAATGAGCTTTGGATGGAAAATTCTTGATGAAGCATGTGAAAGTTATGGCTGGTCAAAGTTCAGTTGACTTTTCCTATGAAAACCCTAATTTAGAAACTCCTGATTCTTGATGATCTGAAATATCCTTGATGAATCATGATCAACCCTTGATATAATGATGAATTTTACTCCATATACTTGATGTTGGAAAAAAATCATGAAGTTTTACTTTGGTTTGACCACAATTGACCTCAGTTTGACTTTTTGACTGCTTTGACTGATTTTAGCCTATCTGATCATTTGATTGAGCAAACCTTTTGGGAAAGCCTTGAAACTTGACATAGGGATTATTGAAGACATTTAAGATGTTATGAAGCTCACTTGAGGCCTCGGAAATCCATTTAGCACGATAAAACTCAAAACCCTAGTTTAGGATGCATTGCTTAGGAGAATGCTTTGTCTGAAGGAATTGTCAAACATTCTGACTAATTGTGAACCTTGTGAACCTCTTGAGATACCTTGTGAACCTTGTGAACCTCTTGGGATACCTTGTGAACCTTGTGAACCTCTTGGGACACCTTAGTACACAATGTCTTGTCTAGGTGAGGGCAAATTTTGGGGTGCAACAGCTGCCCCTGTTCAATTTTCTGAAACCTGAGGGGTTAGATTGGCATGTGTGCCATTCGTGACTTGGAAGGTTGAAGGGGATTGAACACAAAAGCCCAAAAATTTGCACTCGCCGGTGCGTAAAGTAACATTGCTGATTGGTTGTATATACTTGAGTGGGCTTGAAGATGCCCCTTAGAAGAACTGGAGATGGGCTTACAGATGCCATCCATAATATCATGAGGTGATAATATCAATAGGTTGTCACTGGATATCAGTACTAGGTCTTCGTATAGGCCGTCTTTGAATCATTCCTTAATTTAAGCATCAAAATCGAATCTTCGTGGCGATCTTTTCTGAGCTGCTTTTGGTGGTATCTTGGGCTAAGTACAAGATCTTCGTATAGATCCTTTATGTATCATCCCATAGATAAACTGTTGCATAGACCATTAGAAACAAATATTCGTAATGATTATCTCTTCTGGTAATATCCTGAATTAGGTAATAGATCTTCGTATAGACCATTTATATACCCTCCCAGGGATAGAAAGAATATCAGGATTAAATCTTCGTGGTGATTATCCCTGAACTTCTTCTGGAATAATCTTTTGGATTAAATGCTAGATCTTCGTATAGATCATTTACACACCATCCCAAAGATAGTTGGCCATCAGAAATAAATCTTCGTAACGATTATTTCTTCTGGAAATATCCTGGATTAAGCACTAGATCTTCATATAGATAATTTATATACCCTTCCGAGGACAACTTGAGCATTGATTATCAGAAATGAATCTTCGTAGTGATTATCTCTGAATTAAGTATCAGTACTAGATCTTTGTATAGATCGTCTCTGACCTGTTTTGAGTTGTTGATAGTGTTTATCTGCCTGCAACTATCCTGAAAAGAAAAGGTTAGTTTATGCAACATGTATGCATGTATGGCATGATGTACCTAAGTAAATGCATCATGGATGTGTATGCTATGATATGATGTAAATGATGTATGTATGAATTATGCAGCCCGAGGTGTCTGGGTATCTCTGTATAACAACTGCTGGTCGGGGAAAATAAATCCTAGTTCGTTGCTGAGGAATATGAGGAATTCGTTCTCGTCTTGTTTGATAGTATAGTACTTATAACCTCTCGTCTTCGTTCGTCGTGCTTCTTATTGAAGGAATAAGTTCTCGAGTATCCTGACTGAGGATAAAATAGATGGACATAAATCCAAGGGGGAGATGTTACTC
Organism: Lathyrus aphaca; assembly: GCA_963966055.1. NCBI lineage: Eukaryota > Viridiplantae > Streptophyta > Magnoliopsida > Fabales > Fabaceae > Lathyrus > Lathyrus aphaca. The sequence goes on along the minus strand of OZ014524.1, from coordinate 434,224,438 downwards.
GAAGTATCTATAAAGATAGATTTACTCTGCTGGGGATTTGTGATAATTCTGTGGGGATGAACCGGCGAAGTTTCGTTGAATTCCTACCTTCGTTCGTCCTTAGTAAATACTATTACTGCATTTTATGCATTTCTGGTAAACATCAATCATATTCAAAAGCATACATACATTCAAACACAACCAATGGACGTTTTCGTTTAGGTAAACAGGGTAAAAGTAAATCTGGATTAAAAGACGAGATTTTATTTATTTTAGAAAGTGGCCTATACATAGGCAAGTTTGTACAAGGAGACAAAAATACTAGTAAGAGGAATTCGTCGTAAAAGCTTTACAAAACAAAGAAACAACCATGTGAGAAATAATCCTATTGAGTTTCAATTCCACTATTGCCATTATCTTCTAGTATCTTATCCTCTGCTGTTGAGATGGAATCGATTGGATTGATCTTTATCTGTTTTCACTTGATTTAGGTAGCACCAACAGTTAGAGTTACATGGGTGATCCAACGAGACATAGTTATACGCTTTAATCCCTAACTTTTACCTGGATTGCCTTTTCAGGTTTTCAATCCACCGGGATACCCTTTTTTGCCCAAGCCGCCCTTTCAGGTTTTCGACTTGCCAGGTGTACGCTTTTTTTTTATATATATCCCTAATTTTTGCCCGAACCCTTTTGGTTCGCCGGGATGCCCTTATTTTTGCCTAGGCCAGTCAACCTAGCGAGTCTCTTTTTATGCGTAGTATTTTTTAACTATGTCTGCGCTTACGGGCTGTGGGAAGTCTTCACCATCTATAGTAGTAAGCATCATGGCACCTCCTGAAAATACTCTCTTGACTACAAATGGTCCTTCATATATAGGAGTCCACTTGCCCCTAGGATCACCCTGTGGTAATATGATACGCTTGATTACCAAGTCACCAGTCTGATATACCTTTTGCTTAACCTTCTTATTAAAAGCTTTGATCATCCGTTTCTGATACATCCGGCCATGACAAATAGCTGCCATCCTTTTCTCATCAATCAAATTTATCTGGTCAAGTCGAGTCTGAATCCACTCATCTTCATCCAAGCCTGCATCCTTCATGATTCTTAAGGAGGGGATCCGAACTTCAACGGGCAGAACTGCTTCCATACCATAGACTAAGGAGAATGGGGTTGCCCTTGTTGAAGTACGTATTGTAGTACGATAACCATGAAGATCAAATGGTAACATTTCGTGCCAATCCTTGTAAGTAACAGTCATCTTCTGTAGAATCTTCTTAATGTTCTTGTTAGCAGCTTCTACTGCCCCATTCATTTTCGGACGATACGGAGAAGAGTTGTGATGCTTAATCTTGAACTGCGTGCAGAGATCAGTAATCATGGTGTTGTTCAGATTAGAGCCATTGTCTGTGATAATCCTTTCAGGGATGCCATATCTACATATGAGATTATTCTTAATGAATCGAGCCACCACATTCTTAGTGACAGATGCAAATGAAGCTGCCTCCACCCATTTTGTAAAGTAATCAATAACAACCAGGATGAAACGATGCCCATTAGAAGCAGTAAGCTTGATCTCACCAATCATATCAATGCCCCACATGGCAAAAGGCCAAGGAGCAGTCAACACATTCAATGGAGATGGAGGTATGTGCACTTTATCAACATAGATTTGACACTTGTGACATGTTCTGGAATGATGATAGCAGTCAGCTTCCATAGTAGACCAATAGTAACCTGCTCTCAATATCTTCTTTTCCATGGTATGACCACTAGAATGAGTACCAAAGATCCCATCATGCATTTCTTCCATAATCTTTGCTGCTTCCTTCTTATCCACACAACGAATCAAAGTCGAATCATGATTGCGCTTGTACAAAATTCCATTACCCAAGAAGAATTTAGCAGAAAACCTCCTCAGAAACTTCTTATCTTTGACAGATTCCCCTTCAGGGAACTCCTGAGTTTCAAGATATCTTTTCACTTCATAGAACCAAGGCTTCTCCTCTGCTTCTTCAGTGTCAATCTCATTGCAGTATGCAGGTTTCTCGAATCTGTCAATAGTGATCTTGGGAGATTCATTATCCCATCTAATCTCAAACATAGATGCCATGGTGGCTAGTGCATCTGCCAACTGATTCTCTCCTCGTGGAATATGTCCAAAGGTAATCTCTTCAAAATATGGGATCAAAGATAATACATGCTATCTGTCTCTCCCGATAAATGGGAAATGGCCCAGATAAAGGTACAGACGCGAACGGTCGACGAAAAGAGGATGTGAGAACACACAGGAGTGAACTCACAGGGAATGAATAGAGTCGCCAGCTAGGCATTTTTATCCCGAAGGAAAGGTAATGCTGCATAAACCTAGAAAGATATGGATAAGACGGTTGCGAACCAGAGAGACTGAGAAAGGGGGTTGGTTACAACCTGGGAAGGTATTAGCACCCAGATTGTCCGTCGTACTCGACGGGATCCACGCTTAAAAGACTTGTGTTTTAAAGGGGTAGTGTCGGTGCAATTTGTGTATAAAGTAGCTGGAAAAGGATGTACAGGTGTCAGTGTAAAAGAAAGTGAAGTGTGATAAATATACAGTGTCAGTGTATGAACAGGAGTGAAATGCTCAAGACCATGAGGCTAAATAATGAGGCTAGAAGGAGGGGGAATATACAAAGACTTTTGTTCGATAACTGTTAAGTTATGCCTACGTATCCTCTCGTGCAATGAGGAAGTCAGAACACCGTAGTTCGACCCAAAGAGACTGAAAGATGAATTGACTTGTGAACTGCTTACTTGCCTATGCTCAAGTGTATGACCTGTCTGGCTCAGGTGCAAACTGTCTTGCATTAGACGGAAGAAGCTAGTTCTCGTTTGTGAGTGAAGATGATGAGAAAAGAATCCCGGAGGAGACGATTATTGTTTGTTTGTATTTTCAGCCTTTTTATTGCTTTTGAAAGTTTGTCATAAGTTAATGAGCTTAAGCCTAAACCAATGGATTAGTAAACTCATCACATCATCCCTCTGATTAGGGGTAATGAGAATACCTTAAGTGTGAAGTCAGCTTCTCACACTTAATCACCTTTGATGCAGGATTAAGATCATTAACCTACTTGTGATTATTTAGATGTTTTTGGTGTTTTTTTTTAGTGTTAAGTAATGAGGTTAAGCCATAATCAAGGATTAAACAGACCCATTACACCATCCTAATAGAAGGATAATAGATGAGAATGTTTAAGCTGAGGAAAGCTCCTCAACTTAATCCATGATTAGGGATTAAACTCATGACAAAACAAAACCTTTGGTTAAGTGGATTTTAATTAATGATATGATGATGAAGTGATTTTTAGGGTTTGTAAGACAACTTGAGGGGGACTTGTCCATTAACACTAGGGTTAGTCCTTCTTAACCAACTAAGGAAGAATTAGAACCCTAATGCAAGGCCCAAGTTACAAGTATGATGTCTTGATGGTTATTATGTGAATTGATTAAGAGATTTAAACACATTAAGGATTTAACACTTAGGATTAAAGTTATACACTCCATCCTAATAGAAGGATGCAGGCATAAGCTTAATCACAAAGCCTTAAAGCCTTTAGGGTTTAGTCCCTGATTATGAGATGAGAAGAGAAGACTCAAAGAGACACAAAGGTGAAACTAAGTGGGAGGACTAATCAAAACCCTAATCATTGTCATGCTTGGTTTTTCCTAAGGTTTGTGAGGTTTACAAGAGAAGTCTTCAATGGAACCACCAGGAAGCAGATGAAAGGAGCAATGAGAAAGCAAAGTAACTTGCTTCATTCAAGAAGTCAAGTCACTTGAAGAAAGAAAGTAAGAAGCAAAAGAATGAGCAAGCTCAATTCTCATACACAAAGTGAAATGCAGCAATGATGCATAAGAGAGATGAAAGGAAAATGTGAGAAGTGAAGGCAAATTCACTTCTCAAAGTTACTTACCACCTGAAAAGTTAGCAAAGGAATGCAATGCAATGCTAAATGAAATGAAATGGCATGATGAAAACCAAAACCAGAAGCATGTACATGATGATAATGATGTTATGGGATGATGCAAACATGGATCAAGACATGGGGATGATCATACAAGCTTATGGATGCAAATGAAGCAAGTTAAGAAGCATGAACATACATGAAAAGTTATGAAGTGCATATGGCATACAACATGGCAAATGCAAGATGCAATGATCAAACATGCTTTCAATATGTCTTAAGATGTCAAATGAATCAAATGGATGCACAAAATGTCATGGCAAGTCAAAGTATGAATGCAAATGCAAGATGGATACATATGGAAGCCCAAATTAGGGTTTATGATCAAAACATCAAACAAAAACCCAAAATCAGAAGCAAACATCAATATAAAAAATTGAAAATGCACTCAAAGGATCCCTAATCCTATACTAACTTACTGCCCAAAGGAGAAGTTCTAACTCTTAACCTAATAAAAGTTATGAATTTCCTAAAATTTCTAGGGTTTTAGGGTTCCTTAACAAGAAAAATGTCAAACAAATGGAAAATGAAAGATCAATTCATGCCAATTTAACCTCACAAACTACATGCTAAACACATTACAATGCAAAAAGAATCAAGGTCCAACTCTCAAGGGTTAGGCAGAAATGATTTTTGGAAGTTTGGATCAAAATAATGCATTAAAATGATTTTAATTCCATGAAAAATTCTCAAAGTGCATCAAGATCAAAAAAGAAATTTGGTTTGAGGGTTGGACAATGTTTCTAAATGTTTTTAAATGTTTCATGAATTTTTTGGTGATTTTTAAATACCTAAAAGTATTTTTAATTAATTAATTCTCATTAATTAATTAAAAATAAACTTTTAAATATTTAAAAATACTTTTTAAATGCAAAAAATAAAATAAAAAATATTTTTGGTTTCTGAAATTAAATAAAAGCTTGTATAAAAAATTTCAGAATTTTTGAATAAGTTTTGCTATTTTAAATAAAATATAGAAAACAAATGTATTTAAATGAAAATAAAAATGAAATTAAATAAATTAATGAAGAAGTCAACAGATCCTAAGGCCAGCATTCAAACTCACACGCGCGGGAGTTGACTAGGCGCGCATCTGGACGGCCTACATTCAAACTCACTAACCCTAATTAATTAGCCCTAATCCAGCCTTAATGACTCTCAGGTGACCGGAACAGTGGTTCCGGTCATCTTCTCCGGCGAGTTCAAATGCTAAATCTCTCTACACGCAACGAAAATGAAAACCAACTATCCAGAAATCATCCCCACTCAATCACGAATCAAAACCCCCATTCAAACAACATTTATCATTCCTAAACAGAGAGAATCGAATCAAAATAGTTTTAGGGCAAAAAGTTTCAGAACAAGATTAAACTCTCATCTCTCAACCATTTTCAAAACCAAAGACATCAGAGTGATCAGTGAATCATGAAGAACAACTTAGGAACTTAAAAATCCATTTCTGGAAAAAAATTTCATGAAGCTACCTGAGTTTGAAGCTTTTCAGTTTGCAACTTTCTGACCTCTTCTCTTTGTGCAATCCACTCCTTTTAGGCCCCTGATGACATCTGGATGCTTAGAATGAGTTTGTGATGGCTGGTTTGGAAGTTTGAAGCAGTTCTGTTCAAGCTCAGGTCAGAATCGTGTTTGTGATTCTTTGAGTTTCAGGTTGCTTTGAAGGGTGCTTTGTGATCAGGGAGAGGTGTTGAGAAGGTTTATGAAGTTTGTTTATGAGTTTGTGGCCTGTGTTGTGTGTTTCGAATGCTTTTGCTCAATGGAGTGAAAAATGAGAATGTTGTGGTGTGGCTGGTTTCAGGCTGGCTTGTGTATATGTTTGGCTTGCAATTGATTTGTATAAACAATGCTCATTGGTCAGAAGATGTGACATGTCCTTTTTTGATAGGTATGGTTGCTTTTGCAAATTGTCAACTTTTGTGTAAGAGAAGCATGGGTCATGTTCTAGCCAAGTACAAGGGAGGTGTGCTGCGCAGCATGATGAGGGAAAAGGCTAGGGTTGATCAGCAGGCTAGCCAGCAAGTGGATGGAATGCTATCATGAGTTTTTGCAACTTGGCTTGCTTTTGATCCTTATGAGAAAGTCTTGCTCCATAGGCCATAAACATGTGATCCCTTGGCCCATTCTGATTTTTAGTACTTGTGTGATCATGTTGTGTGGATTAGAGATCATTTTGAAGTCACAAATTGCCTTGGTACAAGAATTTGCAAGTTTTCCATTTGGTGCATAACTTGAAAATTTAGTGATTTTAGCCAACTTTGACAAGCCATAACTTTTGATCAAAAATGAATTAGGTCATATTCTTGTACTTTTTGAAAAGGGAAATATCTATTCTACAACTTTCATGACCAAAGTTTTTCCATTTGAAGCTTTTTTGAATCAAAAAGTAAGGGTTGAAAAAGTTGCATAAAATGACATTTTCATTAAAAGTCAAACTTGCCCAAAACGTCAACTTTGCAAAAGACTTGAAATTCTCCAATTTTGTGAACTTAAAACCTCTTCTATGATCAAATAAAGATCATATACACTCAAAATGATGAAGAATGCCCTTTGGTTGGGTCATTGGGGGCCTCAGATGCCCTGATTTTGCACTGACTTGTCTGAAAAGTCAACTCTTGATCAGATGACTTCCCCATGGAATTTCTTCATGAAAATTGACATGCATACTCCCTATACCATATAGAGACCAATAGAAACAAGAATGACCAAAAAATTTGGGGTTATGGCCTCTGAAACCAAAACCCTAATTTCAGGTCATCTGTGCAGTCAAGCCTGGCTCTGCTTCCATACCAATCCCAGTTCTTGTGATTCTTTGGCATTATTGACTTTGAGAGGATATAATATGATATTAGAACATACATGGACCCCTTTGAAGTGATTGATGGCCTTTGGAGTGGCTCAAGAAGCTCTTGGATTGCTCAGATCACAAACCCTAGATGCAGATGACTTTGAATCTATGCAGTGAATCAAAAATAGGATATGAGATATTATGATTGAGTTTATGCATATGAAATGATCACAAGCCATGGTGTGAATGGGTGAGGGCAAATTTGGGGTGTGTACAGCTGCCCCTATTCAAACATGAGTTAGCTGTGCAGGATGTAAGCGACGGCTTATCAGGCAAACAAGATAACTTGTGGTTGAATACCAAAGACAATCCAAAATTTGCACTCACAGAATGAAGAAGAAAAGGGATATAGATTGTCAAAGAAAATAAAGTATATTATAAATTGCGGGCGACGGAGGACGACCGTCGAGCAGAGGACGACTGCTGGGTAAAGAGCAATGACGGGGACGGCCGACATGCTGAAAAGTTCAGAAAAAGGGCAATGACGGGGACGGCCGACATGCTGGGGATAAAAAAGAATTATGATGGGGAAGGCCATCAAGTTCATAAAGCAAAGTAACCAACGATGGGGACGGCCATCGGGCTAAAAGAAAAAAGGGACCACGACGGGGACGGCCATCGGGTTAAAGAATAAATGAAATAAACAGATGATGAGGTACGGTCATCAAAGGTGAAGGACGATCACCTAGCAGGGGACGGCTGCTCTGTAAGGGTTAAGATGAGGGACGGTCATCTAAGGTGGAGGACGACCACCAGGCAGGGTACGGCTGCCGAAAATATCGCGACATAGGACGAATGCCGGATAAAAGGTCAACGATGGGGACGGCCATCGGATGAGCATGATGGAGGACGACCATCAAGAGGTGGAGGACGACCACCTAGCAGGGGACGGCTGCTCTCAAGGTTTATCATGACGTAGGATGAACGTCACATAACCAAAATCAACAATGGGGACGGCCATTGGATAAAATGATGAAGGACGATCATCAAGAGGTGGAGGACGACCACCTAGCAGGGGACGACTGCTAAATATCACGACATAGGACGAATGTAGGATAGAAGTCAACGATGGGGGCGGCCATCGGATGAGCATGATGGAGGACGACCATCAAGAGGTGGAGGACGACCACCTAGCAGGGGACGACTTCTCTCAGTGTTTATCATGACATAGGACGAATGTCAGATAAAAGAAATTGCTTTACTGGGGAATAGTAAACACGGACGAGTGTTTACATCCAAGAAATAAAAGGTATAAGTATTGTGTATCGATTAAAGATGCGAACGAGCATCCTTAAGACTATGATACGGACGAGTATCAGGTAGAAACAAGTACTGACACATGTTCAGAGATGATGATACGGACGAGTATCAACTGGTTAACAGAGAACACGGACGAGTGTTGTATCTGAAAGAACTCTTCTGGGGAATAGTAGACACAGACGAGTATCTATATTCAAGAGGACACAGTGTATGGATTAAAGATGCGGACGAGCATCCTTAAGACTATGATACGAACGAGTATCATGTAGAAACAAACGCTTGACGCATGTTCTGAGATGATGATACGGACGAGTACCAACTGGTTAACAAAGAACACGGACGAGTGTCGAATCTGCGGGGATGTAAATGATGTATACAAGATACGGACGAGTATCTGTATAAGTATGAGTGTTCAATCTACTGGGGAGAATGACACAGGCGAGTGCCAAAAAGAGAAAGGTGTAGTATAAACAAATATCTGGTATACAAAGTGTTTATGTTACTGTGCTGGGAAAATGACATGGACGGATGTCAAGAAAGTTATATATATACAAGTATCTGTGAGTGCAAAGGGAATATCTTTGGCTTTCTGCTGGGGAGATGACACGGACGGGTGCCACAAGGGGTGCGTACTTGTATTGGTGAATGTGAGGCAACTGCTTTTGCTGGGGAATCAGGGATGGATTCTGCATATTGTTGATGAGTTGATAATATTCACAAGTGTTTGATTCAGATCATGACTTATGATTATGCTATATGTTTGATTTTTGCCGTAATGCTCCGTATTAGACGGAATGCTACGCTTTGTAGGTGAATATGATGCGAATGCCATGATTATGCAAAAGGATACCAATCCGGGATTCGGATCCCATTGCTGTGAAGATCTCCGGTCGATCTCGCTTGAAGTGAACATCCCATCTGGGGATGAGATCATTGGTAAATCTGATGAAATGATTCTGCTTGGGGAAACGGGTCAATGATAGACCTATTCCTGACAATGAGGGACCCAGCTGGGGTTTGTAGAAGCTTTCGTCACTCGTCACTCTGTTGTGATTCCTTCGTGCGTTGCTCTTCCGGATAGAGGCTGAGGCTCTGTGGGGAGATGGTTTCCTGACTTTTATACTTGGCAGCTCGGCCGGGAGAAGCAAAAAGTGGCAACTCAGCTGGGGAGAAAGCACTTGGGTGCTAAGACTGAGTGTTGATTTGCCAGTTCGCTGGGGTGAAGCTTTCATGCCCCATGTTTCGCTTTTGAATACCTGCAATCCTGCAAAGACATAGAAACGCACAAGTAATCCCGAGGCATCCCTTACCGGATTCCGTCATAGGAGTGAGACACTTCTGAGAGTAAGTATATTCCTTGTAAGCACGTGTTTTATTTTTAAAGATAAGCATTTGTATTTATGCAATCAGTTTCCTTTAAGACATCAGACATTTTTGCAAATGAAAATATACGAGACATTGTGTGACTGAAAAATCTGTTTCTATTAATTTATGTGCCCTGAATTGGCAAGATACAGTCAAAGAAACATATCTCCTGAAATGAGGAGATTGTTACAAATTGTGAAACAAAATGCTGGCAATGTTGACGACGCTTTGAAGGAGCTTCCCTCTTGCTATGACTCGTATGACTTTTGACGTTCTTCTCGTCTTACTTTCTTAAGAAGGTTGATTCTGAAAGAGGCTTGATCCTTTCGAGGTTTACCAAGTTGCAGGTGATACAGACGAATTCAGAATGCAGTTGTTCGCTTATTCCCTTATTTTGCATGGATCGCCCTTTCGGGTTTTCAATCCATCGGGATACCCATTTTTGCCTGAGCTGTCCAATGCGGCTTTTCAACTCAGCGGGTGTACATTTTTGTTTATTTTCCCTTATTTTTGCCCGAGTCTTTTATTCTGTTTTTGACTCGCCGGGATGCCCTATTTTTGCCTGGACTTACATTCTGTTTTTATGTCCAGCGGGTCATTTTTATGCGAAGTATTTTTTAACTGCATCTGAATTCACAGGGGACGGGAAATCTTCACCATCCATGGTGCTGAGCATCAGTGCTCCACCAGAGAAAACTTTCTTTACCACGAATGGTCCTTCATAGTTTGGAGTCCATTTGCCCCTGTGGTCTGTATGAGGAGGGAGGATTCTTTTCAGTACAAGGTCTCCTACTTGATACTCTCGGTGCCTGACTTTCTGATCGAAGGCTCTCTTCATTCTTTTCTGATACAACTGCCCATGACAGATTGCAGCCAATCTTTTCTCTTCAATCAGACTCAGTTGTTCGTATCGGGATCGGACCCACTCTGCTTCGTTCAGCTTAACATCCACCAGTACCCGTAGCGAGGGTAGTTCAACTTCAACAGGTAGGACTGCTTCCATACCATACACAAGCTGATACGGCGTTGCCCCAGTGGATGTTCTGATTGACGTGCGGTACCCATGCAAGGCAAATGGTAGCATCTCATGCCAGTCTTTGTAGGTAACTACCATCTTCTGCACAATCCTCTTAATATTCTTATTAGCTGCCTCGACAGCGCCATTCATCTTTGGCCTGTAAGGAGAAGAATTGTGGTGTTGGATCTTGAAGTCCCGGCATAGTTCTGCCATTATTTTGTTGTTCAAGTTGGATCCATTATCAGTAATGATTCGCTCGGGAACTCCGTACCGACAGATGATATCTCTCTTCAGAAATCTGGCTACCACTTGTCTTGTAACATTGGCATAGGAAGTTGCTTCAACCCACTTGGTAAAATAGTCAATGGCGACCAAGATGAATCTGTGGCCGTTTGAAGCAGTTGGCTCAATCTTGCTGATCATATCAATGCCCCACATAGCAAAGGGCCAAGGTGAAGACATCACGTTCAAAGGGTTGGGAGGCACATGCACCTTATCTGTATAAATCTGGCATTTATGGCATTTTCTGGCGTAGGCACAACAGTCTGCATCCATTGTGATCCAGTAATAACCTGATCTTAACAACTTCTTTGCCATGGCATGCCCTCCGGCATGGATACCAAAGGATCCTTCGTGCACTTCGTGCATCAACAGGTCTGCTTCTGTTCTATCAACGCATCTGAGGAGTACCATATCAAAGTTTCTCTTGTACAGGGAACCATCAGTGTTCAGAAAGAAACTACCAGCAAGCCTTCTTAATGTCTTCTTATCATTGGAAGATGCCCCAGGTGGGTATGTTTGATCCTCCAAGAAGCACTTAATGTCATGGAACCAAGGCTTATCATCTTTAACAACATCTGCTGCAAACACATATGCTGGTCTGTCAAGTCTGGACACTGAAATCTGAGGTACAAAGTTGGCAGCTTGAACTTTGATCATAGATGAAATGGTAGCCAGAGCATCTGCAAACTGATTCTCGTCCCGAGGGATATACTCAAGTTTGACCGTTGTGAAGAAAGTCAATAACCTTCTTGTATAATCCCTGTAAGGTATCAGATGATCCTGGTGGGTGTACCATTTGCCGTTGGTTTGATTAACTACCAGAGCTGAATCTCCGAATACAGTCAATGTCTTGATCCTGAGGTCGATAGCTTCCTCAAGACCCATAATGCAAGCTTCGTATTCAACTTCATTGTTAGTGCAGTTGAAGGTGAGCTTTGCCGAGAAAGGCATGTGAACTCCTTTAGGTGTAATGAGTACTGCACCAACACCGCGACCATTCATATTAACAGCCCCATCAAACATCATAGTCCATTCTTCTTCTGGGTCAGGCCCTTCAGTGTGAATAGGCTCTTCATGATCTTTTGCTTTTATGAACATGATGTCTTCATCAGGGAAGTCAAATCTCATAGGTTGGTAGTCATCAATAGGTTGCTCAGCAAGATATTCAGATAGTACACTGCCCTTGATGGCTTTCTGAGAGGTGTACTGGATGTCATATTCTGTGAGAATCATTTGCCATCTTGCAACCCGTCCGGTAAGAGCTGGCTTCTCGAAAATGTACTTGACTGGGTCCATCTTTGAGATCAATAAAGTAGTGTGGGTCAACATATACTGTCTCAGTCGGCGAGCAGCCCACGCTAAAGCACAGCAAGTTTTCTCGAGCAGTGAATAACGTTGTTCACAGTCGGTAAACTTTTTGCTCAGGTAGTATATTGCATACTCTTTTCGACCAGACTCGTCATGCTGGCCCATCACACACCCCATTGACTCTTCTAATACTGTTAAGTACATTATCAGAGGTCTTCCTTCAACTGGAGGCATAAGGATTGGTGGTTCTTGCAGGTATTCTTTGATCTTGTCAAAAGCCCTCTGGCAGTCTTCGTTCCACCTGTCCGTCTGTTCTTTTCTTAACAGTTTGAACAAGGGTTCACAGGTTGCTGTAAGGTGAGATATGAACCGTGAAATGTAGTTCAACCTACCTAGAAACCCCCGAACTTCTTTCTCAGTTTTCGGTGCAGGCATTTCTTGAATGGCTTTGACTTTATCAGGGTCCACTTCGATCCCTTTCTCGCTTACGATAAAACCCAGCAGCTTACCAGATCGTACCCCGAATGTGCACTTGTTGGGGTTCAATTTCAGTTGGTACTTCCTCAGACGCTTGAATAACTTCAGCAGATTTACCAGGTGGTCTTCTTCTGTGAGGGACTTGGCAATCATGTCATCCACATAACATTCGATTTCTTTATGGATCATATCGTGGAATAATGTTACCATAGCCCGTTGATATGTTGCACCAGCGTTCTTCAATCCGAATGGCATCACCTTATAACAGAAAGTGCCCCAGGGTGTGATGAAGGTTGTCTTCTCCATGTCTTCAGGTGACATCTTAATCTGATTGTATCCTGAAAATCCGTCCATGAAGGAGAACACCGAGAACTGAGCCGTATTATCAACCAATACATCAATGTGAGGTAATGGGAAATCATCTTTTGGGCTGGCTCTATTCAGGTCCCGGTAGTCAACACACATCCTCACTTTGCCGTCTTTCTTAGGCACAGGTACTATATTAGCAACCCACGGTGGATAGCTAGTTACAGCAAGGAACCCGGCGTCCCACTGCTTTTGTACCTCTTCTTTGATCTTCATTGCCATGTCTGGGCGAGTACGACGCAGTTTCTGTTTAACCGGCGGGCAATCTTCTCTCAAAGGCAGCTTGTGCATAACAATATCGGTGTCCAACCCTGGCATATCCTGATAAGACCAAGCAAACACATCCACATATTCTTGAAGCAGGTCAATCAGTTGTTTCTTCACCGAGTCTTGTAGGCAGGCCCCGATTTTAACCTCTTTCACATTTCCATCTGTACCAAGATTAATTGTTTCGACCTCCTCCTGATGAGGAGTGATAACCTTTTCCTCTTGTCTTAACAACCTAGCTAGCTCTTCAGGAAGCTCGTAGTCTTCTTCAACCCCTTCATCATCTTGATTGATCGGATTGTCAAAGTCATACGAAGTCATAGCCGTGCTGTTGTCGGTGCTGTCTGAAAGGCACTCTCTGCAAGGGTTCAGTTTGTTCATTTTAGTGGTTGATTTTAATCTTGTTTAGAAAAGTGAAATGAAGTTGTCATTTTGAAAACATTGCCATTTATTTTTTTGTACAAAAAGAAAAATGGAAAAACAGTGAGCGGAAAAGAAAAAGACTCATTTGCAAAAGATGTCTGATATTTCATTGATTAATCTTGTTGCACAAAAATTACAGATGGCCCGATTACAAAATGAGTCTTGTCATCTTGGGCAAGATGCAAGACTTGATGCATGCTTAAAATATACAGGAAATAATAATTACTCTGCAGGAGTAACTCTTATAATTTCCTGGGAAGACCAGTTTGAGATACTGCTCCCCGGGACCTTTGGACGAATCCAGCTTTCCAGGTTGCGTTCATCTTCCGACTCATCTTCCAAGTTGTTGACAGCATCGGGCGTGAGCATCCCCCCACTAACAAAGTTGGGCTTTTTAGCAGCCTCTGCTTGATCTTCTTGAGTTGGTTTGTAACCCAACCCAAATCTATCTTCTTTCTTTTCCACAGGCAACAGTTTGCCCTAGCCTTGAGCGTTTCCTTCTTCCACCACCTTCCGGGCCTGCTGGTAGGATGTCATGGAAGTCCCAAGTACAACAGATGTTTCATTAATATTCAGGGCCTCAAACCCTTGACTCATTGTCTCGTGGATCTCCCCATCCATCTCAATGTATTTGTATGTAGCCAGATGGCTAACAAAAATATCTTCCTCTCCACAAATAGTAACGACTTGGCCCTCCCACTCGAATTTTAACTTCTGGTGAAGGGTAGACGTAACTGCGCCAGCGGCATGAATCCATGGTCTACCCAACAAACAGCTGTAGGCAGGCTGAATGTCCATCACGTAGAAGGTCGTTTTGAAAGTTTGTGGGCCAATCGTTACAGGCAACTCAATTTCTCCCAGAACTGATCTCTTAGAGCCGTCAAAGGCTCTCACTACTAAGTTACTGGGACGTAATGCCAATCCTTCATATTCCAGCTTCACAAGGTCTTTTTTAGGTAAGACATTGAGGGATGATCCTGTGTCTACCAGCACATGGGAAAGAACTGCACCTTTACATTCCATGGTAATGTGCAAAGCCTTGTTATGATTGCGGCCTTCCGAAGTCAAATCAGTGTTGGTGAACCCTAGTCCATTACTAGCATTAACATTTCCAACCACAGCTTCCAACTGATTGACGGTGATCTCTTCTGGCACATAAGCTGCGTGCAAGACTTTGAGTAGTGCGTTCCGATGAGCCTCAGAGCACATAAGCAATGATAGAATGGAGATCTTGGAAGGCGTCTGGTGAAGCTGGTCCACTATCTTGTAATCACTTTTCTTGATGATTCTCATGAATTCATCAACTTCTTGATCAAAAGGTGTTTTCAAAGCCTCTTTAACAACTTGATCTTCTTGCACCATGCTCTTCCCTTTTGCCTTGGCAGCAGCTTCTGCTTCAGCAGTGGGTCTTTGAATTTGCGGGGCAAAGAGACGTCCGCTTCGAGTGAAGCCTCCGCCTCCCCCCACATTGTCTATTTGTGGTGAAGAAGTTGATGATTCGAAAGTGATTTTCTGTCCTTCGCAGTATAAATCGGAACCGTAATGCCAAGGGATGGCATTACTACTTTCATAAGGTACTGGCCCAGGCACTGTGACAGTGACTGGACTGATGGCAGCTGCGGAAGGAATCATGATAGTCTGTGGATCATAATATATTGTGACTGGTGCTCTGGTAGGAGTGGCATTTTGTGAGTTGTAGGCAGAATCATTGGCAGGATCATAATAAATTGTAACTGTTGAGACACTTGCATTATTTTCTGCTGATGTTGTAGGAGACATTGTTGGAAGGATGGGTGTTGTTGTTGTAGGAGACTCTGAATGAAGGGGTGCTGAAGTTGTAGAAGGGATGTTTGCTGATATTTGGTCCGTTGAAGTAACAGATGAAGCATTTGTTGATGAAACTGAAAAGTTGTTTGGAACAATGGTTGTTGCAGTTGTAGCAGATTCTGGAACTGTGGTTAAGGAGATTGCTGGATTGGTAGGTATTGATGTTGTGATTTGAAGCAGGCCACTCTGGATGAGACCATCTATGCCATCCCTCAAGTTATCACAACCATTCACTGAAATGTTGCAATAAGCACACCCTAGCTCACATCCCGGGAATATTTGACATTCAAGGAGTTGAGCTTTAATCTCTACCAAAGGCGTCCGAATCTGACCCACACTGGTTATCAAGTAAGACGGCTTGTCTTCTTCGATAGCATTGATTCTGGGACCTCCATGATGTGGCATAGGGTTCTTGTTGACATTTGGTGGTGGTGCAAAGTTCAGAGCTTTGGAGTCTACCAGGTCTTGTACCTTCATGTGCAAGGCTCTGCACTTCTCTGTACTGTGGCCAGGTGCATTTGAGTGAAAAGCACATCTGGCGCTGGCGTCATAATTCCTGGGCAGACTGTTAGGATCCGGAGGTGCCAACGTCCTTAGCTCAACCAGGTTGAGTTTTAAGAGTTGTGGCAATAATGTGGCATAGGGCATAGGGATCGGATCGATCACCCTATTGACCTGAGAGGGTCTCTGTTGAAATGGTCTTTGCTGATTGTTGTTGCTGGTGTTGTTATAATTTCTCTGAGGAGGATAAGGAGTTTGTTGCTGGTAATTCTGTTGCTGAGGTTGATAAGCTGGTTGAGGATGAATTGGAGCGGGAATGGTGACTGCTGCCACAGACCTATGAACATATTAGGGTCTGCCCCTGCTGGTATGGATGGCATTGGTCTCGCCAGTTCTTCTTGGGCCCACAAAAGGCTTTCTTGGGTTGCTGGATGAGCTAGCACCATTGTCAGAAATTTTGCCCATCTTTAATAGGCTTTCGATTCTTTCCCCGGCTATGACTACATCAGCGAAGCTAGTGGAAGAAAAGACAGCCAGCCTGTCAATGTATGTTCCTTGGAGGGTGTTCATAAACATATCAGCCATCTCCCTCTCTGACATGGGTGGCTGGACAGCAGCAGCGAGTTGTCTCCATCTCTGAGCGTACTCCCGGAAGCTTTCCCTGGATGATTGAGACATCCCCATCAGGAGGGTCCTGTTGGGAGCCATATCCAAGTTGTACTGATACTGTCTGATAAAGGCCTCTGCCAGGTCCTTCCAGCATCTAACGGTTGCTCTGGTCAGATGAGAGTACCATTCCCTTGAAGCTCCGGTTAAGCTATCCTCAAAATAAAACATCCATAGCTTTTCGTCCATGGTATAGGCCTTCAGCCTCCCCAGAAAGGATTGTAAATGGGTCCGGGGACAGGAAGTCCCGTTATACTTCTCAAAGCATGGTGGTTTAAATTTGTGGGGGATCCTAACCCCGTCCACTAGACCCATGTCCATAACATCAAAGCCCAAAGAATTCTGGGACTCTAGGGACCTCAGTTTCTCAGCAATCTCTTCTAGCCTTCTGTCATAGGCTTCCTCCCCAGCTCCCATCACTGTGAACTGATCTTCCTGGGGGTCTTCTTGCAGCACTCTACCTGCAGTGGCAGTCCCTTGCACATTAGCAGGGAAGTTGATCTCTGGATGCAGGTGGGGTCCAAAGACTGGGGGATTAACATGGGGCTGGACTCTCTCATTGTTGCTCGTCCCAGCAGTCCCTGGATGATGGTCTTCCTGATTCCTCCCTTCTACCAGTGCTCTTAACCTCTCTTGGCTTTGAGCCATATTATTCATCACCTCCATAAACTGTGTCATCTGGTTCCTCATTTCTAGCCTTTCATTGGCCATTTGAGTCCTGACCTCTGTAAGGTCCTGCTGTACTTGGTCCATTTGTATGCCCGGAAGATTGTTGCGGGTGGGATATCTGTGTGGACGGTTGAGTGGAAACCCTCGACGTCGAGCAATAGTTCCTGAGTTCACAACAGAGTTAGTAACAATAAAATAAAAACCTACAAAACAAAACAAAAGGTTAGTATGCAATGCAGTGTGCTTATTTGTTTCCAAGGTATCCGGCTTGGCACTTGGTTTTGACCTTTCCAGACCCTTGAAGAAGATGCTTGTGATGTTGCTTTGAAAGAACTCAGATAAAACAAACCAACACATACATTACAAAAAGTAAATGATACATAGTTTGTTTTTTTACAATACGTGCCCTCTGAGGGGTCAAAAATACAACATAAAGAAAAGTGCATGGAATGAAAGCAACAACAAGCAAAAGTCAAACACCAAGACCAAACTCATCCTCCTGAACTTCCTTGAGAAGTGCTTCAGTCACAGGATCAGCTGGACGCTCTGTGAGGTTCCTGATGAGAAGATTCCTTGTAGTAACAGCTGCAGTTAGCTTCTTGTGTCGACTCTGGTCCTTTGACCTCTTCACACCAGCTTTAATCTTCAACTCGGAGATTTCCCTCTGGGCTGCTAGCAGGGCTTCCTGCTGCTCCTTTGCACTAGCTTCCAGCTGCTCAATCTTATCCTGAGTCCTTTTATCCTCCTGAGTGCGAGCTTCGGTGATCCTGACCCACCTAGCTTGACTCTCCTTCAGATATAAATCAGTCCTAGCTCTCTGGAATTGGGCCTCTTTGCATGCATTCTTCAAGATCTGTTCTCCAGCCCTAGACTTCTTAATGTAATCCTCCGACTTCTCAATTTTGGCTAGATGCTCCACCTTTAGCTTTTCTAGCCTTTCAATGTCCAAGCGACCATCACTCCTATCCCAGAGGGTCTTCTGTAAAGCCTGAGTCAGATTCTCATTTCTCTCTTTCAATTTCTCAAACTCCTCTAAGCTGACAGTTGCTGGAGGTGGTGCTGTGGAAGGTCCAGGCACATCTTCAATAGTGAAGGGCATTCCAGAAACTTGAGCCCTGGCATGAGACCACTCATAGTACTGAGCTGAGGCCACATTATTGCATCTCCCAAGAATGGTTACCCCCTTAGTCTGCACATTGTCCCAGGCCCAGGATGCCTGCCTAACAATAGCCAGATTAGGCTTGATTTCACAATAAAGAGTCTCTGCCAGATCTTGTGCCCTAGGAGGGTGGAATAATGCATAGCCCAGTTGTCTTTTGAATAGCAGAGGGTTGTAGTTGATGCAACCCTTCACTCCTATCAGAGGCACATTGGGAAATTGCCCACAACTAGTAATGATGTTTCTGCCCTTGGTGCTCTGAGTGTACCACCTGATGTCATCTGAGGTCAGAGCAACAAGCCTCCTAGCCCAGTTCTTCTGCTGGTGAGGGTTCAAGAATGCATCAGTCTTTGGCAAATGCTTGAGCAGCCAAGTATAGAACAAAGGAGCACAGCATCTCACTAATCTTCCCCTTTGTTTTTCATTCCTTTGATGAACAGAGTAGTAAAGATCTCCCAGTAAGGTGGGCACTGGGTTTCTCAGGATGAAAAGATGGATTACATTCTTGCTAACAAACCTAGGCTCATCTGCAAAGAGTATGACCCCATATATGCTAAGGGCCAACAGAGCACAGACTGCCTTCAACTCCCCCAAGGAGGCCTTCAGAGTAGCCTGAGAAGTCAAGAAATCCAGAAGAAAACCAGAGACCCCAGCTTTAGCTGTCAAATTCTGCCCAATCAGAACTGGTTCCAGATATAATGCTTTTGCTATCTCCTCATTACTGGGGAAAGCCATCTCAGGGTTGAAGGGGACTCCACCCCTGATAGGTACACCAATCAGTGATGAATACTCTTCCAACAAGGGTCCCAACTGAAAATTCTGGAAGGTGAAGCACCTCAGAGGGGGATCATAGAACTGCAGGCAAGTATGAATCAGGCTCCTCTGTGAAGGGTCCAAATCCATAACCACATCAAGAATTCCTCCATAATGTTCTCTGAAAAGTGGTATATGGTCTGGAGTAATCAGGGTCTGAATCTTCCTGATGCTAGCCAACTCAGGCTCAAAGAAATGATAGGAGATGTTACTCTTCTTAGGTGCCATGCTGCTGAAAGAGAACTGAGACAGGTGCTGAGAATAACACTGAAGATAGGCCTCTGACAGGCTGAGACTGGTGATGCAGGTGACTGAAGAAGGTAGCTGATAGCTGAAGTAAGCACTGATGAAGACAGGTCTATGCTGAAGAAGGGGTCAAAACCAAGCCAAAATGTAGAATGGATACCCTGAAAAACAAATAAACACATGTTAAAATGATGCAATGAGGATGTATGCAAATGATATGCAAGGGTTTGTGACTGAGCTGGATCTGATTGACTGCCTTGATATAGGTCCATATATGTTCAAGAAATCCAGATGGAGGTTCATAAGTCCAGTAACCAAGGTGGGGGACTCAAATAAAGAGTCACATGTCCAGGGTTAAAATCACAAGAACTGTTCCAACATGGAGTACTCTTAATCAAAAAAAAGTAACAGGGTATGCTGAGGCCAACGGTACCTGCAAACCTGTAAACAGCCCAACCCCCTCACAGGTAATGTTCTAAAACAAGGATCCTCAGACTTGGATCAGTTATGAGAAGTGTAAACACTTCTAACCCAGAGGTACAGTGTTTACAATAACCATAAAAGATCCTCCTCTAATTCACCTCAGTTTCTGAAGGTCAATACTAAAGGTCATCCAGACTTAGCAGGCTTCCCAGATAGCCCTAGTACTACAGGAAATCTGCAGCACAGAGTTCTCAAGAAGAAACCCATATCTGAACCGTGTTTCATATTCCCGCACCAGACCGAAATGGAATGGGAAAGAACATGAACCACTCTAGCCTAGGTGTCACTCAGGTCCCAGGTATAGGACCTTAACTCTCAGTAGAACCCCACCCACCAAAGCAACAAAACAGAACCAGCCAACACAGTATGACAATATGAT
This sequence comes from Lathyrus aphaca, assembly GCA_963966055.1. Taxonomy (NCBI): domain Eukaryota; kingdom Viridiplantae; phylum Streptophyta; class Magnoliopsida; order Fabales; family Fabaceae; genus Lathyrus; species Lathyrus aphaca. Next base: position 434,204,083 of record OZ014524.1, on the reverse strand, counting down.
ATATATGCATAAAGCTATAAAGAAAGCAATAAACAAAACTGTACATAAAGCAGTAAATAAAACAAATATACAAACACAGGTAGCACATAACACCCCAGTAAACACAAATCAAACAAGCGCTAGGAGGAACCCACAAAAAGAACCAGAAGCCCTGGTTACAGTATAAGGGTCCCCAGTAGAGTCGCCAAGCTGTCGCTCCCGATAAATGGGAAATGGCCTAGATAAAGGTACAGACGCAAACGGTCGGCGAAAAGAGGATGTGAGAACACACAGGAGTGAACTCACAGGGAATGAATAGAGTCGCCAGCTAGGCATTTTTATCCCGAAGGAAAGGTAATGCTGCATAAACCTAGAAAGATATGGATAAGACGGTTGCGAACCAGAGAGACTGAGAAAGGGGGTTGGTTACAACCTGGGAAGGTATTAGCACCAAGATTGTCCGTCGTACTCGACGGGATCCACGCTTAAAAGACTTGTGATTTAAAGGGGTAATGTCGGTGCAATTTGTGTATAAAGTAACTGGAAAAGGATGTACAGGTGTCAGTGTAAAAGAAAGTGAAGTGTGATAAATATACAGTGTCAGTGTATGAACAGGAGTGAAATGCTCAAGACCATGAGGCTAAAGAATGAGGCTAGAAGGAGGGGGAATATACAGAGACTTTTGTTCGATAACTGTTAAGTTATGCCTACGTATCCTCTCGTGCAATGAGGAAGTCAGAACACCGTAGTTCGACCCAAAGAGACTGAAAGATGAATTGACTTGTGAACTGCTTACTTGCCTATGCTCAAGTGTATGACCTGTCTGGCTCAGGTGCAAACTGTCTTGCATTAGACGGAAGAAGCTAGTTCTCGTTTGTGAGTGAAGATGATGAGAAAAGAATCCCGGAGGAGACGATTATTGTTTGTTTGTATTTTCAGCCTTTTTATTGCTTTTGAAAGTTTGTCATAAGTTAATGAGCTTAAGCCTAAACCAATGGATTATTAAACTCATCACATCATCCCTCTGATTAGGGGTAATGAGAATACCTTAAGTGTGAAGTCAGCTTCTCACACTTAATCACCTTTGATGCAGGATTAAGATCATTAACCTACTTGTGATTATTTAGATGTTTTTGGTGTTTTTGTTTAGTGTTAAGTAATGAGGTTAAGCCATAATCAAGGATTAAACAGACCCATTACACCATCCTAATAGAAGGATAATAGATGAGAATGTTTAAGCTGAGGAAAGCTCCTCAACTTAATCCATGATTAGGGATTAAACTCATGACAAAACAAAACCTTTGGTTAAGTGGATTTTAATTAATGATATGATGATGAAGTGATTTTTAGGGTTTGTAAGACAACTTGAGGGGGACTTGTCCATTAACACTAGGGTTAGTCCTTCTTAACCAACTAAGGAAGAATTAGAACCCTAATGCAAGGCCCAAGTTACAAGTATGATGTCTTGATGGTTATTATGTGAATTGATTAAGAGATTTAAACACATTAAGGATTTAACACTTAGGATTAAAGTTATACACTCCATCCTAATAGAAGGATGCAGGCATAAGCTTAATCACAAAGCCTTAAAGCCTTTAGGGTCTAGTCCCTGATTATGAGATGAGAAGAGAAGACTCAAAGAGACACAAAGGTGAAACTAAGTGGGAGGACTAATCAAAACCCTAATCATTGTCATGCTTGGTTGTTCCTAAGGTTTGTGAGGTTTACAAGAGAAGTCTTCAATGGAACCACCAGGAAGCAGATGAAAGGAGCAATGAGAAAGCAAAGTAACTTGCTTCATTCAAGAAGTCAAGTCACTTGAAGAAAGAAAGTAAGAAGCAAAAGAATGAGCAAGCTCAATTCTCATACACAAAGTGAAATGCAGCAATGATGCATAAGAGAGATGAAAGGAAAATGTGAGAAGTGAAGGCAAATTCACTTCTCAAAGTTACTTACCACCTGAAAAGTTAGCAAAGGAATGCAATGCAATGCTAAATGAAATGAAATGGCATGATGAAAACCAAAACCAGAAGTATGTACATGATGATAATGATGTTATGGGATGATGCAAACATGGATCAAGACATGGGGATGATCATACAAGCTTATGGATGCAAATGAAGCAAGTTAAGAAGCATGAACATACATGAAAAGTTATGAAGTGCATATGGCATACAACATGGCAAATGCAAGATGCAATGATCAAACATGCTTTCAATATGTCTTAAGATGTCAAATGAATCAAATGGATGCACAAAATGTCATGGCAAGTCAAAGTATGAATGCAAATGCAAGATGGATACATATGGAAGCCCAAATTAGGGTTTATGATCAAAACATCAAACAAAAACCCAAAATCAGAAGCAAACATCAATATAAAAAATTGAAAATGCACTCAAAGGATCCCTAATCCTATACTAACTTACTGCCCAAAGGAGAAGTTCTAACTCTTAACCTAATAAAAGTTATGAATTTCCTAAAATTTCTAGGGTTTTAGGGTTCCTTAACAAGAAAAATGTCAAACAAATGGAAAATGAAAGATCAATTCATGCCAATTTAACCTCACAAACTACATGCTAAACACATTATAATGCAAAAAGAATCAAGGTCCAACTCTCAAGGGTTAGGCAGAAATGATTTTTGGAAGTTTGGATCAAAATAATGCATTAAAATGATTTTAATTCCATGAAAAATTCTCAAAGTGCATCAAGATCAAAAAAGAAATTTGGTTTGAGGGTTGGACAATGTTTCTAAATGTTTTTAAATGTTTCATGAATTTTTTGGTGATTTTTAAATACCTAAAAGTATTTTTAATTAATTAATTCTCATTAATTAATTAAAAATAAACTTTTAAATATTTAAAAATACTTTTTAAATGCAAAAAATAAAATAAAAAATATTTTTGGTTTCTGAAATTAAATAAAAGCTTGTATAAAAAATTTCAGAATTTTTGAATAAGTTTTGCTATTTTAAATAAAATATAGAAAACAAATGTATTTAAATGAAAATAAAAATGAAATTAAATGAATTAATGAAGAAGTCAACAGATCCTAAGGCCAGCATTCAAACTCACACGCGCGGGAGTTGATAGGCGCGCATCTGGATGACCTACATTCAAACTCACTAACCCTAATTAATTAGCCCTAATCCAGCCTTAATGACTCTCAGGTGACCGGAACAGTGGTTCCGGTCATCTTCTCCGGCGAGTTCAAATGCTAAATCTCTCTACACGCAACGAAAATGAAAACCAACTATCCAGAAATCATCCCCACTCAATCACGAATCAAAACCCCCCATTCAAACAACATTTATCATTCCTAAACAGAGAGAATCGAATCAAAATAGTTTTAGGGCAAAAAGTTTCAGAACAAGATTAAACTCTCATCTCTCAACCATTTTCAAAACCAAAGACATCAGAGTGATCAGTGAATCATGAAGAACAACTTAGGAACTTAAAAATCCATTTCTGGAAAAAAAGTTCATGAAGCTACCTGAGTTTGAAGCTTTTCAGTTTGCAACTTTCTGACCTCTTCTCTTTGTGCAATCCACTCCTTTTAGGCCCCTGATGACATCTGGATGCTTAGAATGAGTTTGTGATGGCTGGTTTGGAAGTTTGAAGCAGTTCTGTTCAAGCTCAGGTGAGAATCGTGTTTGTGATTCTTTGAGTTTCAGGTTGCTTTGAAGGGTGCTTTGTGATCAGGGAGAGGTGTTGAGAAGGTTTATGAAGTTTGTTTATGAGTTTGTGGCCTGTGTTGTGTGTTTCGAATGCTTTTGCTCAATGGAGTGAAAAATGAGAATGTTGTGGTGTGGCTGGTTTCAGGCTGGCTTGTGTATATGTTTGGCTTGCAATTGATTTGTATAAACAATGCTCATTGGTCAGAAGATGTGACATGTCCTTTTTTGATAGGTATGGTTGCTTTTGCAAATTGTCAACTTTTGTGTAAGAGAAGCATGGGTCATGTTCTAGCCAAGTACAAGGGAGGTGTGCTGCGCAGCATGATGAGGGAAAAGGCTAGGGTTGATCAGCAGGCTAGCCAGCAAGTGGATGGAATGCTATCATGAGTTTTTGCAACTTGGCTTGCTTTTGATCCTTATGAGAAAGTCTTGCTCCATAGGCCATAAACATGTGATCCCTTGGCCCATTCTGATTTTTAGGACTTGTGTGATCATGTTGTGTGGATTAGAGATCATTTTGAAGTCACAAATTGCCTTGGTACAAGAATTTGCAAGTTTTCCATTTGGTGCATAACTTGAAAATTTAGTGATTTTAGCCAACTTTGACAAGCCATAACTTTTGATCAAAACTGAATTAGGTCATATTCTTGTACTTTTTGAAAAGGGAAAGATCTATTCTACAACTTTCATGACCAAAGTTTTTCCATTTGAAGCTTTTTTGAATCAAAAAGTAAGGGTTGAAAAAGTTGCATAAAATGACATTTTCATTAAAAGTCAAACTTGCCCAAAAAGTCAACTTTGCAAAAGACTTGAAATTCTCCAATTTTGTGAACTTCAAACCTCTTATATGATCAAATAAAGATCATATACACTCAAAATGATGAAGAATGCCCTTTGGTTGGGTCATTGGGGGCCTCAGATGCCCTGATTTTGCACTGACTTGTCTGAAAAGTCAACTCTTGATCAGATGACTTCCCCATGGAATTTCTTCATGAAAATTGACATGCATACTCCCTATACCATATAGAGACCAATATAAACAAGAATGACCAAAAAATTTGGGGTTATGGCCTCTGAAACCAAAACCCTAATTTCAGGTCATCTGTGCAGTCAAGCCTGGCTCTGCTTCCATACCAATTCCAGTTCTTGTGATTCTTTGGCATTATTGACTTTGAGAGGATATAATATTATATTAGAACATACATGGACCCCTTTGAAGTGATTGATGGCCTTTGGAGTGGCTCAAGAAGCTCTTGGATTGCTCAGATCACAAACCCTAGATGCAGATGACTTTGAATCTATGCAGTGAATCAAAAATAGGATATGAGATATTATGATTGAGTTTATGCATATGAAATGATCACAAGCCATGGTGTGAATGGCTGAGGGCAAATTTGGGGTGTTTACACTATCTGTAAGGAATAAGATTCTCATGCTTGGTATCCCAATCTCCTTTAATCTGACTAACTACCAGGGCTAAATCCTTGTATACGTCCAGGAACTGAATCTTCATCTCAATGGCAACTTTGATACCCATGATACATGCCTCATATTTAGCCATGTTATTTGTACAATAGAAACAAAGTCTTGCAGTAATTGGGGTATGACAACCTTCAGGGGAAATAATCATAACACCAACACCATTACCAAGTGCATTAGAAGCTCCGTCAAAAACCATAGTCCATCGGGATCCTTGTTCGAGTCCGTCATATTGTCCAGGTTCTTTGGTAATAATCATAATGTCTTCATCAGGGAGCTCAAAACTCATTGACTGATAATCATCCACTGCTTGATGAGCCAAATGATCAGCCACAACACTTCCTTTAATGGCCTTCTGAGTAGTGTACTGTATGTCATATTCTATTAAGATCATTTGCCATCTTGCTATGCATCCGGAGAGAGCAGGTTTCTCGAATATGTACTTGATTGGATCCATCTTTGAAATCAACAAGGTAGTATGAGTCAACATATACTGTCTTAGTCGGCGAGCAGCCCATGCCAAAGCGCAACAAGTTTTCTCGAGCAGTGAGTATCTTATTTCACAGTCGGTAAACTTTTTGCTAAGGTAGTATATTGCCTGCTCTTTTCGACCAGACTCGTCATGTTGCCCCAACACACACCCCATTGAGTTGTCTAATACTGTTAAGTACATAATCAAGGGTCTTCCATCAACTGGTGGCATCAAAATTGGAGGTTCTAACAGATATCTCTTGATTTCATCAAAGGCTGTCTGGCACTCATCATTCCACTCCATTACCTGATCTTTCTTCAACAACTTGAACATTGGCTCACAGGTAGCAGTTAATTGGGAAATAAATCTTGCAATGTAATTCAGTCGTCCCAAGAAACCTCTAACTTCCTTCTCAGTACGGGGAGCTGGCATCTCTTGTATACCTTTTCCACTGACAATGAAACCCAGGAGTTTTCCAGATCTAACTCCAAAAGTACATTTGTTTGGGTTCAATCTCAACTTGTATTTCTTCAACCTTTCAAACAGCTTATGCAGATGATCAAGGTGTTGCTCTTCATTCTGGGACCTGGCTATCATATCATACACATATACCTCTATCTCATGATGAATCATATCATGAAACAAAGCCACCATAGCACGCTGATATGTTGCCCCGACGTTCTTCAAACCAAATGGCATCACTTTATAACAAAAGATGCCCCACTGTGTAACAAATGTAGTCTTCTCCATATCTTCAGGTGCCATCTTGATTTGATTATAACCAGAGAAACCATCCATGAAAGAGAATACCTTATGCTGAGTAGTGTTGTCTACCAGAACATCAATATGAGGAAGTGGAAAGTCATCTTTAGGGCTGGCCTTGTTCAAATCTCTGTAATCTACACACATACGTACCTTGCCATCCTTCTTAGGTACCGGTACCACATTTGCAACCCATTAGGGGATAAAAAGTCACAGCTAAGAACCCTGCATCAAACTGTTTCATCACCTCTGCTTTAATCTTTTCTGACATTTCAGGACGCATGCGACGAACCTTCTGCTTCTTTGGACGACAATCTTCTTTTACTGGTAAACGGTGAACCACAATGTCTGTATCCAACCCTGGCATATCTTCATATGACCAAGAAAAGATCTCCACATAATCACGTAACATCTGAATTAGTCTGCTCTTAACACCACCTTCTAGTTCAGCCCCTATCTTGATCTCTTTCCTGTTTTCTTCAGTTCCCAGATTCACAACTTCGATTGGCTCTTCATGTGGCTGTATAGCTTTCTCTTCTTGTTGTAACAACCTAGCAAGCTCTACAGGTACTTCACAATCTTCCTCCTTTCCATCTTTAGCTTGATAGATCGGATTCTCGAAATTATAATTGGCAATAGTAGAACTGTTATCAACAGGATCCAGAGTGGATGAGGATCTGCATTTAGTGATGTGGGTGTGTGTAAGAACACATAGCTGATAAACAAAAAATAAAAATAAAAGAAAGACAAGGAGCGCAATATTTACGAAAACGAAACGTCCATTTATTTTTATTGAATGAAGTATGCAAATGAAATGACATCCCGAAACAAGCATACCATTGTGCCCCGGGTAAGACACAAGGCTTAAACGTTTAATTGTTTTAAAATTACAAACTTAGAATAAAAACACACTAATAGTATTTACTCTTAACTAAAGGAGATAGGAATAACGTCTTCGGTCTTCCAATTGTTGAGCCCATCACCCAAGGTAGGAAAGATCCAGTCATCCAGGTTGTAGTCTTCATTATAGTCACCCACAACATTAATTTGATCTCTCATGACCCCTTGATTGGTGATACGAACAACACGAGCACGATGAACAGCCTTCTGAGATTCTACAGTGAAACCTAAACCAAACTTGTCAGACTTGTAAGGGATGTTAGGAAGCTGACCCCAAATAGTACAACCACCTTCTTCAACCACAACTATAACATCTTTGAGGGAGGCCATTGTAGGAGGTACTCTGGTAACCACAGGAACTCTTTTAACAATAGGGGGAGCTTCAGTAGCAGGAACGACCAAAGGAACTACCTCAAATGTTTGACAAGGAGTCTCAACATATTCACCCTCCACCTCAACGTATTTAAAAGTATTCACATGACTGACCATATATTCTTCTTCACCATAAATAGTGACAATCTTCCCTTTCACCGGATATTTCAATTTCTGATGTAAAGTGGAAGTTACAGCACCTGCCCCATGGATCCAGGGGTGCCCAAGCAAACAGGAGTACACAGAACGAATATCCATTACATAGAAAGTAGAGTCAAAGACTTGAGAGCCTACTTTGATCGAAAGATCTACTTCTCCATGTACCACTCTTCTTGAGCCATCAAAGGCCCTCACTACTACATTACTTGGTCTTAACACAACATCCTCAGGACTGAGTTTGTCCAGAACCTCTTTGGGAAGTACATTTAATGAAGAACCATTGTCCACCAGCATATGAGACAAGGTAGTGCCCCTACATTCAATGGAGATATGCAAAGCTCTATTATGGTTTCTCTTGGCAGGAGTCATGTCAGCATCAGAAAAGCCTAACCCATTATCATAAGTCAGATGTGCAACATAATTCTCAAATTGGTCCACAGAAATCTCATTTTGCACATGAGCAGTCTTCAAGAACTTGATTAAGGCTTTAGCATGAGCCTCGGAACACAACAACAAAGATAACATGGAGATTTTGGAGGGAGTATGCCCCAACTGATCAACAATATCATAATCACTCTTGCGAATGATCTTCAGCACTTCTCCCATCTGTTAAGAAAGATTTTCAGCAGTCGGTGCCTCAGCTTGCACAGGTTCAACCACAGGACCTTTGCCCCGAGCATCAGTATTTGGCTCAGAAGTGGAGGTAGTAGTTGGAGTAACTGCACTTTTGGAGGTATTCTGAGTAGAGAAAATTCTTCCACTTATGGTGATCTTACTAGGTCCAGCAATATTATCAACATCAAGATTATCATCAGTAATAGGTGCATCAGTCAGGGGTTCTTGCATGACACCATGGATGTAAACATTAGAACCATAATTCCAGGGTATAACTTTATCAGAAGTATAAGGAACAGGGCCAGGAGTGGTAATAATCATGGGAGCCACTCTAGCTTTAACAACAGTCTTCATAGGGCCTTCAGCAGTAATCCTGACAGGACCCTTAGAGGTGATCTTGACAGGGCCTTTGGAGGTAATCTTCACTGGCACTTTATCAACCATAGCTACATCTTCAAGCTTCGTACTTCGAGTTAGATGTTCACACATACTTTCCACAGAAGGTGTCCTCTCAAACAATATAGTGTAATTGTCCATGAGGCATTGAATACCATCTTTCAACCTCCAACAGCTATCAGGTTTGTAGGCACAATAAAAACAGTCTTCGTTGCAACCTGGAAAGAATCCAGCCTGCACCAACCTCTTCTTGATAATGGATAAGGGAGTAGTCACATCTGTTATTGAGGAAACATATGAAACTTCATCAACAACATTTACAGTCTTCTCATAATTGGGCATGGGAGCAGTGATCACATTTGGAGTCCCAGGAGGGTCAAATTCAATCTCCCCAGCTTCAATCATATCTTGAATCTTGTTTTTCAACACCCAGCAGTTGTTCGTGTCATGTCCCGGACAATTAGAATGATAGGCACATCGTGCATTAGGATTGTATCGAGGAGAGGAAGTATTAGGATTCTGAGGAGGGTCCTTCAAAGTAATGAGTCCCCCTTTCAACATGTGTTGCAAGGCTTGGGCCAGTGACATGTTAATCTTGGTGAATTGTCTTCTAGGCTTTTGTTGATTGTTTTGTGGTGGCTCTGGTGTTGCAGGAGTAGGATTGGAAATATGGACTGCTCCCACAGATTGGTGACTCCTGTTATGACTATGTTGGCCATACACAGCATTAGACTCCTTCTTTCCACTAGGGGGCTTCTTAGCAGTGCTTGATGAAGAGGCACCCACCTGTATCTTACCACTTCTTATACCACTCTCCACACGTTCTCTAGTCATTATCAGCTTGGTGAAACTAGATGATGAGCTTCCAATAAGGTGACTATAGAAAGGGCCATTCAGCGTACTCATAAACATATCCACTAGCTCCCTGTCAGTCAGAGGAGGTTGAACTCTGCCAGCCAATTCTCTCCATTTCTGGGCATACTCCTTGAAGCTCTCTTTGGCACCCATTGACATGCTTTGGAGCTGCATGCGAGTAGGTGCTAAATCAGCATTACATTGGTATTTCCTGTAGAAGGCCTCAGCAAGATCATTCCAATCACGAATATTGACACTTTCCAGTTGATAATACCATTCCAATTAAGCTCCTGACAAGCTCTCTTGGAAGAAATGAATCCATAACTTCTTGTCAATAGTATGTGGTTGAATCCTCCGGACATAGGATCTTAAATGCAGCTTAGGACATGAGACACCATCATACACCACAAAAGCAGGAACCTTGAAGCCAATAGGTATAACCACTCTAGATACTAAACTCAGATCCTCAAAATCAAGCCCAGAAGATTTTTGTAGTTCCATAACATTCATTCTTTCTACCAGCATCTTGTACTTATCCTCACTAGCAGGATCATGATAATAGTTTGCTTCAGAATCAGAATCTCCCACAGTATCATGGAGACTGCCTCCCTCTTTCTCAGAATTTTCTGACTCAGAATCCTCAATCTATTCCTTTGTCTTGATAGGACCTCTGAATCTTCTTCCTAGATTGATAAGGCTTCCTGATCTTCTAGTCTTCTTCTTCTTCTTCTTAGCCAGCAGTGTTTTCAACTCATCTTGTCCCTTGGACAAGTTCAGAATCAACTCTTGGAATTGTGCATTCTGAGCCTGGAGATCTTTGACAGTCTGTTCAAGAGCCATTTCTGCTGAAATAAACAGCGAGAATATAAGATACCTGTACATGAGAAACCTGTGATGCAATGATATGGCATGTAAATGCGTATGCAATGTTTTCAAGGACCGCAAGATTTAAATTTGTTTAAACAATAAAAAATGTAAACTTTTATTAGTAACCAATAAACTTGTTTGCCCCTTGGGCTTACAATAAAAATGAAATGAATACAAAAAATGGGGTTTTAAGTCTCCCATGGACGTTTCTTCTTTGTGTTGAGGTATGAGTTGAGATTCCGCTCCTCGTGAAGTTGTTTTGTTAGCTCCAAGATTCTTTCTTGACTTGCTTTGTAATGAGTCTCAAAAGTATCTCTTTGCTCCTTCAACTGGATCCAAGACCTCCGTAACTCTTCCATGTCAGTGGGCATGTCTGGATGAAGAATGATATAGGAAGTATCTCCTTCAGCAATAGGTTCCATGGTAATTGGCAGGATGGCAGGATATGGCATCATAAGAGTCTGAGCATGAGATCATACCCATCTGAGATAAGGTTCCATAGGAATAGTGTACTTTGGTTTCAGAGTCTTGCTGTCAACCTTGTTCACCTTACCCCATGCTCGTATAAACCTTTGATGGTAACCTTGCAGATCGTTGTCGTAGTCGAACACAATACCCTGAATAAGCATGTCATGAGGACCATCACTCCGAGCGTAACCAAACTGACGTAGAGCTAAGGAAGGATTGTAGGTAATGCCCCCTCTTATGCCAAGGAGTGGCACATTAGGGAACTCCCCACAACGTTCAATGATAGTAACATTCTCCATAGATCTAGAACTCCAATGAATATCTGAATGTGAAAGTGACATGATCCTTTTAGACCACCTTAACCCTTGTTCATTCTTCATCACTGATCGAGGAAGGTGAGAAATAAACCACCTAGACAATAAAGGTATGCAGCACATCAGAGTTCCTCATGCCTTCGTAGTACGGGTATGAAGAGAGTGTAAGATGTCTCCAAGTAATGTAGGCACTGGATTATGAGTCAGAAATATGTTGATGGCGTGTACGTCTATAAGTTGGTTTGGATTGGGGAACAATACTAAGCCATAGATCAATAGGGCTAAGATCTCCTCAAAAGCATTATAACTCATAGCTTTCAGGAACACTTGAGCTTTCTCCATCAATACCTTGGCAAGAATACCCTTAACTCCACTCCTTGTTTCTAGGACAATGTCTGATTTCTTCAAATGTAGGGCTGTAGCAATGACTTCAGGTTTAGGCTCTTTCTCCAAGCCCGTGAAGGGTTTCTGATCAATGATAGGTATACCCAAAAGCTTGGAGAACTCTTCCATTGTAGGAACCAGCTGATAGTCGGGGAATGTGAAGTAATGATGTTTAGGATCAAAGAACTGAAACAGAACACTCATCATGTCTTCATTGAACCCTGAAGTGACTAGATCCAGTAGGTGACCATGCCTCTTGATGAACTGGGAGTTTTCAGAAACTTGAGAGACCAATTCCTTAAGCTTAGGAGGTATTCCTACAAAGTTGATCCAGATAGTATTCCTACGAGCAGAAGCCATAACCTGCAACAAAGAACAAAGATAAATCCTTTGGTCCTTGAATTGGTTAGTGAAAATGCTATGCTTATGATGCATGATGATGTTTTGATGTTATGCTAAATCACAAACATGTGGCACACACAAACAAGTCACACAATAGCCCTAGGTTTAGAGGCTTGCATGAGGTTTTAAGGTAAGTACCCTCCCCTGAAGTTAGTTGGTTCATCCTGTCCTACAAAAGTAACCGGGTTCTAAGGGATCTCAATATCACTGATCCTTCCCAAGGGTGGTTGTTCAGTAGGCAACTTACTTGCCAACCAAAACCCTCCAAGTTTAGGATCTCAATGAGTGTAGCATCGGGTATCAACCAACTTCAGTCTTCATCAAAGCCGGTTATCTCACTACTTTTCTAAAGGCCAAGATGGGATGACTAAGGTTTTAAAAGTTAGTTAGTGTATTGACAACATATGGCAGCCTCATATTATCCTTAACTTTCTTAAGGAACATAAGCACCAACCAAGAAGTCACACTAACTATGGCCACCAGATCAACCATATCGGTATACGCCGTACAGTTTCCTTTGTCTATTGCCATTTACCTAAGGTCCACTAGATCCGGGTTAGGATCTTTCACACATAAGAGCACCCAACAAGTAAAGTAAAGCAAACAAATCAATCAAGTTTAAAGTGATCTAATTCCTAAGGGTACCCCTCTTTTATTAAATCCCTAGTAGAGTCGCCAGTTCTGTAACACGGTGGGAGAACTGACTTTTCTATAAATGTTGCGGATAGCAAGAGTCGCCACCGACTTTTATTTTATCCAAAAGGAAAGGACATAAAAGAACAGGAAAGACCTTAAAAAGATTTTGAGTTCGGGGGGTAGGTTATATAAAGGGAAGGTGTTAGCACCCTTTATATCCATGGTTATCCATGGGCTCTTAGTTACTTAGCTCACTTTAAACTGTTTTGAGAAAGGTGTAGTGTGTGATTAAAAATTTTCTAAGTACTTTATAATGATCCTCGTATGGATGTATATAAAGACTTTGTTTTGAAAATTTGTTTGAAATGTGAAGTGTAATGAGGTATTTTGAAAAAGGTGAGCAAGTATTTAAGAGGAACCTACCCTATGCTAAGTCTTTACGGTTCTTATATGTTCTTTCAATGGTAAGACTATCCCTATTATTAAGGAATAAGTAGTCATTACCTTGGATGTTATAAGGGACATGTGAAGGGACATCTGAATTTAGGCAACTGCAAGGTGTCTTTAGCAATTCGTAGGGACTTATCATCTTTTATGCGAAGTGACATGATCATTTATTCCGTAAGCAACCTCGAAGGGACTTGATCTTATAAACTTTAAAGGGACTTGATGATATTTTATGAAGGGATTTGCTTAAGACACCTTACTTGACCTTAGAATTAGGCAACATGAGGAGTAACCCTAGAAAGTGTGAGATGGCGATCAAAGATCGACTTACGTGTGTGAGTGTTTGTATTAATGTATTTATCTTGTTTAAATTAGTTATTCTAAGTTATTTTAATTACACATAGTTATTCACACCCTATAGTTACTAACCATGGCAATAAAATATTTACAAAAAATAAAATAGAGACAAAAATAAACCTACGACTATTACATGGCTTTCGCAATTACATAATAATGGAAACAATTAATGATAAATATAATAAATAAACAATAATTTAAATGGTTAGTAATAATAATGATAATAATAAAAAGTTAGTAAAAATATAAAGAATATAAACATTTAAGAGGAATATTATTTTTAAAGTTAAATAAACAAATTTAAAGAATTTAAAAAAAAAAAGAAAATAGAATAATTATAATAATAATAAACAATATAATAATTATTTACAAAAAAAATGATTAATTATTAAATTATAGTTTATAACATAATTAAATTAAATATTAAAGTTAATAAAAATTAGGGTTATGGTTAGAGAAAAGTAGGATTAAGAAAATTAGGTTTTAGAAATTAGGGTTTTAATTATTAATTGAAATATTAATTTATTTACAAAATAAAATATATACATAATAATCATATAAACATAAAATAGAAACAAATTATATTTGAGAAAAATAAAATATTGATTTTAAAAAAATATAAAGTTTTTTCCTATAAGAAACTATCATAATATTATTTAAAAATTAATTAATTTAATAATATAATTTATATAATTAAATAATTAAGAAAAGAAAACAAAATAAATTAGGTTAAAAAAAATGGGGGAGGCCTGGATTTGAACCCAAGACCTCCCCATTACCAGCAAGATGAGAGACCACTGGGCTGCGCCTGCCCAGCTGATGGGGAATGCCTCCAAACCATTATATGATAAGCCTGAAAAACAAAGGAAAATTGCCCAAAAAAATATACCAAGCTAGGATTCGAACCCTGGTTTGCTACCTCACGCGCACGCTGCTTTACCAACTGAGCCAAGCAACGTTAGTTGAAATAAAACAGAAACAATTCTAAAAATATTTAAATCAATTTTCAAAATTCCAGATGGCGCCAAGGAGGTCATCTTCTTCCTTGAGACCTGCAGAATTACCTACGAAAATTGCTAGGAGTTTTCCTGCGAATTTTCCTACACTTGAAACCTGCCAATCTCATATCATCATGAATATGTAACGATTCATCAAATTGATCACATGGTTATGATCCCCAAACCTCATACAATTCATTTATAGCTTTAAAATTAATTTATAAACTCTAAATCAAAGAACCCTAATTTTGGTTCAAGAACCCTAACAATGGCCATTTACGGTTTAGGTCTTCATTCTCCAATCTCTTTGCCCACAAACCATCTAAACATCATCACTAACACAAATATGTGATTAGAATTCATTATAATTGCATAAATAATCTTAATCGAAAAAAATAAGAATAAGAGCAACATGGATTCGGTTCATGCTATAGGTCATGATTTGAATGCTGTAAATGATTCAATTAGGTTCAGTGATCATCAAGGAATACATTGCAACCTTCAAAACTCTTTGGAATGGCCTGCAAATCAAAAACCGAATGTATGTTTTTGCTTGAATTTTTGAAGTTTGAATATGATGCTTGTGGCTGCCAATTCGTGTCCCCTTCATTGGTTTATGTTGTATATATATCATAGAACAAAATTAGGTTAAAAAATCAGAGCATCATTTGGATTTTTGGATCAATAGAGATTGAAAAAGATTCACTTTCAAATATTGAAAATAACTTGATATATCCTTACTATTTTGGTTGATTTATTTTTGTATGATCTCAATCACTTATAATTATCCTTTAAGACCTTCTTGAATCAAAATCCTATCAAATATTCACACTTTTATATTTTATTTTGATTTAAAATGATTTTTAATGTATAAAATCATAATAAATAAAATAAAATGAATAAAAATTTGAATAAATGATTTTTAATTCGTGCATGATGTCATGGAAGTGTTTGGGTCATAAAAATGCAAGCCCATTTGGAGAAATTTGGTTCTAAGGTCCCATTTGCTTCATAAACCTCCCAAAAATTTCCCAACTTTGCAAAGGCAAAAATCCCTCAATTTTAAGGCTATGAGGGTGTTCTTGGACATTTTGGAAGATTAGAGAGTCCTCTAACCAACCTCTTTGGTCTCATGTCCATATCTTTTACCATTATCAAGTTATGCCCTTTGGAAGTTGTTGACTTTTTGTTGACTTTTGAAATGACCTATAATGTCTTAGCTCATACCTTCCAAATGAAGCATTTTTGGGATTGGCTTGTGAGACACAAAGTTGTAGAGAATTCAATTTCCTTCAAAATGAGCTTTGGATGGAAATTTTTGATGAAACATGTGAAAGTTATGGCTGGTCAAAGTTCAGTTGACTTTTCCTGTGAAAACCCTAATTTAGAAACTCCTGATTCTTGATGATCTGAAACTTCCTTGATGAATCATGATCAACCCTTGATCAAATGATGAATTTTACTTCATATACTTGATGTTGGCAAAAAATCATGAAGTTTGACTGTGGTTTGACCACAGTTGACCTCAGTTTGACTTTTTGACTGCTTTGCCTGATTTTAGCCTATCTGATCATCTGACTGAGCAAATCTTTTGGGAAAGTCTTGAAACTTGACATAGGGATTCTTGAAGACATATAGGATTCTATGAAGCTCATTTGAAGCCTTGGAAGTCCATTTAGCCTGATGAAATCCAAAACCCTAGTTTAAGATGCATTGCTTAGGAGGATGCATTGTCTGAGGGAATTGTCAAACTTTCTGAATAATTGTGAACCTTGTGAACCTTGTGAACCTCTTGAGATACCCTGTGAACCTTGTGAACCTCTTGGGACATCTTAGTACACAATGTCTTGTCTTAGTGAGGGCAAATTTTGGGGTGCAACAACATCCCGAAACAAGCATACCATTGTGCCCTGGGTAAGACACAAGGCTTAAAAGTTTGATTGTTCGAAATTACAAACTTAAAATAAAAACACAGTCATAGTATTTACTCCTGATTAAAGGAGATAGGAATAATGTCTTCAGTCTTCCAATTGTTGAGCCCGTCACCCATGGTAGGAAAGATCCAATCATCCAGGTTGTAGTCTTCATGACAGTCCCCCACAACATTGATTTGATCTCTTATGACCCCTTGATTAGTGATACGAATAGCACGAGCACGACGAACAACCTTCTAAGATTCTGCAGTGAAACCCAAACCAAACTTGTCAGACTTGTAAGGGATGTTGGGAAGTTGACCCCAAATAGCAGAACCACCTTTTGCAACCACAACCTTAGCATCATTGAGGGAGGCCATTGCAGGAGGTATATTAGTAATCATAGGAACTCTTTCAGAAGCAGGAACAGACTGAGGGACAGGATCAGAGCAGGGAACAACTTCAAATGTTTGACATGGAGTTTCAACCATTTCACCCTCCATTTCTACATACTTGAAAGTATTCACGTGGCTAACCATGTACTCTTCTTCACCATAGACATTGACAATTTTGTTTTTCACCGGATATTTCAACTTCTGATGTAAGGTGGAAGTCACGACACCTGCTCCATTGATCCAAGGGCGTCCAAGCAAACAAGAATACGCAGGCCGAATATCCATCACATAGAAAGTAGAATTGAAGACTTGAGATCCTACTTTGATCGGGAGGTATACTTCTCCATGTACCACTCTTCTTGAGCCATCAAAGGCCTTCACCACTACGTCACTTGGTCTTAACACAACATCTTCAGGACTGAGCTTGTCTAGAACTTCTTTAGGGAGCACATTCAATGAAGAACCATTATCCACCAGTATATGAGACAAAGTAGTGCCCCTACATTCAATGGAGATATGCAGAGCCCTGTTATGGTTTCTCTTGGCAGGAGTCAGATCAGCATCAGAAAAGCCCAGTCCATTATCACAAGTCAGATGTGCCACACAATTCTCAAATTGATCTACAGAAATCTCATTTGGCACATGAGCAGTCTTCAGGAACTTGATTAAGGCTTTAGCATGAGCCTCAGAACACAATAGCAAAGATAACATGGAGATTTTGGAGGGAGTATGCCCCAATTGGTCAACAATATCATAATCACTCTTGCGAATGATCTTCAGTACTTCTTCCATCTGTTGAGAAATATTTTCAGCAGTTGGTGCCTCAGTTTGCACATGTTCAATTACAGGACCTTTGCCCCGAGCATCAGTACTTGGTTCAGGAATGGAAGTAGTAGTTGGAGTAACTGCACTTTTAGAAGTATTCTGATGGGAGAAGACTCTTCCACTTCTAGTAATCTTACTAGATCCAGCAATGTTGTCAACATCAAGACTAGTATCAGAAATAGGTGTATTAGTCAAAGGTTCTTGCTTGACACCATGGATATAAACATCAGAACCATAATTCCAGGGTATAGCTTTATCAGAAGTATAAGGAACAGGGACAGGAGTGGTAATGATCATGGGAACCACTCTTGCTTCAGCAACAGTCTTCACAAGGCCTTCAGCAGTAATCCTGACAGGACCTTTAGAGGTGATCCTAACATGGCCTTTGGAGGTAATCTTCACTGGCACTTTATCAACCATAGCTACGTCTTCAAGCTTCGTACTTCGAGTTAGATGTGCACACATACTTTCCACAGAAGGAGTCTTCTCAAACAATATGGTGTAATTGTCCATGAGGCGTTGAATACTATCTTTCAACTTCCAGTAGCGATCAGGTTTGTAGGCACAATAGAAACAATCTTCATTGCAACCTGGAAAGAATCCAGCCTGCACCAACTTCTTCTTGATAATAGATAAGGGAGTAGTCATTTCTTCTACTGAGGAAACATCGGATAACTCATCCACAACATTAACAGTCTTCTCATGGTTGGGCATAGGAGTAGTGATCACATTTGGGGTCCCAGGAGGGTCAAATTCAATTTCCCCAGCTTCAATCATGTCTTGAATCCTATTTTTCAACACCCAGCAGTTGTTGGTGTCATGTCCCGGACTATTAGAATGATATTCACATCTTGCATTAGAATTGTATCGAGGAGAGGAAGTATTAGGATTCTGAGGAGGGTCCCTCAAAGTAATGAGTTCCCCTTTCAACACGTGTTGCAAGGCTTGGGCCAGTGACATGTTGATCTTGGTGAACTGTCTTCTAGGATTCTGTTGATCGTTTTGTTGTGGCTCTGGTGCTGCAGGAGTAGGATTAGAGATGTGAACTGCTCCCACAGATTGATGACTTCTGTTACGACTATGTTGACCATACAGAACATTAGACTCCTTCTTCCCACTAGGGGGCTTCTTAGCAGTGCTTGAGGAAGAGGCACTCTCCTGTATCTTACCACTTCTTATACCACTTTCCACATGTTCTCCGGTCATTATCAGCTCGGTGAAACCAGATGATGAGCTTCCAATTAGGTGACTATAGAAAGGACCATTCAGCGTACTCATAAACATATCCACTAGCTCCCTGTCAGTCAGAGGAGGTTGAACTCTGCCAGCCAATTCTCTCCATTTTTGGGCATACTCCTTGAAACTCTCCTTAGTACCCATTGACATGCTTTGGAGCTGCATGCGAGTAGGTGCTAAATCAGCATTACATTGGTATTTCCTGTAGAAGGCCTCAGCAAGATCATTCCAATCACGAATATTGACACTTTCCAGTTGATAATACCATTCCAATTAAGCTCCTGACAAGCTCTCTTGGAAGAAATGAATCCATAACTTCTTGTCAATAGTATGTGGTTGAATCCTCCGGACATAGGATCTTAAATGCAGCTTAGGACATGAGACACCATCATACACCACAAAAGCAGGAACCTTGAAGCCAATAGGTATAACCACTCCAGATACTAAACTCAGATCCTCAAAATCAAGCCCAGAAGATTTTTGTAGTTCCATAACATTCATTCTTTCTACCAGCATCTTGTACTTATCCTCACTAGCAGGATCATGATAATAGTTTGCTTCAGAATCAGAATCTCCCACAGTATCATGGAGACTGCCTCCCTCTTTCTCAGAATTTTCTGAATCAGAATCCTCAATCTATTCCTTTGTCTTGATAGGACCTCTGAATCTTCTTCCTAGATTGATAAGGCTTCCTGATCTTCTAGTCTTCTTCTTCTTCTTCTTAGCCAGCAGTGTTTTCAACTCATCTTGTCCCTTGGACAAGTTCAGAATCAACTCTTGGAATTGTGCATTCTGAGCCTGGAGATCTTTGACAGTCTATTCAAGAGCCATTTCTGCTGAAATAAATAGCGAGAAGATAAGATACCTGTTCATAAGAAACCTGTGATGCAATGACATGGTATGTAAATGCGTATGTGTTGCACCCAAAAATTTGCCCTCCACAAGACAAGACATTGTGTCCCAAGAGGTTCACAAGGTTCACAAGGCTCACAAGACATCTCATGAGGTTCACAAGGTTCACAATTAGTCAGAAAGTTTGACAATTCCCTCAGACAATGCATCCTCCTAAGCAATGCATACTAAACTAGGGTTTTGACTTTCATCAGGCTAAATGAACTTCCAAGACTTCAAGTTTGCTTCATAGCATCCTATATGTGTTCAAGAATCCCCATGTCAAGTTTCAAGACTTTCCCAAAAGATTTGCTTAGTCAGATGATCAGATAGGTTAAAATCAGTCAAAGCAGTTAAAAAGTCAAACTGAGGTCAACTGTGGTCAAACCAAAGTCAAACTTCATGATTTTTTGCCAACATCAATTATATGAAGTAAAATTCATCATTTGATCAAGGGTTGACCATGATTCATCAAGGAGATTTCAGATCATCAAGAATCAGGAGTTTCTAAATTAGGGTTTTCACAGGAAAAGTCAACTGAACTTTGACCAGCCATAACTTTCACATGCTTCATCAAATGTTTTCCATCCAAAGCTCATTTTGAATGAAATTGAATTCTCTACAACTTTGTGTCTCACAAGCCAAGCCCAAAAATGCTTCATTTGGAAGGTATGAGCTAAGACATTATAGGTCCTTTTAAAAGTCAACAAAAAGTCAACAACTTCAAAAGAGCATAACTTGAGAATGGTAAAAGATATGGACATGAGACCAAAGAGGTTGGTTAGAGGAATCTTTAAGCTTTCCAAAATGTCCAAGAACACCTTCATAGCATTAAAATTGAAGGATTTGTGCCCTTGCAAAGTTGGGAACTTTTTGAGAGGTTTATGAAGCAAATGGGGTCTTAAAACTATAATTCACCAAATGGGCTTGCTTTTTTATGACCCAAACACTTCCATGACATCATGCACGAAATAAAATTTATTTATTCATAATTTTATTCATTTTATTTTATTTATTATGATTTTTTATGTTAAAAAATAATTTTAAATTAAATTAAAATATAAAATAATGGATATTTGATTTGATTTGGTTTCTAGAAAGTCTTAAAACATATTTAGACTTGATTGATACAAAAATAATGAAGATTGTACCAAAATAGCAATGCTAGATCAAGGATATTCAAAATTTAAGAACGCATCTTTTTTAATCTTAAAAGGTCCAAAAATCCAAAGTTTTGATTAATCTCTTGACCTAATTTCATTGTATCATATATATACAACACATAGCAAGCATAAACTCACGAATTCACATTCTCCAACACCTTGTTCAAACTTCACAAAATCATTCAAAAAACTCCAATTCGGTTTCACCATTACAAAGCATTTAAAGGTATTTTAAGGACATATGAAGGATCTTTGGACATCACTAAACCTATCCCAGCTCTCAAAAACACATGAAATTTGCTCATATGCCATAACCGAATGCATCTTCATGCTCATATAATGTGTTTTCGATTTCATATATTTAAGCATTATGTCGCTCCCACCAAATCACACCCATGGTCAGAAGGGGTACAGACGCGAACGGTCGGCGAAAGAGGAGAATGAATAGAGTCGCCAGCTAGGCATTTTTATCCCGAAGGAAAGGTAATGCTGCATAAACCTAAAAAGGGATGGATAAGACGGTTGCGAACCAGAGAGATTGAGAAAGGGGATTGGTTACAACCTAGGAAGGTATTAGCACCCAGATTGTCCGTTGTACTCGACGGGATCCACGCTTAAAAGATTTGTGTTTTAAAGGGGTAGTGTCAATGCAATTTGTGTATCAAAGCTGGAAAGAATGCAAGTGTCAGTGCAAAAGAAGTGTGAAGTGTATAAGTGAAGTGTCAGTGTAAGAAATGAATGAAATGCTCATGATTATGAGGCTAAAAGAATGATACTGGAGGAGGGGGAATATACAGAGACTTTTGTTCAATAACTGTTAAGTTATGCCTACGTATCCTCTCGTGCAATGAGGAAGTCAGAACACCGTAGTTCGACCCAAAGAGACTGAAAGATAAATTGACTTGTGAACTGCTTACTTGTCTATGCTCAAGTGTATGACCTGTCTGGCTCAGGTGCAAACTGTCTTGCATTAGACGGAAGAAGCAAGTTCTCGTTTATGAGTGAATGAGATGAGAAAAGAATCCCGCAGGAGACAATTATTGTTTGTTTTTGTGTTTTCAATCTTTTATTGCTTTTTGAATTTGTCATAAGTAAATGAGCTTAAGCCTAAACCAATGGTTAGTAAACTCATCACATCCTCCCTCTGGTTAGGGGTAATGAGAATACCTCAAGTATGAAGTAAACACCTCACACTTAATCACCATGATGTAGGATTAAGATCATTAACCTACTTGTGATTATTTAGATGTTTTTGTTGTTTTTGTTTAGTGTTAAGTAATGAGTTTAAGCCATAATCAAGGATTTAATGGACTCATTACACCATCCTAATAGAAGGATAATAGATGAGAGCATTTAAGCTGAGAAAGATACCTCAACTTAATCCATGATTAGGGATTAACCTCATGACAAAACAAAGCCTTTATTAAAGTGGATTTTAATTAATGGTAAGATGAAGAAGTGATTTTTATGGTTTGTAAGACAACTTGAGGGGGACTTGTCCATTAACACTAGGGTTAGTCCTTCTTAACCAATTAAGGAAGAATTAGAACCCTAATGCAAGGCCCAAGTTACAAGCTTGATGCCTTGATGATTATTAGATGGGTTAATTAAAGGATGTAAACACATTAAGGGTTTAACACTTGGGATTAAAGTTATACACTCCATCTTAATAGAAGGATGCAGGCATAAGCTTAATCACAAAGCCTTAAAACCTTTAGGGTTTAGTCCTTGATTGTGAGGTGAGAAGAGAAGACTCAATGATGACACAAAGGCAAAAATAAATGGGGGACTAATCAAACCCTAATTGTTATCATGCTTGGTTGTTCCTAGGGTTTATTAGGCTCAAGAGAGAAAGATCCTC
Organism: Lathyrus aphaca; assembly: GCA_963966055.1. NCBI lineage: Eukaryota > Viridiplantae > Streptophyta > Magnoliopsida > Fabales > Fabaceae > Lathyrus > Lathyrus aphaca. The sequence goes on along the minus strand of OZ014524.1, from coordinate 434,181,262 downwards.
AGAGAAACCACCAGGAAGGAAGCAGATGAAAAGAGTAAAGAGAAGCAAAGAGAAGCAAAACAACTTGCTCCACTTAAGGAGACAAGTTGCTTGAAGAAAGAAAGTAAGAGATGAACATGAACGAGAAAGCCCACTCTAATACACAAAAAAAATGCAGCAAAGAAGGTATGAAAGAGATGAAAAGAGATTGTGAGAAGTGAAGGCAAATCCACTTCTCAAAACAACTTACCACCTGAAAAGTTAGCAAAAGAAATGAAATGCAATGCAAATGGGATGAAATGTCATGATGCAAACCAAAGTAAGAAGCATAAACATGATGTTAATGATACTAAGAGATGATGCAAACACATGACAAGAGGTGAGAATGATCATACAAGCATAAGGATGCAAATGAGGCATGCATTGAACCATGAACATACATGAAACGTTATGAAATGCAATGGACATACAACATGGAAAATGAGAGATGCAATGATCAAACATGATTTTAATATGTCCTAAGATGTATTATGAATCAAAAGAATGCACAAAATGTCATGGCAAGTCAATAGATGCAAGCAGATGAGAAATGGATGCAAAAGAAGGCACAAATTAGGGTTTCATGCATCATGCAAAGCAAAAATCCAAAAACAGAAGCAAACAACATGATAAAAATTTGAAAATGCAATAAAAGATACCCTAAACCTATACAAACTCACTGCCCAAAGGAGAGGATCCAACTCTTAACCTATTGGAAGTTATGATTTTCCTAAGATTGTTAGGGTTTTGGGGTACTTCATCAAGAAAAATGCAAAACAAATTGAAAATGCAAGATCAATTCAAACCAATTTTATCCTATAAACTACATGCTATGAAGAGTGCAATGCAAAAAGAATCATCACCCAACTCTCAATGATTAGGCAGAAAGGAATTTTTGAAGTTTGACACAAAATATTGCATTGAAATGAAATTAAATTCAATGAAAAAGATCAAAAGGCATCAAAAACAAAAAAGAAATTTGGTTTGAGAGTTGGACAATGTTTCTAAATGTTCCTAAATGCAATGTGATTTTTTTTGGGATTTTTAAATACCTAAATGTATTTTTAATTAATTAATTTCCATTAACTAATTAAAAATAATCATTTAAATGATTTAAAAATAATTTTTAATGCAAAAAATAAAAATAAAAATATTTTTGTGTTCTGAAAATTCATGAAACCCTTGACAAAAATTTCATAATTATTTAATGATTTTAGCTATTTTTAAAAATTCGTACAAATTAAATATAAAACAAATGAAAATAAAATGAATTTAAATGAAAAATGAGAAAGTCAAATGATCTGAAGGCCAGGATTCAAATTCCAGGGGCGCGGGAGTTGACTGCGCGCGCTAATGGACGGCCAAAATTCAAACTCACGTAATTATGATTAAGCCCTAATCCAAAACCCTAATTACTTTCAGATGACCGGAACAGTGTTCCGGTCATCTTCTCCGGCAAGCCAAAATCTCAATCTCTCTAAAAACGCATCAAAACCTCACAAAACTCTCCAGAATCAAACTATGAACATCACTAAACATAAACCCTAAAACAAACAACATTTATTTTTCGTGAATCAAAGGAAACAAACAAAAACATTTTCACGGGCAAACTTTCAGACAGTCAATACATGCTTGTTTCTGGCTCATTTTCAAAAATAAATAGATCCCCATGATCAGGGTAACATATAGAACAACATTCTAACAAGAAATCAATGTTCTGGAAAATTTGTTCATCATGCTACCTGAGATTGAGCTTTTAGTCCAGGAGCTTTCTGCTTGCCTCTTTGCCTCAAAATGGTCCCAATGATCCTCTTGATGAAGTTATGAAGCTTGATTGGAGTTTAAAATGGTTGGTTTGTAAGTTTGAAGAAGTTCTGTTCAGGGAGGGGAAGGAATCGTGTTTCAGTTTGAGGAGGTTTCAGGGATGAATGAGGGTAGGGAAATGATCAGGGGAGCATGCTGAGTGATCCTATGGAGTTTGTTTTTATGTTTGATGATTGTGTGATGTGTTTCGAATGAAAATGCATAAGAGGGAAAAGCTTGGTGCTATGGCTTGGAGAGAGTTTCAGGCTTGTGTGTGTGGTGTGTTATGTTGCATTTGGTCCACTTATCCCTCTTGGATAGGTCAGAGGAGTTGGTCTGGCCTAGCTTGATTGGTATGGATCTTTATGCAAAAAGTCAAGTTTTGTGTAAGAGAGGTATGGGTAAATAGTAGGACAAGGACAATAGGGGTGTCCTGCGCAGCAAGGAATGAGGAGAGCCATGGGATCAGTCTTGAAGCCAATTAGCAAGTGGATTAGGGTTTGTATGATGTTTTGCAACTTTGTGACTTTTTGCCCCTTTTGAAGTTTCTTGACCCATAAGTCATGAAATGGGCAAACCTTTGGTGCATTCTGAATCTTAGGCCTTGGTTTATGTTTGTATAAAGATTAGAAGTTCATTTGAAAGCACAATTTGTCTTGGCAAGTGGTTTTGCAATTTTGCTTCTTTGGTACATAACTTGAAATTATGTGATTTTTCCCAACTTTGACAAGCCATAACTTTTGATCCAAAATGAATTAGAATGAGTTCTTGTACTTTTTGAAAAGGGAATGACCCATTCTACAACTTTCATGACCAAAGTTTTCTCATTTGAGGCATTTTTGAATCAAAAAGTAAGGGTTGAAAAAGTTTCCCAAAATGGCAAGTTTTCATTACAAGTCATTTTCCCAAAAAGGCAACTTTGCAAATGGCTTGAAATTCTTCAATTTTGTGAACTTCTAACATCTTCCATGATCAAATAAAGATCATATACATTCAAAATGATGAAGAACACCCCTTGGTTGGGTCATTGGGGGCCTCAGATGCCCTGATTTTGCACTGACTTGCTCAAGAAGTCAACCCTTGATCAGATGCCTTCCCCATTGAATTTCTTCATGAAAATTGATATGCATGATCCCTATACCATATAGAGACCAATAGAAACAAGAATGACCAAAAAATTTGGAGTTATGGCCTCTGAAACCAAAACCCTAATTTTAGGTCATCTGTGCAGTTAAGCCTGGCTCTGCTCCCATGCCTTTCTCAGTTCTTGTGATTCTTTGACTTTCTTGACTTTGTGAAAATACAATATGATGCTTTAACATACATGGACCCCTTTGAAATGATTGAAGCCCTTTGTAGTGGCTCAAATGGCTCTTGGATTGCTCAGATCACAAACCCTAGATGCAGATGACTTAGAAACAATGCAGTGATGTAAAAATGCAATGTGAGATGCTATGATTGAACTTATGCATATGAAAAGATCATAAGCCATGGTGTAATGATTGAGGGAAAATTTGGGGTGTTTACAGCTGCCCCTATTCAAGCATGAGTTAGCTGTTCAGGATGTAAGCAACGGCTTAACAGGCAAACAAGATAACTTGTGGTTGAATACCAAAGACAGTCCAAAATTTGCACTCACAGAATGAAGAAGAAAAGGGATATAGATTGTAAAAGAAAATAAAGTATAATTATAAAGTGCGGGCGACGGAGGACGACCGTCGAGCAGAGGACGACTGCTGGGGATAGAGCAATGACGGGGACGACCGACATGCTGGGGGAAGATGCGAAAAAATAAAGCTTTGACGGGGACGGCCGACAAGCTGGGGATATGAGAGATTGTGATGGGGACGGCCATCAGATAAAGCTATAAGGCTCTCTGAGGATTATAGGTAAATGAAATAAGTGATGAGGTACGGTCAAAGGTGAGAGACGATCACCTAGCAGGGGACGACTGCTCTGTTGGGGTTAAGATGAGGGACGGTCATCTAAGGTGAAGGACGATCACCGGGCAAGGTACGGCTGCCGAAAGTATCACGACATATGACGAATGTCGGATAGAAAGGTCGATGATAGGGACGACCATCGGATAAGCATGATGAAGGACGATCATCAAGAGGTGAAGGACTATCACCTAGCAGGGTACGACTGCTCTCAGGGTTTATAATGACATAGGACGAATGTCAGATAACAAGATCAACGATGGGGACGACCATCGGATAAAATGATGAAGGACGATCATCAAGAGGTGAAGGACGATCACCTAGCAGAGGACGACTGCTAAAAATGTCACGACATAGGACGAATGTCGGATAAGAAGGGGTTCTAATGAATAGAGACTCCACTGGGAATGATGAAGGACGATCATCAAAAAGGTGAAGGACGATCACCTGGCAGGGTACGACTGCCGAAAAGGTATCATGACATAGGACGAATGTCAGATAGAAAGGAAATAGTTTGACAAGTTTTGTTGGGGACTTTGCTGGGGAATAGTAAACACGGACGAGTGTTTACATCCAAGAAATGAAAGGTATAAGTGTTTGGACATTGTGTATAGATTAAAGATGCGGACGAGCATCCTTAAGACTACGATACGGACGAGTATCGGGTAGAAACAAACACTGACACATGTTCAGAGATGATGATACGGACGAGTATCAACTGGTTAACAAAGAACACAGACGAGTGTCGGATCTAAGGGGATTCTTCTGGGGAACAATAGACACAGACGAGTGTCTAAACTCTAAAAAGAGGTAAAAGTAACCGACATTGTGTATGGATTAAAGATGCGAATGAGCATCCTTAAGACTATGATACGGGCGAGTATCAAGTAGAAACAAAAGCTTGACGCGTGTTCTGAGATGATGATACAGACGAGTACCAACTGGTTAACAAAGAACACGAACAAGCGTCGAATCTGAGGGGATATAAGTGGTATATACAAGATACGGACGGGTATCTGTATGAGTAAAAAGAGGATGAGTAACACGGACGAGTGTTGGAGAAAGTGTATTATAAACAAGTGTATGGTTTCCAAAGTGTTTGGGTGACTATGCTGGGGAGGTGACACGGACGGGTGTCAAGGAATTGTATATATGTGTATTTGTGAGTGCAAAGGGGACGCTTTAGCTTTCTACTGGGGATATGACACGGACGGGTGTCAGGGAGTATCTGTATCTTTAGGGAAAGTGCCTTGGCTCTCTGCCGGGGAATTTGGGGAGTTTTCTGTATATCGTTGATGGATTGTCAGTATTCACAACTGTTCAGTTCGACACATGGCTTATGATTATGCAATATGTTTGATTTTTGCTGTAATGCTCCGTATTAGACGGAATGCTACGCTCTGTGGGGAGAATACGATGCAAATGCTATGATTATGCAAAGATACCGATCCGGGATTCGGATCCCGTTGCTGTGAAGATCTCTGAACGATCTGCTTGAAGTGGACATCCCAGCTGGGGATAAGATCATTGGTAGATCTGTCATGTATGGCTCTGCTTGGGGGAATAGGTCACTGATAAACCCATCTCATTAATGAGGGACCTAGCTGGGGTTTGTAGAAGCCTTCTTCACTCTGTTGTGATTTCTTCACGCGTTGCTCTTCCGGGTAGAGGTTGACATTCTGCGGGGAGATGGTTCCTTGGTTGGCACTTGGCTGAGGAGGAAATGACAAATGGCATCTCAGCTGGGGAGAAAACACCTCCGGTGCTGCGACTGAGTAGATAATGATTTGCCAACTTGCTGGGGTGAAGCTTTCATGCCCCATATTGTGCTTTGAAAACCTGCAATCCTGAAAAGGCATAGAAACGCACAAGTAATCCCGAGGTATCCCTTACCGGATTCCATCGTAGGAGTTTAGACACTCCCGGGAGTAAGTATATTTCCTGCAAGCACGTATTCTTTTAGAAGAGAAGCATCTGTATTTATGCAACCAATATCTAAAAGACATCGGACACTCTTGCAAATGAAAATAAAATGTACGAAACATGACTGAAAATCTGATTTTATTAATTCATGTGCCCTGAATTGGCAAGATACAGTCAAAGAAACAAATCCCCTAAAATGAGGAGATTGTTACAAATTGAGAAAAAAGATGTTGGCAATGCTGATGACGCTTCAAGGAGCTTCCCCTTTGCTATGACTCGTATGACTTTTGACATTCTTCTCGTCTTGCTTTCTGAAGAAGGTTGGTTCTGACCGACGCTTGAACCTTTCGAAGCTTACCATGTTGCAAATGATACAGATGAGTTCAGAATGCAGTTGTTCGCTTATCCCCTTATTTTGCGTGGATCGCCCTTTCGGGTTTTCGATCCACCGGGATACCCATTTTTGCCTGAGTTGTCCAATGCGGCTTTTCAACTCAGCGGGTGTACATTTTTTGTTTATTTTCCCTTATTTTTGCCCGAGTCTTTTATTCTGTTTTTGACTCGCCGGGATGCCCTATTTTTTCCTGGACTTACATTCTGTTTTTATGTCCAGCGGGTCATTTTATGCGAAGTATTTTTTAACTGCATCTGAATTCATAGGGGACGGGAAGTCTTCACCATCCATAGTGCTGAGCATCAGTGCTCCACCAGAGAAAACTTTCTTTACTACGAATGGTCCTTCATAGTTCGGAGTCCACTTGCCCCTGTGGTCTGTATGAGGAGGGAGGAGTCTCTTCAACACAAGATCTCCTACTTGGTACTCTCGGAGCCTGACTTTCTGATCGAAGGCTTTCTTCATTCTTTTCTGATATAACTGCCCATGACAGATTGCAGCCAATCTCTTCTCTTCAATCAGATTCAGTTGTTCGTATCGGGACCGGACCCATTCTGCTTCATTCAACTTAACATCCATTAGTACCCGCAGGGAGGGTAATTCAACTTCAACAGGTAGGACTGCCTCCATACCATATACAAGTTGATACGGTGTTGCCCCAGTAGATGTTCTGATTGATGTACGGTACCCATGCAAGGCAAACGGTAGCATCTCATGCCAGTCTTTATAGGTGACTACCATCTTCTGCACAATCTTCTTAATGTTCTTATTAGCTGCCTCAACAACGCCATTCATCTTTGGCCTGTAAGGAGAAGAATTGTAGTGTTGGATCTTGAAGTCCCGGCATAGCTCTGCCATCATTTTGTTGTTCAAGTTGGAACCATTGTCCGTAATGATTCGCTCGGGCAATCCATATCGGCAGATGATGTCTCTCTTCAGAAATCGGGCTACCACTTGCCTTGTAACATTTGCATAGGAAGCTGCTTCAACCCACTTGGTAAAATAGTCAATGGCTACCAGGATGAATCTGTGGCCATTTGAAGCAGTCGGTTCAATCTTGCCAATCATATCAATGCCCCACATAGCAAAAGGCCAGGGTGAAGACATCACATTCAGAGGATTCGGAGGCACATGCACTTTATCCGCATAAATCTGGCATTTATGGCACTTCCTGGCATAAGCACAACAGTCGGCATCCATTGTGATCCAGTAATAACCTGATCTTAGCAACTTCTTGGCCATGGCATGCCCTCCTGCATGAGTACCAAAGGATCCTTTGTGCACTTCGTGCATTAACAAGTCCGCTTCTGTCCTATCAATGCATCTGAGGAGTACCATATCAAAGTTTCTCTTGTACAGGGAACCATCAGTGTTCAGAAAGAAACTACCAGCAAGCCTTCTTAGAGTCTTCTTATCATTGGAAGATGCCCCAGGTGGGTATGTTTGATCCTCCAAGAAGCATTTGATATCATGGAACCAAGGCTTATCATCTTTAACAACATCTGCTGAGAACACATATGCTGGTCTGTCAAGTCTGGACACTGAAATCCGAGGCACAAAGTTGGCAGCTTGAACTTTGATCATTGATGAAATGGTAGCCAGAGCATCTGCAAACTGATTCTCATCTCGAGGGATATACTCAAGCTTGACTGTTGTGAAGAAAGTCAATAACCTCCTTGTATAATCCCGGTAAGGTATCAGATGATCCTGGTGGGTGTACCATTTGTCGTTGGTTTGATTAACTACCAAAGCTGAATCTCCGAACACAGTCAGAGTCTTGATCCTGAGGTCAATAGCTTCCTCAAGACCCATAATACAAGCTTCGTATTCAGCTTCGTTGTTAGTGCAGTTAAAGGTGAGTTTTGCCGAGAAAGGCATGTGAACTCCCTTAGGTGTAATGAGTACTACACCAACACCCCGACCATTCATATTAACAGCCCCATCAAACATCATAGTCCATTCTTCTTCCGGGTCAGGCCCTTCAGTGTGAACAGACTCTTCATGATCTTTTCCTTTTATGAACATGATGTCTTCATCAGGGAAGTCAAATCTCATAGGCTGGTAATCATCGATGGGTTGCTCAGCAAGATAATCAGACAATACACTGCCCTTGATGGCTTTTTGGGATGTGTACTGGATGTCATATTCTGTGAGGATCATTTGCCATCTTGCAACCCGTCCGGTAAGTGCTGGCTTCTCAAAAATGTACTTAACTGGGTCCATCTTTGATATCAATAAAGTAGTGTGGGTCAACATATACTGTCTCAGTCGGCGAGAAGCCCACGCTAAAGCACAACAAGTTTTCTCGAGCAGTGAATAACGTTGTTCACAGTCGGTAAACTTTTTGCTTAGGTAGTATATTGCATACTCTTTTCTACCAGACTCGTCATGCTGGCCCAGCACACACCCCATTGACTCTTCTAATACTGTCAAGTACATGATTAGAGGTCTTCCTTCCACTGGAGGCATAAGGATTGGAGGCTCTTGTAAGTATTCCTTGATCTTGTCAAAAGCCCTCTTGCAGTCTTCATTCCACCTGACCGTTTGTTCTTTTCTTAACAGCTTGAACAAAGGCTCACAAGTTGCCGTAAGGTGAGATATGAACCGTGAAATGTAGTTCAATCTTCCTAAGAAACCTCGAACTTCTTTTTCTGTCTTCGGCGCAGGCATTTCTTGAATGGCTTTGACTTTATCAAGGTCAACTTCAATCCCTTTCTCACGTACAATAAATCCCAGCAACTTACCATATCGCACCCCGAATATGCATTTGTTGGGGTTTAACTTCAACTGGTACTTCCTCAGACGTTTGAATAACTTCAACAGATTCACCAGGTGGTCTTCTTCTGTGAGGGACTTGGCAATCATGTCATCCACATAACATTCGATTTCTTTATGGATCATGTCGTGGAATAATGTTACCATAGCCCGTTGATAAGTTGCACCAGCATTCTTCAGTCCGAACGGCATCACCTTGTAACAGAACGTGCCCCAGGGTGTGATGAAAGTTGTCTTCTCCATGTCTTCAGGTGACATCTTGATCTGATTGTATCCTGAAAATCCGTCCATGAAGGAGAATACCGAGAACTGAGCCGTATTATCCACCAATACATCAATGTGAGGTAATGGGAAATCATCTTTCGGGCTGGCTCTGTTCAGATCCCGGTAGTCTACACACATTCTCACTTTGCCATCTTTCTTAGGCACAGGTACAATATTAGCAACCCACGGCGGATAGCTAGTCACAGCAAGGAAACCGGCGTCCCACTGCTTTTGTACTTCTTCCTTTATCTTCATTGCCATGTCTGGGCGAGTACGGCGCAACTTCTGCTTTACTGGTGGGCAATCTTCTTTTAAAGGCAGCTTGTGCATGACAATATCGGTGTCCAACCCTGGCATATCCTGATAAGACCAAGCAAAGACATCCACATACTCCCGAAGCATATCAATCAGTTGCTCTTTTACTGAACCTTGTAGGCAACCCCCGACCTTAACCTCTTTCACGTCTTCTTCTGTACCAAGATTAACCGTTTCGACTTTCTCCTGATGAGGAGTGATAACCTTCTCCTCTTGCTTTAACAACCTGGCTAGCTCTTCAGGCAGCTCATAGTCTTCCTCAACCCCTTCATCAGCTTGATTGATTGGATTGTCAAAGTCATACGAAGCCATAGCAGTGTTGTTGTCGGTGCAGTCTGAAAGGCACTCTCTGCAAGGGTTTAAATTGTTCATTTTAGTGATTGATTTTAATCTTGTTTTAGAAAAAAGTGAAATGAAGTTTATCATTTTGGAAAACATTGCCATTTTATTTTTGTACAAAAAGAAAAATGAAAAGACAGTGAGCGGAAAAGAAAAAGACTCATTTGCAAAAGATGTCCGATATTCATTGATTAATCCATTTGCACAAAATTACAAGATGGCCCGATTACAAAATGAGTCTTGTCATCTTGGGCAAGATGCAAGACTTGATGCATGCTTAAAAATACAGGAAATAATAATTACTCTGCAGGAGTAACCCTTATAATTTCCTGGGAAGACCAGTTAAGGACTTGGCTCCCCGGGATCCTTGGACGTATCCAGCTCTCCAGGTTGCGGTCGCTTTCTTCCTCGTCTTCTAAGTTGTTCACTGCATCAGGGGTGAGCATTCCCCCGCTGACAAAACTGGGCTTCTTGGCAGCCTCTGATTGATCTTGTTGAGTTGGTTTGTAACCCAACCCAAATCTGTCCTCCTTCTTCTCCATGGGCAACAGCTTGCCACAGCCTTGGGCAGTCCCCTCTTCAACAACCTTCCTGGCTTGCTGATAAGATGTCATGGAGGTTCCCAATACAGCAGATGCCTCATTAATGTTCAGGGCCTCAAACCCTTGGCTCATGGTTTCATGGATCTCTCCATCCATCTCAATATACTTATACATAGCCAGATGGCTAACAAAGATGTCCTCTTCACCACAGATGGTGATGATCTGGCCTTCCCACTCGAACTTCAGCTTCTGGTGAAGGGTAGACGTAACAGCGCCAGCGGCGTGGATCCAAGGTCTACCCAACAAACAGCTGTAGGCTGGCTGAATGTCCATCACATAGAAGGTAATTTTAAAAGTTTGCGGGCCAATCATCACATGCAGATCAATCTCCCCAAACACTGATCTTTTAGATCCATCAAAAGCTCTCACCACCAAATTACTTGGACGCAATGCCAAGCCATCGTACTCCAGCTTCACCAAGGCTTTCTTTGGTAGAACATTGAGTGAAGACCCAGTGTCCACCAGCACATGGGATAGAACAGCACCCTTGCATTCTAGAGTGATGTGTAAAGCCTTGTTGTGGTTACGTCCCTTAGTTGTTAAGTCAGCATTGGTAAAGCCCAGTCCATGACTGGTGTTGACATTTGCCACCACAGTTTCTAGCTGATTAACAGTGATCTCCTCTGGCACGTATGCTGCGTGCAAGACTTTCAGTAGTGCATTCCTGTGAGCTTCAGAACACATCAACAGGGATAATATGGAGATTTTTGAGGGAGTTTGGTGAAGCTGATCCACCACTTTGTAATCACTTCTCTTTATAATTCTCATGAATTCATCTACATCTTGCTCAAAAGATGTCTTCTGAGTTTCTTTGATGATTGGTTCTTCAGATATCACACTCTTCCCCTTTGCTTTGGCAGCAGCTTCTGCTTCGGCATTAGGTCTTTGCAATTGTGAGGCAAAAAGGCGTCCGCTTCTGGTGAAGCCTCCGCCTCCCCCAACATTATCAACTTGTGGAGAAGAAGTTGAAGAGTCCAGAGTGATTTTCTCCCCGTTGCAGTAGAGGTCAGAGCCATAATGCCAAGGTATGGCATTACTGCTTTCATATGGAACTGGTCCAGGCACCGTGACGGTAACTGGACTGACTGCTGCAAAGGAGGGTACTGAAATGGTGTGCGGATCGTAGTAAATGGTGACCGGTGAACTGGCAGGAGGTGCCACTGTTTGTTGTTGAAAGTTGTTGTTTGGAGGAACACTTGACGGATCATAGTAGATAGTGACTGCTGAGATATCTTCATTAATTGCTGTTGGTGTTGTAGAAGGTCCTGGTGAATAAATGGATGCTGATGTTGTAGAGGAAATGGTTGTTGAAACTTGATTTGTTGAAGTGATGGATGAAGCCATTGTTGATGATATTGATGAATTGGTCGGAATGATTGTTGTTGCAGTTGTAGAAGAGTCAGGAATTGTTGTCAAAGGGATTGCTGGATTTGTAGGTGCCGTTGTTGTGATCTGAAGCATACCACTTTTGATAAGACCATCTATGCCGCTTCTCAAGTTATCACACCCGTTGACCGAAATGTTGCAATACCCACAACCAAGCTCACACCTGGGGAACATCTGACATTCTAGGAGCTGAGCTTTAATTTCGACCAGAGGTGTCCGAATCTGTCCAACACTGGTGATTAAGAAAGATGGCTTGTCTTCCTCAATGGCATTAATTCTAGGTCCTCCATGATTGGGCATGGGATTCTTGGTGAAACTTGGAGGGGGTGCAAAGTTGAGGGCTTTAGAATCCACCAGGTCTTGTACCTTCATTTGTAAAGCCCTGCATTTCTCAGTATTGTGGCCAGGTGCATTGGAATGGAAAGCACATCTGGCGTTGACATCATAATTTCTTGGGAGATTAGAGGGATCTGGTGGTGCCAACGTCCTTAATTCAACCAAGTTGAGTTTCAGGAGTTGTGGCAATAAGGCAGCATAAGGCATAGGGATAGGGTCAATCACCCTATTTTCCTGTGATGGTCTTTGCTGAAAGGGTCTTTGTTGTTGATTGCTGTTATTCTTGTTGTAGGCTCTCTGTGGCGGATACTGAACTTGCTGTTGATAGTGGGGTTGTTGTGGTGGTTGATATGCTGGTTGCCGAGGAATCGGAGCTGGAATAGTGACAGCTGCTACTGACCTGTGGACATACTGAGGTCTGCCCCTGCTGGCATGAATGGCATTTGTCTCACCGGTTCTTCTAGGTCCCACAAAAGGCTTCCTGGGGTTACTAGACGAACTTGCACCATTATCAGAAATCTTACCCATTTTCAGAAGGCTTTCAATTCTCTCTCCAGCTATAACTACGTCAGAGAAACTGGTGGAAGAAAAGGCAGCTAGCCTATCAATATATGTTCCTTGCAGAGTATTCATAAACATGTCGGCCATTTCTCTTTCCGACATGGGTGGCTGGACAGCAGCAGCAAGCAGTCTCCACCTCTGGGCATATTCCCTGAAGCTTTCTCTGGAGGACTGAGACATTCCCATCAGAAGGGTCCTGTTAGGAGCCATGTCCATATTGTATTGGTACTGCCTGATGAAGGCCTCAGCTAGGTCTTTCCAGCACCTGATAGTAGCTCTGGTTAAGTGTGAGTACCACTCCCTTGAATCCCCAGTGAAACTGTCTTCAAAATAGAACATCCAAGGTTTTTCATCCATGGTGTATGCTTTAAGTCTCCCCAGAAAGGACTGTAAGTGAGTTCGTGGACAGGAAGTTCCATTGTACTTCTCGAAGCACGGGGGTTTGAACTTGTGGGGAATCCTTACCCCATCCACTAACCCTATATCCATGACATCAAAACCCAGGGAATTTTGAGACTCCAGAGATTTCAACTTCTCAGCAATTTCATCAAACCTTCTATCATAAACTTCATCCCCAGCTCCCATTACAGTAAACTGCTCCTCTTGAGGATCTTCTTGCAAGATCCTGCCTGCAGTAGTATTTCCTTGCACATTACCCGGGATGTTGACTTCCGGATGTAGATGAGGCCCATATACTGGTGGGTTAACGTGAGGCTGACCCCTTTCATTGTTACTTGTTCCTCCAGTTCCCAGATGGGGTTCTTCCGGGGTTTGTCTTTCTACCAATGCCCTCAACCTTTCTTGACTTTGGGCCAAGCCATTCATTACTTCCATGAATTGGGTCATTTGGTTTCTCATCTCCAGTCTTTCATTAGCCATCTGGGTTCTGACCTCTGTCAGATCTTGCTATACTTGATCCATTTGGATACCAGGAAGATTGTTGCGAGTAGGATACCTGTGCGGACGGTTGAGAGGGAACACCCGACGGCGAGCAATAATTCCTGAAGCACAACAGAGTTAGTAACAAACAAAACAAAACCCTACAAAACAAAACAAAAGTTAGTATGCAATGCAGTATGCTTATTTATTTTCCAAGGTATCCGGTTTGGCTCTTGGTTTTGACCTTTCCAGACCTTGAGGAAGATGCTTTGATGTTGCTTGAGAAAAGAAACTCAAATGAAACAAACTGACAAATACATTACAAATAGTGGATCATACATAGTTTGTTTTTACAACATACGCCCCTGAAGGGTCAAAATACAACATAAAAAGAAAAGTACATGAAATAGAAATAACAACAAGCAAAGAAGTCAAACATCTAATCCAAACTCATCCTCCTTAACCACCTTCAAAAGTGCTTCAGTTACAGGGCCAGCCGGATGCTCTGTAATGTTTCTGATAAGAAGGTTCCTGGTGGCAATAGCAGTGGTCAGCTTCTTGTGCCTGTCTTGGTCCTTTGACCTCTTCACATCAGCCCTAAGTTTCAACTCTGAAATCTCCTTCTGGGCTGCTAGCAAAGCCTCCTGTTGTTTCTTTTCATTGGCCTCCAATTGCTCAATCCTGGCTTGAGTTCTCTTATCTTCTTGAGTGCGAGCTTCAGTGATCCTGACCCACCTAGCTTGACTTTCTTTCAGATAGAGATCGGTCCTAGCCTTCTGAAACTGGGCCTCTTTACAGGCATTCTTCAAAATTTGCTCCCCAGCTCTTGATTTCTTGATGTAGTCCTCTGCTTTCTCAATCCTGGCCAGATGCTCCACTTTAAGCTTCTCCAACCTTTCAATGTCTAGACGACCATCACTCCTCTCCCAGAGGGTCTTCTTTAGAGCTTGAGACAGATTCTCATTCCTTTCTTTCAGCTTCTCAAATTCTTCCAGGCTGACAGTGGCTGGAGGTGGTACTGTGGATGGTCCAGGTGTGTCCTCAATGGTGAAAGGCATCCCAGAAATCTGAGCCCTAGTATGAGACCAATCATAATACTGAGATGAAGCCACATTATTGCACCTCCCAAGAATGGCCATTCCTTTGGTCTGGATGTTGTCCCAAGCCCAGGATGCTTGTCTGACAATAGCTAGATTAGGCTTTATCTCACAATACAGGGTTTCAGCCAAGTCTTGCACTCTAGGAGGGTGAACCAAAGCATAGCCCAACTGTCTCTTAAACAACAAAGGATTGTAGTTGATGCAACCCTTCACTCCTATTAGAGGTACATTGGGGAACTGTCCACAGCTAGTAATTATGTCCCTGCCTTTGGTGCTCTGGGTACACCATCTGATGTCATCTGAAGTCAAAGCAATAAGTCTTTTAGCCCAATTCTTCTGCTGGTGAGGATTCAGGAAGGCATCAGTCTTGGGTAAGTGTTTAAGCAGCCAGGTATGAAATAGGGGAGCACAGCATCTCACCAATTTTCCTCTTTTCTTCTCATTTCTTTGATGGACAGAATAATAGAAATCTCCCAGCAATGTGGGCACTGGGTTCCTCAGAATGAAAAGATGAATGGCATTCTTGCTGATAAACTTGGGCTCATCTGCAAATAGTATAACCCCATATATACTGAGGGCTAACAATGCACAAACTGCCCTCCATTCCCCCAAGGAGGCCTTCAGGATAGCCTGAGAAGTCAGAAAGTCTAAGTGCAAACCAGGGATCCCAGCCTTTGTAGTCATGTTCTGCTCAATCAAAATAGGTTCTAGGTACAGTGCTTTTGCCACTTCTCCATTGCTGGGAGAAGTCATCTCTGGGTTGAAAGGGATATCACCCCTGACAGGTACTCCAATCAATGATGAGAACTCCTCCAGCAGAGGTCCTAGCTGAAAGTTCTGGAAAGTGAAGCATCTCAAAGGAGGGTCATAAAACTGTAGGCAAGTGTGGATCAAACTCCTCTGAGAAGGGTCTAGGTCCATAACCATATCAAGGATGCCTCCATAATGCTCTCTGAATAATGGGATGTGGTCTGGAGTGATAAGTGCCTGGACCTGCCTGATGCCAGTCAGCACAGGCTCAAAGAAATGGTATGAGATGTTGCTCTTCTTGGGTGCCATGACTACTGATGAAGAGCTGAGAACAAGTGATGATGATGAAGACTGATACTGGAAATGAGCCACTGATAGGCTGAGGATGGTGATGAAAGTAGCTGAAACAGGCAACTGATGAAGATAGCTGAGGCAGACAGCTGATGAACAGGGGTCTATGCAGATGAAGGGGTCAAAACCAAGCCAAATACAATATGGATACCCTGAAAAACAAATAAGCAAATGTTAAATGATGCAAATGATGAGTATGCAAATGATATGCAAGGGTTTGTGATCAAGCTGGATCTGATTAACTGCCTTGATATAAGTCCATGTATGTTTAAGAAGTCCAGATGGAGGTTCAGAGATCCAGTAACCAAGGTGGGGGGCTCAAATAAAGAGTCACATATCCAGGGTTAAATCACAAGAACTGTCCCAAAATGGAGCACTCTTAATCAAAACAAAGTATCAGGGTATGATGTGGTCAAGGGTACCTGCAAACCTGTAAACAGCCCAACCCCCTCACAGGTGGTGTTCTAAAACAAGGATCCTCAGACTTGGATCAGTTATGAGAAGTGTAAACACTTCTAACCCGGAGGTACAGTGTTTACAATAACCAAAAAAGATCCTCCTCTAATTCACCTCAGTTTCTGAAGGTCATAATAAATTTCATCCAGACTTAGCAGGCTTCCCAGATAGCCCTAGCACTACAGGAAATCTGTAGCACAGAGTTCTCAAGAAGAAACCCACATCTGAACCGTGTTTTATATTCCCGCACCAGACCGAAATGGAATGGGAAAGAACATGAACCACTCTAGCCTAGGTGTCACTCAGGTCCCAGGTATAGGACCTTAAACTCTCAGTAGAACCCCACCCACCAAAACAAAAACCAGATCCAGCCAGATGACAATATGACAGTATGATGTATAAAGCTGTAAAGAAAGCAATAAATAATTGTACATAAAGCAAAAATAAATACAAATATACAAACACAATCAGCACATAACACCCCAATAAACACAAATCAAACAAGCGCTAGGAGGAACCCACAAAAAGAACCAGAAGCCCTGGTTACAGTATAAGGGTCCCCAGTAGAGTCGCCAAGCTGTCGCTCCCACCAAATGACACCCAAGGTCAGAAGGGGTACAGACGCGAACGGTCGGCGAAAGAGGAGAATGAATAGAGTCGCCAGCTAGGCATTTTTATCCCGAAGGAAAGGTAATGCTGCATAAACCTAAAAAGGGATGGATAAGACGGTTGCGAACCAGAGAGACTGAGAAAGGGGGTTGGTTACAACCTGGGAAGGTATTAGCACCCAGATTGTCCGCCGTACTCGACGGGATCCACGCTTAAAAGATTTGTGTTTTAAAGGGGTAGTGCCAATGCAATTTGTGTATCAAAGCTGGAAAGAATGCAAGTGTCAGTGCAAAAGAAGTGTGAAGTGTATAAGTGAAGTGTCAGTGTAAGAAATGAATGAAATGCTCATGATTATGAGGCTAAAAGAATGATACTGGAGGAGGGGGAATATACAGAGACTTTTGTTCGATAACTGTTAAGTTTTGCCTACGTATCCTCTCGTGCAATGAGGAAGTCAGAACACCGTAGTTCGACCCAAAGAGACTGAAAGATAAATTGACTTGTGAACTGCTTACTTGTCTATGCTCAAGTGTATGACCTGTCTGGCTCAGGTGCAAACTGTCTTGCATTAGACGGAAGAAGCAAGTTCTCGTTTATGAGTGAATGAGATGAGAAAAGAATCCCGTAGGAGACGATTATTGTTTGTTTTTGTGTTTTCAATCTTTTATTGCTTTTTGAATTTGTCATAAGTAAATGAGCTTAAGCCTAAACCAATGGTTAGTAAACTCATCACATCCTCCCTCTGGTTAGGGGTAATGAGAATACCTCAAGTATGAAGTAAACACCTCACACTTAATCACCATGATGTAGGATTAAGATCATTAACCTACTTGTGATTATTTAGATGTTTTTGTTGTTTTTGTTTAGTGTTAAGTAATGAGTTTAAGCCATAATCAAGGATTTAATGGACTCATTACACCATCCTAATAGAAGGATAATAGATGAGAGCATTTAAGCTGAGAAAGATACCTCAACTTAATCCATGATTAGGGATTAACCTCATGACAAAACAAAGCCTTTATTAAAGTGGATTTTAATTAATGGTAATATGAAGAAGTGATTTTTATGGTTTGTAAGACAACTTGAGGGGGACTTGTCCATTAACACTAGGGTTAGTCCTTCTTAACCAATTAAGGAAGAATTAGAACCCTAATGCAAGGCCCAAGTTACAAGCTTGATGCCTTGATGATTATTAGATGGGTTAATTAAAGGATGTAAACACATTAAGGGTTTAACACTTGGGATTAAAGTTATACACTCCATCTTAATAGAAGGATGCAGGCATAAGCTTAATCACAAAGCCTTAAAACCTTTAGGGTTTAGTCCTTGATTGTGAGGTGAGAAGAGAAGACTCAATGATGACACAAAGGCAAAACTAAATGAGGGACTAATCAACCCTAATTGTTATCATGCTTGGTTGTTACTAGGGTTTATGAGGCTCAAGAGAGAAAGATCTTCAGAGAAACCACCAGGAAGGAAGCAGATGAAAAGAGCAAAGAGAAGCAAAGAGAAGCAAAACAACTTGCTCCACTTAAGGAGACAAGTTGCTTGAAGAAAGAAAGTAAGAGATGAACATGAATGAGCAAGCCCACTCTAATACACATAAAAAATGCAGCAAAGAAGGTATGAAAGAGATGAAAAGAGATTGTGAGAAGTGAAGGCAAATCCACTTCTCAAAACAACTTACCACCTGAAAATTTAGCAAAAGAAATGAAATGCAATGCAAATGGGATGAAATGTCATGATGCAAACCAAAGTAAGAAGCATAAACATGATGTTAATGATACTAAGAGATGATGCAAACACATGACAAGAGGTGAGAATGATCATACAAGCATAAGGATGCAAATGAGGCATGCATTGAACCATGAACATACATGAAAAGTTATGAAATGCAATGGACATACAACATGGAAAATGAGAGATGCAATGATCAAACATGATTTTAATATGTCCTAAGATGTATTATGAATCAAAAGAATGCACAAAATGTCATGGCAAGTCAATAGATGCAAGCAGATGAGAAATGGATGCAAAAGAAAGCACAAATTAGGGTTTCATGCATCATGCAAAGCAAAAATCCAAAACCAGAAGCAAACAACATGATAAAAATTTGAAAATGCAATCAAAGATACCCTAAACCTATACAAACTCACTGCCCAAAGGAGAGGATCCAACTCTTAACCTATTGGAAGTTATGATTTTCCTAAGATTGCTAGGGTTTTGGGGTACTTCATCAAGAAAAATGCAAAAAAAATTGAAAATGCAAGATCAATTCAAACCAATTTTATCCTATAAACTACATGCTATGAAGAGTGCAATGCAAAAAGAATCATCACGCAACTCTCAATGGTTAGGCAGAAAGGAATTTTTGAAGTTTGACACAAAATATTGCCTTGAAATGAAATTAAATTCAATGAAAAAGATCAAAAGGTATCAAAAACAAAAAAGAAATTTGGTTTGAGGGTTGGACAATGTTTCTAAATGTTCCTAAATGCAATGTGAATTTTTTTGGGATTTTTAAATACCTAAATGTATTTTTAATTAATTAATTTCCATTAACTAATTAAAAATAATCATTTAAATGATTTAAAAATAATTTTTAATGCAAAAAATAAAAATAAAAATATTTTTGTGTTCTGAAAATTCATGAAACCCTTGACAAAAAATTTCATAATTTTTTAATGATTTTAGCTATTTTTAAAAATTCGTACAAATTAAATATAAAACAAATGAAAATAAAATGAATTTAAATGAAAAATGAGAAAGTCAAATGATCTGAAGGCCAGGATTCAAATTCCAGGGGGCGGGAGTTGACTGCGCGCGCTAATGGACGGCCAAAATTCAAACTCACGTAATTATGATTAAGCCCTAATCCAAAACCCTAATTACTTTCAGATGACCGGAACAGTGTTCCGGTCATCTTCTCCGGCAAGCCAAAATCTCAATCTCTCTCAAAACGCATCAAAACCTCACAAAACTCTCCAGAATCAAACTATGAACATCACTAAACATAAACCCTAAAACAAACAACATTTATTTTTCGTGAATCAAAGGAAACAAACAAAAACATTTTCACGGGCAAACTTTCAGACAGTCAATACATGCTTGTTTCTGGCTCATTTTCAAAAATAAATAGATCCCCATGATCAGGGTAACATATAGAACAACATTCTAACAAGAAATCAAAGTTCTGGAAAATTTGTTCATCATGCTACCTGAGATTGAGCTTTCAGTCCAGGAGCTTTCTGCTTGCCTCTTTGCCTCAAAATGGTCCCAATGATCCTCTTGATGAAGTTATGAAGCTTGGTTGGAGTTTAAAATGGTTGGTTTGTGAGTTTGAAGAAGTTCTGTTCAGGGAGGGGAAGGAATCGTGTTTCAGTTTGAGGAGGTTTCAGGGATGAATGAGGGTAGGGAAATGATCAGGGGAGCATGTTGAGTGATCCTATGGAGTTTGTTTTTATGTTTGATGATTGTGTGATGTGTTTCGAATGAAAATGCATAAGAGGGCAAAGCTTGGTGCTATGGATTGGAGAGAGTTTCAGGCTTGTGTGTGTGGTGTGTTATGTTGCATTTGGTCCACTTATCCCTCTTGGATAGGTCAGAGGAGTTGGTCTGGCCTAGCTTGATTGGTATGGGTCTTTATGCAAAAAGTCAAGTTTTGTGTAAGAGAGGTATGGGTCAATAGTAGGCCAAGGACAATAGGGGTGTCCTGCGCAGCAAGGAATGAGGAGAGCCATGGGATCAGTCTTGAAGCCAATTAGCAAGTGGATTAGGGTTTGTATGATGTTTTGCAACTTTGTGACTTTTTGCCCCTTTTGAAGTTTCTTGACCCATAAGTCATGAAATGGGTAAACCTTTGGTGCATTCTGAATCTTAGGCCTTGGTTTATATTTTTATAAAGATTAGAAGTTCATTTGAAAGCACAATTTGTCTTGGCAAGTGGTTTTGCAATTTTGCTTCTTTGGTACATAACTTGAAATTATGTGATTTTTCCCAACTTTGACAAGCCATAACGTTTGATCCAAAATGAATTAGAATGAGTTCTTGTACTTTTTGAAAAGGGAATGACCCATTCTACAACTTTCATGACCAAAGTTTTCTCATTTGAGGCATTTTTGAATCAAAAAGTAAGGGTTGAAAAAGTTTCCCAAAATGGCAAGTTTTCATTACAAGTTATTTTCCCAAAAAGGAAACTTTGCAAATGGCTTGAAATTCTTCAATTTTGTGAACTTCTAACATCTTCCATGATCAAATAAAGATAATATACATTCAAAATGATGAAGAACACCCTTTGGTTGGGTCATTGGGGGCCTCAGATGCCCTGATTTTGCACTGACTTGCTCAAGAAGTCAACCCTTGATCAGATGCCTTCCCCATTGAATTTCTTCATGAAAATTGATATGCATGATCCCTATACCATATAGAGACCAATAGAAACAAGAATGACCAAAAAATTTGGAGTTATGGCCTCTGAAACCAAAACCCTAATTTTAGGTCATTTGTGCAGTTAAGCCTGACTCTACTCCCATGCCTTTCTCAGTTCTTGTGATTCTTTGACTTTCTTGACTTTGTGAAGATACAATATGATGCTTGAACATACATGGACCCCTTTGAAATGATTGAAGCCCTTTGGAGTGGCTCAAATGGCTCTTGGATTGCTCAGATCACAAACCCTAGATGCAGATGACTTAAAAACAATGCAGTGATGTAAAAATGCAATGTGAGATGCTATGATTGAACTTATGCATATGAAAAGATCACAAGCCATGGTGTAGTGAGGGCAAATTTGGGGTGTTTACACATTATAACTTGAAACTAACCATTGATTTGTGTTTATTGTGAAGTTTTGAAGCTTTCTGGATGATTTGATTTAAGTTTCATGGACTGAATCAAAATACACCATTGTTAGGGTTTTCGGCCACTTTTAGGGTTTAATGATTGAGCAAATATAAATCAATTCTAAGGACGTGGTTGAACTGTAAATGATATGTTGATTCTTTTGGTGTGCTTAATTTTGGAAAATTTTGCAGTTTTGATGATGATTGAAGAACATAGGAAAACCTGCGAAGTTGAATTCGCAGGAAAATCCCTAACTATTTTTGTAGGTGAATTCACAGGTTCAGAGGTAGAAGAAGACCATCAGCGCGCGAAGGAAATATTTGAATTTTGTGAAAAGCTTAAAACGAATTCGTTTCATTCATATGTCACAATGAGCATGTAGCTCAGCTGGTTTTGGTGCGCGTATGATATACTGAAGGGCTTGGGTTCGAAACCAGCCAAAAGAATTTTTTTTGCTTTGATTTGTTTTATTTTCCAGGATAACAACAAAACAACTTGGAGTGGGTTGCTATCACAGGCGCGTAAGTGGCCCAGCTGGTTTTGGAAGCACATTATCCAGGTAAAGGACCTAGGTTCAAATCCCAGGTCCTGTTTTTTTTTTTTTTTTGTATATTGTCCATTTATTTTTATATTCACATTTGTTTTCTTATTTTTTTTAATTTTATTCAATTTAGATAATTTCTAAAATAAATAATTAAATATTTTCTTAAAAAACTCATATTTTCAAAAATATGATAATTTATTTTCTCAAACTTTTATATATTTATATTTATTAATATGTATATATGTTTTTGTATATAATTTCACTAATTATATTTAAATTAATTTCTAACCCTAATATTTTTTATATATATAATTAAAACCCTAATTTTCTCTAACCCTAATCCTAACCCTAATTCTTATTTTATTTAAATCTTAAAATTAATTAAATTTTCCTAATATCCAATTAAATGATTAATCATAGTTTATTTTGTAAATAAATTAGTATATCTTTATTATTTTCTTTTCATCTCAAAAATTCTTTAAAATTGTTTATTAAAAGCTAAAAATACTTAATTGAATTATATGTATATTTTGTATATTATTACCAACCTTTTCTTCTTATAATTATTATATATCACTAACCTTTTATTTAATTGTTTATTTTATTATATAATTATTATTTAATTTGTTTTTATTATTATGTAACTGTAAAAGCGTTGTAATAGTCGTAGTATTTTATTGTTTATTTATTTATAAATATATTGCTATGGTTAGTAAAATAGGGAGTGATAACATGTTTGTATTTTAAAATAAATTTAGATCACTAATCTTAAGATAAATATTTAAATTTATACACGCACACACGTAAGTCGATCTTTGATTGCCATCTCACTTCCTTAAGGGTTATCCCTCATGTTGCCTAAACCAAAAGGTCAAGTAAGGTGTCTAAGAGCAAGGTCCCTTCTCCTAAAATATCATCAAGTCCCTTTACGATTATAAGATCATGTCCCTTCGATGTTGCCTTCGTGAATGATCTTGTCCCTTTCGAATAAAAGATGATAAGTCCCTTCGAATTGCTAAGACACCTTACAGTTGCCTAAACACAGATGACTCTTCACATGTCCCTTATAACATCCAAGGTAATGACTACCTATTCCTTAATAATAGGGATAGTCTTACCATTGAAAGAACATTCAAGAACAGTAAAGATCTAATCATAGGGTAGGTTCCTCTTAAGTACTTGCTCATTCCTTTAAAAAAACATTTCATTACACTTTACATTTTAAACAATTTTCAAAACAAAGTCTTTATATATATTCATACAAGGATCATTATAAAGTACTTAAGAAAATTTTTAATCACACACTACACTTCTCAAAACAATTTAAAGTGAGCTAAGTAACTAAGAGCCCATGGATAACCATGGATATAAAGGGTGCTAACACCTTCCCTTTATATAACCTACCCCCCGAACCCAAAAATATTTTGAGGTCTTTCCTGTTCTTTTATGCCCTTTCCTTTGGATAAAATAAAAGTCGATGGCGACTCTTGCTATCCGCAACATTTAACTAAAGTCAGTTCTCCCACCGTGTTACAGAACTGGCGACTCTGCTGGGGATTTGTTAAAAGAGGGGTACCCTTAGGAATTAGATCACTTTAAAATTGTTTGCCTTGTTTGCTTTATACTTATCTGTTGGATGCTCTTATGTGTGAAAGATCCTAACCCGGATCTAGTGTACCTTAGGTAAATGGCAATAGACCAAGGAAACTGTACGGCGTATACCGATATGGTTGATTTGGTGGCCATAGTTAGTGTGACTTCTTGGTTGGTGCTTATGTTCCTTAAGTCAAGTTGGGGATAATATGAGGCTGCCATATGTTGTCAATGCACTAACTAACTTTTAGAACCCTAGTTATCCCATCTTGGCCTTTAGAAAGTAGTGAGATAACCGGCTTTGGTGAAGACTGAAGTTGGTTGATACTCGATGCTACACTCATTGAGATTCTAAACTTGGAGGGCTTTGGTTGGCAAGTAAGTTGCCTACTGAACAACCACCCTTGTGAAGGATCAATGATATTGAGATCCCTTAGAACCTGGTTACTTTATAGGACAGGATGAACCAACTAAACTTCAGGGGAGGGTACTTACCTTTAAACCTCATGCAAGCCTTCAAACCTAGGGCTATTGTGTGATTTGTTTGTGTGTGCCACATGTTTGTGATTGAGAATAACATCATAGCATCATCATGCATCATAAGCATAGCATTTTCACTAACCATTTCAAGGACCAAAGGATTTATTTTTGTTCTTTGTTGCAGGTCATGGCTTCTGCTCGTAGGAATACTATCCAGATCAACTTTGTGGGAATACCTCCTAAGCTTAAGGAATTGGTCTCCCAAGTTTCTGAAAACTCCCAGTTCATCAAGAGGCATGGTCACCTGCTGGATCTAGTCACTTCAGGGTTCAATGAAGACATGATGAGTGTTCTGTTTCAGTTCTTTGATCCTAAGCACCATTGCTTCACGTTCCCTGACTATCAGCTGGTTCCTACAATGGAAGAGTTCTCCAAGCTTCTGGGTATACCTATCCTTGATCAGAGACCTTTCACAGGCTTGGAAAAAGAGCCTAAACCTGAAGTCATTGCTGCAGCTTTACATCTAAAGAAATCAGACATTGTCCTGGAAACAAGGAGTGGAGTTAAGGTATTCTTGCTAAGGTGTTGATAGAGAAGGCTCAAGTGTTCTTGAAGGCTAGGAGCTATGATGCTTTTGAGGAGATCTTAGCCTTGTTGATTTATGGCTTAGTGTTGTTCCCCAATCCAGATCAGTTTATAGACGTACACGCCATCAACATATTTCTGACTCATAACCCAGTGCCTACATTGCTTGGAGACATCCTACATTCTCTTCATACTCGTACTACGAAGGCACGAGGAACTCTGATGTGCTGCATACCTTTATTGTCTAGGTGGTTTATTTCTCACCTTCCTCGATCAGTGATGAAGAATGAACAAGGGTTCAGATGGTCCAAAAGAATCATGTCACTTTCTCATTCAGATATTCATTGGTGCTCTAGATCTATGGAGAATGTTACTATCATTGACCGTTGTGGGGAGTTTCCTAATGTGCCACTCCTTGGCATAAGAGGGGGCATTACCTACAACCCTTCCTTAGCTTTACGTCAATTTGGTTACGCTTGGAGTGATGGTCCTCATGACATGTTGATTCAGGGTATTGTGTTTGACTACGACAACGATCTTCAAGGTTACTGTCAAAGGTTCATACGAGCATGGGGGACAGTGAATAGGGTTGACAGCAAGACTCTGGAGCCCAAGTACACTATTCCTATGAAAGCTTATCTCATATGGGTACGATCTCATGCTCAGACTCTTATGATGCCATATCCGGCCATCCTGCCAGTTACTATGGAGCCTGTTGCTGAAGGAGATACTTCTTATACCATCCTTCACCCAGACATGCCCACTGACATGGAAGACTTACAGAGGTCCTGGATCCAGTTGAAGGAGCAAAGGGATACTTTTGAGACTCATTACAAAGCAAGTCAAGAAAGAATCCTGGAGCTAACAAAGCAACTTCACGAGGAGCGGAATCTCAACTCATACCTCAACACAAAGAGGAAACATCCATGGGAGACTTAAAACCCCATCTTTTGTATTTATTTCATTTTTATTGTAAGCCCAAGGGGCAAACAAATTTATTACTAATAAAAGTTTACTTTTTGGTTGTTTAAACAAATTTAAATCCTACGGTCCTTGAAAACATTGCATACGCATTTATACACCATATCATTGCATCACAGGTTTCTTATGTACATGTATCTTATCTTCTCGCTGTTTATTTAAAGCAGCAATGGCTCTTGAACAAACAATCAAAGATCTCCAGGCACAGAACGTACAATTCCAAGAGCTGATCCTGAACTTGTCCAAGGGACAGGATGAATTGAAGACAATGCTGGCCAAGAAGACTAAGAAGACTAGAAGATCAGGAGGTCTTATTAATCTGGGAAGAAGGTTCAAAGGTCCTGTTAAGACCAGGGAACAGGTTGAAGATTATGAGTCTGAAGAGTCTGAGAAAGAGGGAGGCAGTCTCCATAATACTATGGGGGATTCTGATTCTGAAGCAAATTACTATCATGATCCTAATGAAGATAAGTTCAAAATGCTGGTGGATAGAATGAATGCTATGGAATTGCAAAAATCTTCTGGGCTGGATTTTGAAGATCTGAGTTTGATATATGGATTGGTTATACCCATTGGTTTCAAGGTCCCTGCTTTTGTAGTATATGATGGTGTTTCATGCCCCAAGCTGCATCTAAGGTCCTATGTCCGGAGAATTCAACCCCATACTGCTGATAAGAAATTGTGGATTCATTTCTTCCAAGAGAGCTTGTCTGGAGCTCAATTGGAATGGTACTATCAATTGGAGAGTGTCAACATCCGTGATTGGAATGATCTTGCTGAGGCCTTCTATAGGCAATACCAATACAATGCTGATCTAGCACCTACTCGCATGCAACTCCAAAGCATGTCTATGGGTGATAAGGAGAATTTCAAGGAGTATGCCCTGAAGTGGAGAGACTTGGCTGGTAGAGTTCAACCTCCTCTAACTGATAGGGAGTTAGTGGATATCTTTATGAGTACACTGAGTGGTCCTTTTTATAGTCATCTCATTGGAAGCTCATCATCTGGCTTCACTGAGCTGATAATGACTGGAGAGCGTGTAGATAGTGGCATAAGAAGTGGCAAAATACAGGTGGGTGCCTCTTCATCAAGTACTGCAAAAAAGCCCCCTAGTGGGAAAAAGGAGTCAAATGCTGTTTATGGTCAACCTGGTCGTAATAGGAGGCACTAATCTGTGAGTGTAGTTCATATCTCCAATCCTACTCCTGCAGCACCAGAACCACCACAGGGCAATCAGCAGAATCCTAGAAGACAGTTCACCAAGATCAACATGTCACTGGCCCAAGCCTTGCAACACTTGTTGAAAGGGGAGCTCATTACTTTGAAGGACCCTCCTCAGAATCCTAATGTTACCTCTCATAGGTACAATCCTAATGCACGATGTGCATATCATTCTAATTGTCAGGGACATGATACCAACAACTGTTGGATATTGAAGAACAATATTCAGGATATGATTAATGCTGGAGAGATTGAGTTTGACCCTCCTGGGACTCCAAATGTGATTACTTCTCCCATGCCAAATCATGAAAAGACTGTTAATGCCATTGATGAAGTTTTACATATTTCCTCAGTTGCAGGTGTGACCACACCATTATCTGTTATCAAGAAGAAGTTAGTACAAGTTGGGTTTTTTCCAGGTTGTAATGAAGATTATTTTTATTGTGCTTATAAACCTGATAGTTGCTGGAAGTTGAAGGATGGTATTCAACGCCTCATGGACAATTACACCATATTGTTTGAGAGGACACCTTCTGTGGAGAGCATGGTTGAACATATAACTCAAGGTGCGAAGGTTGAAGAGGTGGATATGGTTGATAAAGTACTAGTAAGGATTACTTCCAAAGGCCCTGTCAAGATCACTCATAAGGTTCCTATCAAGATTACTGCTGAAGACCCTGTAAAGACTGTTGCTGAAGCTAGAGTTGCACCTATGATTATTACCACTCATGGTCCTATTCCGTATACTTCTGATAAAGCTATACCTTGGCATTACGGTTCCGATGTTTATATCCATGGTGTTAAACAGGAACCCTTAGCTGATACACCTATTGCTGATGAAAACCTTGATGTTGATAATATTGCTGGATATAGTAAGATCACAAGAAGTGGAAGAATTTTCTCTCCTCCGGCTACCTCCAAGAATATAGTTACTCCAACTACTACCTCTACTGCTGAGACAAATACTGATGCCCGGGGCAAAGGTCCTGTTATTGAACCTGTACAAACTGATGCACCAACTGCTGAGAATCTTTCTAAGCAGATGGAAGAAGTGTTGAAAATCATTCGCAAGAGTGATTATGATGTTGTTGACCAATTAGGGCATACTCCCTCCAATATTTCCATGTTATCTTTGTTGTTGTGTTCAGAGGCTCATGCTAAAGCCTTGATTAAATTCTTGAAGACTGCTCATGTGCCAAATGAGATTTCTGTGGATCAGTTTGAAAACTGTGTTGCACACCTGACTTATGATAATGGGTTAGGTTTTTCTGATGCTGATTTGACTCATGCCAAAAGAAATCATAACAGAGCTTTACATATCTCTATTGAATGTAGGGGCACTACCCTGTCACATGTATTGATAGACAATGGTTCTTCACTGAATGTACTTCCAAAAGAGGTTTTGAACAAGCTTAGTCCTGAAGATGCTGTGTTAAGACCAAGTAATATAGTGGTGAGGGCTTTTGATGGTTCAAGAAGGGTGGTGCATGGAGAAATAGATCTCCCAATCAAAGTAGGCTCTCAAGTTTTCAATTCAACCTTCTATGTGATGGATATTCATCCTTCGTACTCTTGTTTGCTTGGGCGCCCTTGGATCCACGGGGCAGGTGTTGTGACCTCCACCTTACATCAGAAGTTGAGATATCCAGTAAAGGGAAAGGTTGTCACTGTTTACGGAGAGGAAGAATATATGATCAGTCGCGTGAATACATTTAAGTACCTTGAAGTAGAAGGTGAATATGTTGAGACTCCGTGTCAGACATTTGAAGTAGTTCCTTGGGTTGTTCCTGCTGCTGAAGCTCCTCCCGTTGTCAAAAGAGTTCCTGTGGTTACCAGAGTACCCCCTACAATGGCCTCCCTCAAAGATGCCAGAGCTGTGGTTGAAGAAGGTGGTTGTACTATTTGGGGTCAACTTCCTGACATTCCTTACAAGTCTGACAAGTTTGGTTTGGGTTTCAATGCAGAGTCCCAGAAGGTTGTTCGTCGTGTTCGTGCTGTTCGTATCACCAATCAAGGGATCATGAAAGATCAGGTCAATGCTGTGGGTGACTATAATGAAGACTACAATTTGGATGCTTGGATTTTTCCTACTGTGGGTGATGGGCTCAATAATTGGAAGGCTGAAGACGTTATTCCTATCTCCTTTAGTCAGGAGTAAATACTATTACTGTGTTGTTATTTTTAAGTTTGTAATTTTTGAACAATTGAACTCTTAAGCCTTGTGCCTTACCCGGGGCACAATGGTATGCTTGTTTCGGGATGTCATTTCATTTGCATACTTCATTCAATAAAAATCAGTGGACGTTTCGTTTTCGTAAATATTGTGCTCCTTGTCTTTCTTTTATTTTATTTTTGGTTTATCAGCTATGTGTTCTTACACACACCCACATCACTAAAATGCAGATCCTCATCCACTCTGGATCCTGTTGATAACAGTTCTACTATTGCCAATTATAATTTCGAGAATCCGATCTATCAAGATGAAGATGGAAATGAGGACGATTGTGAAGTACTGTAACACGGTGGGAGAACTGACTTTAGTTAAATGTTGCGGATAGCAAGAGTCGCCAGCGACTTTTATTTTATCCAAAGGAAAGGCATAAAAGAACAGGAAAGACCTTTAAAAGATTTTTGGGTCCGGGGGGTAGGTTATGTAAAGGGAAGGTGTTAGCACCCTTTACATCCATGGTTATCCATGGGCTCTTAGTTACTTAGCTCACTTTGAATTGTTTTTGAAATGTGAAGTGTGTGAATAGAAATTTTCATAAGAGTTTAATAATGATCCATGTGCGGATGCGTAAAAAACTTGTGTTTGAAAATTGTTTGAAATTTGTGAAGTATTTGAAATTTGTTTTGAAATAGTGAGCAAGTAACTATGAGGAACCTACCCTAAAGTTTAAGTCTTTCTGTTCTTTAACCTTTAAATGGTAAGACTATCCCTATTATTAAGGAATAGGTAGTCATTACCTTGGATGTAAGGGACATATGAAGGGACATCTGTTTAATGAAGGCAACTGTAGGGTGTATTAAGCATTTTTTTGGAGGGACTGTCATCATTATTCGAAAGGGACAAGATTTTTATGAAAGGCAACCATTAAGGGACTTGATCTTTGATTAGGAAGGGACTAGATGACTTTACTTTTAAGGGACTTTTGCTTTTATACACCCTACTTGACCTTGCGATTAGGCAACAATGAGGAGTAACCTTAGAAAGTGAGATGGCGATCAAAGATCGACTTACGTGTGTGAGTGTTTAATTTAAAATATTTATCTTATAATTTAAGTGATCTAAATTCAATTTTAAATTGCATACATGTTTACACTCCCTATTTTTACTAACCATGACATAAAAATAAATAATATAAATATTACAAAAAATTACATCCAGGAACAATTACAATATAATAATAAAGCAATTTAAATAAATAGTAAAATAATAAATAAGCAAGAATAAATAATTATAATAGGGGTTAGTGAAAATAATAATAATAATCATAATTTAAAAATAAATGAGGTTAGCAATAAACATAGTTAGTAACAATAAGCAAAAATATTATAATAAACAAAATTTTTAATGATTAAAAGGAAATTATAAACAATCATAGACAAATTAAATAAATTATGAACATATTATGAAAAAGTAAATTATAATTAAAAATTAGCAATTTTAAACATATAATAGAAATTATTTACATGTATATTTAATTATAAACAATGATAGGATATTTATATATTATAAAAAAATGAATTAAGAATTTTAAATTTTAACATATTTATGTACAAATTAAATTAAATACAAATAATAATATTAAACAAGAGTAGAAAAAAGAAATTAGGTTTTTTTTTTGAATTGTTTTAGAAAAAATAAATTAGGGTATACAATATAATTAGGGTTTTATGTACATTTTTTGTAGAATAATAAAATAATTATATATATAATTTAATAAGAATATATGAATTTTCTTATAATATATAAAAAAGGATGAGTTTAATATAATATCAATATACTATTTAATTTTTGAATTTATTTAAGATAGAATATTAATTAAATAAAAAAGAAATAAGGAAAAGAATGAGAAAATAAAAAACCTGTTGGGGCTAGGATTTGAACCCAGTCCCCTTAGCTTGCAGCCTCCAAGACCTGCCCTCCATCCACTGGGCCATGCGCGCGCTGGCAGTAAAAACAAGGGACTAATCCCTTTTGTCCTCAACCTGAAACAAATCATAGCAAAAATAAAAATAACACAAAAGGGCCTAGGGAGATTCGAACCCAGGTCCCTTACAATACACACAAACATCCTTTCCATCCAGCCGGGAGGGCGCTTCTGTCAACATAATGGCAATAACATATAATATATACTATCTAATGCATAAACTGAAAAATAAGAAAAAAACATTGGGAGCCAGGATTCGAACCCCTGCCTTTCAACCAAACACACGCTAGCCTTACCACTGGGACAAGCGTTCGCTTGTGAAATAATAACAGAAAGAAATCATAATATTTTAAAACAATAATTTAAATATGAATTTCGCGCGCAGGCCAGCTTCATCTTCAACCTTGAATTCGTAGGATTTCCTGCGAATTTTCCTGGGAAAATTCCTACGAATTCTCATGCGTTTTAAACCTGCGAATCCTGTACATCATCCTACAAGTAAAATTTCACCAAATTGAACCTGCAAACATGATCTATGCAACGATTACAGTCCAAATACGAGTTCATTAGCTATTTATATTAGGTATTCCATGAACCCCTAATTTTGAAGCTCTAACCCTAGCCATGGCCGTTCGCAATTCAAGCAATGAAACTTTGATTTAACTGTCCAGAAACACTCTATACCACATCACAAACATGATTAAACAAGCAAAAATCATTTAAATGCATTGAATTAGTGGAATCGAAAAATTCATATTCAAGAATAAACATGATTCGGTTTATGCCATATGAGTGGTTTTGGATGCAAATAGGTATTGGTTTCCACTCAATGATGTCCAAGGATCATTGTTATGTGCTCAAATTACCTTCAAATGCTTTGTATTATTGAAACCGAATTTGAGTTTGTGAAGGATTTTTTGGTTTGCAAACTTACTCTTGGGGAGGCTGGAATTCGTGGCTTGTGCTAGGGTTGTGTTAAGTACTTATAGGATGATCAATTGAGGCTGAAAAACTAGGTCATTGTGTAGAAGATTTGATCCAAAAAGATTCAAAAAGATGGCCTTTGAAAATCAAATTTTCTTGCATAAACATTTGCTATTTTGGTATGATTCTCATTACTCTTGTATCAATCAAGTCTAAATATAATTTAAGACCTTCTAGAAACCAAATCAAATTTAATTTTCATTATTTTATATTTTATTTGAATTTAAAATGATTTTTTAATATAAAAATCATAATAAATAAAAACAAAATGAATAAAATTATGAATAAATCAATTTAATTTCGTGCAAGATGTTTTGAAGTGGATTGGGTCATTATTTGGCAAGCCCATTTGGAAAAAATTGGTTTTAAACCTCCATTTTCTTCATGAACCAACCCAAAATTTCCCAACTTTGCAAGGGCACACATCCTTCAATTTTAATGCTATGAGGGTGTTCTTGGACATTTTGAAAAGCTTGAAGAGTCCTTTAACCAACCCCACTGGTTTCATGTCCATATCATTTACCAATCTCAAGTTATGCCCTTTTGAAGTTGTTGACTTTTTGTTGACTTTCAAAAGGACCTGTAATGTCTTAGCTCATACCTTCCAAATGAAGCATTTTTGGGCTTGGCTTGTGAGACAAAAAGTTGTAGAGAATTCAATTTCCTTCAAAATGAGCTTTGGATGGAGACTTGGTGATAAAGCATGTGAAAGTTATGGCTGGTCAAAGTTCAGTTGACTTTTACTGAGAAAACCCTAATTTAGAAACTCCTGATTCTTGATGATCTGAAATCTCCTTGATGAATCATGATCAACCCTTGATCAAATGATGAATTTTACTTCATATAATTGATGTTGGCAAAAAATCGTGAAGTTTGACTTTGGTTTGACCACAGTTGACCTTAGTTTGACTTTTTAACTACTTTGACTGATTTTGACTTATCTGATCATCTGACTGAGCAAACTTTTGAGAAAAGTCTTGAAACTTGTCATGGGGGTTCTTACACACATATAAGATGTTATGAAGCTCACTTGAAGTCTTGGAAGTCCATTTAGCCTGATTAAAGTCAAAACCCTAGTTTTGGATGCCCTGCTTAGGAGGTGCATTGTCTGAGGGATTTGTCAACTCTTCTGACCAATTGTGAACTTTGTGAACCTTGTGAACCATCATAAAATGTCTTGTGAACCTCATGGGAGGTATTTTGAACCTTGTGAACCTTATAAAGTGACTTGTAGACTTCATGAACCTCATGAAAGGTCTTGTAAGCATTGTGAATCTTGTGAACCTTGTGAACCTCATAAAGTGACTTGTAGACTTCATGAACCTCATGAAAGGTCTTGTAAGTATTGTGAATCTTGTGAACCTTGTGAACCTCATAAAGTGACTTGTGAACCTCATAAAGTGACTTGTAGACTTCATGAACCTCATGAAAGGTCTTGTAAGTATTGTGAATCTTGTGAACCTTGTGAACCTTCTTAGCACACAAAGTCTTGTATTGTGAGGGCAAATTTTGGGGTGCAACAGCTGCCCCTGTTCAATTTTCTTAAACCTGAGGGGTTAGATTGGTATGTTTGCCAGTCGTGACCTGGAAGGTTGAAGGGGATTGAACACAAAAGCCCAAAAATTTGCACTCACCAGTGCATAGAGTGATACAGATGGCTAGTTGAATATGCTTGAGTGGGCTTAAAGATGCCACTTGGAGAAAAGTTCTTCAGATGCATTTCTTGGAGGATAAAGCAGTCCAAAATATGAAGGTATGATGATAACTTTCAGGAGGATAAAGCAGTCCTGATGGATAGTATGTTTTCAGAAGGATAAAGCAGTCCTAATGTGATAATAAGCTTTCAGGAGGATAAAGCAGTCCTGAGATATTGATAATATGCTTTCAGGAGGATGAAGCAATCCTGAGGTAATGATGATAGCTATCAGGAGGATGAAGCAGCCCTGAGGTAATAGTATGCTTTCAGGAGGATGACGCAATCCTGAGGTAATGATGATAGTTTTCAGGAGGATGAAGCAGTCCTGAGGTAATAGTATGCTTTCAGGAGGATGAAGCAGTCTTGAGGTACAAGAGGCTTTCAGGAGGATGAAGCAGTCCTGATGTAATGATATGATTTTCAGGAGGATGAAGCAATCCTGATGTAGTGATATGATTTTCAGGAGGATAAAGCAGTCCTGAGGAATGATAACTTTTCAGGAGGATAAAGCAGTCCTGATAGTCACAAGCTGTTGATGAAGTTTGTCTGCTTGGACAATTAACCTGAAAACAAGGTAGCATCCTGTATGGTAATATTAGTTTATGCATTATGTATGCATGTATGATATGATGCACTTAAGTAATGTATTATGTATCTATGGATATGTATGTTATGGTATGATGTAAATGATGTAGGTATGATATGATACTGCCGGAAGCGTCTGGATATCCTCGTACAACAACTGCTGGCCAGGGAAAATAAATCCCGGTTTGTTGCTGAAGAATATGAGGAACTCGTTCCCGTCTTGTTTGATAATAAGGTATATATAACCTCCCGTCTGCTGGGGATAGTAAGGTATATATAACCTCCCGTCTGCTGGGGATAGTAAGGTATATATAACCTCCCGTCCTCGTTTGATAGTAGGGTATACATAACCTCCCGTCCTCGTTCGTCGTACTCTTATTGGAAAGTAAATTCCCGAATATCCGTATGAGGATAAAAGAGATGGATATAAATTCCAGGGGAGATGTGACTTTATGAAGATGGACTTGCCCTACTAAGGGTTTGTAACTGTTTTGTAAAGATGAACCGGTGAAGCTTCGTCGAAATCCTTCCCTCGTTCGTCCTTAGTAAATACTACTACTGCATTTTCATGCATTTCTGGTAAACATCAATCATATTAAGCATACATGCATTTCTGGTAAACATCAATCATATTCAAAAGCATACATACATTCAAACACAACCAATGGACGTTTCGCTTATGTAAATAGGGTAAAAGTAAATCTGGATTCAAAAGATGGTATTTATTTATATCAAAAGTGACCCATACACGGGTAAATTTGTACAAAGAGACATAAATCCTAGTAAGAGGATTTTGTCATAAAATTTTACAAAACAAAGAAAATCAGCTATGTGGGAAACAATCCTATTGAGTTTCAATTCCACTATTGCCATTATCTTCAAGTATCTCATCTTCTGCTATTGAGACGGAAACGATTGAATTGAGCTTTATCTGTTCGAGCTTGAATAAGTAACACCACTGGTTGCAGTTTCATGGGTGATCCAAACGAGACATAGTCATACGCTTTAATCCCTAACTTTTGCCTGGATTGCCCTTTCAGGTTTTCAATCCACCGGGATACCCTTTTTTGCCCAAGCCGCCTTTTCAGGTTTTCGACTTGCCGGGTGTACATCTTTATATATATATATATATATATATATCCCTAATTTTTGCCCAAACCCTTTTGGTTTGTCGGGATGCCCTTATTTTTTCCTAGGCCTGTCAACCTAGCGGGTCTCTTTTTATGCGTAGTATTTTTTAACTATGTCTGCGTTTACAGGCTGCGGGAAATCTTCACCATCCATAGTGGTGAGTATCATAGCACCTCCTGAGAATACTGTTTTGACTACAAATGGTCCTTCATATGTTGGAGTCCACTTGCCCCTAGGATCACCCTGTGGTAATATGATACGCTTGATTACCAAGTCACCAGCCTGATATACCTTTGGCTTAACCTTCTTGTTAAAAGCTTTGATCATTCGTTTCTGGTACATCTGGCCATGACAAACTGCTGCTAGCCTCTTCTCATCAATCAAATTTATCTGGTCTAGTCGAGTCTGAATCCACTCATCTTCATCCAAGCCTGGGTCCTTCATAATTCTTAAGGAGGGAATCTGAACTTCAATGGGCAGAACTGCTTCCATGCCATAGACTAAGGAGAATGGGGTTGACCCTGTTGAAGTACGTATTGTAGTACGATAACCATGAAGATCAAATGGTAACATCTCATGCCAATCCTTGTAAGTGACAGTCATCTTCTGTACAATCTTCTTAATGTTCTTATTAGCAGCTTCAACTGCCCCATTCATCTTTGGACGATACGGAGAAGAGTTGTGATGTTTAATCTTGAACTGCGTGCAGAGATCAGTGATCATAGTGTTGTTCAGATTAGAGCCGTTGTCAGTAATAATCCTTTCGGGGATGCCATACCTACATATGAGATTATTCTTAATGAATCGAGCCACAACATTCTTGGTAACAGATGCAAATGAAGCTGTCTCCACCCATTTTGTGAAGTAATCAATATCAACCAGGATGAAACGATGACCATTAGAAGCAGTAGGTTTGATCTCACCAATCATATCAATGCCCCACATGGCAAAAGGCCAAGGAGCAGTCAACACATTCAAGGGTGATGGAGGTATGTGTACTTTATCAGCATAAATTTGACACTTGTGACAAGTTCTGGAGTGTTGATAGCAATCAGCTTCCATGGTAGACCAATAGTAACCTGCTCTCAATATCTTCTTTGCCATAGTATGTCCACTAGAATGAGTGCCAAAGATCCCATCATGCATATCTTCCATGATCTCAGTTGCTTCTTTCTTATCCACACAACGAAGCAAAGTTGAATCATGATTGCGCTTGTACAAAATCCCATTACTCAGAAAGAACTTGGCAGAAAACCTCCTCAGAAACTTCCTATCTTTGACAGATGCCCCTTCAGGGAACTCCTGAGCTTCAAGATATATTTTTACTTCATAGAACCAAGGCTTCTCTTCTGCTTCTTCAGTATCAATCTCATTGCAGTATGCAGGCTTCTCAAATCTATCAATAGTAATCTTGGGAGCTTCATCATCCCAGCTGATCTCAAACATGGATGCCATGGTGGCCAAAGCATCTGCCAACTGATTCTCTCTTCGTGGAATATGTCCAAAGGTAATCTCTTTAAAATGTGGGATCAGAGACAACACATGCTCTCTGTAAGGAATGAGGTTATCATGCTTGGTATCCCAATCTCCTTTAATCTGACTTACTACCAGGGCTGAATCTCCATACACGTCAAGGAACTGAATCTTCATATCAATAGCAGCTTTAATACCCAGGATACATGCCTCATATTCAGCCATGTTATTGGTACAATAGAAACAAAGTCTGGCAGTAATCGGGGTATAACAACCTTCAGGGGAACTAATCACAACACCAACACCATTACCAAGTGCATTAGAGGCACCATCAAAAACCATAGTCCATCGGGATCCTTGTTCAGGTCCGTCATATTGTCCAGGTTCTTTGGTAATAATCATAATGTCTTCATCGGGGAACTCAAAACTCATTGACTGATAATCATCCACTGCTTGATGAGCCAAATGATCAGCAACAACACTTCCCTTAATGGCCTTCTGAGTAGTATACTGTATATCATATTCTGTCAAGATCATTTGCCATCTTGCAATTCTTCCGAAGAGAGCAGGTTTCTCAAATATGTACTTGATTGGATCCATCTTTGAAATCAACAGGGTAGTATGGGTCAACATATACTGTCTTAGTCGGCGAGCAGCCCATGCCAAAGCGCAACAAGTTTTCTCGAGCAGTGAGTATCTTGTTTCACAGTCGGTAAACTTTTTGCTAAGGTAGTTGTCGCTCCCGATAAATGGGAAATGGCCCAGATAAAGGTACAGACGCGAACGGTCGGTGAAAGAGGGATGTGAGAACACCCAGGAGTGAACTCACGGGGAATGAATAGAGTCGCCAGCTAGGCATTTTTATCCCGGAGGAAAGGCAATGCTGCATAGACCTAGAAAGATACGGATAAGACGGTTGCGAACCAGAGAGACTGAGAAAGGGGGTTGGTTACAACCTGGGAAGGTATTAGCACCCAGATTGTCCGTCGTACTCGACGGGATCCACGCTTAAAAGATTTGTGTTTCAAAGGGGTAGTGTCAGTGCAATTTGCGTACAAAAGAGCTGGAAAAGATGTACAGGTGTCAGTGTGAAAGCAGTGTGAAGTGTGTAAATGTACAGTGTCAGTGTAGGAACAAAGATGAAATGCTCATGACAATGAGGCTAAAGAATAAGGCTAGAAGGAAGGGGAATATACAGAGACTTTTGTTCGATAACTGTTAAGTTATGCCTACGTATCCTCTCGTGCAATGAGGAAGTCAGAACACCATAGTTCGACCCAAAGAGACTGAAAGATAAATTGACTTGTGAACTGCTTACTTGCCTATGCTCAAGTGTATGACCTGTCTGGCTCAGGTGCAAACTGTCTTGCATTAGACGGAAGAAGCAAGTTCTCGTTTGTGAGTGAATGAGATGAGAAAAGAATCCCGGAGGGGACGATTATTGTTTGTTTTTGAGTTTTCAGTCTTTTATTGCTTTTGAAAGTTTGTCATAAGTTAATGAGCTTAAGCCTAAACCAATGGATTTAGTAAACTCATCACATCATCCCTCTGATTAGGGGTAATGAGAATACCTTAAGTGTGAAGTCAGCATCTCACACTTAATCACCCTGATGTAGGATTAAGATCATTAACCTGCTTGTGATTATTTAGATGTTTTTGTTGTTTTTGTTTAGTGTTAGGTAATGAGGTTAAGCCATAATCAAAGATTAAACAGACTCATTACACCATCCTAATAGAAGGATAATAGATGAGAATGTTTAAGCTGAGGAAAGCTCCTCAACTTAATCCATGATTAGGGATTAAACTCATGACAAAACAAAGCCTTTATTAGATGGATTTTAGTTAATGGTATGATGATGAAGTGAATTTTATGATTTGTAAGACAACTTGAGGGGGACTTGTCCATTAACACTAGGGTTAGTCCTTCTTAACCAGTTAAGGAAGAATTAGAACCCTAA
The DNA here is from genome assembly GCA_963966055.1 of Lathyrus aphaca. NCBI lineage: Eukaryota > Viridiplantae > Streptophyta > Magnoliopsida > Fabales > Fabaceae > Lathyrus > Lathyrus aphaca. The sequence goes on along the minus strand of OZ014524.1, from coordinate 434,142,234 downwards.
TGCAAGGCCCAAGTTACAAGTGTGATGTCTTGATGATTATTAGATGAATTGATTAAAGGATTTAAACACATTAAGGGTTTAACACTTAGGATTAAAGTTATACACTCCATCCTAATAGAAGGATGCAGGCATAAGCTTAATCACAAAGCCTTAAAGCCTTTAGGGTTTAGTCCCTGATTATGAGGTGAAAGGAGAAGACTCAATGAGACACAAAGGTAAAAAACTAAGTGGGGGACTAATCAAAACCCTAATAATTGTCATGCTTGGTTGTTCCTAAGGTTTGTGAGGTTTACAAGAGAAGTCTTCAGAGAAACCACCAGGAAGCAGATGAAAGGAGCAAAGAGAAGCAAAGCAACTTGCTTCATTCAAGAAGTCAAGTCACTTGAGGAAAGAAAGTAAGAAGAAAAAGAATGAGCAAGCTCAATCTCAAACACACAACAAAATGCAGTATGGATGCATAAAAGAGATGAAAAGAAGTTGTGAGAAGTGAAGGCAAATTCACTTCTCAAAGTTACTTACCACCTGAAAAGTTAGCAAAGGAAAACAATGTAATGCAAAATGAAATGAAATGGCATGATGTAAATCAAAACCAGAAGCATATATGAGATGATAATGATGTTATGGGATGATGTAAACATGAAACAACACATGGGGATGATCATACAAGCTTATGGATGCAGATGAAGCAAGTTGGGAACCATGATCACACATGACAAGTTATGAAATGCATATGGCATACAACATGGCAAATGCAAGATGCAATGATCAAACATGCTTCTAATATGTCTTAAGATGTCAAATGAATCAAATGGATACACAAAATGTCATGGCAAGTCAAGGTATGAATGCAAATGCAAGATGGATGCATATGGAAGCCCAAATTAGGGTTTATGACCAAAGCATCAAACAAAAACCAAAATCAGAAACAAACATCAATATAAAAAATTGAAAATGCAATCAAAGGATCCCTAAACCTATACTAACTCAATGCCCAAAGGAGAAGTTTCAACTCTTAACCTAATCCAAGTTATGATTTTCCTAAGTTTTCTAGGGTTTTAGGGTTCCTTTAACAAGAAAAATGCCAAACAAATGAAAAATGAAAGATCAAATCCTACCCATTTAATCTCACAAACTTCATGCTAAACACAATCCAATGCAAAAAGAATCAAAGTCCAACTCTCAATGGTTAGGCAGAAATGATTTTTGGAAGTTTGGATCAAAACAATGCCTTAAAATGATTTTAATTCCATGAAAAATTCTCAAAATGTATCAAGACCAAAAAAGAAATTTGGTTTGAGGGTTGGACAATGTTTCTAAATGTTTTTAAATGTTTCATGAATTTTTTGGTGATTTTTAAATACCTAAAAGTATTTTTAATTAATTAATTCTCATTAATTAATTAAAAATAAACTTTTAAATATTTAAAAATATTTTTTGTATGCTAAAAATAAAAATAAAAATATTTTTGGTTTCTGAAATTAAATAAAAGTTTGTACAAAAAATTTCAGAATTTTTAAATTGATTTTGCTATTTTAAATAAAATGGAGAAAGAAATACAAAATAAATGAAATAAAAATTAAAGAAAATGAAAAGTAATTACAATGGACGGATCAGATTGAAACTGGGGAGAGGGCTGTTGACTGCGCGCGCAATCCAAAGGCCCACATTTAAACTTCCTAATTTCTGATTTAAATTAATTAAAATGAATTAATTAAGTTGATTAAAGGTTAGGGTTTCTAATGAAAAATCTAAGCCCTCCAAACACGCGCCAGTCTTCCCTAGTCAACGCATCCAACGCTCAACATTCAAATCACAATTAATGACATGATTAAACCCTAATTATTTTCAGGTGGCCGGAGAAGACCTCCGGTCGTCTTCTCCGGTGGGAACCCCACCTGAAAATTCCTAAAATCCTCAAAACCTCACTAAAATGAAATCTAAAAGAACAGAAATCATTCCCACATCCCCCTGAATCAAAACCCTAACACAAAACTCATTTATTCTTCCTCAATCAACTGAATCGAAACAAAACATTTTCTAGGGCAAAAGTTTCAGAGCAAGATTAAACTCTCATTTCTTCACCATTTTCGAAAATAAGAACATCAGAGTGATCAGTGAATCATGAAGAACAACTTAGGAACTTAAAAATCCATTTCTGGAAAAAATGTTCATGGAGCTACCTGAGTTTGAAGCTTTTCAGTCTGGCACTTTCTGACCTCCTCTCTTGTGCAAAACCACTCCTGTGACCTCCCTGATGAAGCCTTGATGCTTAGAAAGAGTTTATGTTGGCTGGTTTGGAAGTTTGAACAAGTTCTGTTCAGGGTGGTGTGAGAATCGTGTTTGTGATTCTTTGAGTTTCAGGTTGTTTTGAAAGGTGCTTTGTGATCAGGGAGAGGTGTTGAGAAGGTTTATGAAGTTTGTTTATGATTTTGTGGCCTGTGTGATGATTTTCGAAAGCTTTTGCAAGTGAGGGTGAAAATGTGAATGTGGTGCTATGGTGTGTTTTAGGCTGGCCTCTTGTTATGTTTGGCTTGCAATTGATTTGTATAAACAATTCCCATTGGTCAGAAGATGTGATGTGTGCTTTTGTGATAGGTATGGGTGCTTTTGCAAAATGTCAACTTTTGTGTAAGAGAAGCATGGGTCATGTTCTAGCCAAGTACAAGGGGGGTGTGCTGCGCAGCATGATGAGGGAAAAGGCTAGGGTTGATCAGCAGGCTAGCCAGCAAGTGGATGGAATGCTATCATGAATTTTTGCAACTTGGCTTGCCTTTGGTTCTTCATGAAAAAGTCTTGCTCAACAAGCCATAAAACATGTGATCCCTTGGCCCATTCTGACTTTTAGGACTTGTGTGATGTTGGTGTAAAGGTTAGACATCAATTTGAAGTCACAAATTGCCTTGGTACAAGAATTTGCAAGTTTTTCCATTTGGTGCATAACTTGAATTTTTAGTGATTTTTGCCAACTTTGATGAGTCATAACTTTTGATCCAAAATGAATTAGGTCATGTTCTTGTACTTTTTGAAAAGGGAAAGATCTATTCTATAACTTTCATGACCAAAGTTTTTCCATTTGAAGCTTTCTTGAATCACAAAGTAAGGGTTGAAAAAGTTGCATAAAATGACATTTTCATTAAAAGTCAAACTTGCCCAAAAAGTCAACTTTGCAAAAACTTGAAATTCTTCAATTTTGTGAACTTCCCACCTTTTCTATGATCAAATAAAGATCATACACAATCAAAATGATGAAGAACACCCTTTGGTTGGGTCATTGGGGGCTTCAGATGCCCTGATTTTGCACTGACTTGCCTGAAAAGTCAACTCTTGATCATATGACTTCCCCATGGAATTTCTTCATGAAAATTGATATGAATACTCCCTATACCATATAGAGACCAATAGAAACAAGAATGACCAAAAAAATTGGGGTTATGGCCTCTGAAACCAAAACCCTAATTCTAGGTCATCTGTGCAGTCTAGCCTGGCTCTGCTTCCACACCATCCTCAGTTCTTGTGATCCTTTGGCATTCTTGACTTTGAGAGGATATAATATGATACTTGAACACACACATGGACCCCTTTGAAGTGATTGATGGCCTTTGGAGTGGCTCAAGAAGCTTTTGGATTGCTCAGATCACAAACCCTAGATGCAGATGACTTTGAATCTATGCAGTGGATCAAAAATGGGATATGAGATATTATGATTGAGTTTATGCATATGAGAATGATCACAAGCCATGGTGTGAATGGGTGAGGGCAAATTTGGGGTGTTTACAGCTGCCCCTATTCAAACATGAGTTAGCTGTGCAGGATGTAAGTGACGGCTTAGCAGGCAAACAAGATAACTTGTGGTTGAATACCAAAGACAGTCCAAAATTTGCACTCACAGAATGAAGAAGAAAAGGGATATAGATTGTAAAGGAAAATAAAGTATATTATTAAGTATGGGCGACGGAGGACGACCGTCGAGCAGAGGATGACTGCTGGGGAAATAGCAATGACGGGGACGGCCGACATGCCGGGGAGAGTGTGTAAAGTAAAGCAATGACGGGGACGGCCATCATGTTGGGGATGTAGAAGATTATGATGGGGAAGGCTATCAAGTGAAGATGTAAGATTCTCTGGGGATTAATGAAAGATGATGGGGACGGCCATCAAATTCACAAAGCAAAGGTAACCAACGATGGGGACGGCCATCGGGCTAAAAGGAAAAGGGACCACGACGGGGACGGCCATCGGGTTAAAGAATAAATGAAATAAACAGATGATGAGGTACGGTCATCAAAGGTGAAGGACGATCACCTAGCAGGGGACGGCTGCTCTGTTGGGGTTAAGATGAGGGACGGTCATCTATGGTGGAGGACGACCACCTGGCAGGGTTCGGCTGCCGAAAATATCGCGACATAGGACGAATGCCGGATAAAAAGTCAATAATGGGGACGGACATCGGATGAGCATGATGGAGGACGACCATCAAGAGGTGGAGGACGACCACCTAGCAGGGGACGGCTGCTCTCAAAGTTTATCATGACATAGGACGAATGTCAGATAACCAAAATCAACAATGGGGACGGCCATTGGATAAAATGATGAAGGACGATCATCAAGAGGTGGAGGACGACCACCTAGCAGGGGACGACTGCTAAATACCACGACATAGGACGAATGTCGGATAGAGAAAGTCAACGATGGGGACGGCCATCGGACGAGCATGATGGAGGACGACCATCAAGAGGTGGAGGACGACCACCTAGCAGGGTACGGCTGCTCTCAGGGTTTATCATGACATAGGACGAATGTCAGATAAGAAGAAAATTCACTTTACTGGGGAATAGTAAACACGGACGAGCGTTTACAATCCAAGAAATAAAGGGTATAAGTGTTTAGATGTGTACAGATTAAAGACGCGGACGAGCATCCTTAAGACTATGATACGGACGGGTATCAGGTAGAAACAAAAACTGACACGTGTTCCGAGATGACGATACGGACAAGTATCAACTGGTTAACAAGGAACACGGACGAGTGTTGTATCTGAAAGAACTCTTATGGGGAATAGGAGACACGGACGAGTATCTATATTCAAGAAGACACAGTGTATGGATTAAAGATGCGGACGAGCATCCTTAAGACTATGATACGGACGAGTATCATGTAGAAACAAACGCTTGACGCATGTTCTGAGATGATGATACGGACGAGTATCAACTGGTTAACAAAGAACACGGACTAGTGTTGAATCCGCGGGGATATAAGTGGTGTATATAGGATACGGACGAGTATCTGTACGAGTAAAATAAGTATGAGTAGTGTATATTTGAGTGTTCCACCTGCTGGGGAGAGTGACACGGATGAGTGTCAAAAGGAGAAGAGTATAGTATATACAAAGTGTTTGAGAGAATATGCTGGGAAAAGTGACACGGATGGGTGTCAAGAAAGTTATATATATAAGTATATGTGAGTGCAAAGAGGATGTCTTTGGCTTTCTGCTGGGCGTACGACACGGACGGGTGTCAAGAAATATCTGTAATACGGATGGTCTATTTGTAAAGGGTGCTCGGGCGACTTTGCTGGGGAATGATGACACGGACGGGTGCCAAAAGGAGTGTGTATTTGTATTGGTGAATGTGAGGCAACTGCTTTTGCTGGGGAATCTGGGGGGCGTTCTATATATTGTGGAGGGGTCGATAACATTCACAAGTGTTTGATTCAGACCATGACTTATGATTATGCAATATGTTGGATTTTTGCCGTAATGCTCCGTATTAGACGGAATGCTACGCTTTGTGGGTGAATATGATGCGAATGCCATGATTATGCAAAGATACCCAACCGGGATTCGGATCCCATTGCTGTGAAGATCTCTGATCGATCTCGCTTGAAGTGAACATCCCAGCTGGGGATGAGATCGTTGGTAGATCTGACAAGATGTATCTGCTTGGGGATATAGGTCACTAATAGACCCATCCTAGTAATAAGGGACCCAGCTGGGGTTTGTAGAAGCTTTCGTCACTCTGTTGTGACTCCTTCATGCGTTGCTCTTCTGGATAGAGGCTGAAACTCTGTGGGGAGATGATTCCCAGGCTTTTTGTAACGGATGGCGACTCGGCTGGAAGAAGCAAAAAGTGGCAACTCAGCTGGGGAGAAAGCACTTGGGTGCTAAGACTGAGTGTTGATTTGCCAGCTTGCTGGGGTGAAGCTTACATGCCCCATGTCGTGTTTCGGATACCTGCAATCCTGCAAAGATAGAGAAACGTACAAGTAATCCCGAGGCATCCCTTACCGGATTCCGTCATAGGAGTGAGACACTCTCGAGAGTAAGTATATTTCCTGCAAGCACGTAGTATTTTTTATTTTTGAGGATAAGCATATGTATTCATGCAATCAGTATTTTAAAGATATCAGACATTCTTTGCAAATAAAGTGAAGTGTTCGAGGTGAGACTTGACTGAAAATCTGTTTTTATTAATTCAAGTGCCCTGAATTGGCAAGATACAGTCAAAGAAACATATCTCCTGAAATGAGGAGATTGTTACAAAATGAGAAACAAAATGCTAGCAATGTTGACGGCGCTTTGAGGAGCTTCCCTTCTTGCTATGACTCGTATGACATTTGACGTTCTTCTCGTCTTGCTTTCTGAAGAAGGATGATTCTGACAGAAGCTTGATCCTTTCGAGGTTTACCAAGTTGCAGGTGATACAGACGAATTCAGAATGCAATTGTTCGCTTATTCCCTTATTTTGCATGGATCGCCCTTTCGGGTTTTCAATCCATCGGGATACCCATTTTTGCCTGAGTTGTCCAATGCGGCTTTTCAACTCAGCGGGTGTACATTTTTTTGTTTATTTATTTCCCTTATTTTTGCCCGAGTCTTTTATTCTGTTTTTGACTCGCCGGGATGCCCTATTTTTGCCTGGACTTACATTCTGTTTTTATGTCCAGCGGGTCATTTTTATGCGAAGTATTTTTTAACTGCATCTGAATTCACAGGGGACGGGAAATCTTCACCATCCATGGTGCTGAGCATCAGTGCTCCACCAGAGAAAACTTTCTTTACTACAAATGGTCCTTCATAGTTTGGAGTCCATTTGCCCCTGTGGTCTGTATGAGGAGGGAGGATTCTTTTCAACACCAGATCTCCCACTTGATACTCTCGGTGCCTGACTTTCTGATCGAAGGCTCTCTTCATTCTTTTCTGATATAACTGCCCATGACAGATTGCAGCCAATCTTTTCTCTTCAATGAGACTCAGTTGTTCGTATCGGGACCGGACCCATTCTGCTTCGTTCAGCTTAACATCCATCAACACCCTCAGAGAGGGTAACTCAACTTCAACAGGTAGGACTACTTCCATACCATATACAAGCTGATACGGTGTTGCCCCAGTGGATGTCCTGATTGACGTGCGGTACCCATGCAAGGCAAATGGTAGCATCTCATGCCAGTCTTTGTACGTAACTACCATTTTCTGCACAATCTTCTTGATATTCTTATTAGCTGCCTCAACAGCGCCGTTCATCTTTGGCCTGTAAGGAGAAGAATTGTGGTGTTGGATCTTGAAGTCCCGGCACAGCTCTGCCATCATTTTGTTGTTCAAGTTGGAACCATTATCAGTAATGATTCGCTCGGGAACTCCGTATCGACAGATGATATCTCTCTTCAGAAATCTGGCTACCACTTGCCTTGTAACATTTGCATATGAGGCTGCTTCAACCCACTTGGTGAAATAGTCAATGGCGACCAAGATGAATCTGTGGCCATTTGAAGCAGTTGGCTCAATATTGTCGATCATATCAATGCCCCACATGGCAAAGGGCCAGGGTGAAGACATTATAATCAAAGGATTGGGAGGCACATGCACCTTATCCGCATAAATTTGGCATTTATGGCATTTTCTGGCATAGGCACAACAGTCGGCATCCATTGTGATCCAGTAATAGCCTGATCTTAGCAATTTCTTAGCCATGGCATGCCCTCCTGCATGGGTACCAAAGGATCCTTCGTGCACCTCGTGCATTAACAAGTCTGCTTCTGCTCTATCAACGCATCGGAGGAGTACCATATCAAAGTTTCTCTTGTACAAAGAACCATCAGTGTTCAGGAAGAAACTACCAGCTAGCCTTCTCAAAGTCTTCTTATCATTGGAAGATGCCCCAGGTGGGTATGTTTGATCCTCTAAGAAGCATTTAATGTCATGGAACCAAGGCTTATCATCCTTGACAATATCTGCTGCAAATACATATGCTGGTCTGTCAAGTCTGGACACTGAAATCTGCGGCACAAAGTTGGCAGCTTGAACTTTGATCATGGATGAAATGGTAGCCAGGGCATCTGCAAACTGATTTTCGTCCCGAGGGATATACTCAAGCTTGACTGTTGTGAAGAACGTCAATAGCCTCCTTGTATAATCCCTGTAAGGTATCAGATGATCCTGGTGATTGTACAATTTGCCGTTGGTTTGATTAACTACCAGAGCTGAATCTCCGAATACAGTCAACGTCTTTATCCTGAGGTCAATGGCCTCCTCAAGACCCATAATGCAAGCTTCGTATTCAGCTTCGTTGTTAGTGCAGTTGAAAGTGAGCTTTGCCGAGAAAGGCATGTGAACTCCCTTAGGTGTAATGAGTACTGCACCAACACCACGACCGTTCATATTAACAGCCCCATCAAACATCATAGTCCATTCTTCTTCCGGGTCGGGCCCTTCAGTGTGAATAGGCTCTTCATGATCTTTTGCTTTTATGAACATGATGTCTTCATCAGGGAAGTCAAACCTCATAGGCTGGTAGTCATCAATAGCTTGCTCAGCGAGATATTCAGACAATACACTGCCCTTGATGGCTTTCTGAGAGGTGTACTGGATGTCATATTCCGTGAGAATCATTTGCCATCTTGCAACCCGACCAGTAAGAGTTGGCTTCTCAAAAATGTACTTAACTGGGTCCATCTTTGATATCAATAAAGTAGTGTGGGTCAGCATATACTGTCTTAGTCGGCGAGCAGCCCACGCTAAAGCACAGCAAGTTTTCTCGAGCAGTGAATAACGTTGTTCACAGTCGGTAAACTTTTTGCTCAGGTAGTATATTGCATACTCTTTTTGACCAGACTCGTCATGCTGGCCCAACACACACCCCATTGACTCTTCTAATACTGTCAAGTACATTATCAGAGATCTTCCTTCTACTGGAGGCATAAGGATTGGAGGTTCTTTTAGGTATTCTTTGATCTTGTCAAAAGCCTTCTGGCAATCTTCATTCCACCTGACGGTTTGTTCTTTTCTTAACAGTTTGAACAAAGGTTCACAGGTTGCTGTAAGGTGAGATATGAACCTTGAGATGTAGTTCAATCTACCTAGAAAACCTCGAACTTCTTTTTCAGACTTTGGTGCAGGCATTTCTTGAATGGCTTTGACTTTATCAGGGTCCACTTCAATCCCTTTCTCGCTTACGATAAAACCCAGCAGCTTACCAGATCGTACCCCGAACGTGCATTTGTTGGGGTTCAGCTTCAGTTGATACTTCCTCAGACGCTTGAATAGTTTCAGCAGATTTACCAGGTGGTCTTCTTCTGTGAGGGACTTGGCAATCATATCATCCACATAACACTCGATTTCTTTATGGATCATATCGTGGAATAATGTTACCATAGCCCGTTGATATGTCGCACCGGCGTTCTTCAATCCGAATGGCATCACCTTGTAACAGAACGTGCCCCAGGGTGTGATGAAAGTTGTCTTCTCCATGTCTTCAGGTGACATTTTTATCTGATTGTATCCTGAAAATCCGTCCATGAAGGAGAACACCGAGAACTGAGTCGTATTGTCAACCAATACATCAATGTGAGGTAATGGGAAATCATCTTTCGGGCTGGCTCTGTTCAGATCTCGGTAGTCAACACACATCCTTACTTTGTCGTCTTTCTTAGGTACAGGCACAATATTAGCAACCCACGGTGGATAGCTAGTCACAGCAAGGAACCCGGCGTCCCATTGCTTTTGTACCTCTTCTTTGATCTTCATTGCCATGTCTGGGCGAGTACGGCGCAGTTTCTGTTTTACTGGCGGGCAGTCTTCTCTCAAAGGCAACTTGTGCATAACAATATCGGTGTCCAACCCTGGCATATCCTGATAAGACCAAGCAAACACATCCACGTATTCTTGAAGCAGGTCAATCAGTTGTCTCTTCACTGAGTCTTGTAAACAGGCCCCGATTTTAACCTCTTTCACATCTTCATCTGTACCAAGATTGATTGTTTCAACCTCCTCCTGATGAGGAGTAATAACCTTCTCCTCTTGTCTCAACAATCTGGCTAGCTCTTCAGGGAGCTCGTAATCTTCTTCAACCCCTTCATCAGCTTGATTGATCGGATTGTCAAAGTCATACGAAGTCATAGCCGTGCTGTTGTCGGTGCGGTCTGGAAGGCACTCTCTGCAAGGGTTCAGTTTGTTCATTTTAGTGATTGATTTTAATCTTGTTTAGAAAAGTGAAATAAAGTTGTCATTTTGAAAACATTGCCATTTATTTTTTGTACAAAAAGAAAAATGGAAAAACAGTGAGCGAAAAAGAAAAAGACTCGTTTGCAAAAGATGTCTGATATTTCATTGATTAATCTTGTTGCACAAAAATTACAGATGGCCCGATTACAAAATGAGTCTTGTCATCTTGGGCAAGATGCAAGACTTGATGCATGCTTAAAATATACAGGAAATAATAATTACTCTGCAGGAGTAACTCTTATAATTTCCTGGGAAGACCAGTTTGAGATACTGCTCCCCGGGATCTTTGGACGAATCCAGCTTTCCAGGTTGCGTTCATCTTCCGACTCATCTTCCAAGTTGTTGACAGCATCGGGGGTGAGCATCCCCCCACTAACAAAGTTGGGCTTTTTAGCGGCCTCTGCTTGATCTTGTTGAGTTGGTTTGTAACCCAACCCAAATCTATCTTCTTTCTTCTCCACAAGCAACAATTTGCCCCAGCCTTGAGCGTTTCCTTCTTCCACCACCTTCCGGGCCTGCTGGTAGGATGTCATGGAAGTCCCAAGTACAGCAGAGGTTTCATTAACATTCAGGGCCTCAAACCCTTGACTCATCGTCTCGTGGATCTCCCCATCCATCTCAATATATTTGTATGTAGCCAGATGGCTAACAAAGATATCCTCCTCTCCACAGATAGTAACAACTTGGCCCTCCCACTCGAATTTTAACTTCTGGTGAAGGGTAGACGTAACTGCGCCAGCGGCATGAATCCATGGTCTACCCAACAAACAGCTGTAGGCAGGCTGAATGTCCATCACGTAGAGGGTCGTTTTGAAAGTTTGTGGGCCAATCGTTACAGGCAACTCAATTTCTCCCAGAACTGATCTCTTAGAGCCGTCAAAAGCTCTCACTACCAAGTTACTGGGTCGTAATGCCAATCCTTCATATTCCAGCTTCACAAGGGCTTTTTTAGGCAAGACATTGAGGGATGACCCTGTGTCTACCAGTACAAGTGAAAGAACTGCACCCTTACACTCCATGGTAATGTGCAAAGCCTTGTTATGATTGCGGCCTTCTGTAGTCAAATCAGTGTTGGTGAATCCTAGTCCATTACTAGCATTAACATTTCCAACCACAGCTTCCAACTGATTGACGGTGATCTCTTCTGGCACATAAGCTGCGTGCAAGACTTTGAGTAGTGCGTTCCGATGATAGAATGGAGATCTTGGAAGGCGTCTGGTGAAGCGTGTCCACTATCTTGTAATCACTTTTCTTGATGATTCTCATGAACTCATCAACTTCTTGATCAAAAGGTGTTTTCAAAGCTTCTTTAACAACCTGCTCTTCTTGCACCATGCTCTTCCCTTTTGCTTTGGCAGCAGCTTCTGCTTCAACATTGGGTCTTTGAATTTGCGGGGCAAAAAGACGTCCGCTTCGAGTGAAGCCTCCGCCTCCCCCCACATTGTCTATTTGTGGTGAAGAAGTTGATGATTCGAGAGTGATTTTCTGTCCTTCGCAGTATAGGTCGGAGCCGTAATGCCAAGGGATGGCATTACTGCTTTCATAAGGTACTGGCCCAGGCACTGTGATAGTGACTGGACTGATGGCAGCTGCAGAAGGGACCATTATGGTCTGTGGATCATAGTATATTGTGACTGGTGCTCTGGTAGGAGTGGCATTTTGTGAGTTGTAGGCAGAATCATTGGCAGGATCATAATAAATCGTAACTGTTGAAACACTTGCATTGCTGGTTGCTGATGTTGTAGGAGACATTGTTGGAAGGATGGGTGTTGTTATTGTAGGAGACTCTGAATGAAGGGGTGCTGAAGTTGTAGAAGGGATGTTTGTTGATATTTGGTCCGTTGAAGTAACAGATGAAGCATTTGCTGATGAGATTGAAGAGTTGTTTGGAACAATGGTTGTTGCAGTTGTAGGTGATTCTGGAACTGTGGTTAAAGAGATTGCTGGATTGGTAGGTATTGATGTTGTGATTTGCAGCAGGCCACTCTAGATGAGACCATCTATGCCATCCCTCATGTTATCACAGCCATTCACTGAAATGTTGCAATAAGCACACCCTAGTTCGCATCCCGGGATCATTTGACATTCAAGGAGTTGAGCTTTAATCTCCACCAAGGGTGTCCGAATCTGACCCACACTGGTTATCAAGTAAGACGGCTTGTCTTCTTCAATAGCATTGATTCTGGGACCACCATGGTGTGGCATAGGGTTCTTGTTAACATTTGGCGGTGGTGCAAAGTTCAGAGCTTTGGAGTCTACCAAGTCTTGTACCTTCATGTGCAAGGCTCTGCACTTCTCCGTACTATGGCTAGGTGCATTTGAGTGAAAGCACATCTGGCGCTGGCGTCATAATTTCTGGGCAGTCTGGTAGGATCCGGAGGTGCCAACGTCCTTAGCTCAACCAGGTTGAGTTTCAAGAGTTGTGGAAGTAATGTGGAATAAGGCATAGGGATCGGATCGATCACCCTATTGGCCTGAGAGGGTCTCTGTTGAAATGGTCTTTGCTGATTGTTGTTGTTGGTGTTGCTGTTGTTATAATTTCTCTGAGGAGGATACTGAGTTTGTTGCTGATAATTCTGCTACTGAGGTTGATAAGCTGGTTGAGGATGAATTGGAGCGGGAATGGTGACTACTGCCACAGACCTATGAACATATTGGGGTCTGCCCCTGTTGGCATGGATAGCATTGGTTTCACCAGTTCTTCTTGGGCCTACAAAAGGCTTTCTTGGGTTGCTGGATGAGCTGGCACCGTTGTCAGAAATTTTACCCATCTTTAATAGGCTTTCAATTCTTTCCCCAGCTATGACTACATCAGCAAAGCTAGTGGAAGAAAAGGCAGCCAGCCTGTCAATGTATGTTCCTTGGAGGGTGTTCATAAACATATCAGCCATCTCCCTCTCTGACATGGGTGGCTGGACAGCAGCAGCAAGCTGTCTCCACCTTTGGGCGTACTCTCGGAAGCTTTCCCTGGATGATTGTGACATTCCCATCAGGAGGGTCCTGTTGGGAGCCATATCCAAATTGTAATGATACTGTCTGATAAAGGCCTCTGCCAGGTCCTTCCAACACCTAATGGTTGCTCTGGTCAGATGAGAGTACCATTCCCTTGAAGCTCCTGTTAAGCTATCCTCAAAATAAAACATCCATAGCTTTTCGTCCATGGTATATGCCTTCAGCCTCCCCAGAAAGGATTGTAAATGGGTCCGTGGACAGGAGGTTCCGTTGTACTTCTCAAAGCACGGTGGTTTAAATTTGTGGGGAATCCTGACCCCGTCCACTAGACCCATGTCCATAACATCAAAGCCCAAAGAATTCTGGGACTCCAGGGATCTTAGTTTCTCAGCAATCTCATCTAGCCTTCTGTCATATGCTTCCTCCCCAGCTCCCATCACTGTGAACTGATCTTCCTGGGGGTCTTCTTGCAGTACTCTACCTGCTGTGGCAGTCCCTTGCACATTAGCAGGGATGTTGATCTCTGGATGCAGGTGGGGTCCAAAGACTGGGGGATTAACATGAGGCTGGACTCTCTCATTGTTGCTTGTCCCAGCAGTCCCTGGATGATGGTCTTCCTGATTCCTCCCCTCTACCAGTGCTCTTAACCTCTCTTGGCTTTGAGCCATATTATTCATCACCTCCATAAACTGTGTCATCTGATTCCTCATTTCTAGCCTTTCATTGGCCATTTGAGTCCTGACCTCTGTAAGGTCCTGCTGTACTTGGTCCATTTGTATGCCCGGAAGATTGTTGCGGGTGGGATATCTGTGTGGACGGTTGAGTGGAAACCCTCGACGTCGAGCAATAGTTCCTGAAGTCACAATAGGGTTAGTAACAATAAAACAAAACCTACAAAACAAAACAAAAGGTCAGCATGCAATGCAGTATGCTTATTTGCATCCAAGGTATCCGGCTTGGCACTTGGTTTTGACCTTTCCAGACCCCTGAGAAAGATGCTTGTGATGTTGCTTTGGAAGAATTCAGATAAACAAAACCCACACATACATTACAAAAGGTAAATGGTACATAGTTTGTTTACAATGCATGCCCTCTGAGGGGTCAAAAATACAACCTAAAGAAAAGTACACAAAATGAAAGCAACAATAAGAAAAAGTCAAACACCAAGACCAAACTCATCCTCCTGAACTTCCTTGAGAAGTGCTTCAGTCACAGGATCAGCTGGACGCTCTGTAAGATTCCTGATGAGAAGATTCCTTGTAGTAACAGCTACAGTTAGCTTCTTGTGTTGACTCTGGTCCTTTGACCTCTTTACACCAGCTCTAATCTTCAATTCTGAGATCTCTCTCTGGGCTGCTGCCAGGGTTTCCTGTTGCTCTTTTGCACTAGCTTCCAGCTGCTCAATCTTATCCTGAGTCCTTTTGTCCTCCTGAGTACGGGCTTCGGTGATCCTGACCCACCTTGCCTGACTCTCCTTCAGATACAAATCAGTCCTGGCCTTCTGGAACTGAGCTTCCTTGCAGGCATTCTTCAAGATCTGTTCTCCAGCCCTAGGCTTCTTAATGTAATCCTCTGACTTCTCAATTCTGGCTAGATGCTCCACCTTTAGCTTTTCTAACCTTTCAATGTCCAAGCGACCATCACTCCTCTCCCAGAGGGTCTTCTGTAGAGCCTGAGTCAGCTTCTCATTTCTCTCTTTCAATTTCTCAAACTCCTCTAAGCTGACAGTTGCTGGAGGTGGTGCTGTGGAGGGTCCAGGCATATCTTCAATAGTGAAGGGCATCCCAGAAACTTGAGCCCTGGCATGAGACCACTCATAGTACTGAGCTGAGGCCACATTATTGCATCTCCCAAGAATGGTTACCCCCTTAGTCTGCACATTGTCCCAGGCCCAGGATGCCTGCCTGACAATAGCCAGATTAGGCTTGATTTCTCAATAAAGAGTCTCATTCAAATCCTGTGCTCTAGGAGGGTGGACCAATGCATAGCCCAGTTGTCTTTTGAATAGCAGAGGGTTGTAGTTGATGCAACCCTTCACTCCTATCAAAGGTACATTGGGAAACTGCCCACAACTTGTAATGATGTCTCTGCCCTTGGTGCTCTGAGTGCACCACCTGATGTCATCTGAGGTTAGAGCAACAAGCCTCCTAGCCCAGTTTTTCTGCTGATGAGGGTTTAAGAATGCATCAGTCTTTGGCAAATGCTTGAGCAGCCAAGTATGGAACAAAGGAGCACAGCATCTTACTAATCTTCCCATTTGCTTTTCATTCCTTTGATGAACAGAGTAGTACAGATCTCCCAGTAAGGTGGGCACTGGGTTTCTCAGGATGAAAAGATGGATTGCATTCTTGCTAACAAACCTAGGCTCATCTGCAAAAAGTATGACCCCATATATGCTAAGGGCCAACAGAGCACAGACTGCCTTCCACTCCCCCAAGGAGGCCTTCAGAATAGCCTGAGAAGTCAAGAAATCCAGATGAAAACCAGAGACTCCAGCTTTAGCTGTCAAATTCTGCCTAATCAGAACTGGTTCCAGATATAATGCCTTTGCTACCTCCTCATTACTAGGGAAAGCCATCTCAGGGTTGAAGGGGATTCCACCCCTGATAGGTACACCAACCAATGATGAATACTCCTCCAACAAGGGTCCCAGCTGAAAATTCTGGAAGGTGAAGCACCTCAGAGGGGGATCATAGAACTGCAAGCAAGTATGAATCAAGCTCCTCTGTGAAGGGTCCAAATCCATAACCACATCAAGGATTCCTCCATAATGTTCTCTGAAAAGTGGTATATGGTCTGGAGTAATCAGGGTCTGAATCTTCCTGATGCTAGCCAACTCAGGCTCAAAGAAATGATAGGAGATGTTACTCTTCTTAGGTGCCATGCTGCTGAAGGAGAACTGAGACAGGTGCTGAGAATAACACTGAGGATGGGCCACTGACAGGCTGAGACTGAAGCAAGACACTGATGAAGATAGGTCTAAGCTGAAGAAGGGGTCAAAACCAAGCCAAAATGATAGGATGGATACCCTGAAAAACAAATAAACACATGTTAAAATGATGCAATGAGGATGTATGCAAATGATATGCAAGGGTTTGTGACTGAGCTGGATCTGATTAACTGCTCTGATATAGGTCCATGTATGTTCAAGAAATCCAGATGGAGGTTCATAAGTCCAGTAACCAAGGTGGGGGACTCAAATAAAGAGTCACATGTCCAGGGTTAAAAATCACAAGAACTGTTCCAACATGGAGTACTCTTAATCAAAACAAAGTAACAAGGTATGCTGAGGTCAAGGGTACCTGCAAACCTGTAAACAGCCCAACCCCCTCACAGGTGATGTTCTAAAACAAGGATCCTCAGACTTGGATCAGTTATGAGAAGTGTAAACACTTCTAACCCGGAGGTACAATGTTTACAATAACCATAAAAGATCCTCCTCTAATTCTTCTCAATTTCTGAAGGTCAATACTAAAGGTCATCCAGACTTAGCAGGCTTCCCAGATAGCCCTAGCACTACAGGAAATCTGTAGCACAGAGTTCTCAAGAAGAAACCCATATCTGAACTGTGTTTCATATTCCCGCACCAGACCGAAATGGAATGGGAAAGAACATGAACCACTCTAGCCTAGGTGTCACTCAGGTCCCAGGTATAGGACCTCAACTCTCAGCAAAACACCCACCCACCAAAGCAACAAAACAGATCCAGCTAGCACAAAATGACAGTATGATATATATGTAAAGCTATAAAGAAAGCAATAAACAAACTGTACATAAAGCAGTAAATAAAGCAAATATACAAACAAAAATAGCACATAACACCCCAGTAAACACAAATCAATCAAGCGCTAGGAGGAACCCACAAAAAGAACCAGAAGCCCTGGTTACA
Source organism: Lathyrus aphaca (assembly GCA_963966055.1). NCBI lineage: Eukaryota > Viridiplantae > Streptophyta > Magnoliopsida > Fabales > Fabaceae > Lathyrus > Lathyrus aphaca. Next base: position 434,124,898 of record OZ014524.1, on the reverse strand, counting down.
GTATAAGGGTCCCCAGCAGAGTCGCCAAGTTGTCGCTCCCGATAAATGGGAAATGGCCCAGATAAAGGTACAGACGCGAACGGTCGGCGAAAGAGGGATGTGAGAACACACAGGAGTGAACTCACGGGGAATGAATAGAGTCGCCAGCTAGGCATTTTTATCCCGGAGGAAAGGCAATGCTGCATAGACCTAGAAAGATACGGATAAGACGGTTGCGAACCAGAGAGACTGAGAAAGGGGGTTGGTTACAACCTGGGAAGGTATTAGCACCCAGATTGTCCGTCGTACTCGACGGGATCCACGCTTAAAATATTTGTGTTTCAAAGGGGTAGTGTCAGTGCAATTTGCGTACAAAAGAGCTGGAAAAGATGTACAGGTGTCAGTGTGAAAGCAGTGTGAAGTGTGTAAATGTACAGTGTCAGTGTAGGAACAAAGATGAAATGCTCATGACAATGAGGCTAAAGAATAAGGTTAGAAGGAAGGGGAATATACAGAGACTTTTGTTCGATAACTGTTAAGTTATGCCTACGTATCCTCTCGTGCAATGAGGAAGTCAGAACACCGTAGTTCGACCCAAAGAGACTGAAAGATAAATTGACTTGTGAACTGCTTACTTGCCTATGCTCAAGTGTATGACCTGTCTGGCTCAGGTGCAAACTGTCTTGCATTAGACGGAAGAAGCAAGTTCTCGTTTGTGAGTGAATGAGATGAGAAAAGAATCCCGGAGGGGACGATTATTGTTTGTTTTTGAGTTTTCAATCTTTTATTGCTTTTGAAAGTTTGTCATAAGTTAATGAGCTTAAGCCTAAACCAATGGATTTAGTAAACTCATCACATCATCCCTCTGATTAGGGGTAATGAGAATACCTTAAGTGTGAAGTCAGCATCTCACACTTAATCACCCTGATGTAGGATTAAGATCATTAACCTGCTTGTGATTATTTAGATGTTTTTGTTGTTTTTGTTTAGTGTTAGGTAATGAGGTTAAGCCATAATCAAAGATTAAACAGACTCATTACACCATCCTAATAGAAGGATAATAGATGAGAATGTTTAAGCTGAGGAAAGCTCCTCAACTTAATCCATGATTAGGGATTAAACTCATGACAAAACAAAGCCTTTATTAGATGGATTTTAGTTAATGGTATGATGATGAAGTGAATTTTATGATTTGTAAGACAACATGAGGGGGACTTGTCCATTAACACTAGGGTTAGTCCTTCTTAACCAGTTAAGGAAGAATTAGAACCCTAATGCAAGGCCCAAGTTACAAGTGTGATGTCTTGATGATTATTAGATGAATTGATTAAAGGATTTAAACACATTAAGGGTTTAAAACTTAGGATTAAAGTTATACACTCCATCCTAATAGAAGGATGCAAGCATAAGCTTAATCACAAAGCCTTAAAGCCTTTAGGGTTTAGTCCCTGATTATGAGGTGAAAGGAGAAGACTCAATGAGACACAAAGGTAAAAAACTAAGTGGGGGACTAATCAAAACCCTAATAATTGTCATGCTTGGTTGTTCCTAAGGTTTGTGTGGTTTACAAGAGAAGTCTTCAGAGAAACCACCAGGAAGCAGATGAAAGGAGCAAAGAGAAGCAAAGCAACTTGCTTCATTCAAGAAGTCAAGTCACTTGAGGAAAGAAAGTAAGAAGAAAAAGAATGAGCAAGCTCAATCTCAAACACACAACAAAATGCAGTATGGATGCATAAAAGAGATGAAAAGAAGTTGTGAGAAGTGAAGGCAAATTCACTTCTCAAAGTTACTTACCACCTGAAAAGTTAGCAAAGGAAAACAATGTAATGCAAAATGAAATGAAATGGCATGATGTAAATCAAAACCAGAAGCATATATGAGATGATAATGATGTTATGGGATGATGTAAACATGAAACAACACATGGGGATGATCATACAAGCTTATGGATGCAGATGAAGCAAGTTGGGAACCATGATCACACATGACAAGTTATGAAATGCATATGGCATACAACATGGCAAATGAAAGATGCAATGATCAAACATGCTTCTAATATGTCTTAAGATGTCAAATGAATCAAATGGATACACAAAATGTCATGGCAAGTCAAGGTATGAATGCAAATGCAAGATGGATGCATATGGAAGCCCAAATTAGGGTTTATGACCAAAGCATCAAACAAAAACCAAAATCAGAAACAAACATCAATATAAAAAATTGAAAATGCAATCAAAGGATCCCTAAACCTATACTAACTCAATGCCCAAACGAGAAGTTTCAACTCTTAACCTAATCCAAGTTATGATTTTCCTAAGTTTTCTAGGGTTTTAGGGTTCCTTTAACAAGAAAAATGCCAAACAAATGAAAAATGAAAGATCAAATCCTACCCATTTAATCTCACAAACTTCATGCTAAACACAATGCAATGCAAAAAGAATCAAAGTCCAACTCTCAATGGTTAGGCAGAAATGATTTTTGGAAGTTTGGATCAAAACAATGCCTTAAAATGATTTTAATTCCATGAAAAATTCTCAAAATGTATCAAGACCAAAAAAGAAATTTGGTTTGAGGGTTGGACAATGTTTCTAAATGTTTTTAAATGTTTCATGAATTTTTTGGTGATTTTTAAATACCTAAAAGTATTTTTAATTAATTAATTCTCATTAATTAATTAAAAATAAACTTTTAAATATTTAAAAATATTTTTTGTATGCTAAAAATAAAAATAAAAATATTTTTGGTTTCTGAAATTAAATAAAAGTTTGTACAAAAAATTTCAGAATTTTTAAATTGATTTTGCTATTTTAAATAAAATGGAGAAAGAAATACAAAATAAATGAAATAAAAATTAAAGAAAATGAAAAGTAATTACAATGGACGGATCAGATTGAAACTGGGGAGAGGGCTGTTGACTACGCGCGCAATCCAAAGGCCCACATTCAAACTTCCTAATTTCTGATTTAAATTAATTAAAATGAATTAATTAAGTTGATTAAAGGTTAGGGTTTCTAATGACAAATCTCAGCCCTCCAAACACGCATCAGTCTTCCCTAGTCAACGCATCCAACGCTCAGCATTCAAATCACAATTAATGACAGGATTAAACCCTAATTATTTTCAGGTGGCCGGAGAAGACCTCCGGTCGTCTTCTCCGGTGGGAACCCCACCTGAAAATTCCTAAAATCCTCAAAACCTCACTAAAATGAAATCTAAAAGAACAGAAATCATTCCCACATCCCCCTGAATCAAAACCCTAACACAAAACTCATTTATTCTTCCTCAATCAACTGAATCGAAACAAAACATTTTCTAGGGCAAAAGTTTCAGAGCAAGATTAAACTCTCATTTCTTCACCATTTTCGAAAATAAGAACATCAGAGTGATCAGTGAATCATGAAGAACAACTTAGGAACTTAAAAATCCATTTCTGGAAAAAATGTTCATGGAGCTACCTGAGTTTGAAGCTTTTCAGTCTGGCACTTTCTGACCTCCTCTCTTGTGCAAAACCACTCCTGTGACCTCCCTGATGAAGCCTTGATGCTTAGAAAGAGTTTATGTTGGCTGGTTTGGAAGTTTGAACAAGTTCTGTTCAGGGTGGTGTGAGAATCGTGTTTGTGATTCTTTGAGTTTCAGGTTGTTTTGAAAGGTGCTTTGTGATCAGGGAGAGGTGTTGAGAAGGTTTATGAAGTTTGTTTATGAGTTTGTGGCCTGTGTGATGATTTTCGAAAGCTTTTGCAAGTGAGGGTGAAAATGTGAATGTGGTGCTATGGTGTGTTTCAGGCTGGCCTCTTGTTATGTTTGGCTTGCAATTGATTTGTATAAACAATTCCCATTGGTCAGAAGATGTGATGTGTGCTTTTGTGATAGGTATGGGTGCTTTTGCAAAATGTCAACTTTTGTGTAAGAGAAGCATGGGTCATGTTCTAGCCAAGTACAAGGGGGGTGTACTGCGCAGCATGATGAGGGAAAAGGCTAGGGTTGATCAGCAGGCTAGCCAGCAAGTGGATGGAATGCTATCATGAATTTTTGCAACTTGGCTTGCCTTTGGTTCTTCATGAAAAAGTCTTGCTCAACAAGCCATAAAACATGTGATCCCTTGGCCCATTCTGACTTTTAGGACTTGTGTGATGTTGGTGTAAAGGTTAGACATCAATTTGAAGTCACAAATTGCCTTGGTACAAGAATTTGCAAGTTTTTCCATTTGGTGCATAACTTGAATTTTTAGTGATTTTTGCCAACTTTGATGAGTCATAACTTTTGATCTAAAATGAATTAGGTCATGTTCTTGTACGTTTTGAAAAGGGAAAGATCTATTCTATAACTTTCATGACCAAAGTTTTTCCATTTGAAGCTTTCTTGAATCACAAAGTAAGGGTTGAAAAAGTTGCATAAAATGACATTTTCATTAAAAGTCAAACTTGCCCAAAAAGTCAACTTTGCAAAAACTTGAAATTCTTCAATTTTGTGAACTTCCCACCTTTTCTATGATCAAATAAAGATCATACACAATCAAAATGATGAAGAACACCCTTTGGTTGGGTCATTGGGGGCCTCAGATGCCCTGATTTTGCACTGACTTGCCTGAAAAGTCAACTCTTGATCATATGACTTCCCCATGGAATTTCTTCATGAAAATTGATATGCATACTCCCTATACCATATAGAGACCAATAGAAACAAGAATGACCAAAAAAATTGGGGTTATGGCCTCTGAAACCAAAACCCTAATTCTAGGTCATCTGTGCAGTCTAGCCTGGCTCTGCTTCCACACCATCCTCAGTTCTTGTGATCCTTTGGCATTCTTGACTTTGAGAGGATATAATATGATACTTGAACACACACATGGACCCCTTTGAAGTGATTGATGGCCTTTGGAGTGGCTCAAGAAGCTTTTGGATTGCTCAGATCACAAACCCTAGATGCAGATGACTTTGAATCTATGCAGTGGATCAAAAATGGGATATGAGATATTATGATTGAGTTTATGCATATGAAAATGATCACAAGCCATGGTGTGAATGGGTGAGGGCAAATTTGGGGTGTTTACAGTAGTATATTGCCTGCTCTTTTCGACCAGACTCGTCATGTTGCCCCAACACACACCCCATTGAGTTGTCTAACACTGTTAAGTACATAATCAAGGGTCTTCCATCAACTGGTGGCATCAAAATTGGAGGTTCTAGCAGATATCTCTTGATTTCATCAAAGGCAGTCTGGCATTCATCATTCCATTCCATCACCTGATCTTTCTTCAACAACTTGAAAATTGGCTCACAGATGGCAGTCAATTGGGATATAAATCTTGCAATGTAATTCAATCGCCCCAAGAAACCTCTAACCTCCTTCTCAGTACGGGGAGCTGGCATCTCTCGTATAGCTTTCACTTTTGCAGGATCCACTTCAATACCTTTTCCACTGACAATGAAACCCAGGAGTTTACCAGACCTAACTCCAAAAGTACACTTGTTTGGGTTCAATCTCAACTTGTATTTCTTCAACCTCTCAAATAACTTATGCAGATGATCAAGATGCTGTTCTTCATTCTGGGACCTGGATATCATATCATCCACATATACCTCTATCTCATGATGAATCATATCGTGAAACAAAGCCACCATAGCACGCTGATATGTTGCCCCTGCATTCTTCAAACCAAATGGCATCACCTTATAACAAAAGGTGCCCCACTGTGTAACAAATGTTGTCTTCTCCATATCTTCAGGAGCCATCTTGATTTGATTGTAACCAGAGAAACCATCCATAAAAGAGAATACCTTATGCTGAGCAGTGTTGTCTACCAGAACATCAATATGAGGAAGTGGAAAGTCATCTTTGGGGCTAGCCTTGTTCAAATCTCTGTAGTCTACACACATACGTACCTTACCATCTTTCTTAGGAACCGGTACCACATTTGCAACCCATTGAGGATAAGAATTCACAGCTAAGAACCCTGCATTGAACTGTTTCATCACTTCTGCTTTGATCTTCTCTGACATTTCGGGACGCATACGACGAACCTTCTGTTTCTTTGGACGACAATCTTCTTTCACTGGTAAACGGTGAACCACAATGTCTGTATCCAACCCTGGCATATCTTCATAAGACCAAGCGAAGATCTCTACATAGTCACGTAACATCTGAATCAATCTGCTCTTGACACTATCTTCTAAATCAGCCCCTATCTTGACTTATTTCCTGTTTTCTTCAGTTCCCAGATTCACAACTTCGACTGGCTCTTCATGTGGCTGTATAGCTTTCTCTTCTTGTTGTAACAACCTAGTAAGCTCTACAGGTACTTCACAATCGTCCTCATTTCCGTCTTCAGTTTGATAGATCGGATTCTCGAAATTATAATTGGCAATAGTAGAGCTGTTATCAACAGGATCCAGAGTGGATGAGGATCTGCATTTTAGTGATGTGGGTGTGTGTAAGAACACATAGCTGATAAAGTAAAAATAAAAGAAAAGAAAGACAAGGAACACAATATTTACTAAAACGAAACGTCCACTGATTTTATTGAATGAAGTATGCAAATGAAATGACAACCCGTAACAAGCACACCATTGTGCCCCGGGTAAGGCACAAAGCTTAAAGAGTTCAATTGTTCAAAAAGGTTACAAACTTAAAAGCGACAACACAGTAATAGTATTTACTCCTGACTAAAGGAGATAGGGATAACATCTTCAGCTTTCCAATTATTGAGTCCAGCACCCACAGTAGGAAAAATCCAAGCATCCAAGTTGTAGTCTTCATCATAGTCTCCCACAGCATTGATCTGATCTTTCATAACCCCTTGATTGGTGATACGAACAGCACGAGCACGACGAACAGCCTTCTGGGACTCTGCAGTGAAACCCAAACCAAACTTGTCAGACTTGTATGGGATATCAGGAAGCTGACCCCAAATAGTACAACCACCTTCATCCACCACAGCTCTAGCATCATTGAGGGAGGCCATTTCCATTGTTGGAGGTACTCTGGTGACCACAGGAACTTTCTTGGCAACTGGAGGAGCTACATAATCATTAACAATCCAGGGAACCACTTCAAATGTCTGACACGGAGTTTCAATGTATTCACCTTCCATTTCCAGATACTTGAAAGTGTTTACATGGCTGACAAAATATTCTTCCTCTCCATAGACAGTAACAACCTTTCCTTCCACCGGATATCTTAGCTTCTGATGTAATGTAAAGGTTACAGCACCTGCCCCATGGATCCAGGGACGACCCAGCAGACAAGAGTACGAAGGACGAATATCCATCACATAAAATGTAGCAGTAAAAACCTGAGAGCCAACTTTGATTGGAAGATCAATCTCTCCATGCACCACTCTTCTAGAACCATCAAATGCCTTCACCACTATATTACTGGGTTTCAGCACAGCATCTTCAGGGCTCAGCTTGTTCAGGACTTCCTTAGGCAACACATTTAGAGAGGAACCATTGTCTATCAATACATGGGACAGGGTAGTGCCCCTGCATTCTATTGAAATATGCAGAGCCCTGTTATGATCCCTCTTGGCAGGGGTCAAATCAGCATCAGAAAATCCCAACCCATTATCATAGGTCAGGTGGGCAACACAATTCTCAAACTGGTCAACAGAAATTGCATTGGGTACATGAGCAGTCTTCAGAAACTTGATCAAAGCTTTTGCATGAGCTTCAGAACATAACAACAAGGATAACATGGAAATCTTTGAGGGAGTATGCCCCAACTGATCAACAATGTCATAATCACTCTTACAAATGATTTTGAATACTTCTTCCATCTACTTAGAGAGATCATCAGCAGCTGGCACATCAGTAGATATTGGTTCAATAACAGGACCCTTGCCCCGAGCATCAGTGGTAGAGGTAGCAGCAGGAGTAACTGCATTCTTGGAAGTCACTGGAGGAGAGAAGACTCTTCCACTTCGCGTGATCTTACTTGATCCAGCAATATTATCAATATCAACAGGCACATCAGCTAAGGGCTCCTGCTTAACACCATGGATGTAAACATCAGATCCATAATGCCAAGGCACAGCCTTATCAGACGTATACGGAATAGGACCAGGAGTAGTAATGACCATAGGAGCCACTCTGTCTTCAGCAACAACTTTCACAGGACCTTCAGCAGTAATCCTGATTAGACCTTGATGGGTGATTTTAATAGGTCCCTTTGAAGTGATTCTCACCGGCACTTTGTCAACCATGTCAACCTCTTCAATCTTCCTACCTTGAGTAATATGATCCACCATACTTTCTACAGACGATGGAGTCCTCTCAAACACTATAGTATACTTATCCATGAGACGCTGAATTCCATCTCTCAATCTCCAGCAACTATCCGGCTTATAGGTACAATACAAACAATCTTCACGACAACCTGGAAAGAGCCCAGCCTGTACTAACTTTTTCTTGATAACAGATAATGGTGTGGTCAACTCCGCAACTGAATAGACATGTAGATCTTCATCAATGGCATTGACAGTCTTCTCGTGATTTGGCATTGGAGCAGTAATCACATTTGGAGTACCCGGAGGGTCAAACTCAATCTCTCCAGCCTCAATCATATCTTGAATTTTGTTCTTCAAGACCCAGCAGTTATTAGTATCATGACCCTGACAGTTTGAATGATATGCACATCGTGCATTGGGATTGTACCTTGGAGAGGTAACATTAGGATTCTGAGGAGCCTCTTTCAAAGTAATAAGTTCAGCCTTCAACAAGTGTTGCAATGCCTGAGCCATTGACATGTTGATCTTTGTGAACTGCCTTCTAGCCCTCTGTTGGTTGCCCTGTGGCTGCTCTGGTGTTATAGGAGTTGGATTTGAGATGTGAACTGCACTCACAGACTGATGCCTTCTATTACGATCTGGTTGACCATAAACAGCATTTGACTCTTTCTTCCCAGTGGGAGGCTTCTTTGCAGCACCTGATGAAGAAGTACCCACTTGGATTTTGCCATTCTTTATACCATTTTCCACTCGCTCTCCTGTCATTATCAACTCAGTGAAGCCAGATGATGAGCTTCCAATGAGATGACTATAAAACGGGCCATTCAGCGTACACATGAACATATCAACCAATTCCCTGTCAGTTAAAGGGGGTTGAACTCTTCCAGCTAAGTCTCTCCATTTCTGAGCATACTCCTTGAAGCTTTCTTTAACACCCATAGACATGCTTTGCAGCTGCATGCGATTGGGAGCTAAATCAGCATTGTATTGATACTGCTTATAGAAAGCCTCAGCAAGATCATTCCAGTCTCTGATGTTGACACTTTCCAATTGATAATACCACTCCAATTGAGCTCCAGATAGGCTCTCTTGAAAAAAATGGATCCACAACTTTTTATCAGTAGTGTGAGGTTGAATTCTTCTGACATAAGACCTCAGATGCAGCTTGGGACAAGAGACCCCATCATAAACAACAAAGGTAGGAACCTTGAAACCAATGGGTATGACAACCCCAGATATCAGACTTAAATCTTCAAAATCCAGCCCAGATGACTTCTGCAACTCCATAGCATCCATTCTATCCACCAGCATCTTGAATTTGTCCTCATTAGGATCATGGTAGTAATTAGCCTCAGAATCAGAGTCCCCCATAGTGTTGTGGAGACTGCCTCCCTCTTTCTCAGATTCCTCGGATTCATAGTCTTCAACCTGTTCTTTGGTCTTGACAGGACCTCTGAACCTTCTTCCCATGTTGATCAGGCCACCTGACCTTCTAGTCTTCTTAGTCTTCTTGGCCAGCAGTGTCTTCAATTCATCCTTCCCCTTGGACAGGTTCAGGATCGGCTCTTGGAACTGTGCATTCTGTGCCTGGAGATCCTTAACTGTTTGTTCAAGAGCCATTGCTGAAATAAACAGCGAGAAGATGAGAAACCTGTGCACAATTATAAACCTGTGATGCAATGAAATGATATGTGAATGCATATGCAATGTTTTCAAGGACCGCAAGATTTAAATTTGCTTAAACAAACAGGAAGGTAAACTTTTATTAGTAATAAATTTGTTTTGCCTCTTGGGCTTATAGAAAATGAAAATGAAATAAGTACAAAAGATGGGGTTTTAAGTCTCCCATGGACGTTTCCTCTTTGTGTTGAGGTATGAGTTGAGATTCCGTTCCTCGTGAAGTTGCTTTGTTAGTTCCAGGATTCTTTCTTGGCTTGCTTTGTAATGAGCCTCAAAAGTATCCCTTTGCTCCTTCAGTTGGATCCAAGATCTCTGTAAATCTTCCATGTCAGTAGGCATGTCTGGGTGAAGGATGGTATAAGCAGTATCTCCTTCAGCAACAGGTTCCATGGTAACTGGCAGGATGGCAAGATATGGCCTCATGAGAGTTTGAGCACGAGATCGTACCCATCTGAGATAAGCTTCCATAGGAATAGTGTACTTAGGCTCCAATGTCTTGCTGTCAACCCTGTTTACTTTTCCCCAGGCTCGTATGAATCTCTGACGGTAACCCTGAAGATCGTTGTCGTAGTCAAACACAATGCCCTGAATCAACATGTCATGAGGACCATCACTCCGAGTGTAACCAAACTGTCGTAAAGCTAGTGAAGGGTTGTAGGTGATGCCTCCTCTTATGCCTAGAAGTGGCACATTAGGAAACTCCCCACAACGGTCAATGATAGTAACGTTCTCCATAGATCTGGAGCACCAATGAATGTCTAAGTGAGAAAGTGACATAATCCTCTTGGACCATCTGAACCCTTGCTCATTCTTCATCACTGAGCGCGGAAGGTGAGAAATAAACCACCTATAAAGCAAAGGTATGCAGCACATCAAAGTTCCTCTTGCCCTTGTGGTACGGGTATGAAGAGAATGTAGGATGTCTCCAAGCAATGTAGGCACTGGATTGTGACTCAGGAAAATGTTGATGGCATGAACATCTATGAACTGATCTGGATTGGGGAATAATACTAAGCCATATATCAGCAAGGCTAAGATCTCCTCAAAAGCATCATAGCTCATGGCCTTCAAGAACATTTGAGCCTTCTCTATCAACTCCTTAGCTAGAACACCCTTGACTCCACTTCTCGTTTCCAGAACAATGTCAGACTTCTTCAGATGTAGAGCTGCAGCAATAACCTCAAGTTTAGGCTCCCTCTCCAAGCCTGTGAATGGTTTCTGATCAAGAACAGGTATGCCCAGAAGTTTAGAGAACTCCTCTATGGTTGGAACCAGCTGGTAGTCGGGGAATGTGAAGCAATGGTGCTTTGGATCAAAGAACTGAAACAGGACACTCATCATGTCTTCATTGAACCCTGAGGTGACTAGATCCAATAAGTAGCCATGTCTCTTGATGAACTGGGAATGATCAGACACTTGAGAAACCAACTCTTTAAGCTTAGCAGGTATGCCCACAAAGTTGATCCTGATGGTGTTTCTACGAGCTGAAGCCATGACCTGCAACAAAGAACAAAGATAAATCCCTTAGTCCTTGAAATGGTTAGTGAAAATGCTATGCTTATGATGCATGATGATGTCATGATGTTATGCTCAATCACAAACATGTGGCACACACAAGCAAGTCACACAATAGCCCTAGGTTTAAAGGCTTGCATGAGGTTCAAAGGTAAGTACCCTCCCCTGAAGTTAGATGGTTCATCCTGTCCTATAAAGTAACCAGGTTCTAAGGGATCTCAATATCATTGATCCTTCACAAGGGTGGTTGATCAGAAGGCAACTTACTTGCCAACCAAAACCCTCCAAGTTTAAGATCTCAATGAGTGTAGTATCGAGTGTCAACCAACTTCAGTCTGCACCAAAGCCGGTTACCTCACTACTTTCTAAAGGCCAAGATGAGTTAACTAGGGTTCTAAAAGTTAGTTAGTGCATTGACAACATATGGCAGCCTCATATTATCCTCAACTTGACTTAAGGAACATAAGCACCAACCAAGAAGTCACACTAACTATGGCCACCAGATCAACCATATCGGTATACGCCGTACAATTTCCTTGGTCTATTGCCATTTACCTAAGGTACACTAGATCCGGGTTAGGATCTTTCACACAAAAAGCCCAACAGATAAGTATAAAGCAAGCAAGGCAAACAATTTTAAAGTGATCTAATTCCTAAGGGTACCCCTCTTTAATATTAAATCCCCAGCAGAGTCGCCAGTTCTGTAACACGGTGGGAGAACTGACTTTAATTAAATGTTGCGGATAGCAAGAGTCGCCACCGACTTTTATTTTATCCAAAGGAAAGGCATAAAAGAACAGGAAAGACCTTTAAAAGATTTTTGGGTCCGGGGGGTAGGTTATGTAAAGGGAAGGTGTTAGAACCCTTTACATCCATGGTTATCCATGGGCTCTTAGTTACTTAGCTCACTTTGAATTGTTTTTGAAATGTGAAGTGTGTGAATAGAAATTTTCATAAGAGTTTAATAATGATCCATGTGCGGATGCGTAAAAAACTTGTGTTTGAAAATTGTTTGAAATTTGTGAAGTATTTGAAATTTGTTTTGAAATAGTGAGCAAGTAACTATGAGGAACCTACCCTAAAGTTTAAGTCTTTCTGTTCTTTAACCTTTAAATGGTAAGACTATCCCTATTATTAAGGAATAGGTAGTCATTACCTTGGATGTAAGGGACATATGAAGGGACATCTGTTTAATGAAGGCAACTGTAGGGTGTATTAAGCATTTTTTTGGAGGGACTGTCATCATTATTCGAAAGGGACAAGATTTTTATGAAAGGCAACCATTAAGGGACTTGATCTTTGATTAGGAAGGGACTAGATGACTTTACTTTTAAGGGACTTTTGCTTTTATACACCCTACTTGACCTTGCGATTAGGCAACAATGAGGAGTAACCTTAGAAAGTGAGATGGCGATCAAAGATCGACTTACGTGTGTGAGTGTTTAATTTAAAATATTTATCTTATAATTTAAGTGATCTAAATTCAATTTTAAATTGCATACATGTTTACACTCCCTATTTTTACTAACCATGACATAAAAATAAATAATATAAATATTACAAAAAATTACATCCAGGAACAATTACAATATAATAATAAAGCAATTTAAATAAATAGTAAAATAATAAATAAGCAAGAATAAATAACTATAATAGGGGTTAGTGAAAATAATAATAATAATCATAATTTAAAAATAAATGAGGTTAGCAATAAACATAGTTAGTAACAATAAGCAAAAATATTATAATAAACAAAATTTTTAATGATTAAAAGGAAATTATAAACAATCATAGACAAATTAAATAAATTATGAACATATTATGAAAAAGTAAATTATAATTAAAAATTAGCAATTTTAAACATATAATAGAAATTATTTACATGTATATTTAATTATAAACAATGATAGGATATTTATATATTATAAAAAAATGAATTAAGAATTTTAAATTTTAACATATTTATGTACAAATTAAATTAAATACAAATAATAATATTAAACAAGAGTAGAAAAAAGAAATTAGTTTTTTTTTTTTGAATTGTTTTAGAAAAAATAAATTAGGGTATACAATATAATTAGGGTTTTATGTACATTTTTTGTAGAATAATAAAATAATTATATATATAATTTAATAAGAATATATGAATTTTCTTATAATATATAAAAAAGGATGAGTTTAATATAATATCAATATACTATTTAATTTTTGAATTTATTTAAGATAGAATATTAATTAAATAAAAAAAATAAGGAAAAGAATGAGAAAATAAAAAACCTGTTGGGGCTGGGATTTGAACCCAGTCCCCTTAGCTTGCAGCCTCCAAGACCTGCCCTCCATCCACTGGGCCATGCGCGCTGGCAGTAAAAACAAGGGACTAATCCCTTTTGTCCTCAACCTGAAACAAATCATAGCAAAAATAAAAATAACACAAAAGGGCCTGGGGAGATTCGAACCCAGGTCCCTTACAATACACACAAACATCCTTTCCATCCAGCCGGGAGGGCGCTTCTGTCAACATAATGGCAATAACATATAATATATACTATCTAATGCATAAACTGAAAAATAAGAAAAAAAACATTGGGAGCCAGGATTCGAACCCCTGCCCTTCAACCAAACACACGATAGCCTTACCACTGGGACGAGCGTTCGCTTGTGAAATAATAACAGAAAGAAATCATAATATTTTAAAACAATAATTTAAATATGAATTTCGCGCGCAGGCCAGCTTCATCTTCAACCTTGAATTCGTAGGATTTCCTGCGAATTTTCCTGGGAAAATTCCTACGAATTCTCATGCGTTTTAAACCTGCGAATCCTGTACATCATCCTACAAGTAAAATTTCACCAAATTGAACCTGCAAACATGATCTATGCAACGATTACAGTCCAAATACGAGTTCATTAGCTATTTATATTAGGTATTCCATGAACCCCTAATTTTGAAGCTCTAACCCTAGCCATGGCCGTTCGCAATTCAAGCAATGAAACTTTGATTTAACTATCCAGAAACACTCTATACCACATCACAAACATGATTAAACAAGCAAAAATCATTTAAATGCATTGAATTAGTGGAATCGAAAAATTCATATTCAAGAATAAACATGATTCGGTTTATGCCATATGAGTGGTTTTGGATGCAAATAGGTATTGGTTTCCACTCAATGATGTCCAAGGATCATTGTTATGTGCTCAAATTACCTTCAAATGCTTTGTATTATTGAAACCGAATTTGAGTTTGTGAAGGATTTTTTGGTTTGCAAACTTACTCTTGGGGAGGCTGGAATTCGTGGCTTGTGCTAGGGTTGTGTTAAGTACTTATAGGATGATCAATTGAGGCTGAAAAACTAGGTCATTGTGTAGAAGATTTGATCCAAAAAGATTCAAAAAGATGGCCTTTGAAAATCAAATTTTTTTGCATAAACATTTGCTATTTTGGTATGATTCTCATTACTCTTGTATCAATCAAGTCTAAATATAATTTAAGACCTTCTAGAAACCAAATCAAATTTAATTTTCATTATTTTATATTTTATTTGAATTTAAAATGATTTTTTAATATAAAAATCATAATAAATAAAAACAAAATGAATAAAATTATGAATAAATCAATTTAATTTCGTGCAAGATGTTTTGAAGTGTATTGGGTCATTATTTGGCAAGCCCATTTGGAAAAAATTGGTTTTAAACCTCCATTTTCTTCATGAACCAACCCAAAATTTCCCAACTTTGCAAGGGCACACATCCTTCAATTTTAATGCTATTAGTGTGTTCTTGGACATTTTGAAAAGCTTGAAGAGTCCTCTAACCAACCCCACTGGTTTCATGTCCATATCATTTACCAATCTCAAGTTATGCCCTTTTGAAGTTGTTGACTTTTTGTTGACTTTCAAAAGGACCTATAATGTCTTAGCTCATACCTTCCAAATGAAGCATTTTTGGGCTTGGCTTGTGAGACACAAAGTTGTAGAGAATTCAATTTCCTTCAAAATGAGCTTTGGATGGAGACTTGGTGATAAAGCATGTGAAAGTTATGGCTGGTCAAAGTTCAGTTGACTTTTACTGAGAAAACCCTAATTTAGAAACTCCTGATTCTTGATGATCTGAAATCTCCTTGATGAATCATGATCAACCCTTGATAAAATGATGAATTTTACTTCATATACTTGATGTTGGCAAAAAATCATGAAGTTTGACTTTGGTTTGACCACAGTTGACCTTAGTTTGACTTTTTAACTGCTTTGACTGATTTTGACTTATCTGATCATCTGACTGAGCAAACTTTTGAGAAAAGTCTTGAAACTTGTCATGGGGGTTATTACACACATATAAGATGTTATGAAGCTCACTTGAAGTCTTGGAAGTCCATTTAGCCTGATTAAAGTCAAAACCCTAGTTTTGGATGCCCTGCTTAGGAGGTGCATTGTCTGAGGGATTTGTCAACTCTTCTGACCAATTGTGAACTTTGTGAACCTTGTGAACCATCATAAAATGTCTTGTGAACCTCATGGGAGGTATTGTGAACCTTGTGAACCTTGTTAACCTTATAAAGTGACTTGTAGACTTCATGAACCTCATGAAAGGTTTTGTAAGCATTGTGAATCTTGTGAACCTTGTGAACCTCATAAAGTGACTTGTAGACTTCATGAACCTCATGAAAGGTCTTGTAAGTATTGTGAATCTTGTGAACCTTGTGAACCTCATAAAGTGACTTGTAGACTTCATGAACCTCATGAAAGGTCTTGTAAGTATTGTGAATCTTGTGAACCTTGTGAACCTTCTTAGCACACAAAGTCTTGTATTGTGAGGGCAAATTTTGGGGTGCAACAAGTACCTATAGAGCTTTCTAGGTTGTTGCAACAAGAAGAGAAAGCTATACAGCCACATGAAGAGTCAGTCGAAGTTGTGAATCTGGGAACTGAAGAAAACAGGAAAGAGGTCAAGATATGGGCTGAATTAGAGGATAGTGTTAAAAGCATATTAATTCAGATGTTACATGATTATGTGGAGATCTTTGCTTGGTCCTATGAAGTAATGCCAGGGTTGGATACAGACATTGTGGTTCACCGTTTACCAGTAAAAGAAGATTGTCGTCCAAAGAAGCAGAAGGTTCGTCGCATGCGTCCTGAAATGTCAGAGAAGATTAAGGCAGAGATGATGAAACAATTTGATGCAGGGTTCTTAGCTGTGACTTCTTATCCTCAATGGGTTGCAAATGTGGTACCGGTACCTAAGAAAGATGGTAAGGTACGTATGTGTGTAGACTACAGGGATTTGAACAAGGCCAGTCCCAAAGATGACTTTCCACTTCCTCATATTGATGTTTTGGTAGACAACACTGCTCAGCATAAGGTATTCTCTTTCATGGATGGTTTCTCTGGTTACAATCAAATCAAGATGGCACCTGAAGATATGGAGAAGACTACATTTGTTACACAGTGAGGCACTTTTTGTTATAAAGTGATGCCATTTGGTTTGAAGAATGCCGGGGCAACATATCAGCGTGCTATGGTGGCTTTGTTTCACGACATGATTCATCATGAGATAGAGGTATATGTGGATGATATGATAGCCAGGTCCCAGAATGAAGAGCAACATCTTGATCATCTGCATAAATTGTTTGAAAGGCTGAAGAAATACAAGTTGAGATTGAACCCAAACAAATGTACTTTTGGAGTTAGATCTGGTAAACTCCTGGGTTTCATTGTCAGTGGAAAAGGTATTGAAGTAGATCCTGCAAAAGTGAAAGCTATACAAGAGATGCCAGCTCCCCGTACTGAGAAGGAAGTTAGAGGTTTCTTGGGTCGATTGAATTACATTGCAAGATTTATTTCCCAATTAACTGCTACCTGTGTGCCAATCTTCAAGTTGTTGAAGAAAGATCAGGTAATGGAGTGGAATGATGATTGCCAGACTGCCTTTGATGAAATCAAGAAATATCTTCTAGAACCTCCAATCTTGATGCCACCAGTTAATGGAAGACCCTTGATTATGTACTTAACAATATTAGACAACTCAATGGGGTGTGTGTTGGGGCAACATGACGAGTCTGGTCGAAAAGAGCAGGCAATATACTACCTTAGCAAAAAGTTTAACGACTGTGAAACAAGATGCTCACTACTCGAGAAAACTTGCTGCGCTTTGGCATGGGTTGCTCGCCGACTAAGACAGTATATGTTGACTCATACTACCTTATTGATTTCGAAGATGGATCCAATCAAGTACATATTCGAGAAACCTGCTCTCTCCGGACGAATAGAAAGATGGTAAATGATCTTAACAGAATATGATATACATTACACTACTCAGAAGGCCATTAAAGGAAGTGTTGTAGCTGATCATTTGGCTCATCAAGCAGTGGATTATTATCAGTCAATGAGTTTTGAATTCCCTGATGAAGACATTATGATTATTACCAAAGAACCTGGACAATATGACGGACCTGAACAAGGATCCCGATGGACTATGGTTTTTGGTGGAGCTTCTAATGCACTTGGTAATGGTGTTGGTGTTGTGATCATTTCCCCTGAAGGTTGTCATACCCCGATTACTGTCAGACTTTGTTTCTATTGTACCAATAACATGGCTGAGTATGAGGCATGTATCCTGGGTATCAAAGCTGCCATTGATATGAAGATTCAGTTCCTAGATGTATTTGGAGATTCAACCCTGGTAGTAAGTCAGATCAAAGGAGATTGGGATACCAAGCATGATAATCGCATTCCTTACAGAGAGTATGTTTTGTCTTTGATCCCATATTTTGAAGAGATTACCTTTGGACATATTCCACGAAGAGAAAATCAGTTGGCAGATGCACTAGCCACCATGTCATCCATGTTTGAGATTAGCTGGGATGATGAAGCTCCCAAGATTACTATTGACAGATTTGAGAAGCCTGCATACTGCAATGAGATTAACACTGAAGAAGCAGAGGGGAAGCCTTGGTATTATGAAGTAAAAAAATATCTTGAAGCTCAGGAATTCCCTGAAGGGGCATCTGTCAAAGATAAGAAGTTTCTGAGGAGGTTTTCTGCTAAGTTTTTCTTGAGTAATGGAATTTTGTACAAGCGCAATCATGATTCAACTTTGCTTCGTTGTGTGGATAAGAAAGAAGCAACAGAGATTATGGAAGACATGCATGATGGGATCTTTGGCACTCATTCTAGTGGTCATACTATGGTAAAGAAGATATTGAAAGCAGGTTACTATTGGTCTACCATGGAAGCTGACTGCTATCAACATTCCAGAACATGTCACAAGTGTCAAATATATGCTGATAAAGTACATATACCTCCATCACCATTGAATGTGTTGACTGCTCCTTGGCCTTTTGCTATGTGGGGCATTGATATGATTGGTGAGATCAAGCCTATTGCTTCTAATGGGCATCGTTTCATCCTGGTTGCAATTGATTACTTTACTAAGTGGGTGGAGGCAGCTTCATTTGCATCTGTTACTAAGAATGTGGTGGCTCGATTCATTAAGAATAATCTCATATGTAGGTATGGCATCCCTGAAAGGATTATTACTGACAATGGCTCTAATCTGAACAACACTATGATTACTGATCTCTGCACGCAATTCAAGATTAAGCATCACAACTCTTCTCCGTATCGTCCGAAGATGAATGGGGCAGTAGAAGCTGCTAATAAGAACATTAAGAAGATTCTACAGAATATGACTGTTACTTATAAGGATTGGCATGAGATGTTACCATTTGCTCTTCATGGCTATCGTACTACAATACGTACTTCAACAGGGGCAACCCCATTCTCCTTAGTTTATGGTATGGAAGCAGTTCTGCCCATTGAAGTTCAGATCCTTTCCTTAAGAATGATGAAGGATGCAGGCTTGGATGAAGATGAGTGGATTCAGACTCGACTTGACCAGATAAACTTGATTGATGAGAAGAGGTTAGCAGCTGTGTGTCATGGTCAGATGTACCAGAAACGGATGATCAAAGCTTTTAATAAGAAGGTTAAGCCAAAGGTATATCAGGTTGGTGATTTGGTAATCAAACGTATCATACTACCACAGGGTGATCCTAGGGGCAAGTGGACTCCTACATATGAAGGGCCATTTGTGGTCAAAACAGTATTCTCAGGAGGTGCCATGATGCTTACTACTATGGATGGTGAAGACTTCCCACAACCTGTAAACACAGACATAGTTAAAAAATACTACGCATAAAAAGAGACCCGCTAGGTTGACTGGCCTAGGCAAAAATAAGGGCATCCCGGCGAACCAAAAGGGTTCGGGCAAAAATTAGGGATATATATATAAAAAATGTACACCCGGCAAGTCGAAAACCTGAAAAGGCGGATTGGGCAAAAAAGAGTATCCCGATGGATTGAAAACCTGAAAGGGCAAGCCAGGCAAAAGTTAGGGATTAAAGCGTATGACTATGTCTCGTTTGGATCACCCATGTAAACTCCAACCAGTTGTGCTACTTAATTCAAGCTCGAACAGATAAAGCTCAATCCAATTGTTTCCTTCTCAACAGCAGAAGATGAGATACTTGAAGATAATTACAATAGTAGAATTGAAACTCAATAGGATTATTTCCCACATAGCTGATTTTCTTTGTTTTGTAAAAATTTTACGACGAATTCCTCTTACTAGGATTTCTGTCTCCTTGTACAAACTTGCCCATGTATAAGTCACTTTGTGATATAAATAAAATTTCATCTTTGAATACAGATTTACTTTTACCCTATTTACATAAGCGAAACGTCCATTGGTTGTGTTTGAATGTATGTATGCTTTTGAATATGATTGATGTTTACCAGAAATGCATAAAATGCTTGAATATGATTGATGTTTACGAGAAATGCATAAAAATGCAGTAATAGTATTTACTAAGGACAAATGAGGGAAGGAATTCAACGAAGCTTTGCCGGTTCATCCCCACAAGACAACTACGAATCTCGAGTTACATCTCCCCTTGAATTTATGTCCATCTCTTTTATCCTCAGTCGGGATACTCAGGAACTTATTCCTTCAATGAAGGTACGACGAACGAAGACGGGAGATTATAAATACTATACTAACAAGACGGGAACGCGTTCCTCATATTCTTCAGCAACGAATCGGGATTTATTTTCCCTAGCCAGCAGTTGTTATACAAAGATATCCAGACGCTTCAGGCTGCATGATTCATACATACATCATTTATACCATATCATAACATACATATCCATAAGTGCATAATACATTTACTCAAGTGCATCATACTATGCATGCATACATATTGCATAAACTAACATTCTCCTTGCAGGATAGTTATATGCAGATAAAACAATATCCACAATTCACAACAGGTCAGAAATGATCCATACATTACTCAAGATGTCCTCGGAGAGTAGGAAAATGGTATGTACAAAGATCCATTCCCTAATCCAGGATATTTCCAGAAGATTTCATCTATCTGGTCTTGAATAGCAGGCAAACAGTATGTACAAAGATCCATTCCCTGGTTCAAGATATTTTCAGAAGATTTAATCTATTTCCTCGGAGAGTAGGCAAACGGTATGTACAAAGATCCATTCCCTAATCCAGGATATTTTCAGGAGACTTGATCCTGACACTTTTTGTCCTCGGAGAGTAGGCAAACGATCTGTACAAAGATCCATTCCCTAATCCAGGATACTTCCAGAAGATTTCATCTATCTGGACTTGAATAGCAGGAAAACGGTCTGTACAAAGATCCATTCCCTGGTTCAAGATATTTTCAGAAGATTTAAGCTATTGGCCCTTGAATAGCAGGCAAACGGTCTGTACAAAGATCCATTCCCTGGTTCAAGATATTTTTCAGAAGAATTAATCCTGACATTCTTCTGACCTTGGAGAGTAGGCAAATGGTCTGTACAAAGATCCATTCCCTAATCCAAGATATTTCCAGAAGAGATAATCATCACGAAGATTTATTTCTACTGGTCTATTCAACAATCCAAACTATGTTGCATAAACGATTCAGAGACGGCCTATACGAAGACCTAGTACTGATATCCAGTATCAACATAAAGCTATCATCACATCCTGATATTTTAAATGGCATCTCTAAGCCCATCTCCAGTTCTTCCAAGTGGCATCTTTAAGCCCACTCAAGCATATACAACTAATCATCAGTGTTACTTTACGCACCGGCGAGTGCAAATTTTTGGGCTTTTATGTTCAATCCCCTTCAACCTTCCAGGTCATGAATGGCACATATACCAATCTAACCCCTCAGGTTTCAGAAAATTGAACAGGGGCAGCTGTTGCACCCCAAAATTTGAATTTTTTTTAATATAACATAGTTTATTAATTAAATTTCCAAAATAACATAGTTTTGAAAAAAATTACCAAACTAACATAGTTTGGTAACTCATTCGCCAAATCATGTGAAGAACAAGTGTAAATTGTTTTGAATTCGCCAAATGGATTGGCTAGATTCAATAATATTTGCCTAATTCGCCATTCCATTTGGCGAATGAGTTGTAAATGCATGCATGCATTCGCCAAATGGAATGTTGCATGTTTAGGGTTAGCAATTTTTTTTACTATATATATACCTCACTCATAAACATCAGATTTATCTCACTCCTTCCTTACAAACCCTAAACATTCATTCCTTTCAATCTCCCTCTCTCACAACATGGCTTCTCCCCGTCCATCTAGTTATGCATCGACACCGTCTTCCTCAACATCAGAAGAACCGCTTCCAAAATTTGATATTTTGAAGAAAAATGCTTTAGTGTTTTTCTCGGCAACAAAGCCTCCTCTGAAGATGTTGTTATGGAACCCCCAAACTTTGGAACACTTGCACAGAGAATTAACCCGCTGGTTAGAAGGAGAGATCAGCCACAAAGAAAAGATAATTAAAATTGAGAAGCGGGTTGTGGAGTCTGGTGTGACGAAATGGAGAAAATTGTCAATGATGCAGGTGTTCTTTCGATGATGCTAGGCGGAGGTGAAGTTGTCCTGATGGTCCTGATAGGCTAGATATGTTGAATGTTGCAGTTGTTCTATTTATGTATGGTCATGTTTGAATTTATGTATTTTTCCGTTTTATTTAAGTACGGTCATGTTTTGAATCATGTATTTCCTTGTTTTATTTATGTATGTTCGTGTTTGTGGTTGTATGATTTTACTGATATGAATGAAACGAACTAGGCTTCTATTTAAAATAAATACGGTTACAATGATTTAATTTACGATGTTGAGCTTGGTCCAACATTGGGACATTTTTTACGATTGTGACCGGGCTGACGACATGAACTACACAGTCTCCCCATCTTATTCGTCGTATCCATTTCGGTGCGAATACGCGTGCTGTTAGGACGCCCTTTTTTCTTTCTTCGCATGTTCTCATTGTGCCAGACTATTTCCCCGTTGTAGGAGGGCCAGTAGTCCTCATTTGCAACAACCGGAAAGCTTTTTGTTGTAGACGTTGCAAAGATTGTGCACTTGGTAAACAGGGGATAGTAAGCCTGAAGGGTCCAGCCGAACCTTCGAACATGCCGCTATGACATGGGAGCAAGGCATGCGAAAGGCTTGAAATTTTCCATAGTCGCACCAATTGTTATCAAGTTCTACCCGATAGGATCCCCTCGGTTTCCCTTCGTTGTGATCCATAATCTCATCAACATTGAAATGTCCCTTATTACGGTTAAACACGGTGACCACATGTGTGTTAGACTTGGATGCTTCGTCTTTTATGAATGTCATAGAACTATCGCTGAACACTTGACCAGACTGTAGGATTGAACTCCACTTTGAACGCTTGGTGTCAAAAAGTGCTCCGAGCCTAAAGTAGGTTGACCTCACCAAAGCGGTTATCGGTAGGTTGCGGATTCCTTTGAAAACAGAGTTCATTGATTCCACGAGGTTTGTTGTCATGTTACCCCAGCGTTGTCCTTTGTCGTAGGCCCTGGTCCACTTATCCAAAGGAATATGGTTTATCCATCTGAACGCATCTTCATTTGCCAGTCTGATTTCGTCACGATAATGTTTGAATGACGGTTTGGTTAATGAGTACCTTGCGTTCACGACCTTCTTCCGCAATGTCTTGTCTTTGATCTCTCTCATGAAGTTTTGCGCGATGTGTCTAATACAATAGACATGTGTTGAAGGAGGTTCCTGCCAGCCGTTATCAACATTCTTCCATGCACTCTCAATTGATGCATGTCTGTCCGAAATCAAACATAAGTTAGACTGGGGAGCCACATGCAAGCGAAGATTTTTAAGGAAAAAACTCCATCCCTCGGCAGTCTCTCCCTCGACGATAGCGAATGCAATTGGGAAGATATTGCTGTTGCCGTCCTGTGCCACTGCCATCAATAGAGTTCCTTTGTATTTGTCGTAGAGCCATGTTCCATCAATTTGGATTATAGGCTTGCAGAATGAAAAACCCTTTATACATGGGTCAAAAGCCCAAAAGAGTCGGTGGAATATGCCATTTCCACTAACACAATGACTTTCCGAAGTATACGCCGGCAAGGTCTCAAGGATGACAACGGTCCCAGGTGCATAGTGCTTCAGTGCCAGCAAAAACTTTGGGAGTTCTTTGTACGAGTCCTCCCAATTTCCGAATACAATGGCAACAACCTTAGTTCTAGCAATCCATGCTTTCCTGTATGATGGAGTATAATTGTGCTTCTGTACTATGTGCTTAATTATCGTGCTGACCTTTATCAAAGGATCGTCGGCAACGATTGATAGGATATCGTTGCATATTAGCTGAGAGCTCAGTTGCCGATGATCCTGCAATGAGTTGGTTATTACACAAGAATGCTCCGGTCCCATTGAAGCAACCTTCCAATCTTCACTTCTCTTTCTGTATGATGCTGTCAATCGAAACGGACACACCACGTTACGACAACGTATCATATATAGTGTAGGATTCGTTCGGTCGACCTTATAATCAGCCGATAAATCCATGTGGTAAAATTTTATAGCCCGAACGCATTCTTCTTTTGTTCGAAAATGGTCGCCCTCCTTTAATGCACCTTGTCTTTGTGGATACGGATCATAAAATATGTCTGAAGATGGGCCTTCACTTCCCAAGTTCAAGTTTGTCATGTGTGGAGGAGGACGATATACATGACTGGTCGGGACCTCGTCTTCATTGACCATTTCATCAACTACTGCCTCCTCTTGTTCCTCGTCCTCATCAACAACATCGACTTCAGCCAAATCATTGTCAGATTCGAAAAAGACTTGCGAATGATCAATGGGCTGAGACATTTGTTGTTGGTGAAGCGTAACATAGAGCTCGATATCATTGAAACCAGAATACTCATGGCTTAGAAACATAGTACGAACACTTTCGTCATCAGATATAGTTAATTGGAAATACATGACCTGGTTATCCTCATAGAATACTGGATTTTTGTAAATAATGACGTCCACTGGACCACGCTGCATTTTGTTCTCCAATCTCTTTTTTAGATGAGCGAAATTGGATTGTCGGGTGATTGAGAACCGAGTAACCTCGGTGTTACGAAAGTTGAAACCAGAATGGTTACATTCAAATATTTCGCCATTTATATGGGCGTTGATCATATATTGGGGTAATTGAGACATAGTTCGTATACAAAGACTCTTTTAGATACGAAAATGTTTTGCAGTTTATGGTACAATGAAGATATGAAAATAATCTATAATTAGTAAAGTCAAAAATATATTTTATGGTTATATTTACTGTTCTGAATTAATGTGTATTAGTTGTCTCATAGGCTTATCTCCTGCACCATATAGGGTTATCTTCTCCACATATGTCTTATCTTCTGCACATATAGACTAAATTATTTTTCAACATATGTCTTATCATCTGCACATATAGACTACATTATTTTTCCACATATGGCTTGTCTTCTGCACATACTTCTTAAATGTATTAACTTAACAAACCCTAACTTACACACACACACACACACACACACATATATATATATATATATATATATATATATATATATATATATAACATAATTTTTAATACGTAAACCATAACTTACACACACACACACACACACACACACACACACACACACACACACACACACATATATATATATATATATATATATATATATATATATATATATATATATATATATATATATATATATATATAACATAATTTATATATATATATCATACTTCTTAATAATTAAAACCTAACTTTTTTTATATATATATATATATATATATATATATATATATATATATATATATATATATATATAAAATATAAATATATTTGTATATATATATATATATATATATATATATATATATATATATATATATATATATATATATATATATATATATATATATATAAATATAATTATATATATATATATATATATATATGAATATATATATATATATATATATATATATATATATTTATATATATATATATACATATGTCTTAATTAAACCCTACCTAGTATTACATTAATGAAACCCTAACATAACTTAATTAAACCCTAATTAAACTAACTAAACTAACCTAATTAAACCCTAACTAACTAAACTAACTTAATTAAACCCTAACTAAACTATCCTAATTAAACCCTAACTAAACTAACTAAATTAACCTAATTATAAACTAACTAAACTAACTTAATTAAACCCTAATTAAACTAACTAAGCTAACCTAATTAAACCCTAACTAACTAAACTAACTTAATTAAACCCTAACTAAACTAACCTAATTAAACCCTAACTAAACTAATTAAATTAACCTAATTATAAACTAACTAAACTAACTTAATTGAACCCTAACTAACTAACTAAACTAACCTAGTTAAACCCTAACTAAACTAACCAAACTAACTTAATAAACTAAATTAAACCTAACTAAACCTAACGTGTATAAAACACGTTCGCCAATTGGTGTGGCTAACTAAGGTTAATCTCAATCCTATTCGCCAAATGGATTGGCGAATCAACATACACTCATACACTCATTCGCCAATCAACATGGCTACCTATGAATCCTGCAAAAGCTGTAACATGCAGAGGAGATTCGTGCTGGTTTCAATGCTCTGACTTTCCTTGACCATGCAGAGATTCCATTGAATGCATGTGAAGTGAGCTGGTGATCCACAAACATATGCATTCACCAATCAGAATGAAGATGAGGAATCCACAAACATGCTGATGAACCAATCACAGGACATGCATAAAATTATTGTTCAGATTCGCCATATGGTGTGGCGAATTAGTGTAAATGTTTTTGTTCAATTCGCCACATGGTTTGGCGAATGTGTACATGTTGTTTTTGTTTCAATCCGTAACAAGTAAATGGAAATTCTTATATATACCACACTATCAAACCTAAAATATCAAATATCACACAAACAATTCATAAAGGTGCAACATAAAATATCAAATATCAAATATCAAATATCGCGGCAAAATCGAAAATGGCTTTACTAACGATGGGAGATCAACACCGAGGCACAGTCGATAATATCGCGTCATTTGTAAGTTTAATCTTCGTAAATTTTTTTACACATAATTTTGTGTTATTCATATATATATATATATATAT